>JAFREQ010000041.1:0-1200000 GCA_025331565.1 Holacanthus passer | reverse complement strand
GTGGGGAATAATTCAACAAGGGGTGAAATTCAGGTCATCAGTAGTGTGTTTGTGTGTGTGAGTGTGCTTGTCAGCTTGCACAAGCTCTGGTTTTGGAGTGGAGTGGTCCTCAGCTGCATTATTCTTCCACTCTCGCGCTCTGTTCTCTCTCTGCCTGTCCTTTTCCAGTCCACGCTATGACAGCAAACCCTGCTGTGCTCTCCATAACTTGGTTGCCATGGTCACAGTGAAGTTGTGGTTTTTGCTTGTTTCACTTTGGAGCTGCCATTTATCCTGTCAGAGAGGGATATGACTAACTCGCAGGGTGGTTTTATCCGGTGTAGCGGCTCGGTAGGGGATGAGCTGTGTTGATGGGTGAGCCCACTCGGAGCAGCACCCATCCAGCAGACAAAACAGATTTGCACCCAGCAGACTCCAGAATCAAGCAGATTGCAGCTTTAAGGGCATTTTAGACAAGACACGACAGACGCCTGGTAATCATTCATTTTCAATGAGACGCGGGCGGGGGGGCGCAGCACGCAGGAGCTGGCAATCTGGCAGACGAAGCAGCGAGTAGGCTCATTCCCTGCCCACCCGCCTGCACAGCCAAAGATGGTTTACATGTATACTGAACCTTATGACTCTGTGGCATGGAGATCAGCCATACAACTGACCGATCAGTGGATGTTCTGTCAACACAGAATTTGAAAAATGGAGGAAAGTTAATTATGGCCTGTGTTTTCGCTGAACTCCATGAAATATTAGTCAGAGCAGGGTAGATTAACCCTTTACAGGTCCTGGTAAAAAAAAAAAAAAAAAAAAACTTCTCTGAACAACAAATTTATTTTGGAATATGCATCATGCAAGTAAAAATTTAAAGTCAAATAATTTATGCCTTAAAATTTTTAAAGGGCCCACCCACCACATGGGGCCTCAAGATTATGTAATAATGCATGTATCCCCTCAAAGTCCATATCGTGTCAGTTCATATAGTATTTTCGTGTTGCATGCACCATAAACAAACAAGTTTCAAGTTTATCAAATTATCACACAGAAATTGTGACACATCAGTGCAGTTTGATAGTAATCCAATCATTACAGCTGTGTGTTGTGGCAACCACACAGGTGTGTGTTGTGACAGTTTCTATGTCGGCTCTTGTCGGCTCCAAAATTTACAGTAAGCCTAAAATGTAAGCTCAGGAAAAACAAGACTCAGCAAGCTGATCAAACGAGCTGCTTTAATGTCAGCAACAGGGAAGAGTGATTTCATCACCTCACAGGCATGAGGCCCCTGATGACTGCAAAGGAGTGGTGCAAGGAGTCAAAAACTGTACTCAAGAAGAAGTAAAAATAGTCATCAAAATAACTACTTGAGTACACACTACTGTCTTTTTTCCACTTCTTTTATTGTGTGTGGATATGACCGAGATTATTTCAACCACAAATGGTCTTCCTCGGGTAAAGAAGTGCATATACACCTGTATTTGAAAGTAATTAATTCCTGATTTTAAATGTATGCTCAGACCTGCCCTTGGCGTCAAAAGAAGCCAGCTGAGGTGGTTCAGGCATCTGATCCTCCGGGGCGCCTTCCTTTGGAGTTTTTCCCGGGCAAGTCCGACTGGTAGGAGACCCCAGGGTAAACCCAGAACACGTTGAAGAGATTATATATGTGATCTGGCTTGCAAACGCCTTGGGATCCCCCAGGAGCAGCAGGAAAATGTTGCTGGGAAGCTGGAAGTCTGGACCCAGCCTGTGACAAGCCGTAGAAAATGGATGTGTGGATGGGCATTCAGATGAAGAGCTATTGACTGGTGGCAACTTCTTACCTGCAACTTTTCACATGAGGAGTGTGTGACTAATGTTGAAGTGTCATTCACTATTAAAAGACTGCCCTCAGATAATGACAGGTATACTTGCTTACCTCAACATTGGGCCGTTTACTCTGCAAACACTTTCCTCTGTTGCTCTGAAATGGGGCCAAGAAACTCTTTCATACTTACATATTTACCTTGGCTGTACCTTGTGACACTGCAATGTGAAAGGAGCTTATTTGGCGATTCTTGTTGCCCTTTACCATTTGATAATGCTAGTTTCAGCATAATTTCACATTTGATTTATTGCTTGTGACATTAGAAACTCATTGCGACAGGATGTGCAGCATATTGTAGCCCCTTTCTGAGGTTTTCAATTGGTTCTTTTTTGAATTTCATCATGACAAATTGGAAGGGAAGCACTCTAGAACAGGTTGCAAGGCATGTAATGGTAGTTATTGCAGTCTGCACATTGATTGATGTGAGGAAAAACTCTTGACATCCCAATAGGAGTAGAAGTTAGAGCAAAGAAATGGATATTGAGACAGAGAACAGGGATGTATGCTGATTATGGGCTTGTATAAACGTATAGTTCTTTCTGTAGCTCTGCTTTATGTCAATGTCACTGTTACAACACGAATGTACATGTTTCTGTCTCAGTGGGTAGAAATGTGTAATGCACAGATAAAGGTAGAGATAGGCTTGAGGGAAGAGAATTTCCTTTCTATGTTTCTGAAAGACTCAAAGTAAGAACAATTGATTGAATGGTGAAAAACCTTTTCTTCCACTCACCATGTTATTTATTTTGGGGATTCATTGTCTGGTGAAGCCTCACACCCCACTAATCAGAATTGGAGAAAAAAAATCTGGGCTTGGCAGATAGCTGTTACATAAGAGAACTACCTTTTAAATAGTTTTACACTTCAAAAAATCAATGTGAAACATTTTGAATATGTACAATGAAGACTGTGTCTCTTATTGTCAAAATGAGGACTAAGGGAAACAAGACTAAAGGTGTATTCACACCTAGCTCATCTGGACCACTTGTTTGAAAGCTGGAGCATTTCACCAACAGGTTTTGTTCGTTTGGGCACATGTGAACATAGCAATCGTAATCGGATGTGGGGCAAAACAAGCTGACCAAGATCGCCTTGGGAGGGTGGTCTTGACTTGCCTCCACTTGAACTTTGCAATCAGAATGCAACTGACCCTACCATCCAAAACACCTGGCTCAGCAATTGCCCGATGATTAAAGACAATGTTATAAAGTTTCCTGATACACCGTCTAAAGAACAATCAATGAATGTGCGATGGTATGCACCCATCACAGCCCATCTCCCACGGCAAACTCTTGAAGCTGCACATGTTCTCATAAGATGCATCAGGACATTGTTTTCTAGTCTCTCTGGAACTGGATGTTGTTCATTTAAAGAGCACTGGTATATTATAAACACCATGAAACAAATTAGCAATACACACTGTTGGTGCTCCATAATCAAGAAGATAAAAGGGAGAGGAGGAAGCACTGTGTGCTGAATCTTTCTGAACAATGAGAAAACAGCTTTCTCATGAATTTCAGCAACTGAAACGTTTGGTCCCCAACCATCAAAATGATCAGAGGGTTTGCTGTTCAAAAGTGATGTCGGGATCACCATAAAATTAGAGGTATTCAACTTCAATAGTTACAAGTGTCTTAAACGTGTCCATGGCCAACATAAGCAGGAAAAACAAAGAACTTTCTTGTTTCAGAATCACCTGAAGGACTTTATCACTTCAGTAAAGCAACATTATTTGTATAAGTCAACTGGTTTCTAAACAAGGGACTTGTAAGGGTTTAATATCTTTTATGCAAAAACATTTCAGCTGTCTCTTTTTACTTTATTCTAGCTTCACTGTTAGCCAGCTCTGTGGCAATCCTCAAAGAAAGACTTTGAAAGGTGTCTTGGATTGAGAGATCTCCAGAATTTATACTTCAGTGGCTTCTATCCGAGCCTCTTTCTGAATTCTTCACATTTCCTGACCCTGATTTCTGAGTTTGCAGCTATGATTACAGTTCCCAGCGGAATAGCTTCAGATGCAGACAGACTGCAGTTGGCCAACAAGGCTCCCTTGTTTTCAGTGCTCCTCAGAGCCAGCCGATCCCCTTTGGATGTAGAAATAGAAATCTCAATCTGCTTCTAATTGTAGCTGCTCAAAGGCCTGCCCATGCCACGGGCATGCAGGCAGAGAATCAGTGGTGCTATCCAAACCTCTGACAAACCTTACATATTAAAAGATAATTACTAGGTGACCGCAGTATTTTAGTTGGGGTTTTTTTTGCATTTTGTTCCAGAAAAAGGCTAAGGAAACTAACATTTTCTGTTTTCTTCTAATGTTATACACTTAAGTGTGACTGAAGCTAAATGTTGTATTTCAATGTGATGATGAATGGATATAGCCTGCAGAACTGAACACATGGCCGAGATAACTGTAGTGTGTCTAAAACACCATGTCTCATACTGTATATGATAACATGAACCATTGTGAATCATAATTATTAATTGCACATGAGGATGATGATTAATCATTTGCATACATAATCATCATCGTCATTACATAATGATCAGCTTTTTTCCACACTTACAGGTAACATCACTGCTCACAGCTTGTGATACTGAATTAGCATACTTACAATATATTTGCTCTAATTCAAAGTTTCAACTTTTTAAGAGCATCATACATCAAATGTGTGTAATTTTTTTTAGCTTCTTGTGGAGTTCTGCCCCCAAGAGGCCAAATTAGACAGTAAGACAATGCAGCTACTTTCATGTTTTATACTTTTACTTCACTCTCTGAAAACTGAGAATCACGAGAGTTGGCTGTTGCACAGGGTTCTATTAGCAAGCTATGTTGTGGGAAGATCAAACCCAGCAGACACACAATAAGCAAACATGGACATGATGAAAATGAAAATATGAATAAAGAAGCATTAAAAAAATTCTGCACTATCAGTGTTTTCAACAGTCCCGTCCTCTGCAGAAATCCTAAAGGGGTCCTTTACTTGCATTTGATGAATGGCTGCTCCCAGCACTTCTCATTTCACGCTGAAGGTCAATTATTTTATATGATATTATAGGAATAAATTAAAGCCTTGATCATTTCGTTCACACACACATAAATGAGAGACATCAACCATCCTCTGGATGTTAAAATCTCACATATAACAGCTTGGTCCAAATCCACTGAGTGAAGACAATGATATTATATGCAATAAATCTGTTAAGAGAAAATCTTTTCTGGGATAGTAGCACTTTATCACAGACTGCCCTGTAACACCTGCAAATATCAATGCCAGGCTAATTCCGGTCAGGTTAGTACAAAGTGAAAAATGACCAGATAATGTTGATTGTGCAAGCCCATTCTCAGCAGAAAAATGGCAATAGGTCGTCTGGGCGAGCAGCTTATGATGACCAATATTTATGGTTATTGTTAGCTGGTGAAGTCTTGTGGCCATTGTAATTATAACGGGAGGAAAGAAACAAGTCAGGTGACATAGTATGAAGAGTGAGAAAGTTTGAATATGGAGAAGGATGGGGTGGATGGATGCAAACACACCCGGACTTCCACCCAGGAGATCGCTGCTTGTGTCCCAAAACCAAAAGTCAGCAATATAATTAATTTAACTTAAGTAACATACAGAGTTCCGTATACAACCAGCAACCTATTTTAACCCAAACCTTCTCTGATCTCAACCAAGTGCTTTTGTTGCCTGAGCCCAACCAAGTAGTTTTGGTGCCTGATCCTAACCAAATTGCAACCTTTTCACAACGTTACAGCAAAGGTCTGGTCATAGACATCATTTTGGCATCACACTGGCAATTGACCTGTTCAGTTGTTTAGGTATGAGGACATGTTGATTGTGCAGATAATTAGTTAGGTCATTAGCAATGATACACAGCTCTCGGTGCGTTAAAGCCTGTGAGTGTTACTGGCTGGTCAGGCACTCGAATACCTGAAGCCAAGCAACTGTGAAAAAAAAGAGGAAAAGGGAGCAGAAATCAATACTGTATTAACTCAATTAAACTTGCATAACCACTGCCCCCCTCCCGTTCGAGGTGTATACCCAGAGGTGCAGCGCAATTGGCCCAAGTTGAACACAACTCTTAACAGGACATTAAAAAATCTGCAAAGCCCAAACGATGAAACAGTATGTTAGATTCAGCATTTACCTCTATCAGCTAAGCAGAATGACCCGATGAGCACCTCCTAATTGTTAAGAAAATACTGTGACTGATCAAAGCTGATCACTAATTTATGAAATCAAATTCTCCTTCATCATCATCCTTACTATATATTTCAAACACCAGGACAAACAGAATGAAATTAATATTATAGTCCCACAGTATGCAGGGGTTAAGTGAAATTAAAATTGATTGCTTACTGGGGACACAAGTTCATAAATGCACAATCAAACAACATAATATAAGACAAAATTAAAAGGAAAGGCTAAAGGCAACAAGACAAAAGACTGCTGGAAAAAAGCACAGGAGAGTTTGGGAAATCCTACATCAGATGATTCTAATGACAATTCTCTCTGACCAATCAGTGGCCTGTTGTCTTTGGGTTCGGCTCAACTTGCTTGGAACCTCAACTGAGGTGACGCCCAAACAAGTACCAGGTACTTATCCACAACAAAATCAAAAAAAGAATGGTTCAAAGTGAGTCAAGTTGAGCCACGTCATGCAGTGGAAACAAGACGTAGCATCACCTGTTAGAGACCGATTGCCTGCAAGTCCATTATCTAACCAACTGCAAGAGTAAAAATACACAGTTCTGTGGGCATTCAGATAGATCAGGAAAAAACAGCAATACATTAATACAAGTCAACATGTTGTCCATAACATAAAAAAAGCTTCATACATTAAATAGGACATCCAGGTGTTGTTAGGTCAGGTATCTGCACACACACACACACACACACACACACACACACACACACACACACAGGTATAGTCTTGAAATTTTCTTTCTTTGTTTCCCTCTTTAACTTTACTTTGACAAAAACATACTTACTGTTGGACCAGCGATGATGTTCACACATCACTGACTGACGTGGAAATTGCATTATCAGTGATGAAACAAACTATGTTGTTTCTCCATGCCCTCCAGAACAACACACACTTTCTATGTGAGGCCCTTATCAGCCATGTGACAATGCTATAGGTTTGGTTAGGTTCAGGCACAAACACAGTTTGGTGGAACAAACAGCTAGATGATATGACAAGACAGGTAAGTGAGAATATATGTTTTTTTTTCTAAAATGGATAAAACGACCCTTTAAGGCACTTTACGACCTTTAAAGGAGGCATACAGAACCTGTTCCCACTGAGTGACAGCTTTTCACATTTTCAATAACAGTGCTTGTATAAGGGACTGATCTCTGGCCTACTAAGCTTACAAGCACAAACACTGCACACTGGTGTGCCTTATTTACTGAGATGAAGAAAGAATTAATTAAACTTCAAGATGACATTAAAAATCAAACCCTGTGAGACAAAAGTTGGCACAATTAGTGATGAATTTACCATTAGCATTTCCAGCAATAAGGGAAATGAGTTAGCATCCCATAAAAGAATATAGCTCTCTCTTTAAAGTTAATTGCAGCTGATTAATCAGTAAGATTAATGACCAAATAGCCATTCAGACTGTAATAATATTCTGTAGAGTCATCCAAAGCCCATCTATTTTTCTAAATAGATGTCCATTAGTAAAGGCTTCAGTCTAACTTTAATCCTTACTTGATATTTGTCGATGTGACAATACTGTTCAACCTCCAACGGTGCATGATGAATGGGCAATCTGTGGTAATGATACATGCTAGAGATGGCTTTGCCTACAAACACAGTGGAAGTATTACTTTTTAATTTGATTTATTGCGCTTTAGTCTGAGCATATGTGAGGGCTAAAGGAATCCACACCCACACAGAGAAGCACCTGGCACACACACACACACACACACACACACACACACACACAAACACACAGTTTCATAATTGTACACACACCACAAAGATGTACAAATAAACTGGTGTACAGAACCAGAAGGATTAAGCTTGATGCCCCATGTGGTAGTCAAACAATGTCAGTCATGTTCCTGGATGTGTTCTAAATATTGTGACATGCTAGCTGCTGCAGAGAAGCACCATGTTGTGTACAGTATGGGACACCAGCAAGCCAGTTGGTCTGTTCCCGCTGCCTTCTCACACAGGCAGAAATGCCACGGCAGCACTTTTCCCCCACAGTCTGGACCGAGCGGCTCATCTTTTATGGAGAAACATCTTCCTCAACACGTCCACTGTCATGCTCACTTCAGCTATTGCTTGTCAGCATGATATCCTCTTGGGAGATAAGGGAGGGATGCCCTATAGAATGACAGTCTGTCAGGCCTGCAGGCAGGAGAACAGTCAAGCTGACCAGTGGGGAAAAAAGAGCTTTCTGTCTCTCCCCCTGCCTCCATCTGCCTTTGATAGAAGCACTGATGGAGCTCGTAGTTAGACGCATTTGAATAATTTTAAAGAGGGCATCTATGACTTTTGATGTACAGACCTTTATGCAAATGAAGTACAAGATACAGATCCCAGTAGGTACACATCCCTTTATTCCTCACGCTGGATTTTTTTTAAATAAATCTAAATGAACTCCTCACACTCCCTTTGAGACCCGCCCAAACTGCAGCGTATGGAGTCAGACTTCTCTGCCTCCACATATGTCTGAGTGCGTGAGCTCAGGCATGTGTGCAGTATGATTTAGCAGTGTGCACGAGTGCTTTAAATGTACCCACAAGAATAGAAATCACAGAGCTAATTGCGCATGTTGTCTGCGGGTTAGCAGAGAAAAGCAGTAGAATTAGACTCAGGTTACAGGTAATTTCAGGGTTTGGTGGTAAGTAAAATGATTCTAGTTAGAGGTGAGTAAAGAGCAGGCTGACTTTTAGTTCAGTAAACATTTCTTAGAGGCAATTGCCCTGGAGGCTGAATTAATCTCAGCTCAGTTAGGTTAAAGCAAAAATCTAACCTCTGCAGAATTAAAATCTTTGTCATTGTTATAAGATAAGATAAACCTTTTATTCGTCTCACAGTGGGGAAATTCTTAAATATCATGCTAAGAAGTAAGTTGTTCACTGTAACTAGATCCCTAATAAAACTGTGTTATATACAGTTACTCACATAATGATTTGTTCAATAACTTCCTGTAGCTTTTCATGCAGTAACAACCCTGACTGTCAGCCTTGTCGATGTGTTAGCACATCAAGTCTTGAAAGTATGAACAAGCATCAAAACAGCATCAAAAGCTGTTCATTTTAGCTAAAATTGTTTGTTAATATAATATATTGTCTTTATGGTCATATATTGTCTGGGTTTCCTCATGGTCATATAACTATTTCTACATTTATGTGAGATCGCTGCAAAATAAATATTCTGATAGCCCAGATTGTTCTGTTTTACTGCTCATTTCATTAACTTCTTTTAGACTTTTAATCTTGAACAGTCTGTTTAAAATCTAGCTGATAATATGGGGCATGCCCTTGACCTTGTGCTGTCTTATGGTGTGTTTCTCTGTATAATACTAAATTGCTAGATTTTAATATCTGTGATCACAGGGGCGTGATTTTCCATGCCTTGCTCCTGTTTCCTGCTCATAGGCCATCCACCTGTATCGATTCTCAGACTTTTAATTCCAAGCCAGCTGGCAGTTTCTGCGCAAAGTTCTTAGCTGCCACTGCCCATAATATCCTTAATCAGAAGGGTCACTCTGGTAGCAATTTGCTAGCTAATTTTAATAGAATGTGTCAGACTATCCTTGAGGCCGTAGTCCGTATCGCGATGAAATGAGCAAAACGTAACGCCCTCCCCTGGCTTAACGACCTCACAAGGGATTTGAAGAGACAATGTAAAAGAGCTGAGGTTAACTGAAGGTATCTCTTGATATCCTAAAAAGCTTGATGTTGACCTATCAGCATGCAGTTAAAGAGGCGAGGTATACTTAAGCTTATTTTGCTTGTTGTCTTGTAGTAATATTTTTTTGCAATATTAATCAGGATTCTCTGCCCAGCACAGAAAAAGCTCTTATTAAAGTTACCAATGATTTACTTCTTGCCGCTGATTCTGGGGCTTGTTCAGTTATAATTCTGCTCTGCATTTGATAAATCACCTTGAAAACCTTGTTTTGGTATTAAGGACACTGCTCATGCCTGGTTTTGCTCCTACCTCTCTGACAGATCTTTGCCTGTTGTAATGGGAGAATTCTGCTCATCCCCAACCCCCATCTCATGCAGTGTTCCCCAGGGCTCAGTTGTTGGTCCCATACTATTTTCTATTTGTATGCTTTCTTTGGGTCAGACAATCTGTAGGTATAATATATAGGTTTTTTATGTTATGGCTTGTCTCTCTGATATGAAAGATTATTATTATTGTTATTACTACATTTTACAAGTTTTAAACACATTCACAGTCCCAATCTCTTTATTTGAATCTCCTTTGGTATTGAAATACCAAAGCATTACCACCTTACTGTAAACAAGCCTAATTACAAGTGACAGTTGACCACTAACTTTGTAGCATCAAACAGAAGTTGTGTATTTAGCCATATTCAGTGTTTGGAACATGCTGTGAATATAGATGGACAGAGAGAAAAATTGATTTGGTCAATGAATTTCTTCTTTTCCTCTTTTCTTCTTCTTCTTCTTTTTTTACAATGAAATTGCAGCACTGTTGGAATTCATTGCAATTGATATCCAAGCTTACTTCAGCTGTTGTCTACCATGAAGGGCCAAGTTCACATTTCAGAGTTACAGAGGTTTTGGCAGAGCATTTCAATCAATAATATTTGCAACAGACCTATATTTTCAATAATGACCAGCTGACAAACACAGAGGATGCTTTTTTCAACCTAGACCTCAAACTCGCCAATTATGTGTGTGAATATAACAACATGTACAGTACAGAGGTAAACAGAGGAGGACTTCAATATAACCTTATCAAAGACGAGGTCGGTGACTCACTTCATCCTCTCCCCTTTCTCTGTTGTTTGTTTTTCAGCAGCTCCTTGAAGTTCTCAGCAGTCAGGCTGTTTAAGACAGTCTGCACATGCAGTGGGTCTAAGTGCACTGTGCTGTGTAGAAAGAAAAGGCACACTTCCCAGCAATGTCTTTGAGCAATTTATTTACCACCCAGCAGCAACAGCAAAAGGCAATTATGGAGAAACAGGACATTCACAGATCCTCACTGCTCGCTTGCTCTCAGCGTCTGCAATTGTGGCGAAACAAAACCTTCATTATGGTATTACAAAAAGACTAAATAAAGTACAAATTACATATACAAAATAATCCAACCATATTGTATTTTCTGTCAGAAAAATAACAAAAGAAATAGCCATGCATAAACATAGTACCTGCAATTGTGGAGAAAAAGTCACTAAATGCTCCGTGCTGACAAACACAGTCTCAACACTACACTTCAACGTGACAACCAGCCCTGCGACATACACAACTTTGACTCACTTCTCCCCCAGTTAGTACATTTATGCATTAAAAGAAACAAACTTGCTACTTAACCTTCACAAAGGAAAGTGCAGTGATAACCTCAAACATTTCCCTTTATAGGAAAGTATGCGACCTTAACATAAAGCCTCACATACTGATCTTCACAATTTGAAATGAACATACTGACAATATATCCGCAACTCTTAGGGAATACAAGAAACATGCTAACCCATATCCTTCTGTGCTCCAGTCCATAAAAAACCTTTACAAAATGTACAATGTCCTGTTCATAACATTGCATAACACCACACTACTATAGACATGGAGGAGTTCTTCAGTTTGGTCTCTTCAAGGTCCTTCTCCTCTCCACAGGGTAATGTTGTTTCTTATTGAGTAAGACTGACCTCTCTGCAAACTGATGGTCTCCCACTGACTTCACCACCTTCTCTTTGCGGATAATCTTGTATATTTTTGTTTCCTTTGCAGTTGGATTTGAGGACACTAATCTGTAAATGCTTGATGTCTTTTAGTTTAGAATTTGGTTGAGGCAACAGCCAGAAAACCTTGGGCAGAAGAACATCTTGAAGTAGAGTATGGCTTAAGTCAAATAAAACACAATTGAGCTTTGTCGATGATGGTGATGTTTGTGAGCCAGAAAGCCAAAACAATGAGCTAAAGCTAAAGGAAGTGAAAAGCTCAAAACGGCTGGGGGGAACTGCAGCATTTTCTGTGGATCCCTTCATGTTGCAAATAATCACTTGATATGTTCTTAACATAAAAATTATTGATTAGCACAGCTTTAAAACTGGGTTGATGTCAGGCCTCAAAGTTGTCTAGTTTGTAAATGTGTATATTATGTCCTGCGTCTGATTGTGGCTCCCTCCCTCTCTCTCTTGTGAACGTGCTGTGGTGGCTCTGAGTGTGTGCTGGGCTGCAGGTGAGCCTTTCTGTCTGCATGACCGTATAGGTGAGTGTGTAGCTTGTTTCATGAAGCTCAGTGGTTCCAGTCTGGCAGATACTGGTTTATGAGGCCAGCGTCCTCTAGCATCTCTTTCGTGGATCTTCTTTCTCCCAGTTGCAGCCATCAGCGTGCCGTTGCTCACGATTGTAAAATATTGTGAATAGTATTATGTGGTATGTAGCAGGCCTGCGTAGGCTCCGTAGAGATGAGTAGTATTTTTATTTTTCCTTTTTCCTGTTTTTGTGCTGGGAGTTTAGTGTTCTGAGTAGACAATTACAGGCTGAATTGATTTAGTCTCATTTTATTTCTTATTTTGCTGTTAGCCCACCCTGAAGCTTAAGTGTCCCAAAAGTTATGAGTAATAAATATTTTTTGGGTTGAAATCTCTTGGTGGTTCTTGGGGGCTGAAAAGAGGGGAGTCTCATTTTTCATGCTGCGCCAGGTTTCCCCTATAGGCCGGAGCATGAACATGAAAAAAATATCTGCCTCTTTAGCTGCTAAATGCTCCATTATGTTCACCAGCCAGTGGCCAACAGTGTCCATCCTTGGTGCTGTGCAGCTTGTGTACACAGGGTTTATCAGGGCTTTTATGCTGAAAACAGCTCCCTTATGGGTTGAAAAAAGTTGGCAGGGGCAAAGTTTGTAGTTTGTAGCCAATATAAAAAACCTAGTTTAGTACAGCTTTAAATAAGGGTTAAATTTGGGCTTCTTTAGGTCCAGAGGGAACCTGGCCATATTTGATTCGTAAGTGCCATTGGAGCTCTTTACATATTTCCACTGGGTACAAAAAATACATTTAGCAGCCACTTAAGTTGTGCTACCTTGAATGTATAATCCTCCAGATATAAATTTCCATAATTGTCCACACATAATCCTAACACTGAAGACAGTGATTGTGAATAAGCTCCTGTATTTCACAATAAATTGCAGAGCCATTGCCAGTTTACCCCCTGATGTAACAGCTATGAAAAATAGATACAGACCAAGTGAATGACCAAAGATAATGGCTTTAATGTGAATCAGGTGTACTGGCAAGACATTTCATTTAGCTCGACATTCTTTTTGGGTTCACTGACTTCCACCAGTCCTCCCACACAGGACAGCCAAGAGTCTATTTACGGACACTTAAACCACAAGCTTTTCTCGCAATGCAAAAAAGATCTTAGCTAAGGCGCAGTCATGCATAAACATGAGGCCTGAAAGTATTGCCACATTTTTATGTATTGATACAAGGGTTGTGGAGAAACAAAGTGCTTCTGAGAGCTGCCCCTTCCATTTCTGATAGTTAGCCTGCAGCTCCACATGTCAGATATCCTGTGAGTTAGCATGGAGAGAGCTTCATGTGAATATGTTCTTTCTCCTACACCTCGAAGGGGCAGAGGAAGGCATAGCCCACTCATTTTGAACCTTTCGACTTTAGATTCACAGTTACATAAATGGGTAAGTTCAGATGTCACGGCTTCACAGGGAAAATAACATAACAGCCTTTTCAAAATAATCCTGAAATTAGGAATTAGACCCTCATTCGCTGAGGGCCCTGAAACGCTGCCTGTATTTCATTACCAATCCAACACCATGCAAAACAAAAGCTTTTTTTATAACTGCAGGGCTAAGAGTCAAACCAGCACAGTGAGAGTAATTACAGGTATCGATTCACAGCTGCGGTTAGACAAGGAAAATTTGACCTATGCAGAATATGTTTTCTTTTTTTTTATTTGTTTGTTTGGTAGAATGTAAATGAATGTAAATGAAGTAATCTCATAGCATCAGCAGTAGCTTGTTTTTCCTCTTTTTACTGGTTGTGAGAAGTGCCAGTCTTCATTTTCAACACCCAGACAAACATGGATGGATTATGAGACAATGGGTCACTGGGCGCAGCCATGTAAAAAGCCACCTCTCCTACAGAGAAGCAAGACACACAGACTGGAAAAGACACATTGACAAGTCGGTTGTGGTCGTTTGCATGTCTTTGTGGTCATTTTGCATCAAAGTGTCAAAGACACACTAAATGACAAGCATTTTGTGTCCTTGTGGTTATTTTTTATGCCTTTGTAATCGTTGTCTTTTCTCTCTGTCTCCGTCCTCTTGGTAGTCATTTTGCATCTCTTTGTGGTCACTTTATGTCTCTGTAGTTGTTTTGCGTCTCTTCGTAACCTTTTTTCTTTTTTTGTGGTCCTTTTTTGTCTCTTTGTGGTTGTTACGTCTGTATGGTGAGGGTAGATTCCCTATGCTATCATTTTGCCTTTCTTTGTATTCATTTTGTGTCTCTTTGTGGCCGTGGTGCATCTCAAACAGACTGTATTTGTCTGATTGACTGTCAAACAAGAAATGTGAACAGTCACTTCATACAGACGCTCAGGTCCAGGGGCCTCCTGATCCCTTGGGCCCCCTGTGTGCAGTTGGCCCACTCAGTAATTCTTCCATGCTCTCAAGCCAGGCAGCCATATGACTCACACATAAAAAAGTCAACATGGTTTAAGGTAAGGGTGTGCACTGCCCCCTTAACAGGCGAAAAAATGAGGATGTCTGTCAAGGAAGTAGATGTGGACAGTCTTTCTACCTGTCCACACAACCAGTCAAGAGAAGGTTTCAGCAGGTAGCTGAAGAACAGCAATGACACGCCAGCACAGAGGCAATCGTGCCATCACTGCCAGTGGAACATCTGAAAGGTTCTTGTCCTCAATAAATTGTCACAAAAATTGGATTCCTGTGTCTGTGGTCCACGGTGCATATCTAGTCACACAAAAAGTGATGGAATCCTAAAACCTTGAGGCTCTAAATGCAGAGGCCAATATGTTGTATCTTGTAAGAAACACACTCTCGATCTCGATTAGGTTGCGCTGCTCTTGGAATTCCAAATATGATGGTGCTTTCAAGGCAGCATGAAAAAAGGACAATCTCTGGGGGTCTATCTGCTTCTATGGAGGTTAAATAAACTGAACAATATAAACAATCTGGGGACTTCAGACAAGGTTATGAGGAGCCCTGCTGTCCTCAGGAATGCGATTGATGTGTCTATGCCTAAATTCATTCCCAGCCCTGCAGTTAATTGTGCACCAATAAAAAGTGGGTGTCACAGTGCCTGTAGCCAGCTATCAGACCAGCTGTCCTCCAGAGACTTAGGAGCTTGTGAGGGGTGAAACCTCAGAGTGTGTTTTTTTCTTTCTCTCCTGTCAGCCTATGAAAGGATAACTAGCATCTCAGAGTCCCGGCTGTGTGGAAAATACAACCTTAGTGTGAGTTCATGCTCGGCTTTTCCCCAGAGACAGAATGACAGCTCACCCTAGAGGTGATGAACAAATTAATTAGTCTGCTGGATTGGTGAAAAATCATGCATTTTTATTGTAGAATAAAACCTGGCCTGCTGTTACTAGAGAGCTACAGAAACACTGGAAAGTCTGTCAGCAAACCAGGGCAAACCTTTTAATAAATGTTTGCCAGGTGGATTTTTTTTTTTTTGTAGAAAAGAGGGTCAAATAACTGTTTTACATTATGAGACTGAATCCCTCTTTTTTTAAACTTACAATTCCACAAACTGCGCATTGATAACATTATATATAAGGTTGTTTCATGGGATTTAATACAACCCCGTTTGTATTTTGTAAGTTTGTAAGTTTGTAAATGAACTGTGTTTAATGACAACAATTTGAGAAAGTGTTTCTGAGTGTTTCCATCCTCGCTTGTGAACGACTGAGTCTTTCCAGGATGAACCTTTCAAACCAATCATGATCCTATCATCTGTTACCAATGAACCTGTTTACCTGTGGAATGATCCAAACAGGTGTTTTTGGATCAGTCCACAACTTTCACAGTCTTTTGTTGCTCCTGTCCTCAACTTGTTTGAAACATGCTGCTGACATCAAATTCAGAATAAACATATATTTGCAAAAATCAAATGAAGATGATGAGGCAAAACATTAAGTGTATTGTCTTTGTACTGTTTTGAATTGAGTCTATGTCAAAAAGGATTAGACATTTATCACATTCTGTTTCATTTATGTTTCACATAGCATCCCAACTTTGGAATCAGGGTTGTTAAGGGGGGAAAAATTTCAAAAGTAGACCATCACTGAGTTTATTTAGGTTATTGTAGTAATGTTAAGCATAGCAAGTTATTTCAGTCACTAATTGTCAAGTCTGAAATGACACAAAACGAAGTCAACCGTTCACAGTTCCAACTGTTCGAACAAGAGCCTGTTGATTTTTGAAGCCATATTCTGAGATTTGACAGCGAGTTCTGAAAAGTCTGAAAAAGTTCTCAGAGTGAATAAAGCTATTTAAAAGAAAGAAATGCCTATATTACTTTACTAGTACTAGTATTGGCATAAGATATTCTAATAGATTTCTTTCTCTAGAGGAAGACGACATCAGGATTCACATGAAACAACCTAAAAGAAACATCGTGGCCATATACTCAGTGGTGAATGAATCATAGTGGACCTGTCTATAAGATAAGGCTGAAAACCTGGTCACAACTATCCTTGGTAGGAAGGTTGTGAATCTTGTGGGACCATTGTATTCCTATAAACTTCTACAGAAGGAGATCATTTGAGGTGGTAAAGTAAGTGGTTTCCCATGAATGGCCAATTTATTAAACCAGCCTTTGTTAACTTGGTGTTATTTAAGCAATATAAACATAGAGTTTCTCCAAATAATGAGAGAGGTTGATTGGTTCTCTAAGATAAGACTTAATTGATCCTGCAGGGGAAAATCAATTGTTACAGCAGCACAGGGAGCAGGAAGATCCAGATAGCTTTCAGCTTTAATTCCAAACTATCACCAGCAGTAGGAAACAGGTGTCTACTAATGTGATGTGTGATGCGGGCAATTAAAGGTTTGGGAATATGAATTACTGATGACAGGGAGAGAACCTGAACCTTGAACTTCACTATCTCAGTGTCAGAGAAGTCATGGCTTTGGCACTACGTGTGTTTCTTGGTTTCCTTGTATTTCATTCATTTGCAGCTCAGTGAGCTCTGTTTGCTACCATGTGAATTGCATTAAAGTTATTCTAAGAATTCATTTGTTTTCTTTGTCCTTTCTGAACTGCAGCGCCACTGGTTCCTGAGTAGCTCCTGAATATAAATAAATAGGAAATATAGGACACGGGTCATTGGCCAATAGAGGGCGCCGCTAGGGTGCAGCTCCATATGCACGCCCTGCCACTCCCCACATTGTAGACCTTCACGAATAAGACTTAATTACTTTTATATAATTGTATGGAGTATGTGTGCATATGTATGTGTACATGCGATTCCAAGAGAAATTCTTGGGTGGAAACTCATTTATGCATATCTTATCTTATCTTATCTTATCATTAAACACAGCATTATACTGATTTTGAACGTGATGTGTGAATGCTGAATATTTTAACCTGGTGGTCACTAGACGGCATGCTCTTTATTGTTTGGGCACTTTATCACTATTGATTTCAGTCCAGTATCAGGGCAGTACATGCAGTAGTCACAAAATGGAAGAAGTTATTTTAACCCAAACCATGAAACTTGACCACAGAATGATGGTGGATGTAGTGCAGGCATGAAAAAACTTTTGAATAAGTACATGAGCAAAAGTCAAAATTGAAAATTTATGTCCATATACACAAATCCTATAGATTAAATTTCATGACTATTTCACAAACTGCCATGATGCTGTGTTGCTGATTTAAAGCAGATGGTTTCAACACGCAGTTTGCTGTTATTTCTGCCACATTCAAACAAATGTTTCACTGCTGGTTTGCTTTCTAGTGGGCCTTATGTACAACACAATAATATGTACCCATCATCCAAGGTCCCTTACCCACAACAGTAGCATGACATCTGCTGATGGAATTTGTCTCTTGCCCAGTATGACAGATCCAAGCAATCTGGAACCCAAGGACACGGGACATAGACCTTGCCAACGGAGGATGATAGACTCATCGTCTCATGGACTAGGACTGAACCAGCAAATCACAGCTCAAAACCTTCCCTCTTGTGCTTTCTGTTCCATGCTGCCCTTTTCTTTCTATTGCCTTGCCTTTACCTGTCACTTTATTTTTTTTCCTTTCCGCATTCTTTAATACCCTTCTTTTATTTATGTATTTTCCCCTTCCTGTCCTCCGCCATGCCTTTCCTTCCTTTCTTTCCCTTTCTTTGCCTTTTGCAATCTTTCCCTTTCCTTTTCTCCTTCTTCCTTTCCTTTCCTGCCATTTATTTCTTTTCCTCCCCCTTTGATAATTTACAGAAAAGAAAGAATGTGCACCAATCTTGAAGAGCTGCAGATAAAAGAATGTGTTTCTGAAGATTGTGAAAACACAGCGTGTCTCTACATTGTTGGGAATCGAGGACGGCGAGAACTGAAAAATCAACCTATAATGCGTCTTCAGGGTCTTGTGTCGAGGTGGAGTGCCACAAAAATGCAACGCGAAGCTCCAGACTCTCCCACAGAAATGCTGTCCTGACTCCAAAACTTGTTCATAGGTCAGGTTTTTGAGCTGAGATGACATCAGTAGCCAGTGACGCGACCGGAAGCTGTTTCTTTATATGGCGTCTTCAAATGAGTGGTTGTTTCTAGTCAACATGATCTTTTAAGAAGCACTTGTGTTTTGTGCTGTGAGGTCACAGAGCGTTCCTAAACAGGCGGAAGTTGACTGAAATTATCGGAGGCTGTCTGTGTGGTCATTGTGCTGCACCCTCATTACGCTTGGCAGCAGTGTGTACACCCATAACCTCTCCAGCTATAGCAGCATTAGGACAGCTGACGCATTCTCCCTGTGTCCCTCTCTCAGATTGTCTGCCTCACTCCCACTTGCTGCTTCTCTCGCCAGCTCCCGCCGCCGCTCTGTCTGATTCGGCAGATACACACACACACACACAGACTGAAATAGTGTTAAATTAGCTAAGTATACAGTAAAGTGTCTCATATAGGAGAGCTCGGTTTGTATTTGCCGTGACCTCAGCACACCTTTTTATATTGCAATCAGTGAAATTTGCCCAGGGCTACAGGCACTCTGAAGCTTTTTTTCTTTTAAACTCTGACCTAACTGGGACTCTTAGCCGGGGGGCAGCAAACATTTTGCACTGCTGTCTTTTGAAATGGGTATGAAAGGAGCTAAATTTAACTTGGGTAAGAGCTCAATCTTTCATAAAAAAATATAGTTTGAAAGAAACACTCACACAAAAATGTGTTTTCTACTTTGTGTTTGTTCAGGGTTTTTTTTTTATTTTAGTTTTTTTGGACAGAAATGAATGCAGTTTGTGTCTGTTCTAGAATAGTCTGACTGTTTGGCCTGAATAAATAAAGTTCCACCCACGTGTAGCCACCACCACCACCAACCACTATAATCACTGTCAGAGAGCTACCACCACCCACTTCCACCTGGAGGAATCAGAGAGAGATTAGAAGTGAGGTGTCAACACCATTGGAAGGCAGGGGGAGTCAAAGAATCCACACGGAGCTGCCTGGTGTCAGTATCAGGCCTCATGCTATGCTCTGCTTCTGTACCTGGTGTATATTTAGCCTAAAAGATGGGGTTCATGAGTCAAATTTGGGTTGGCTGAACTTCGTGACTTGAATAAACAACAGCACGTCATGGAAATCTGTGTGTTTAGATGCACTCAAGGGAAAAGTTGTTTATTACATCTTGGGTTTTATGTTTGTAGCTCCGTTGGTTTGATCATTTTTGTACTCAAAATAGGTCCATCAGGACAACATGAGCAGTCAGATGTTACACACCAAGTATTTGGAAGAGGGTAAAATGGTTAAATTATTACCCAAACTCTCCATTATAAACATCAGTCTGACTTCCTGGTTCAATTTTGCCTTGCTGTATTTACTGTACCAATGGTGGTAACATCTTTCACATTACACACAGTCATCTGATACATTGCTAAAATAAAAATGTTGACTATAGTGAAGGTTTATATGTGTTGTGTTTGGAAAGCCTGGCGTCCATATTTGTGGGGGATTACAGACTATTAATATACCGACTTTACTGTGTCTGTCCTGAAGAAGATGACGATGCGGCAGGATGAAAAGAACGATCATTATCAGTGCATCCTTGTATTGACTAAACTAAATGTGAAAGTCTATGCATTTGAATGCTTCAGACAAGTGCAACACCTCACCGTTGTGACAACTGAATTGGGATGGCAGTGCCCAACAATTTCTCCGAAATTCCTGAAAGCAACAATCATGTCCACTTGAAACAACGGTTGGCCAGGTGTGCAGAGATTCAGCTTTTCTCTCCACCTGTCTTTTTCATTCTTCACACAACTACTTCTGTCACTTTTTTCACGTGTGTGAACGAGTGCAACACCATGAACGCCTTCAAGGAGAGACTGTCTGAAAGTGCATGCTGTTATCCCATTTGTATGTGACATCAAGTCTTTCCCCTTTCTATGACAGCAGGCCTTGAGTGTGGCCATTTGGAACAGGTATAAACACTTGTGCCTTCAGACAAGGAAGCACTGTCTTTTATCACTAAAGCAGGAAGAGAAGGTTTCAAAATAAAATCGTTGGTAGGGTAGAAATATGCTTACTGATCTGCTGCATGCATGCACGGACTGTACAGTAACCATGCAATGTGTGTGCAAATAAACATGATGTCCTATTTCTGGTATGTATTGAAATTGTCTCATTTCTCTCTGCATGTAACATTTTTCACATGTATTAAGAAAACAAAAAGGAACATTAACAAGCATCTCGCTTTTTGTTCACTGATATCTTCAAAGCAAATTTTCCACACAATCAAGAGTACAGTATCTAAAGTTCAGCTGTTTGAAGTCACAGGAGAGAAGTGTTCGCCGCTGCTGAGACAAACGTGTTTACTCACGGACCTCAGCTTGATTACAATTCAAAGAGGCAGTCTCACAATGCTTATTCACTGTGGAAATACGACCCAAATTTTGTCAGGGAAGCTATGCTTTGAAGTTTGAAATTAGACTGGGGAACTTTTATTCTTCCTTTTAAAAGAAGGCAGCTTATCAAACACTTTTTTTTCATTTAGTTCTTAATATCAAAGCTTTTGAAGACTCAATTAGCCACATCTCTGGTCTTGTCATAATGCCACTTTAGACTTAGATTAATGGAGCGTCATAGAGAACAGAATGGCAGACGGGCTGCTCATATAAACAGGCTGTTTCTGGCCACTGTCTCATGGGATGCACAACAGTCTGTTTCAGGAATGTTTGTAAAGCGTTATGGCTCTGTGAATGACATCATTCAGGATTCCCGGGCCATCGCATACCAACATAAACCATGGAGCATCTGGTTGTTGGGCGTGTGCATAAATCCAGTCTGACTCCAATCTGTTAAAGAGAGCCCTCTGGTTACACTGCTGCGAGCCAGCATGACAGAGATGTAAGGTTCTGACAAGTCACACTGTTCAATGCTTTCACACGTTATCTGTGCAAATACTCAAACAGAAATCTAAACCAGAAAATAATAGAGCTCAAAAGAAACGTGTGATGGGACTAATACAAGGACTATTTCATAAAGTAAAGTACAGTTGATGAACTCAGCTGCTGCCACCATGGTCACCAGTTTTCACTGTGAAAAAAGAAAGTCCTCTGTTAATTTTTGCAAACACAATAGCTTAAAATTTACACAGTGGCTGAAATTGTAGCTGAGAGTTTTGCACATTTTTAGTGTTAATTTTTAAACACTGCTTCATTCCTTTGCTACATCTCAAGATACAATTGAAATTGTTGAGGATAAAAATGTAATGAAGCTAAAAACTTATTACCATAATGGTCTTTGTTGGAGAGATTAAATGGCAAGATGAATGCTTTAAGTCAGACAAGACAGGGACAAAATGTGAAATGTATGGTAATTAAGAACATTTACTTGAGTCATGTAGTTAATACAATTTTAAGGTAATTGTACTTTACTCAAGTGTTTTGATTTTATGCTACTTATTATACTGTTATGCTAATTCTATGTTTCCTCGACTGCATGTGTTAGATGTCACACTGGCATTGATCAATTTAACTCCTTTGTAAAAAAAAGTTCAGATTTCCTTGAGTTGTGTCGCCTCCATTGAAGCATGTATTCACATGACAACGAATGGATTTGATCTGCTTATCAGAGGCTCGTTCAAGTAACTCAACTTGCAGCCAGTGTTCACCTGTTATAAATATGGCTGTGTCTCAAATGTCCAGTATTGTGATAGTGGAAAACATGGCGTCAAAACTAAGTGGACGTGTCAGAAGTGAAATAGTTATTCTCAGGGTTTCTCAGCATCAAATCATGGATAGACTAAAGGTTTTTAAGAGGACAGTGCATGAAACTCTAAAACATTCTGCAGAAACTGGATCAGTTGTATCCAAAGCACATTCAGCCAGACCAAACATTGACCAAACCATCAGAAGATTAATACATCAAGCTTAGTTCCCTGAGAGATACAAAAGCAGCTTCATCACAGATACAGAATTTGCTGAATAAAGAACTCAAGACTCCAATCAACAGTATTGTCCCAAGAAGGCTGTCTTGTAGTGGTCTCAGAGGACAAGTAGCAGTTTCTAAACCTCTTTTCAGAAAGGGAAACAAGGCCAAACAGTTTGGGTGAGCTTAGAAATATCAGCATTTCACAGTGGATGACTGAAAAGAAGACCTATTGATGAATCCAAGTTTAAGATTACAGAGCAGAGCAGTAACAGAACAGTGTATGTAAAGAGACAAACGGGGGATAGAACGATACCGCAGTGCATCAAACCAACAGAGAAACATTGTGTTCGGAATATTCAAGTTTGGGGGTGTTTTGCCGACTCTGGAGTTGGACACCTGCACCAAAAAATCTACACCCTGACTAAGCAGAAGTACCACTGCATTCCTCAGAGGCATGTTATACCCTCTGGTTTGCATCTTTGTGGAGAAGGATTCATAAAAAGCACCAGATCATTTATGACTACATTACTGACTCCTGAGCAAAGTTTACATTTTTAAAACATTTAAAAAATGCTAACAAACTGCTTAAGAGGTTTTTTGACAGTAATAAATGTAAATGCAAGACTGCAATCACCCATCCTGACATTAAAATTATCCAACATAAAAAAAAAATAATAAAGCCAAAAGCTTGTTTCCACTGTGTTTCTCATGGGGAAAGGCAAAAGATGGATGTTCAAGTCGGGAAAAACAGAGTGAAAAACACGAAAAACAATTCATTTTCAGTTGCTTCAGAAATCCCAGAGAACAGTTCCAGAGAACTGCAGCAATGAATAAAAGTGTTTTTTGTTTTTGGGGTTTTTTTTGAGCTATGTCTTGTTGCATAGTCGTGGCAGAGATAATAACTTACAGTTTTCTCAAATGTACCTGTTTTAGGTAGTATTTTTTATTTTTACCTTTATATTAACATAGAACTCTTCCACGTTCACTCCCACTGTCCTGACACAAACCTGTGATCGTTTACTTACAGCTTCATACCTCCACACAGCCACAAACACATCGTTCCACACCAAGAATAAACCTCTACACACCCCAACGGTATGATGATTAACTGAACACATTCATCTTCCCTCAGTTAGGTGTGCCACCTCCCTACACCCCGATCCAACCAGGTTTGTTGGCTGCACTGAGGCGCTGGAATGGGATGATTAATTACAAGTATTAGCTGCCTACAGTGGGTCCAACACACTCGAACTTGTGTCCATTAAAAGGCCCTAACAGGGAAATTTGCAATGATCTAATAATCAAATGGGTCGGACATTCCTCAGCTCCATTTTCCCCCTTTCCGGAGAAGGTGCATCCCGCCCACACACTCCTCTGGAAACCAGCCAAAACCCCTCCATAACATACTTTAATCTCATAATTTCCCTTCACCTTGACTGTTCATTTAGATCTGAGCTTGCAGGCAGAAATTATATGGAGAGAATCATATAACATATCCTACAGTTTGAACAAATCAACTTACAACTTTTCTCCTGATTCTCAAAACTAAGCTTAAGGCTACTGATTAGTTTCTTCTTTACTCTCAAAGAAAGTATATACATAATCAAAGTGGTGCATCAGACTACAGCCATACTATGTACTGATATGGAGGCTGGTTGAGGAGGGTATTTCAAAAAGTTCCTCAACAGCAGGCTATTAAAGTGTACATGGCTGTGAGACATTGTTCACTTTTGCCAGACACAGAGGGACACTTTTGTCATTGAGATTGTGCTTTTTTAAAAATGAATGTACTATTAATTGCATATAGGCCTGCAGTGAATATGCATATGGCATATAATTACAGTATTTCACTCCTACCAGGTCTTTGCTGCTATGATGGAGTGCTTCATACGTTACAGCACCATCTGTTAAGCTCCCTGGAAGGAATTTCATGGCTTGTGGTCTACTGCTCCCTAGAGTTTCCAGATTAGCACTGCAGCTTATGTTCGTTCCATTAGCTCACTGATTCACTGTATGGCAAAGGCAGGGTGGAGGATTTAAGATGGGGATTTCCAAATTTCATGGCAGTGGTTTTCAAATAGAAACGCTTTAGACAGCAGTTGGTTAAGATATTAATCTAAGAATCATATTTGATCTGCTTTTCTGTCATCAGCTCTGATTAGTGCAGAATACAGCCATAGTAGGCTAAAGGTTAAAGAATATTTTATATATAAACAGTACATGGGTGATGAAGTAAAGTCAAAATATATAAAATTGTCTGTTAGTTAAGTACTATTAATCAATACTGACTTCACTTGTTATATTCTACAATCAGGTTTTCAAAAGCAACTTTATTTGGACTTTTATTATTAACCCCATATCTACAATTAATGCTCTTGTTCTTCATATAATGTAGAATTTAAAAAATCAACGCTTTCACTAAATCATAAGCAGTGGTCCTTTGTCCTCATTAGTCTAATGTTTATTTTCAGTTTGTTTTTGGTTTTGGGTTGTTATATTGATGTGCTCTCTTAATATGCAATGAAACTGTGAAATTTTGCATTATGGTGAATATTGACACTTTTGTGAAAATAGTGTGTATTTTCCTCTCATTACCAACTGATCTCATGTTTGTGGTGATTGAACTTACCCTGCAACTGTTGTGGTGCTTGTCCATATAAGGATGTGTAGACAAAAATGCTATGAATTAATAAACATACTCCTTCTAATTGAGATAGTGTGTGGGAGTTTTTTCATTTTCTCTTGGCTGGTAAAACAACACACTGCCTGTTTTTATACCTCATTTCTTTAGCTGATCTGTCTGACTCTCCACTGCTAAAATGAAGGCATAGTTTCAGAGTTTACTTTCCGTAACTGCTCAAGTTGCATCTTTTATTTCCTCCTGTGTGCACATAACTGCTATATGTCCATATTATTCCTAGTCTACGTGGACAGCTGGACATGGTTGTGTTTACGTGAAGGTGTTTCACCTCTCATCCGGGGGCCTCTTCACTTCTAACTGGAGGGGAGTTGTTGGGTTTGTTGTCAAGGTCATTGATACCATGGGGTTCATTAGTGTTCCTGGCTGTTGTATTGACAGTCATTAGAGTTGTTGGAGTCACAATGTTGTTGTCCTCAAGAGAATGTCCCTTCTCATTCAGGTGGAGGTAAACTGCTGAGTCTTGCCCTTCTGTATCGAGCCATGTGTTTGTTTAATGGTTGTTTGGTTTCCTCCATATACAGGTCTGTGCATTCCTTACTGTGTACACTGGCTTGCTTTGCTTGTGTTTGGCTGTGCGGTCTTTTGAGTGGACCGGTTTCTGTCACAGTGTGTTCCTGGGTTTGAAAAACACGGATGCGATGTTTGTTGAAAATTCTCCCGAGTTCCTGAGATACTCCAGACACATATGGAATAGCGGTGTTTTTGCGTTTATTCTTCTTTTCTTCACCACCCACACTGTTGGTGTTCTTCCTGGATCCTGTGGCTGTTTTCTCAAAGGTCCAGTTAGGGTATCCACAAGCTTTGAGTGTATCGCTCAGATGTTTGTGCTCCTTCTCTTGGGCTTGGGGACTTGTTGGTACACTGTTAGCTGAGTGTTGCAAAGTTCTGTTGACTCCTAACTTATGCTCCAGTGGGTGGTGAGAGTCAAAGAGTAGGAGTTTTGTTTCCTTACATACACCCTTCTGTCATAAATCTCAAAGTTGGGTTCATCAGTAAATAGGACTTTTTTTCCAGTCGTCCGCCGTGAAATGCTGGTATTTCTTTGCCCAAACATTTGTTTCCCCTCCTGAGAAAGGGTTTAGAAACTGCTACTCATCCTCTGAGACCACTACAAGACAGCCTTCTTTTGACAGTACTGTTGCTGATTGGAGTCTTGCGTCCTTTACTCAGCAAATTCTGTATCTGTGATGAAGTTGCTATTCTATCTCTCAGTGAACTAAGCTTGATGTATTGATCTTCTGATAGTTTGGTCACTTGTGGTCTGACTGATCATGCTTTGCATACAACTGAACTGTTTCTACAAAGCAGAGCTCCATGTACTGCCCTCATAGAAACCTTTAGTCCAGCTGTGATTTGAATGAATCAGAAGTCAAATTGTTATTGTAAGAAAAAAAAGGCCACGTTTTGCTTACAATAACAATTTGACTTTTAATATTTTCACTTAGTTATGATGCCATGTTTCCCACTATCACAATGCTGCTTAGTAAGCAATGATCTGCTGGACACTTAAGGGTGTGTGGAAGGAGACAAACAGGAGAGAGTGGTACTGCAGTGTATCAAACTGACAGTGAAACATGGTGGTGGGAATATTCAAGTCTGGGGTGTTGTGCCTACTCTGGAGTGCAGAAAACACCTTGACTAAGGAGAACTACCACTCTATTCTTCAGAGATATGCTAAAATGTGTGTGTGTGTGTGTGTGTGTGTGTGTGTGTGTGTGTGGGTTCGCTTGGGGATATACACTAGACTCAAGACCAGTGGATTCGGGACAGCGGTGCAATCGGGGACAAAAAGTGGTGTCCTCAGTTTGGAAAACTGTGATTTTTAGGTCAATAGTTAAGGTTATTGTTAGGTTAAGGTTATTGTTAGATTAAGGTTAGGGTTAGGTTAAGGTTATTGTTAGGTTAAAGTTAGGGTTAGGTTAAGGTCAGGTAGTCCTTCAGGTTAGTCTCCAGGAAATGAATGTAAGTCTATGTAAATTCCCCAAAAGTGACATAAGTAAAGACTGTGTGCACGCGAGCATGTGTGTGTGTGTGTGAGTGGTTGTTTACATTTTGAATAAATGGTCAATTGTATGAATTGCAGAAGCCTATTGCATTTGTGCCAGGTCCAAAGGGTTAAACCCTGAATTATTATTATCATTATTATCTTCATTATTATATTTTTTTATTTATTTTTTTTTTTACATATTTTTAATATATATATATATATGTTATTATATATTTATTATTATCTTTTTTAAGGAATTTCCCAGCTTGGGACAAATAAAGTCTATCTATCTATCTATCTGCCACAGCGTCTCACCTTTGTGAAGCTTCAGATATTTTCATCATTTTAATTGTCCAGTTCACTTATTTATTTATTTTCTTTGTATTGATTGGGTATTCTTCTGCCCTCCTGTATAATGTTGATAAAGATGCAGTGTCTGTAGGCTGTTGCTAAATGTTGACGTAAACAAAAATATAAAAAACATACAGTTCTCTGCAACAGTCTATCAGTGGTTTGATATGGATATAGAGATTAGCTGATCTGGTGGTCTCCAATTCTAGTCTACCTGTCCTGTCCTAGTGTGGATTCTCTTACAACAAAGTATCATAAATCCAAAAGCATCTCTTGTTGCCTTATATTAACTTATTTGTAAAGTCGTTGCGCGAAAGGTTGGCGGAGGAGATTTGGTCCTCGTTGCTCTCGGTTGCACGTCACTGTATGTTGACGTGTGGTTGCCCAGGCTAGCAGAGCTGCTGTCTTGAGCCTGAGCTAAACACTTGTTTCCTGAGTGTGAATGGTTAAAGAAAATACTGACAACTGACTGTTTTTGCAAACACGTAAGCCTTTAGTCATGGCGGCTGACTGGGAAGAGATTCGACGTCTTGCTGCTGATTTTCAGAGAGCACAGTTTGCTGACACGGTGCAAAGGTAACCGCACATTACGCTATCAGCAGCTGTTAGCAGCAGAGCTGGTGCTAGCTAACATTAAACTTTCATTCAAGAGTCACGCTTTTAGTTGTGAATTGACTCCTCTCTGTTAGCAGTAACAAGAAAAACAAACACACTTCTATAACTATAAATTTCTTTTCTTGACTTTTGTAAACCCTTCCACAGATTATCAGAGAGGAATTGCATCGAAATTATTTCGAAGTTGGTCCAAGACAAGAAGCTGGATGTGGTGCACACACTTGATGGAAAGGAGTACATCACTCCAGCACAGATCAGCAGAGAGATCCGAGATGAGCTCTACGTCCATGGAGGTCAGTTTAACACTACTGCAGCTGAGGAAGACCTGTCACATTACCAACAAAAGATGTAGAATATTCGTATAAATGGGATTGAATCGCTTTTCCTGTACTCACTGTTGTCAGTCTCAATAATACTTCACACAAGTATTAGTAAGTCATTGTCAGCTGGATTCTTGTTCTTCTGGAGTCTGTAGCATATTGAGAACTGGACATGATAACAGTGAATCATCCTGTCATTCTATTTCACAGGGCGAATCAACATTGTGGACCTCCAGCAGGTGTGTATTAGCAAACTGAAATATTGCTTTGTGTCCTTTGTGTTGTGTCAATGGCAACCAAGACACTGTATTTATGTTATAAAATCTTTATGAAAACTTCCTATGAATTATATCTTGATCTTCTTCCTTTCAGATTATCAATGTGGATTGGGTCCATGTTGAAAATAGAGCCAGTGACATTGCTAAATCTGATAAAGGGGTTCAACTTGTACTGGGACAACTTATTGATGAGTGAGTATGAAGTGACACTTTCAGTACGAGGCAATGATAGTCAGTCTGTCTATCTGTCTGCCCATGAAACAGAGTCCAGGCTGCTCAAATACATTCTGTATGAGGACACTGATATGGCATGTGTTAAACTTTGCTATTAATATTGCCATTTGGTCTGTTTGTCGGAGAGGGATTACACCTAAACAAATAAAAGACTTAAGTAGACTTAAGTTTCCCATAAAAGGGTTAACTGAAGTGTAACAGATCAGATCAAAAGCAAAAATGCAAAATGAAAAGTAAAGGCTGAGAACATATTATGTATATATCATGTATGTATATTATGTATATATCATGTGGATTATCTTTTGTTTTGTGTAGCACATACCTGGACCGTTTGTCTGAGGAGGTGAATGACAAACTGCAGGAAGCTGGTTTAATCAGTATTGCAGAACTGTGTAAAAACTACAACCTCCCAGGAGATTTCTTAACTGAGGTGAGTCACACCGCAGCCAGCCCTTACCTGCATGTGTAGAGAAAATCACATCAGAAATTGAGCAGTAATTTGTGTCATATTTGTATTTAGAAGGTTAATTCCTTTGACAGTCTACCGTGACCTCAGCTTTTTTATATATGTTTTTGCTTGCTGACTTGGTAATAATATGTGTAAGTACATGTTTTCTTATGTATCTCAGGAGTTGTCAAAGCGTCTTGGAAAGCTTATCCATGGAGAAATGGACCAGTACAACAGGGGGATCATATTTACGCCAGCGTTTGTTGCTCGTCACAAAGCCAGGATTCGAGGGCTTTTCAGCGCCATCACAAGGTAAACACACACACATATACATATATATAAAACACATTGGGCCTCATGCAAGAACCTGCTTGTACAATCAGATTTGTGGCATCTTGTGATTCAAGACAACTTGTCGCAGTCACCAGTTTTCTCGTATGTTTTTCGTATTAGTATCAACAAACTCTGTGAGTGCTCAGACCTGACCCACTGTGCATGTACTTTCTTCACAAGTGGTAAAATATGTTTTTGCCATCCTCTTACACTTTATGAATAATAGATATTTTCATCATGCCTGCCAATGTACTAACAAAAAATGAACAACTTTTACCTTTCAGTTTACTAAAAAATGATGTCACTCTAACAGCTGCTTCTTGATCTGTGAGCAAGCGCTGTCCAGTATCATCCTCTGTTGCACCCAATAGACAATAGCTACTAAGCTATAATCTTCTCTTGTCAATCACCTTGAATGCCTCCGTCTAATTCATGGGCCGCTTTGCTTCGGAAAGAAATAATTTTTTAGCATATTTTATGTCTGTAACACTGTAGCTCACATTTATACTTGTTCACAAACCAAGCAGAACAGGCAGCTGTATATAGCAATTTGGGGATCTCAATTCTGCTAATCACCACATTTCACAAATATGCAATTTCTCATGATTAGGTAACATTCAGGCTGAAACAAGTTATTTAAAGCAAGTGTGCAGTCAACTGAATTTGGTAAAATCTGACATAGAATATTTATACAAGCAAACCTACTAAAATGTTCTTGCATGATGCCTGATATCCTTCTTAATAGTATTGCTCTGTATTTTACACTCAATACCCTCCTGTTTACTTTATTCTGTAGGCCAACAGCTGTCAGCAGCATGATTGGAACGTTTGGATTTCAGGAACATCTTCTGTACTGTAAGGAGTGACATTTAATAGTTAAAAGAAAAATACTCTTTTAAGTAACAGCCCTGCATTTAAAACCCTACTTGAGTAAAAGTACAGTTAGTTGTTGTTTTTGAGGTCACAAACCTCACCTGGGGGACCACTGGTTTAATCTATAACAGTGTGTTGTATTCCATGAGATTATTTGTTTCACTTGAAAAGTATCTAGTTGCTACAGCTGTCAAATAAATGTAGTGAAGTATAATTTACAATATTTTCCTCTGAAGTGCTGTGTAGTAGAAGTATACAGTAGCATAAAGTAGAAATACTTAAGTAAATTACAAGTACCTCAAAATTACATCTACCGTGCTTTTGTAAATGTACTTAGTTATATTCCACCATTTCCAGCTGTCCTGGAGGAGATGGTGGACACTGGACGCCTAAAAGGAAGCGTGGTTGGAGGTCGGCAGGACAAAGCTATGTACATCCCTGATATATACGCCAAAACACAGAACACCTGGGTGGACTCTTTCCTTCAGCAGAACGGATATTTAGGTATGGGTTCTTACATTTCTGTTTTTACCATGTTTATGTTACACCCTGTAATCTTTTTTTAACTTTGAAGCTCACTTTTGTATGCACTTGAAAATTCTCCACACAATTCAATACAGTCCCCCTCGAGATGTCTTCTGCAGAGGGCGTGTGAAAGTTTTTCCATCAGCAAATTTGTAGTTCTGATTTAATTTTTGATTTAATTTGGAACAGACTAGAATATGTTTTAATGTCCCTGTGGGGAAATTGATCTTTGACTGGAGGACAATAAAAAGCAATTATGGAAAATAGTTATAACAGCATAAACCTTTGACACCGATGACAGCTGCAGTATTCTTTTACATTTTGTGTTTCTGCTTTTCTGAACCTTTGCTGTGCCTTGTTAGAGTTGCAATTAATAATTGTTACCACAAACTTTAAAAAAAACAAAACAACCAACAAGACCACAAATTGCATTGCTGTCTTCCAACAAATCTGCAAATTTATCTGCAAAGTCATCTTTGGCCCCAGTTATCACTAAAACCCCATGCCTGTTCTGTTGCTCCTGAACATGCAGCTGTTTGCTGCTGCTGTCTGACCTGAGAATGGATAATCTTTTTAAACTTGCCATCACAGCTTGCTGCGTAACCATGGTGACCACAAAAATCTGTATCAACATGTGTGAACGTGGGGTTAGAGTAGCAGTGATATGCGCTTATTGTAGTCTAAATGGAACTGATGAAATCTTCCTCCTGTAGAGTTTGATGCATTGACCAGGCTGGGGATCCCTGACCCCTCCAGCTACATTAAGAAGCGCTTCAAGTCCAACAAGTTGCTGTTCCTCAGAGCAGCCTGTGTGGGTCAGGCTCTGGTGGACCAGGTGGAGGCCTCTGTGGAGGAAGCTGTCAGCTCCGCCACATGGACTGACATACAGGTGCCCACACAGCTTTGTCTTTACTTGTCATTACATGAATTATTATTTCTGGTAAAAATATAAGTTACTTCTGTTTTTCATTCTCACTCTGGCTGCTGTAGCCAATTTTGCCCAGCTGCCTGTCAATGGAGGATGTCGGGATTTTGATCAACCAGGCTATGAGAAACACTAATGTCCAGTCCTCTGCCAGAGTGCTAGGAGGCACCGTTGTCGTCAGTGAGAAGTTCATCACTAACTGCCTCTCTGTATTTGATGAAGCCATGCAGCAGAAAGCTCAGAAGGTATGGCCTCCTGTCATACATTTCCATAGAAAACACCGGTGTAGAGGGAGTTAGTAACATGTCCAAATGAAGTGTTAAACACAAAGTACAGTGTTTTTGATTCTTTTTTTGCGATGTGTCTCTCAGGAAGTCAAGAACAATCCAGTGTTTCTGATATCTGAAGATGATTTGAAGCAAGCGTCCATGCTGACAGAGCGCTCAGAACCTTCTAAAAAGGAAAAGAGAGAAGCAGAGCGCAGGAAGAAGGCTGCAGGTTAGTTAAATCCTCTCCAACTAACCCAGAGACTAAACACTCACAAACTGTAAAATCTAGTACAGACTACAAGACTTTTGCCACAGTTTGCCTGTCATAGACAAAGGTCTTGGATCTGAAGCAAAACCGACAAATCAGCACTCCAACCTTCTGCCTGACACAATGGGTCCACTATTTACAGAGTTGTGAGACATGTCTGCACCTCATCAAACATGTTTGTCTTGTAGTCAAAATCAGGATGTGCTGATTGTTGGGAAACCTGAGTCTGAGACAGAGGAAGAGAGGTATTCAATGAGAGGGCACAGAAAAGTGTTGGGAGGCAGGCAATGGACACAGGCATACTATCTGATTCATCTACAGATTATTTCCTCAATCATTTGTTTGCTGACATTATATGGACCAATATAGATTAGATTAAATGTGATTCATCTTGTACTCTGTGCGATGACAATAAAGTTGAATGTAGTCTAATCTAATCTAATCTAGTCCATGGTGATGTCCTCAATTGTTTTGTTTTGTCCAAATAGTCCAAAACCCAAATATATTCATTTTATGATCATAGAAGATTGAGAAATCATCAGAATATTCACATCTGTATTATGTAGATATTGCTAGTACTAAGTTGTGTTCTATGCGTTATTGAAAAGAAGCCCTCTGGAAGCTCAGAGTGAAGCAGGTGGAGGTGGAGATGATTGACTATAATACTGGGTGATACATGCTGGAAGAAAATATTACAGTACAGTTGCAACACAAACTACAACCCCCTCCTGCTTGTTTTCTCCTTTCACTTTTCTCCACACCAACCCTCCTTGTAGTTTGGTAAATTCATTCTAGGCTATTTTTATTCTCATTTGTTTCATACATACACCACATGTGTTTGAGGCAGAATGCATCCACCTGAAAAACTAGTGACTTTCTGGATGTTTTAAGTAATTTTCACAATATTTTAATCCAGTTTTGGATTTCTGCTACCACTAGAAATCTGGCCATCTGAATTGAGATCATTTCTTGTCGTTATAACAACAGTGTGGGGCAAAAATGTTTTGTGGTGGGAACAGCACGTCAACCCCAAGACTTTAAAAGTCTTGGAGTCTGCACTCAGAGTTAGCAGTACACTAACCCAGCAAGATGCCACTGAGTTTCACATAGATGTCTAATGTTTGACAGAGTGAAGAAGGGTTTTGTTCTTGGATTATATGTCATCTGTTAACGGTTTGTCTCCCAGAGGGCAGTGGCAGTGTGAAAGCAGGCGGAGGAGGCAACGCCAGAGAGATCCGGATCCGTAAAACCAAGAAGAAAGGGAGAAAAGACGAGGACAGCGACGAGGAAATGGGATCTTCACAGCAAAGTACAGTCACCGCCACAAAGCAGTTTTATCTTCACAGGGACATAATGTCTCTATATGCACATTAAGCCTGTTCAGTGAGGCATTTTACTGTAACAAGAGCGTAATGGCTGGTTGGCTAGAAATCTCTCCCCTGGGTTGTTAAGGGGTTTTTTTCCCATGGAAGACAAAGGTAACTATAGCATCCCTGTGAGACTAATTAGCTTGTGTTTTACCTTTGCCAAGATCCCAGCAAACAGACTGCAGCCCCCTTTATGGCCCAGGAGGAGATCGTAGCTGTTTTAGAGAAGAAAGTGAGTGACTGCCCCGAAGAAATCCTCTCTGAGCTGGCGGAGCATTTAGTAAGGTAATACACAGGTTTCTGTCTAAAGTTAGTTTTCTCTGCTTTTGAGACTTTGAGAACAATAAGTTCATACTTACGCTGTTCATTTTTCTGCAGGCCTCTAAGCAAAGCCTATCAGGAGGTGCTGCGGACAGTGTTCATGTCCTCCACCAGCTCTCCATCAGGGGCCAACAAGAAGAAGAACATGAAGGATCTGCAGGAGGAGATCACCAACCTATACAACAACATCCGACTCTTTGAAAAAGGCACCAAGTTCTTCTCTGGTAAATCCTGCTGTCACTGCTAAAGTGCAAATCACAAATGATTGGTAAAGGTTTCAGTTTCAAAAGTCACAACCCTTCTTCTGAGAGTTAGTTATCAGTTATCTCAGACACACACTGCTGAATCAGTGTGACACAGTCCTTTCCAGTGATTCATAAAACTGTTTAAAATGATAGAAAACAGTTGCTGCTTTTAACTTGTTCTAAGTGAACAAACCTGAAACAAAAAAAGGCCAATAACTGCTAATTCATAGAATCTAGAGAGACGCTGAGCCTCTCGTGCATGCACCATCTTGGTCTAGTTACATTACAAACAGGAGCTTCTAGAAGGTAGAACATTACACTTCCTGTTAAAGTCACTCCGAAATGATGAAAGTCTTAATGGCAAATAACTGAAAACATTTTATCTCAAATGGAAGAACGTTCTTTACAGACCTATAGCTCAGGATGCTCTGATGTCCTAACAAAGTCTTGGTTGCAACATGCTTCAGACTGTACATATTGATTTTGAGGCATGTCAGATACCTGGTATATCTCAGCACTAAGGTGTAAATAGAAATATATACTCAAACTGAGACACAGCATCCTCATGTGCCTCTCCCATCATTTGAAAATACAGCCAAAGCAAAAAGCAAGCTCTGGCCATAGCTGTGGCATTTTTTAACTATTTATAAAAGCATGTTCGCTATTCTACACATCTGTAAATAAGGGAGATCAGCTTAGGGTTCGAAGTGAACTTAATGGAAATTCTTTGATCATGCAGATGAAACCCACGTTCACATTGCCAAGCACGTCCTGAAGACCGTGTGCACAGATGTCACCAACATCCTGGTCAACTTCCTGGCTGCTGACCTGATGATGTCTGTGGAGAATCCCAGCACCATCAGCAACGAGGTGAGAAAACACCGCTCTGTTTCTCTGTCTCCTTAAATAACTTCAGAAAGAGACATTCAGCTGCAGAGGCAGAGAGCTGGGATCATGTTTAAATCAAGTTAGAGTTAATTAGAACTGTGTGCCGTGATTTTAAATGCACCGTGGGACTTGTTAGAGTTTGGATTTCATCATGAATGTCTCTGATGTGTCACCTCAGGTCAGAGTGAAGATTTTGGGCAAACTGTCAGAGGAGACCAAAGGACCTCTTATGAAGCTGCACAACTGCCTGAATGGCAAAGTATGTTTCCTGTCAGTTAAATCATCAGGTGGTGGCTTTAGCTTGAAGGATGAAACTGAAAAATACAGGGATGGAAACTTATTCTCTGTGTGTTCTTCACAGACTATTGAAGACTTCCTGACCAACATAGAAGCCTGTGCAGAGGTGTGTGGCTTCATGCTGAAGAAGGGAGACAAGAAAAAGGAAAGGTAATGACAATGCTGAGTTTTAATTTTGGATGGCTTTTTTTCTACCTTTGCAACAAATCCACAAAAAATCCATTTTTATTGAGTTTTTGAGTGTTATGTGAATATGTGCCATCCAGACAGGCCCTGTTCCTGCACCGTCAGGCTCTCACTGAGCAGCTGAAGGAGACGGAGGATCCAGCTCTGGTCCTCCACCTGACCAGCGTGCTGCTCTTTCAGGCCAGCACCCACTGCATGTTGCACGCTCCTGGACGCTGTGTGCCTCAGATCATCGGCACCCTCACAGGCCGGATACCCACAGTATGTCTGACACTGACCGACTTCCTGAGTGTTACAACCCCAATTCCTAAAAAGTTAGGACGCTGTGTAAAAACTAAATATCCGTCCTTGCTTGTGAACGACTGAGCCTTTCCAGAATGCCCCTTTCACACCCAATCATGATACTATCACACTTTCAGTCTTTTGTTGCTCCTGTCACAGCTTGTTTGTTTTGCTGACATCAAATTCAGAATAAGCACATGTTTACAAAAATCTACATTACATTACAAAGATTAAATTTATTCTCTTTGTTTTCAATTGTGTCATAAATGAGAATTATCACATTCTGTTTCACACAGTGTCTCTACTGTTTTGGAATCAGGCTTGTAGAAGCTCACTAATACTCAGTAATTCTAAAAGTTGTATTTGCCAATCAGTATATATTTGTCATATAATAGTGGCAATGTTTGCAGATGAAATGCTAGAGAGGGGTTATATTTCTCTAGTTTGTATTTAAACACTACTCACAAGCCCTTATGGAATATAAATTAAAAGTGTTTTTGTTTTCCTAATGTTCATACTAGTACATATCGTAAAGAGATCCCATTCTCACCTGATTTTAATGCCACTGATTCAATGTAAAAATACATTCTAAAGTTCCCCTGAAGTCACTATGAGACCAAGCGATCTCTTCAGGGCCAGTATGGAGCAACAGCTGCAGCAACCATTAACTCTTTGCATCCCTTTCCAAGTTTTCCAAATGGAAACTCAGCCATCAGCAAAAAGTGTTGGCATAGGTTACAGTGCTGATGCCCTTATATGTAGCAACATCATCATGCAAAAACCTGCATCAGGTCACAGGGGAAACGTTTTTAGAAGAGCTTGGAAAAATTCTGATGCTACAACATAGGCTCTTCTACCAAAATGTGATTGTTTGGATTTGAATACATAAGAATCACTATGGGGAAACTACATAATGATATAAAAACTGTTAAAAAAAAAAAAGACCTGCTAAAAATACATATAGGCATGTTTTTTAAGATAGACTTAAACAATGTGAACCGACCCTTTATATAGGTCACTCAGAACTGTAGTTTAATAAAAAGCACAGATCTCAGCTGAATCTTTAGTTATTTTGTAACTTGAGTTACAACATTAACAGCTTAATCCAGATGGGTTCTATAAGGGATTCAAAAGGATTTGGACTTGATTAGCATATTCAATGCTATTAAACCTCAACCCTAATCAGCTACAGTAAGAACTGTCATGCAGAGAAAATAGTGCATTCCAAGGAAAAAAATCAACCCCTACAAACAGCTGATTGCCTGTAGCAAACATAGATTGAAAGGGCCAGAAAGAGTTTAAAAGTCAAAGCTCTCAGCTCCCAATCATTGAGAGAGTGTTATTGATCTTCATCCCAGTCAGCCACTTACAAATGTAACATGGTCATTTTTTGCTCGCTTTTGATCAATTTTAAATACTTAATCACGGAAACCTAAAACTAATTAAATTAAATAAAGAAAAATATGCCCCACCTCAGTTAGGAGTATGGAGGGACTTTGTGTGTAGCGACCTTAGTTTGTGATCTAGAGACAGGTGTGTATTTCCATTAAAACCTACAATAGTAGAGGCTTACCTCTGTCATAATAGACATGTTTATTTGTTCTTCATTGTGGTCTGAATGCTTCAACAAATGTTGGCAACACACTGCTTCATCCTAGGATTGTTTATATCCAGTTTTCAGACACAGCAGCAAGGGGTAATCTCCATCTGCTGCGGTGTCAGTGTAATAGAGCGTTTGTTTGGTGAGTTAAACTGCTGAAATGTTTGTGTTTGTCGTCGCAGGAGCAGCAGCAGCTGCTGTCTTCCTACCAGAGCCTGGTGGTGAAGAAGCTAGTGAGCCAGAGTCAGAGCAGGAAGCAGGAGGAGGCCGAGGGCGAGGCTGAAAAAGTAGAGGAGCAGGACGAGGAGGCCAGGAGCGTCCACTCTCAGCTCATGGCCCTGACACCACAAGTCAAGGATCTGGTGCTGTCACAGAGGAAGACGCCTGGCACAGAAGACTGAGCATTTGAAGCATCAGAGAAATGTCGGAACTGATGTATGATGGATCTTTTTATGGTCTTACATGTTCAGATGAATACTTTTAACTCTGCTAGATCAGCTGTTAATACTGTATTTTTGTGAGTTATCCATAAGGACATAATTCTAAATTATTAAAGGAAATACTCGTGTGGGATGTCTCCCTGTAAACCCAATTAACATGAAAATCCTCAATGAGGTTCTGATTTTCATGCAGTCATTAAAGCTGTCCTCTTCCTCATGTGTTGGATTGATTTATTGAAAAAGATCATTGTCATTGTGTCCCACAATTCACCGTTCATTCATGTTCTTACACTGACCTGGAAAATTGAGAATTGAGTTCTTGCAAATGAGTAAAACTCAATCTTCTAATTAGGACAACGTGATATGGTCAAAAGCACCAGAATAAGCAAGTGGACCTTCAGTTGAGGTTAAACTGTCAAATTCAATGTGTAATTCAGCTTTGGTAAGAAGTGCCACAGGTGCCTAGAGTCCTGAGATGTTCAGGCTTCTGCAGTTCAATGGCAGCTGAGCAAATGTAACTAGCTGAGGAGGACAGTTTGACACAGCTGAAAGCTCCAAAACAAGTGAGGAAGTGAACCTTGAGTTCAGAGTATTGTGTCAAAAGCCTGGAGTAAAAAGTAAAAATTGCCATTTCTGACTGTCACGTTGTCAAAAAAACAACACATGTTGAATGTTGGGAACTTGGTGTAATTTCACACATGGTCACAGTTGGGAGAAACACTTGTCCAACGAATGTGGAAATCTCATTTAGAGATATATCCCCATGACACTGAATGTGAGAGAAAGTAATGGAAAATATGACTTGTTTATCTCCCTCTAGTGGCAGCATGTGGAACTTCTCACACTTACAGATTTGTGTTTTTGTCTAGTTCTCCTTTGGAACACAGGGGGCAGCAAACACTCAAGTAATATCACATCAACCCAGTGACTAATATTAATCCAAGGCCAGAAAATGATGTTCTACCTGATATTTGAACTCCAATCAAATTTAGGTCACATCACAATTTTAGTGCACTGAACATTACACACATAGGTGATCACTGAATGCCTCCTTCCAAACCATGGGCATTAATCACATGCTGCTGTAACAGCCTCCACTCTTCTGGGAAGGTCTTCCTCCAGATTTTGGACCTTGGCTGCATGGATTTGCTCCACTTCAACTCAGAGGTGCTGGATGGGGTTGAGGTCAGGGCTCTGTGCAGGCCAGTCAACTTCTCCCACACAAATTGGGAAACTCATTTCTTACTGACCTGGCTTTGTTCATGTATAGCATTGTATGCATTAGAACAGGAAAAGGCTTTCCCAAAAGTGCTGCTAGAATCACACTATTATGTAAAAAAAAAAAAAAAACCAAAAAAAAAAAAACCTCAAATGTTTGCTGTAGTATTCTAGTTTCCCTTAGATGACACAGCCCCAAAGCACACAAAAGTACATGGACAGAGGTGTCCACAAATCTTTGGCCACTTAGTGTTAATGGTTGATTCGGTTCAAACTATTATGTTCCATTTGTTTTTAAGTGATGTCATTCAACTTTGACCACAAGTGAGAATTGCAGTACAACTGGAAATGTTAAAACATATTCTAATAGTAGGAGTAAGTAGAAAAGGGTCATTAAAGCTGCTCCAGTCCAGATTTTTATACTAACATTAAATCAAGGCTACATGTAATGTGGAAGAGGGTCATGACAAACTCACAGAATTATTACCAGACTCTGCAGTTACACTCACTTCTGCAGAGCTTTTCAACTTGAATGTTTTGGTTCAGCCTCACCTCACCAGCCTCAGCCTTTCATCAACCTTGTTTCCCCCAGCAGGGGGCAGTGTTTCAGATAGCTTTCAGTGGGCTGATGAAACACAGACAGAGAAAGTGGGCTGGTGAACATAGTGGAGCATTTAGCAGCTGAAGAGAAGGAGTTGGTGGAGACCAGAACAGAACTAAAGGAGAGAGAATATTTGTCGGGTGGACACAAACACGACTCCAAATGAAGGCTAATGTTTCTCTATGTTTGCTCTCACATTAGCCATGTCAACTTAATATGGTGATAATATATAACTGTTGCGGTCACAGCTTGTTCAGCTGTCATCAAAGGCCCAAAAACCAGTCAGTGCAGGTTAAAGTCAGGGACCTGCCTCAGTAAAATTAGCCCTCATTAGCCACTATAACCTACTGGTCATATCAGAACAGGTAAGGCTGTAGTAAGAACACCTGAGTGTACTGAGTTCAGCACGGCTGGGTTTTAGTGCTTAGAATTCAACTTGTCATTTCCGTCTCTCTTTACAGTGAAATCTGTATAAATATAACAACTGTTTGAAAAAAGTAGTACAAAAGAAAAAGTTGTATTAAGTCTTTACAAAATAAAACCATTCTAATAGAGGCTTCCCACTATTGCTGTGACATAAAATCTAATGGCTTCATAAAACCTTTAGCGCTTCTTCTTTGATCTGGTATTTTAACTTTTCCTGGTTCATCAATGTTTTGCACCTCAGGATAATCAGAAAAGAGGGAAACAAACTGGATGTACATGTACAATAATGAATAATGAATATATGTGAAAATCATCATCAAATGTATTGAATGCGTGAAACTAGTGGAGCAAAACATTCTTTGTTTAACGCATTGAGAACATTGACAATTGACAAAATTCCCTGATGAGAATTCATTAAACTCTCCTTTTTCTACGTCAGGAGAAAAGCTTCTAAAATTCTATAAAAATCCCATGAGCAGCACTGGGAGCCATGTTTAAAGATAGAAGGAAACCTGAACTATATGTTGTCAGACTGATCAATATCCTCACTGGTGAACCTGAGCTGTGGATTTCTCACGTTTTGAGCACAAAGTCTTCTTCTATAAACCGGAGCCTGACATGTGACTGCACCATGTGCTGCGTGGAGGCAGACACACTGTCTGCATCCTGGCAGAAGAAGAGGCTGGTGAGGAGAATATGCATTCGTGAGGTCATCATACACACAAGCACATGCTCCACATCGCCATGGAAACAAGCATCTCCTCATGCAGGCCGGATTCTTTTTCTTCTTCTTTTTGCTTTCTGTTTTCTGCCGAGGCCTCCGGGTTTGGCAAGTGAGAGATGTCAAATGAGGAATTTCATTCTAAACTGAGAGATTCAAAAACAGAACCTCCTACTCTCAGAATATGATTCATACCAATACAAAATACTAAGATTTAAACCCCATCAATCCTTTTAGACTACAGAAAAATGAAACCATGGATAAAATATATGTTTCCATTTTCTTTTTTCAAAATAGCACATATACAGTGCGTGCAGTGGTGGATCAATTAAAACCAGCCGCACCATAATAGACTCCCTATATAGTCCCATATTATCAAACCAGCTAGTACATACCAGGTGACTGCTCAGCTGCATCAGACTGATGATATCTCCACATTTGAGAGATTATTTGTGAGATTAAACATCAACACTTGTCAGTGCATCCTTGTTTCAGCTGTCGAGAACAATTCATCAGGACGTTTCATGATATCAGTTAGATGTTTCAGCTCATGCTGGATCTATGTGTCACTCTTTACAAGCTTAGATTTTCTTTAACAAATGAGCCAGTCAGTGTGTCAGTTAAAGGGACAGCCCGTGCAATTAATCATTCTTCACCCACCCCAACACAATGAAGAGGACTATAAAAATAGTTGCATATTTATTTTCTGTCAATCAACAAATCAATTAATTGACTAATCATTGCAGCTCTACTGTCATTAGTTGGCCAAAATATTCTTGACTCAAGGTCTACTTTCTAGATTCTCCCAGAGCTTTCAATCTAGTGGGATCACTGTCCTCATCAGTGGATCAGTTTGTTCAGTTGTCATGGTAACAGCTCAGTTTGCTAAAATCTTCCCAGCTGTGTTAAGGAAATAAAGAAAGTATCAAGAGATAGACTAACACATTTTTGGTTTGGTTTTTATGAGATTTGTTGACAATAAGACAAATATTGAAAAACACCAGAGTGATCCTTTAGACAACCAAAATAGAATTATTAGAATTAGAATTGAATACAAAATAGAAATATAAAGCACCAGTAGATCAGAGCTGTTTACTTACCCCTGTGGTGGAATTTGTTTTTTTGTGAAAATATGTGTGACATCTGGCTTTGTTTGGGAATCAGCCATTAATGATAGCAGTCAGTGCCACACTCTCACCGTTAATGATACAGGATTGTGTAAGTGTCCCACACAGTCAATATGGTCCATGTTTACTCAGTCAATATAATTGATGTTGTTTATGTGAAATCCTAAAAGCCCCCTCTAAATTCACCTTTGTTCACCATATACTAATGGTTATAGGAACACTGTGTAGCTCGGTTTCCCTTGACAGTGCATAGCAACAACATTATGTATACAAGCATTTCTAAAAATCCAGCGTGAGCCCGAGCAATCACAGCACTTATATTGATTCAGGAGCTAATAGACCATTGTTCAAGCAGCGCAATCTTACATTTTCTTGACCTTTCAGTTCTGCCCTTGCTAGATCATTTGAATATTGCGTGACTGTCACTATGGGCAACAAGACAATGCCTCTCCAAACTGAAAATATAATCCACATTTCATGGAGTGAGCCCACACAGAGGATTTAAGATTCTCAGAAGATGCAGCACACTCAAGATTACCCAGAGATCCCGGTGATTGTTCCTGTCAGGACTCTTAGAACAGCAGCTTCACAACGCAGCAGGTGTGAAAGCAACAATCGGCTGCTTTTGATGAAACATCGCAGCCTCAGAAGACGGCACTGTTACCTCAGGTTACAGTGGTTAAATTGGCTGTGAGATGAGGGGGAAAAGAAACATGGCTGCGAATCTCTAATTCTCAGCAGTGCAGTGTGTCATGTCAGCATCAATAACCCACTTCATTTCAATGTAATAAATTCACTTTTAATTTTAGTATGACAACAATATCATCATCAATCATGTTTGAGGAAATGTACTAAATATGTACTAAGATTTGTTTTGGCCCCGAGCTTAAAGCATCACAATGTAACTTATGAAAGATTAAAAACACAGTCTTGTGCTTACGAATGAAAAGCTGAATTTATAAGCAGTAAAAGACACCCTTTCTCAATCCAGTACATTCAGGGGGTTTGCTGCTACAGCCTGACTTGGTCCGGTATGACCAGTAACTTTAGCAAACTTTAAACTGCTGTGTAATTCACATTACTGAGTGAGTTAGTTCACTGACTCTTCCGTACTTGTGCTCCTGTTACACTATGTTTTTTGAGTATGTCACATGGTTGACATGGTTCTTTTACAAAATTAAAAGGAGTAAACACACTGTAGCACAGGAGACATGCTTGTTGGTTTTTGTCCCAGTTTTGCCATAGCTGTCATTATTATATTGTCACTACTTTAAAGGGCCATAATCCAATATGAGACATTTGTGGGACTGTGGTGCTAAAATGTAGTGAAGTGTGTAAGTAGCACAAGAAGAAAAAAGCAAGTCAGCCAACGGACTCAGTAATCTCAGCTTCACAGCATTAGGTAAGAGTATAGTTCCGTAACCCTACATACATGGCTGTGGTAGCAAAACCCCTGAGTTGGGCAGAGATACATTTTATTGTTTATGAATTCAAGTTTTCATTTGTAAGAGAGAGACTGTATTTTTGCGTAGTCTTATGTAACAACTGACTGAAGGGAAATTCAGTGTGCCATTACCCTGTATGCCACTTGACATGTTCTTCTAGTGTCTTGTTGCTATTGTGTGTTAAATCAGAGTTGATTGTCAAATAATCCAGTTTTGACAGTATCTGATAATAATTCTTTTCAATTACTATCTGCTACCAACTCATAACACAACATGGACATCTTCATTCTCAAACTATAAACTTCACCCAACACACCAACAGAGCATTGAATACATTATCGCGAGTCTCTTTCATAATGCTTCTGTCTTCAAGTCCTAATAATGATAATAATAATTATAATGTCATGTATACTGTTGTGTGTATAATGAATTAACATGAATTATTACTGTTATTACCACCATTACTAACTTTAATATATTTTTCATCTCTCTCATCCTACTCTCTATTTTTATTTTCATATATATATATTTAATTCATTAGTGAACTAATGTATTTATTTTGTAATATTTATTTCACTTTGAGAAATGGTGATTTTTCTAGTATAATTTTTGTTTGTTTTCATTTTAGGGTTTTGTTAGGTAATGTCCATATTTTTCCACTTAATGTTGCTATCTCTGTATTTATGCACTGTGCAATAAAATAGAAAACGTGAATGCAAATTGAATTATAATAATGTTCACTGCATGATGCATGAGGTTTGCTCGAGTTGATTTTTATGCCATATGGAAATGAGGTGAAACAAATGACTGCCTACGGGAAAAATACAACTACAAATTATATATGATAGGAAGTGGTAGTGATGTAATAAATGACATGTAAAATCAATGTTACGGTCATTAAAAAATCCCAACGCATTTTCCTCCAATGCCAGAAAGTTGTTTCAACCTGTGATGATGAAAATCAAACAACACAATCATAGAGAATTGTTGAGATCAAAACTGTGCAGAAGAGCAATACGCAAAACTGGCAAGTGTTAACGTCAGTCACAAATCACTGTTTGTGCTGCAGCTCCAAATCTCTGGCCTGCATCAGTGATGATCACTGGTTTGAGTTGTTTGTTCTCTGGCATCTGGCTTGGAGGGATTTGTTCACGCTCCACACCAGCGTTCACAGACCGTGAAACTGAGCGATACTCAAATGAAATAATAACAGTGGCAGAGTGGTGCACACAGTTGGATAACCACAAGTGCCTCTTTGACTGTATCTTATCTCCTTAGGTGAACATCACTCCATCCAGCGTCACCATGCTTCCTCCTGAGACATCTGCGAGTTCCTGTTGCTTGGTAATAGTCTTCAGTGCTATGATTAAAGTGAGCTTCAAAGCTCCGGGCATGCTCATTACTCACTGCTGGCTGCATAATGAATCCCAGGGAGAAAGCTGATTAAGAACACCATCCTTTATAATCACAAGTCTGAAGCAAATCAAACGCAACTCATCTCAGCGCTCAGTGGAAGAATCTGTACCTGACCTGCTGCCAGGGGTCACAGAGGTCACCTGAGGTCTCACCGGTCCGAATTCTGCTTGAAAAACAACCTGCTGACCTTTTCTGGTCGGGCGGTGTTTTCCACATGATGCCACGAGCTGCCAGCAACCTCATTTGCTCCACTTTCATGTCTCACAGACCACACAGATTAACTTCTCTTTGATGTGTCTTTTGGGCTGACATTAAAGGTTGGGCAGCTTTGAAAGGCATTCCATTTCAAATTAAATATTGACTTACAATCATATTCATTATACAAGCAACATGAGATGGGCAGGTAGTTGTGCCAGCAGGTATCATATTAGACTATGGTACATTACATTGCCTTCCAGGTTCTTGAATCTGGTTCTGAATCGTCAACCACATATTGAGATTTGTTCAGCAATGTCTGGTGCTGTGTCCACCAGTGTTATTTCAGCTGGTTGACCAATTAGACCCTTGTATGCAGGATTTAAAATGGGCATCAGAAGCTCGCCATGTTCATTAAAAATAGCAGCAGAAAAATGGTGTCAAGCATAGATGAGACTGCTGCAACTGTGTAAGTTGTGTTAACTCAACTTACAAAAATAACAACTTGTAAATTTGCAAATTTCACAAACTAATGTGAAGTAGATTGAATGAACTGCTCCTAGCAACTGCTGCCACAGCGTCTGTGACGGCTGAAAGTGACAGATTCATCACTCGCTGCTGATTGGCTAGGACCAAACAAAACAACATAGACTATACTATAAGGTATCTTGGTGTTGACCTTATTTGTACTATAAATGATCAACAGCAAACGCACTGACTTTTTATCCCCATGAATGTGTCGCAATTATTTCCTGTTATAGATGATCGTAATTACTGTCTTAACTGCATTTTATTAATGCCTAAAATTACATATGACACGTGTAGTACTTGTCTAAACACACATTAATATACTGAGACAATGTTATGTTTGTCTAGAAATATCAACGTATACAATTAGCACATTTGCCTCCGACCCTTTCTAACAAATAGGACAAATGTTGTTTGCTTAATGAAGATGCTCTTCTCATTATTAAAATTAGAGTGTAGTTTAATTTCTACAAAGAGCTCAAGCAGCTTTTTGTGTCAATGTCCAAGGTTAACAAGAGTGGGTGTGTTCCAGAGTCAGACTTGATGTACTGAACAGCCACCGAGCTCATGACTGTGTGCTTATTCAAGCTGATCCAACGGAGCTGATCCACAGAGCAACATACACAGTGTTTCTGGAAAAATCTATTTTTAAGTCCTGCATGCTTTGAACGCCACACACAGACTTCCATTCACCTTCATTGTGCTGAGGTGCAGGCAGAAATCTCAGAAACATATTCATCACGACCTGGACAAATAAAACGTTTGCATGGCTAGATAGCAATGAGAGATTTTTTTTGGTTTTTCATGGTTACAGAGAACTTGATTTAATTTTGAAGAACTGATTCTGAAATCCCTTCAGCTGCACAACTGTAACTTGAATTATGTAACTTCAGATTTATTTCATTTTATTTTGTGGGTCAATAAGAATCATTTAAATAAAATAGAATGTACCAGGGGTTAAGGGTTTTACAAACTATCTGTACCAGTGGAATTTGGTTCTGATTGTGACCGATGGCTGTGCAGCGTCCACCAGTGAAGTGGGCACGTACACCACAGAGTGTTCAGCGAGGTCAGGATCCTATATGATAAGCATGAGGAGCTGCCTTTCTACAAGAATTTGTTCCTGGGTATCTAAAAATTCTTATGACTATTTCTACATTACAGGACCCACATTTGTTGAGTAGTAGTCTAATTGAAGACAAAGTAATTTATATCATGTAAGCATAATATTCACAATCTATCAGAAGACCACAGCTTTTGGCCCTGGTGGTCCAGGGTCCATGGGCGGTTGCTCAGTTTGCCCGTCTGGTAATCCAATCTTGAAATATAAATACACATTCACTTTGATCAAATCCTAACAACCTCCATGGTGTAAGCCATTGCAAGCAGAAATCCAAGCAAACAATTTCCTCACAACAAACACAACTGCGAGAGTGCAAACAGACTCGAGGCTGGTCGTCAGGCACGGCAGCTGATGCAGCTCCCTGGCATTTCTATTATCTGCTGCATTGCACAACACTCTGTCGACTCGACTGTGAAGCGTATGACTGGCAGGCCCGGTCAGAGTCAAAGCAGGCTTAGGGAAAAATCATCACGTGGAGGAGTAATGCATGAATGCTCAGCGGGCGAAAGCACTCAGCAGAGATAGCGACAGGAAGTGGAGTCCCTGGGTGGAAAGAGGAGACACAGGTGATGCATTAAGAGGAGGGTAATTGACGCAGAACTTGCACAGAGGCATCACATAAAGACGCTGGGCTCCCAAACGTGACGCCTCACTTATCAAACCTATGTATTGTATGTATTTACATGCACAGAGCACTGCATATGCTATTATACCCCAAACATAAATGAATCAAAAATTGGACTCAGAGTCGATAAATTAGATTGGATATAGGATTATTTGGGTTAAACTCATCATAAACAAAAGAGTACGTGAATCCAACACCCATTGTTAAAGCTGTACCACGAATATGGAGCATAAACAAGATGAAGCTCAGAGGAGGAGGAGCTTACCCACAGATTTAGGTATCCAGAATAATGAGATATTAACATTCAGGTAAACACATCCACTGTTGTGTGGACTGAGGACACAATGCAAGAAAATACACATTTGCATGTAACATGGGTCAACAGGTTCAAATACTAGCTTCAAGTATATATTCAAGTGTATATTCTTTGAGGTTTTTTCAGCTCCATCATCAACCTCAACAGCCAAAACCTCACTCTTCACTTCAGTTTCAAGCTCCTGGTATTGTTCAAGCTGGCTCACCGACAGCGCCATGACTTACTCGGACACTTTAATACACCTGAGCCATCGGTAATGTCATTAGTAACATCTCTAACATTCCAACTATTACAGGTCAAATGTTTGCTGTTTGCTGTAAAAGATCTATTTGAAAGTGTTGAAAGATAAATTAACCATATGAGAATATCTCTGTTTGACAAATTCTCTTATGTGTGCAGGTTTTGAAATATCTGTGATTTAGCCTCTAATACAATGGAGGTGAATGGAATTGTGGTTATCACAACACTGAAAAAAATCTTTGAGGTCTCAAAACCTGGACAAAAAAACTTTAACTACTGACACTGTCAAACCCAAGACCTTCACAACTGAAGCTTTGTTTGCTTATATTTGGGACAGCAGAGACATAGCTAAAAGTTCTAGTAATGGCATCACAAGAGAGTAGATGGTCTTATGGATGAGCCAACAATTCCCATGAGGTATTGAGGTTTAGTGCTGTTGTAGATATTCATTTATTACCAGCCCACCAATGACCTCAACAAAGGCTGACCAACTGATCCACAACAGACACACAAACAAAAAACCCATTCAAGACAGTTTACCAAGGTAAGAAATGTCTATTTCTTTATTACATTCAACAGTACAGCACACTGAAATTGCACATTTTCACCAGATATAGCAGCATTCTGACTGGCAAATGGACTAATCAATAGGCACATCCAAAACATTTAAATAGAAATACACACCTTCAAATGTGTCATGGCTACTTTCTGACCACGTTCAAATTCCATTTAAGCTGTAAATTTACATGCCAGATAAAACAAATTCTACGCAGCTAAAAAAAAAAAAAAAAACGCACTGTCCTTTCCCCCGACGACTCGTGATTCCAGTGGCAAGAAAAGACGTACGGTCAAGTCAAACCCAGCAGCGCCTGTCTTCTTTGTACAGTATTAAAGGAAAAATTCACCCGTTCATCCATGCCTGTCAGTGCACACCAGGAGTTATAAAGTGTTTTAATTTACTTTTATAGTTTCCTACTTCACTTAAAGGTTTCTTTCATCACCTAGAATGACCCTGTATTCGCCTCGGAGAAGATGTGTGCACCGTTGTACACTCTATCTGAGTAGTGAGCTTGAGAGCAAGACTGCACGTTTATTCAAGGTTGTGTTCTGCAGGAAATGTGTTGCTGCTGCATTGCACTCTGGTTTAGTAGAGCTGGGTATTACATTTAAATATCTTTTGTACTGAAAGCAACATGGTGACAGGAACAAGTGTTAAAGTCAAGTATCAAAAGTTGGAATCAAATATTTGTATTTTTGTAATCTTGTCGACTTCGACCAAATACTTTCTGACTTCAGTGACTGTATTTAGGTAAAAATCTTGTATGGTTGTTTGTGTTTAGACATCATGTAAAAACTTTGGTACTAAACAAAGCATTATTCTGGTATTGGTGCCAAGATTCAGATATTGTATTGGCACTAGTATTGAGTTTTTAAAGGTTCTATATATGAGATTTTCAGCCACTAGATGTCGACCCAGAGCACCAGCAAAACAAAAACTAATGGATGCGTCAGCCCTCCATTCACATTCCTCCTCCTCCCCCATCCCTTCATGTTCTCGCCAAAGTGCTGTGGAACACAGAAAGCGGCCCCTGAACTCACGTGATAAACAACGGAACCATGTCAACAAGAAGATGTACATCTTGGGGATTATTTTGTCGGAACATTGATTTGACAATATATTTATATAATAATAGTTATTTTAAGATAAGATAAACCTTTATTCGTTCCACAGTGGGGAAATTCACAAGTGACATTTTAGTGACATTAGTCATATATTCAGTTTGGTAAGGAGCTATTTATTTGATCTGCTCGCAGGAACCCTAGCTACTTAAAACATCAATTAAAATATGCCTTCATCTGGAAGGTCGCCTTCAGCTGAGTGCTGCGAACCACATTGTGCCATCTCACTTTTACAATACTGTGTGGGAGGTCACTCTCTTCGTCTTGTTATAAACGTGCGGAGGGCCAACAGTTTGACATGGAGACACTCACATGCACTAAGATGCACATGTCACTGGCCTGGCTACCAAAACAAAAAACTCGGATTACAACCAGAACGCCATCACTCCACTGTATCTTTACATAGCAGATAGTTATTTCCTGCTATAGTAATGTTCAAAGTCTCATATATAGAACCTGTAAACAATACCCAGCCCTACTACTGAAGCTGCTTTTGGTGGAGATGAGTGTCCCCACTTCTTCTATGAATTACTTTTCTTGTACAGTTCTTTATCTACAAGAACTAAATCACAGACACGTGCACCTGTTGTATGGTTTGTGACTGAGACCTCTTGATATGCGATGACCTGAATGTATCTTCACAGACTCATAGGCAACTGGACTTCCAGTGTAGTCTACAAGAAAAGCTCAAATTTTAAAATCAACATTCAAGTCTAAAAAAACTGAGAATCAAATGAATCCAGCAGATACATGCTTGACCATCTATGTTACAAGAACCGTTTCTAAATGACCTGCTGTAACGATTGATTATTATAGAAAATAAAGCATGACACTGCAACTGCTTTCAGCACAGTCACCATGTTTCTCCCCTTTCAAATTGGGAAGCAAAAGCCAAAAACATCTTCCACACAGTGAGTCCAGTTGCCTTTTACCAATATGATATCCCATGACTTATTGAAAGTGTTCATACACACCCTGATTGTTGTTGAACCTCAGTGCAAAATGGAAAGTCAGACTGACACTAGCTTTGCGTTAAAACACTGCGGGGGGTTGCTGGGGTGCAGAGGGCTCCAGCAAGAAAATGAAAGGTCATCCAGCAAAAAAGTTGACCCTGACTCAACTTTTGCCACAACACAGCATTATCCAGCAATGCATTGGCCAATCAAATACGTAGCACACACTGGCAGATTATTCTGTAATGAGAACGGCATAATTCTACTCTTTACCTCGCAATCACCAGGAGAAACTCATTGCTGTGATAACTTTCCATCATAGGGCTGGGCATCAAACCCAATACATTATACTGCCAATAATGCTGTGTTCTATTCCACCATGATCAAAATTTGTAAAGTACCAGAAACTGACCTCGAATATTAGGTTTATTTTTGTTTACTAACTCTTGGATCAAACAGTACCATGATTATGGAAAACACATACATGTGATCAAATACTATATGGTTACCTTACTAGCTATTGCCAGAGCTTTCAGAGGTTTAATGTACAAGTCACGCCTAAGCAAGTTCCATTATTAAAGAGAGCAGTGGCACATGGTCAAAAAGGCCACAAAAAGCTAGTAAGAAACCTTGAGTTTACAATACTTGATCACAGACGGCGAGTATCCAATTTACATTAAAACCATGCCAATGGTATGCTGTATTATATTTAGGCAAAGTTCTTGTTTTGTGGTTTTGACACGTTTGGCTTCTTCTGAAATGAAACAAGGGTTTTGTACAATGTGTAACTTGCATTATGCTTCAGTGCGATATACAATATATTATTTTATGTGCCCTCAGTTCAGATTTGAGTGGATACGTTTAATCAAAAGATGCCCTGTGCTTTATCTCATATTGAAGCTTCATATTGCAGCATTAATAATCCCCTGTGGGAAGAATGAACATCTAAGAGTTTGTCCATTCTTGACTGAAAGCTCTGTTTTCGCTGTCTACTTGGACGTCTTGTGAAACCACTTTTCACTTATTTCTCCAGCTGCTGTCTGTCTCTGATCGTGTCTTTGCCCTGTGTGCGAGTGCATCTGACTCGAGTTGCAAAACTTATCAGAATGCACAGATTTGACTGGCGGAGTAGCAGCATGTGACATGATTTACAATGCAAGCAATTGGTCTGTGAGCTTCCTGGGCTGCTAAACCTGTGCTGTCAAGGCTAGAAAACGCTGTGCTGGTTAAAATAGAAACGCTCTTTCAAAATTAAAAAATTCTCAATAATTTATTGGTTTTCGGTCCAGGTCCAGAAAGGATGGCGTCTGGGTCCAGACCCAGATGGCGTCTCCCCTGCTCCATTTCAAAGTCGTAAAATCCTGTTTATTAGAGTCATGAACAGGTGTTTGGTGTCTCATAAGCCCTAAAACCCATGGATGTTTGACACAAACTGGACTTTCTGGATTGTAGTTCATTTTCTCACTGGTACCTCTCGCAACATGCCCCCATGAACTCAGCTTCTGGCCTCTTATAATGCAGTGCTGTTTAATTTCTCAACATCTGCCCGGAGAACTACACCACCAAACAACAAAACAGGCCCAGAACTGCAAGGTACATTATATAAAGATGTGTTTTTAACAGTGTTAAAGTGTTTGAGGATGGATTTTTCCTTTAAACCACAGAGCGATGCTCTCCGCACACATACACTGCGCTCGGCTGTATGCGCCTCTTCGTGTTGCCTGGCAGCTGAGGAAGAAACTTGAAGTACTTGGGCATCAGATCAAGGCAGGCGTCACGGAACTTCTTGATCCGCCAGTAGTAAATAAGTGGGTTGAGGGCTGACTTGAGGTAGCACAACCACAGGACCCATGTGCTGATTTGAAAAAAGCTGTCTTTGTGGTAGAAACCATCACTGAAGGTAGCTACCAGACTGTAGGCAGTGAAGGGTGCCCAGCACACTGTAAACACAGAGAAGAGGATGAGGATGGTGGTGAAGGCACGGGTCTTGAAGCTCATGTCTATGTTCATTTGGAAGGGCCTCTGGAGGCTAAGCAGGCCCAGTTTGCTGGCCTGGCTCAGACAGATGCTGTCTGGGTGGCTGTGGATGCGGATGGCGTTGTGGCGGATAGTGTTCAGGATCCCCATAAATGTGTACAGCATGACCATGAAAGGTATGAAGAAGAAGACTAGCATTAGTATCAATACATAGGCGTGGTAGCCAGGCTCAACGCTGTAGCCGAATACACACTGAGGGGCCCTGGGAGGGATCTGTAGGGAAGGGGAACCAACAGCCAGGGGGAAAGAGAAAATGAAAGTGAGTCCCCATGTGACCACTATGAGCACTTTAGCTCTCTGTGGGCTCAGCTTATCTTGCTTCTGGACAATAATAAGAAAGCGATCAATGCTTATTATAAGCAGTATAGCCACGCCCTCCATCACAAAGAACCAAAACAGCATGGCTGATACTCGACAGAAAACGTCTCCGAAAATCCACTTGGTGGTCATAACGGTAACCAGAGCGAAGGGCATGTTCAGGATGGCCAGCATCATGTCTGCAAACGCCAGGCTCGCCAAGAGGATGTTGATGGCTGAGCGCATGGCAGATCTCTGGTACACCATCAGGCACACCACCACGTTTCCCAACAGAGCCAAAAGCAGGATGGCGACCATGATGAAACAGAAGAAGACCTGCAGCGGTAGGCTGACGCCTTGCAGGCTCTCCTGGGTCTCCGCTGTCGGCGCGACAGGATCCGGGGGTGACCGGGAGCCCAGGGAAACATTCGGCGTGGAGATGTTCTCCATCGATGGCCACTTGGAAAGGTTCAGCAGCCAGGTAATGAGGCAGCAGAGACTGGTGTCAATGTCCCCTGCCTCTTGAAGGGGAACAGGAGTGGAGCGAACCATTCTTCCCCAGGGTGAACAGGCATCGTTGCTGGTGAGCTCACACTAAACATGATGCAGATATTCCCAGATTAATGCAACATGGCGGCGTCTTCATGGCTGCGAGATCCTAAGGTGTACACAAAAATGTAGTGAGTGCCAAGCAAATCAAAAAGGGCATGTGAAAGAGCATTATGAAACAAGATTAAACCAGCATCATTTCCACCAGATTTCCCCTTGGAGTTGTAATGACAGTGGCAGTAGCCTGTAATCCACTAAGGGTTATATGCCTGCATCTCCCCAATTAATTCACACCGCCATCATGTCTCAAACCTGCAGTCTACCAGGGTGAGACAAATTATTAGTACTGACGACAAAATACTCTTTAGTCTTCAGATGCTAAGAAAACATGCAAACTACTTCCCTTCCTTTAACAAAAACTAAACCCAATTTGTTCAATTTACAGCTACAAGCAAAGCATGACGGATTCAATTACAGCATCATCATTACAGATAACAATGAACCGTGCAGTCGGCACGTTTGTGTGCTCGCAGTGTGAATTGCTGGGTCTCTGTAAATGATATTATAAAAGGTACGGTCTAGACCTGCTCTATATGAAAAATGCCTTCAAGTAACTTCTGTTATGATTTAGCACTATATAAATAAAACTGAATTGAGCTGAATTGAATGGACTTTCCAACAACTCAGTACATCAGAAAACATATGTAGCCTGAATGATTGTGATGACCTCAACAAAGTTAATTCAAATTTATTTGAATGCTACACACATTCAACACCAATAAGGCCATAGGAAAAGTTTGACATTTTGGGAAACACACTTTCTTTCTGAGACTGAGATGAAAAGATCAATAACAATGTTATGTCATTTAGTGCACAGCTGGATTCTCCAAAATTCAAAAGTAGGCTATACCAATGAACAGCTCTAAAATTAGAAATACTTGTTTGTGTAATCGTTACACAAAGAGAAAGGTAAAAAACACAATTTGTCATTTCACTGACCAAATCTGTTCATCAAGAAATAGTTACTCCCACTAAAAATAAAATTCTTTTAATTTTTACATTCTGGCTTAATATAGATTAAATAAACAAGGCCCAACATGCTTGCCATTTCTCCCGGCCTCCAGTCTTTATGCTAAGCTAGGCTAAACTTGTCCTGACACCAGCTCAGTACACAGATCTTCTCATTTCATCGCAGGAAGAAAGAGAATCAGTGCATTTCTCAAAATGCAATGAGTTACAATACACAAACATGCAACTGGAAAAGATTTGTCAGAAAAGAAATAATCTCTCCTGTTTGCCTTGAAATGTGATAAGAAATCCTGTTAAGGCGCTTTTCTTACCCGTTCCCAGTAACCAACAGCTAGTGTTCAACTGGGGACAAGTCAAATACTGCAATAAAAACCCTTATCACTTGTGTAAACATTGGTCACAGTTATTTCAGATTGCCTGCTATCATTTACAATGGCTAAGCAGCAAACACCAAATAACAAGTGTGCTATCGAAAAGAGTCCATTTGTAAGTACTTAAAATGGTTAATTTTCACATAAATTAAGCTCTTCATTGTTTTTTTGTTCTACGTGGGTGTTAAAAAAAACGTGCAAATACAATTACAGGCAATTATTATGAAAACAGTGCATGTAAGCCTTTTATGTTGCCATGTTAAAACACACGTTAGATGGTGCTTTTATAGCTCAGTATGTAGCCATTAAACAGATGGTGTTATCGCATGTCACCAAGACAATCAAGAGAGAAAAAGCTGCTGTAAGGAGATAACCAGGCTGGCAGCAGTGAAGCTGGGAAGACTTTGCTTTATTCATATAGTGATGACAGGCATGCTGCTTCATCACAATGAAGACCTGCTGAATGAAAGCAAATAAGAAATGGTTTAAAATGCGGCCTATTTTCTGCTTCAGTCACTTTGCATCCATACAAAACTATATTTTCTTATGGACAGAGGCCTGGTGGATCACAGCACTGAACATACTGTGCAGCAGTCTACCTCTACAGGGAAGGTAACGCCACATCTCTTTTCCTTCCTTTGGGGGCGGAGTGACCTAAAATGTTAAAATAGCCACTTCAGCCTGCAAGCAATCAAGTAAACCTGCAGCAAAAAGGGATGATCGGGTACTTGGTGTTCTTAAAGACTGGGAATTGTTCAAATACTAGATGTGACAATGCAATTATGTAACAGAGAACTGCAGAGAGAGTATGCTGAGAGCGTTTGAGCCACATCTTGTAACCTCGAATAGTCAGGAAGTGTGCTTAGACAAAAGGTGGACTGGAAACTTGCATAGAAAGTCCATGATGGTAAGATGAACTAGTCTGTGGCAATAACATGACGTGTCTGCAAGACAAATACCTCATATTTATATTATGTCTGTCTCTCTGACCAATGTAAGATTTAATAGAGATATAGTAGTTACAGCAGATTCTATAATATAGCATCTATGATAAAGAAAGGCCTTATTAAAATGGAATACACTAAAGGTTCAAACTTTTAATTTAAAAAATGCGTAAAGCAATAAAAAAATCTAACTGTGGTCATCATTTGAAATCAAAACTTAGAGTGAAATAAATGCAACATGACCTGAGTTGTTTATCCAGTGAGAGGTGTTCCTTATCAGTAAACTAGACTATTGTTCTCTTTGCCAACGCAGAATGGACAAAGCTAAAAACCTTGATGAGTGGAAAATCATAACCCCAAACCACTTGAGCTGTATAATATAAGCTTTTTGGATTTAAAATAGTTGAGTTAAAGGCAAGGCTGTTTGCTGACTATGACTCAATATTAACTAGTTTAAGTTGTGTTTGAATTCATTTAAATAAATTACACTTTAGTTCAGATTCATTCAAAGTTAATTTTTCGAAAAAGGGACAGCCCTAACTGAATATTCAAGTTTCATTCATTTTAACTAGCACTGAATTTACAGCAATGAAATATTCAATCTTCAATCTGAATGCCATTTCATAAATCCAATATTACTTGATTCTTCCACCTAATGTGATTCTTTTAGATCCAAAATGATCAAATGAATTTGAGTAAATAAAAAGTAAAAGTAAAAAAAAAAGTGAACAGCACCAACACTCATATTGTATTGAAGAACTGAATTTGCAGAACATAACTTGGAAAATTACCTGGGAAATTCAAACCACATGCATTCAGAAATGTAGAACATTTCAATGCAACAGATTCAGATTCATTTTAGCTTCAACCTTTTCTATTTAGTAGTGACTAGATTTCATTATGTGGCCTGTTCAGTTGCACATAAGAGCATTTCAACAGCTGGTGGTTAAATGTGTGAGATGAGCTCATAGATGCTGAAAACTGAGCAGAATGTTAAGAGAATTGATTTAACCTCATTCACTTCATTGAGATCAGGTAAGAGGAATTGAGCCTCAGCAGATCAGAGTCATTTGAACAGGCTCGACTGTTGCTGCCACCAAAATGGTTGAGAGCACAAACGGAGGGATTCATGCAGAGTTCATGTGTGAGGCTGCTCTCAACACACAGCCTGTATCCAAGCCTTCATTTCAGCCATTTACACACACGAGATCTGCATCGTGTGGTGTTGTTGGTCGACCCTGCTGGGCTCCATTGATCTTACCTGCTTCATTCCCCCATGTCGAGGAGCTCAGTCCTCCAAACGGAGCATCTTCCTCCCAAACAGCGGCTGTACAGAGGCAGCAGGCCGGGGATGAGGATCAGGACGGAGGCGGCTGCTTTCAGCCGCTGGTGTCGCCTCCTACACCAGATGGAGTCAAAGCCGCTCGGTGTGTTTCCAGACGAGAGAGACGAGCCGTGATTATCCGCCTTTTTCATAGAGAGAGCAGTTGTTCAGGTCGTGTTTTCCAGCCTTCTTCCTTCACACAGATGTGGGCTGTGAGCGGCCCATCCTCCAGCACCAGATCCACCAGCCTCTGGACTGAATGTGGCCCAAATTCTCACCACACTGTTACAAACTACACTCACTGTCTGCGGCAAGATGGCGGGAGGGAGCCAATACCACGTCCGGTCTGCGCTTTCAAAATAAATGCACCGAGGAGGCCCTGGAAGCCATCTGATGAAGAAGTACCTTTATGTGTAACATTACTCTTTCATGAACACAAACTGGATATTTCTGCCTCTACTTTAGGCTAGATAGGCATTTTTTTTAAATAGAAGACGCCCAGTACAAGAGGAGGAAGCAGGCCAGGAGCTGCTGACACAGAGGTCAGATCCTGGGTAATATCACTGGGACAAGTTGGGGCTTTTAATAACATGGTAGGAATTTACTGTCTACACACCACATTGTGAACTTTTGACAGTTGATTCTGATATTTTTAGGCTCTTAAATTTTGACTTTTTAGGCAAAAAAACAAAACCCAAACAAATTAATAACAATGAAACTGAATTTAATTCCAAGTTCAATATTCTCCACAGTGAAGCTACATTCCAAGCAGAATATTTGAAGGCTTTAAACAACATTTAGACCATAATGTAGAGAGCTATAGTTGACTGAAAATTAAATTAAAATGTCAAATGATTTATTTAAATATGTTCATATATTTTGATTTTACAGAATTTGGTTGGTGGTTAGTTGAAATTTTCTTTCATTGTTGAGGTAGTGGCAAGAAAATTAAGAACCTCAAAATTTCTACAATCCTGGCATGAATACTAGGCAAATAAACTAGGCTACTTAAGTAAAAGCACAAAAATATCCACTTTAAGTAACAGTTGCATTTAGTTGTATTATATTTCTGACTATTGTAACGGTGCAAGTGAAGACTAGTTGATGAGAATACGTTTTCATATTCTTTAAGTGAAACTAGAATAAATCTTAGATTTGAATGCCTTGAAAAAAAACAGAAAATGTGCACTAAAATTGGTTTAATTTCAGATATTATTTTCAAACATTATGAGACACTTACCAACATAAATGTTATAAAAAATATTTATAGCCTTGCTACAGCTTAATTTTGTATTATAACTACCATGATTCCATTGAGTATATTACTATTAATGTAGTTTAATGGACCAGTTTTTCTGTCGACAGACTATCTTATTTTGAAGGCCAAACAGCACGTCTCCGGTCAGCACTCGTGCTCTCTGCAGGCACCTTGACAGGCAGCTTTGTATTCAGTGATAACTGACACCCACAGAAGCCAGTTGTGTGAGCAAAAGTGCACTTTTTGAGGGAGACGCCCCGTTTCCACTGTCGACCAATAGAAACGACGAACCAGTTAAACGGGCGTGGTTTGGTGAGAGGAAGCGCTGTTTTTGGGCACGTGCGGGTGCGTGTGTGTGGTGGGTGGTAAAGATGACAAATGCAGTGTTATTGCAAAAGTAAGCTCAGTGTTTTCACAATGTTATTGAGCCCTCTGTGTGTGTGTGTTTGCTGTATGTTTGGACTATGGAGAGGATTTTTAGTTATTTCTACACAACATTGATGGTTACTGGTTATGGCACAAAAATATTAACGTGATTTACTCCAGTGAGTTGAAGGTTAAACAGTGCTGGTTCACACAACCTATGGAACTACCTGAAAATATTGATGCAACATCTAAAATAACATAAAAATCAACACAGTCTTCTATTTTCAAGAAGTGTGTGTATGTGCAAGTATACTTCATGTTGCTGAGACACATTATTCTTCCTCTTAAAATTTCCTGAAGCTGCAGTTATTTCAGCACTGGCAGATTTTGACACCATATCAATCAATGCATAAAGTCATGATCCATTGAAATGACAGAACTCCACTAATGGAGGCTACTTCAGTTGTTTGAAAAAAGGCTTTCTAATATTTGACAGAAATCCTGGTGATCACGGGCTGATCATAAGAAGAGTGATCAAAGGTTCCTGTATTATGTAGCATCCTGCTTTGTGCATTTCCCTGTGTAAACTGTATGAGCTATGATTTACACTGTTTTTTCACCAGGCTTTTCAACTCATCCAGAAAATAAGGACTGTGTTGCACATATTTCACATTTGTTCAAAAATAGTTAATAGTGAATTACAGCCTGGCAGATTGAGGTGATACTGACATTGATATTTTGAGAGTTTAATACAACAAAAGATATATATGTCCTTTTGATTAGAATCCCTGCCATGTGCTGTGAGCAAGTTGTGCTGAGCAGGACATTTTACACTTGTCTGTGCTCTCTGCTGGACAAACTATGTGTGAGGGCTGAGAGGGTGGAAACATCGCCCTCAGTAGGTGGGGTTAGGGACAGCTCCCAGCCTATATAAGGCCAGGTGTGGGCAGTCAGTGCCTCTTTTCCCTGCAGCCTGGTTAGTGCTCGGTTTGACTGTGTGGTGTGAGCAGTTGTAGGGAAGCTGTGTCCCGGTGTCTCCTTAAACTAGGGCCTTGTATCAAGCAAGACTGGTTACCAGACTGCTGATTTGCCTGGCTTCGACCTGCTTTGCCTCATCATCTCTATGCTTTCTTTGTCTGGGTTGGACTGGACCAGTTGACTCATGTGGCCTGGCCTAGGGTGGCTGAAGTAGACCTAACTATAGACTGGAAGCACACTATACCCAGTTCATGCTGCAGAAAACAACTTGTTTAACACTGTCCATAATTTATTGTTGGAAAGGGTTTATTACCACTGATGTGCACTAGTTTCATTGTTTTATTTCAGGTATTGGGACAACCTGTGGGGAGTACACATGGGATGCACACCCCTGTTGGTGGTGGTCACTGATTGTTTTGTAGTATATAAATTGTCACTGATTTTCAGTGATAGTGATCACGGGTGTACTCACAGGGTGGTATCCTTTGGGGCTGGCAATAGAATCTCCCCACAGTGAGGGCACACATCTCCTGCTATCATTGAATCTAATCTAAATTGTATTGTGCCAACACGTACACATTTTATCTTTGTTTTAATACTGTGTTGCGTCACATGCAATAGGATTTTTTTTTTCCATAAGCCATTTTGACATGTCACAGTTGGTTAGATAGGTAAATAATCAAATGAATAATGGCTGAGTTTCATTTCTCTGCTCCAGTTTCAGAGTCCTGGTGGGTTCATGCTGGCCAAATCATTTTGCTCAGGGGTTGGATCTGGTGTACAGGCCACTATTTGCCAACCACTCAGTTAAATCCATAATAGAAAATCAGCCAGTTTTTGTTAGCTTCAGCTTTTCTTTCTTTTCAAAAACCCAGTGCAGAATATCTATTAAATCTGCCATTTGAACCCTGAGTGGAGCAACAATAACATCTATTTTAGCCTACAAATATACGTCACTGCTGGACTGCTGTGTGGGACTGGACACCAGCTGCTTCACTGGTATAAGTGACAGGTGCTTTGTTTTTGGGCTAAGAGACATACACTCACATACAGTACATGCCATCAATCACATATTAAAATGGATTGGGAATTTGACAAACCTCTATAACACACAAAAGCCTGCTCAGTCATCCTTAAACTGAGAAGCTTTGACATTATCATATAGAAATAAATGGCTATGCATGAAACCAAATGCTGTTTTTACTGTACAGAAACACTATGAAGTTTATAGTCTTCTAACCATAAAAATCAACAGTTTTTTAGTTTTTGGGAAGTTTTTGTGCCTGTTTTCTGTCTGAGAGTGAGCTGTGAAGACTGACAATACGGAGGTGGAGTCAGGACTCACAAGAATTTGAGTATGAATACTTTTGTATTCTATGAAATATCAGAAATCTTCACATGGATTATACAAACAATTCTTAAGACTAAATATTTGAACTTGTTCATTTTATTATTTAATATTTCTTTGTTCTTTTCACTAATATGAATACATCAATGTTGGACATATCCCATGAGTCCATCTACATATGTATATACATATACTATATACTACATATATATGAAACATAACATCCAAAACCCAGGCTTGAAAAACTCCACTTCCAGTCTGGTCACTCTCCCAATGCATTTTATTTACATACATAAATAAATCATGTAATATTTTGTCTATTGTCTACCATTCACCAACAGTTCAGTCCTAAGAAGCTTTTATCTGCTTGGCATTTTCAGTCTTGGGTGGTATGATCTGAACCTGGAATGGGATGAAGAACTCCAGAAGAGCTTTTGTGTCTTTCAAATCCAGAGAATAATCCTGAGCGATCTTTTCCGGCGTCCACATCTGAGGCTGACGCTGGTGGCTGCTCAGGGCCTTCAGAGCCTCAGTGATGGTCAGTTTGCCTTTAGGAACGTCTGTGAGCTCCACAAGGCCGTATGGGTCCCCTGGTAAACTGTACTTCAATGGCCGCCGCTCCACTTCTTTACTGACTGTCACTTCCTTTGATGCCTGTTGGAAGATCAAGCAGAAGAAGAAAATGAGTCTTTAAGACTTACTGGCTCAATGTCAAAAAAGTTTGGACGCTGTGTAAAATGTAAATGATAACAGAATGCGATCATTTCCAAACCGTGTTCACCGACAACAGTTTTACAAAGTGTTCCATAGTTTATGTAGTAATCTCCTTTATCCAATCATGTGTTTGACAAAGTGTTGAACCTCGCTCCATCCTTGCTTGTGAACGACTGAGTCTTTCCAGGATGAACCTTTCATACCCAATCATGATACTATCACCTGTTACCAATGAACCTGTTTACCTGTGGAATGATCCAAACAGGTGTTTTTGGATCAGTCCACAACTTTCAGTCTTTTGTTGCTCCTGTTCCAACTTGTTTGAAATGTGTTGCTGCCATCAAATTCAGAATAAACATGTTTACAAAAATCTTGATGAGATCAAACATTAAATATATTGTCTTTGTACTGTTTTCAATTGAGTATATGTCTAAAAGTTTTAGCAAATTATCATGTTCTGTTCTATTTATGTTTTAGACAGCGTCACATTTTTGGACTCAGGGTCGTAACAAACACACTTGACTATGAAGAGATTTCCCCTTGACCAAAACTTAAAACTAACTGCTAGATATCCACTAAAATTCACTGTAGATAATCGCAGGCCTTTGTGAACCATGGGTTTTCTTCTGCCTGCTGCAACACCACCAGGGCAGGTTAAAATAAAAACTGCACTAGGCCATATTCTTAAATGGACAGTTGGTGAAATGACTGTGTGGAATGTGCGTGGAGTCTGACAGAGTGACAGAGTCTGACACAGTTCCCTTCAGCTCTACTGAATGTTTTAGCTTCTTTTTGCTCTTTGTTTTGGTTTACTGGCCCACAACTTTACTGTTCTAGTTTAATCTCACCACTCAAATCAACCTTGTTTCTATCAGAAGCAGGCAGCTGTTTTCAGCAAAAAAAGCTCTAAATAAACTGTACACAACTTGCCCAGCACAAAACAGCAGATAGAAACAGTTAGCAACTAGCTTTCGAACAGAGTGGAGCATTTAGCAGCTAAAGAGACAGATATTTTCCTCAGTAGTAAGATAAGAACTTTATTAATCCCTAAGGAAATTCTTGAGTATTATTAGTAGTAGTATTAGACTTTTATCCATCAGCTGGACTTGAACATGACTCCAAATGAATGCTAATGTTGCTCCCTGCCTACTGGATGTGTGAACAGGCAAATGATTGCTAGCATGCTAGCTATATCAACTGTATGAGGCCGTAATGTATCAAATGTGTGTGATTTTAAGCTTGTTGTGGAGGTTCGCCCCCGAGTGGCCAAAATGATGATTGCAGCTTCAACTAACATTGTTCATTATTTAATGCCAAACGTGAGGGCTGCAAATGACTAAGAGGACAAAGATGTTTATCATTGTCTCTCTCTCTCTCTCTCTCTCTCACACACACACATTCAGTGTTTTTAGTTTCTACATGCAGTCACAGACTTCAGTGCTTTCTATCATTTCAAACGTTTGGAAGTAACCGTTTAGTGTTTATACATACAAGTTAACTGGGAACACTCTAAATTAAGGATGTCCAGAATGCAACATCTTATACCACATCAGTCATAGCTAGTGTTTCCCTACACCGAAGCTGCCTCTCAATAGTTGAACCTTTCTGATCCGGTGTCTTCTTCACTGTATCTGAAACAGGCAGCTGTGAGTGTAGCAGCAGTGGCTCAGCTCCAGACTCAGAGAGCTGCTGTTTCACTCCGCTGTGGGAGCAGAGGGCTCAGCAAAGACACCACAGATGACTCAAAGTGTCACTATGTCACATGCTAGACCAATAATCAGATCCATTCACACACACAGGGACACAGTCAGTGTCCCGGTCTGACCTCTGCTGCTGCTGCCGGGTCTGTAGACTCCACATACACGGACCTGAGCAGGGAGAGCAGAGGGTCGTTCTTCTGGTTCACTGAGTCCGCCGCCTCCACAGCTGAAACACACAACAACATGATCAACAGAGAAATCGTGTCGCAGGTTTCAGTCACAGCTCAATTCGTACACATGAGACAGAGGAGTCAGGCATGACCCCCGAGGAGGAGACAGTTACACAAGTTAGCGGACTTTCCAGACACTGACCTCCGGAGCTGCCGGCAGGGGGAGGGGAGCTGACCGCATGTCGGGGTGCTAGTCTCGGCTTTTCCTTAGAAATCTCTCGGTGGACACGGTTTTCTAGGTTGAAATTTCTGAACATACGCGCAACCCGTGCCCCCATGTTCGAGAAGTTACCAAACATCGGTACAATAAAGTTTATTCAAACTGTCGACGGTGAGCGAGGAGGGTCATTCCACAGCGGTACGGCGAAAATAGCAGCGACACCAAGTGGCTGGAAGATAATATTGTTCTTCATCTCTTTATTGTCAAAGTACACAGTCACAAAGTCGCATTTATTCATAAGTGTCATAATTTTGAGATGGTCTGAGTCAAAATTCCTAACCAGCATAGTCAAAACTTAACTATCTCCCAAGACTTTACTTAGTAAGGTCCATAATTCTTACTACCTTGAAGTTCTGCCTATCTACCAGTATTACTACAGTTTGACTTAGGTGATCTCAGATGGTGGTTTTTTTTTGATCATTTGAGTTGCTCTTTATATATAATACAAAATCCCCCCCCAAAAAAAGAAACAGGCGCACATGGCAGAATAAATACATAAAATATTGCAATATATCACATATCACAAGAAACGGTGTTTGTGTGTGAAAATTGCAAGATCATTTGACATTTCTCATATTAATATTTACTTTATAATAATAATAATAATTTACTTTAATGACTTAGAATAAATTTTCAGTAGGCAATCCAAAATGAGAAATGTTTCTAAATATTTTTTATATTTATTATTTATTTTTTTATTTTATCAGTGTCACAAGAAAACAACTACAATGGTGTTTCAATGTCTGACTTTTTTATTGACGTGACTGTGGTAAATTGCAATAATAAAAATTGTATTTCACTCAGAATTTTGTATTATATATATATATATATATTTTGTTATTGATCTAATGGGCTGCATGGTGGTGCAGTGGTTAGCACTGGTGCCTCACAGCTAGAAGATCCCTGGTTCGCGTCCCGGTTCTGTGTGGAGTTTGCATGTTCTGTGCAGCGGGGTTTTCATGCTCTCCCTGTGCAGCGTGGGTTTGTGAGTGTGTGTGTATTGTTTGTCCTGGTGTCCCCGATGGACTTCGCCCTAAGTCGGCTGGGATAGGCTCCAGCCCCCCCGTGACCCTCCAGAGGATTAAGCGGCGTACATCGTACAGATAATGGATGGATGGATGTTTTCTCAACTGCACAAAACAATAGTTCAATGGCCAGCAGATGGCAGCATTTCCTATTATATTCAAAAAGGCCTCACCATAAAAAAAAATGCTTGGCCTCATTGTGAGGTTCATCTTTTATCAGTGCTGGTTTCACATAGAGTTCAAATGGAGTCTCTGCCTGTTTGTCAAAACAGTGTGAGACAAAGTAAATGAATCAGTTATTACTTCCATCCCCAAGTGTTCTGACCAGGCCTGACAACAGAGGTCATTTTTGTATAAGGGAAGCCATATGGAGCACATCTGGAAGTGATTATCTGCTCAATCATAACAAAACATCCCACAGCATTTTTGTGAGGAGAGGAATGGCGAGATATTCTTTTCATTTCACTCACTTACTGGCGTACGACTCCTGAGTTCGGAGTTGATGAAAGTTGCAAATCAGCAGAAGGCCAGAGGTTCTCAGCCAATGATGCTTCTCCGTTACGTCAGAGCTCTTCACACAGCAGGACAGACAAAACAGTGTAAGACAGAAATTATTTTTCTTTGAAATCCATCAAAACGAAAAGAAAACACCAAAGTGCAGTGAAAATATATTTATTCCATTGTTGATAAAAAAAATTACAGTACCGTTCCCTGATTGGTTCATTGCATGGGGCTGTTTTTGATTATTGTTTACCATCTCAATCCAAAGTTATTTACTTTGTGGAGCAACACTTAAATAAGACAGCTCCAAGGCACGTCAAGGCACGTGAGGCTTAAAGGGCGAGGAGTGTTGAGACTGTGTTGACTTGCAGTTGTGTATCAACATTGTCATTAAATAAATAAAACCTTGCTCTGTTCAGGAATCCGTCACTGCTTAGCCAGGCTTAGTGAGTTATTCAAGAAAATCTGTTTGTCTGCAACCAGATTTTGTGCATTTGCACAATGTATTTTTTATAATGATTCCACTGATTCCACCAGTAAATTGTTTAAGTGTTGAATAAACAAGCTTAAGGGTATGTGTATAGAAAATAAAACAATACTTCAAAGTCAGTATGACTACTAAGAGACTGCTGAGCCGTCCTTCATAAACATATTATCTTAGAGCACACCTTCAGAAATCATACTATTGGTGGCTAAGAGCGCTCAACAAACTGCAAAGGATAAGTCTGGTGATATTCAACAACAAACAATGAACGCATCCTTTTAACAAGTATCGTGTGTATGAAAGCCTGATATATATCTTACCATAGAGCTCCATTGTTGTCCTAACACTATTAAAAATGAGCCACACTGTTGCACTGGATGACATGTTCCTTCATCACCATGAGTACACACACACACACTGTAGTTTATTTAGACTGAATCCCACATACAGCTTCCTGCTGCCCCAAATACTCACTAGAGCACCAAATGGGTATCAATCCGCTGCTGAAAATAGTCCCCAACAAATGCACAGTTTCCTCTTGTTCATGTAAAGTTTAGTGTAAAGTTTTTGGAAAAGACTGAGCCTTTTATAAAATACTATAAAATACTATATGTTTGCAAACAGTCTTTAAAGATTTAACTCTTCAGTATGATTGGATGGGCTTAGGGCTGAGGGACACAGCAAGGACGGTAAAAGCATGAGGAGACAGAATAATACATGGCTGGTTTGGGTCTTTTCATAGTATTTGTCAAATAAAAGATACATACACGTCAACCTTATTCCTTCAGAAAACACAAGCAAATAAAGGGAGCTTCTTCACCACTTTGACAACACATATATTGCATTTAGAAGTAAAGGCTGCAAAAAAGTAAAGCACAGGCACATTTTGAAAATCCATCAATGTAATGAGGCATACAGTATGTATCACAAAGAAACATACTGGAAACACAAAAGAACATTAATGGGGGACACTAATGCCGTGTTCATGTCATATCAAAGTTATTGTAATTGTTTCCAACTTGTAAATAGCATTAATGTCAACACACAAGTTGTAATCACAACTTTGTTATCTGACTTTCTGCTTCATAATACAGTACCCTCATAGCAAACATGGACACATTACATCAACCTAAGTCCTTTGTTCAATGAAATTCAACCAAAATATAATGGATGTGTTGTTTCATTGTCAATACATAGATAATTTTACCATGATGACCAACTCTACAGTCATACAAACATCTTGAGTTGTCAGACAGCGTGAGCACTTCGTCATTATCACGGGAATCTTTCTCATCTCTGCCATTCATCCCCTATGATGTGGCATTAAATTGAATGAGCATGCTAACAATTACGGGAAAGGCTAATACAAAGCGCTCTTTGCAGCAGACATTTTGACTTGTCATTGTAGGATATCCATGGTGTGTAATTTAATGATTAACGATGGCTCTATTCTATTCAAGTCTTGACAGTGTGACAGTAAGCCAGAATGAACAATACCAGGATCCTGAAACTGAAGCAGCTAAATGTAATTCAGCCATCATTCATGTTATTATCTGAGCCTGTGCTTTTGCTACTGTTGCATGTGAAAATGTCTTCTTTGAAAAAGGTCTATGAACGGTATGTATTTGTCAGATCCCATCTCCCACCCCCCGAAATTTGACACTGTGTTCTGTTGTATTTGCAGTTATTCCGTATTTGCTTGTTTTCACAGTTAAGTTCTGTTTAGCATTTCTAAGTAGTATGCAAACATTTAACAAATGGTTTATCACGCACTATTATAACTCCTCCTACGAAGACATATTTTATATTATTACAGCTGTGTTCTACTCATTTGTTTGCACTGTGTGTGTTGTCAAAGTGGTGAAGAGATCAGATCTCTTCCTCATTTGTTTTAGGTAAAGTTGCAGTGCCATCGTACTATTTTTCCTTTGAGTTCAGACATTTACTTGACACAACACACAACAGATACACACCTATGCATGTAGTAATTTTATTTACAAATGGTAAAAAAAGAGACCATAAAAATATATCTTGCTTTCACATATATACATTTAAATGTATTTCTATGAACTACCTAGGCAGGACAACTCTCAAGTACAGATGAGGCAACTGTACTATAGTGGCTAACCTTGAGATCTTTGATACAAGGCAGGACCTCTGAACACTACAAAGAACAAACTTCACACAGACTGAGTTCTAAAGCTCCACAGAAGCTTATTACATCAGAGGTGGTCTGGTTTCATCTTGGCAATTCATCAATTCCTATTTGGAATCAGTTGTTTTTCCTGAACACCCATTAGGTAGATCTTCGTAGTATTAGGGCCACTGTTAAAAAAGAAGGCGTGAGATTTAAATAATTAAGTCACAATATTTTGGGGAAAAGTCATAATGTTGTGAGAATAAAGTCCTAATTTCTAGAAAAAGTCATAACATTGTGAGAACAAAAGTCATAATATTATGAGAATACAATCATAATTCATAATTTATAAATCCTCAAGGCCCCCTGAGGCCACTTTGTGATTTTTGGCTACATATATAAAACTGACATAACTAGAAAAAAATCTGAATATTAGGTGAATGTTGTCATAATTTCTGGAAAAGTCATAATAATATGAGAAAAAAAAAATCAATATCATGAAAAAAAGTCTGAATTTTGAGTCATAAAATCACAAGAATAAGGGCATAATATTATGAGAAAAGTCACACTATTACAAGTATAATGTTGTAATTTCAAGAAAAAAGTCAGAATACTATGCTAAAAAAAAAAATTTAGAGAATAATAGCCATAATATTACAAGAATAAAATTCATATTATGAAATAAAATTAATAATATTACTAGTATAAAGATTGTAATTTTACAAGAAAAGTAAAAATAAGTATTTAAATAGCATCTCATAATCATTATGACTTTCTGGAATTATAGGGTTGTTGTTTTTTTTATAATTGTGACCTTAACACATGACCTTGAAACTTTTTTCTAGTAAATTTACAAATTTATTCACAAAATTTCATGACTTGTAAAATTACAATGTTCTTGAAATCTCAGATGTTTTTCTAAAAGTGGCCCTAACATTCTGTCATAAGACCTGGCTCAGACTGAGGTGTGGGGTGCATTTAGTTCACCATGAACAACAGGTCAATCGATCTGCAGTTGGACGACCCCTCACACACTCATGATGTTAACATTGTGTGTGAGAGCAGGAGGAGTAAAGGTACAGTAAGATGAAGCAATCGATGAGAAGAATGGTGTAGAAACATCTCTGTGTGTGCAAGCTGCGACCCCTCTGAAAGCGAGTCAGTATCACGGCCAGCAGCAAAAAGAAAGTGGCAGTGTTCAGGAGGAGAAAGAGTCTTATGTAGGAGGCTGTGCTGGAGAAACCCTCGCTCCCTGCCGTGGCCACCATGTGAACCTCCTTGAATTTGCGGCCCTTGACAAAGGCCCCCTTTCTGTTTTTGCGCCCATCTGTATAATCAATAAAGGCCCGCGACTCTGCATCTCCCTCCTCTGGACTGTCCTCATATGTACGTTTTGAAGTCCTCTGTCTCTCCTTCTTCTCATTCACCTCAATCTGTGCAAAAATATCAGGTAGACTCTCAGAAAGCTTCTCTCCAAGGTTCACTTTCTTCCCCCCTTTACTCTTGCCCTGTTTCTTAGACATAGCAAACATCTTCTCGATGACCTCCTCTGTCTTCTTTTTGTCAGAGAACTGGAGTAGGCGTTCTGCAGTCTTACGGAAGCTGGCAGTGTTGAGAACTCGCCCCAAGATGTGTCTCTCCATTTGCTGGAAGACGGGCTTGACGTGCTGGAGGTTATCCTCCATCACATTGACGTATTCCTCTACTTCCTCAGGCGAGCTGTCCTCTGCAGCCTCCACCTTCTCAAATACAATCTTCTTGTGGTCCAGCAGCACCATGGCAAACAGAGGCTTGCTGGTAACCTCTCCAGTCAGCAGGTAGATGGTGTAGGTGTGATCCTTAGTGGCCAGGTAAATATCCACTCTCTGGTCATCGCCACGCAGACTGAAGCTCTGTACATCCATGCCTGGTCCAAAGAAAATGTAGGCTACCCTGGTGTGAGGGTACCTCAATGGCATTGTGACATTTACATAGTTAGAGCCATTATACGGATACCCTCGAGGGTAATTCCAGTAGCCTACCACTCCTTTGTTACTATAGCCTGTGTCATCCATCCAGAACATCTTATATTTATCCTCGCCATGCGATACAAATGCTCCATGAACACCATCTATCTTTGTACCCTGGAATGGAAGTTCTGTGTTGTGAAAGAAGGCACTCATTGCCCTGGTTGGGCTGTCTGGATCCAGGTGGATGTGGTCCACAAGGAGCAGCAGCTGTGGGTGAAGAAGGAGTAAGTTTCTCTGGAAGTTCCTGATCTTCAGCTCTGGATTGTAAGCAGAATGTCCCTCGCCACGGATGAATACCATTCCCTGCCTCTCCATAGCAGCTTCTACTCTGCCCTGGGTATCAGCCGCCAGCCCCACCTTGTATTTCAGCCATTTGGAATCACAGGCTTCTGTAACTTGTCCAGCCCATGGCTTAAAGCAACCACCTGACATGCCTGAGTCGAACAACACCGCATTGTTCAACAAAGTGTACTTGGGTCCATACAGTGCCTCAGTGATAAATGGGACACCATTGGGTGCAAAAGTGAAAGTGTTCTGATCAGGGTGCTCATGCCCAGCATTAAAGTTCCTCCACCCTTTGATCCACTCTTTGTACTTGTTCCTGTGAACAATGTCAAAGATGGCACGTCCCCCCAGCTTCCCTGACTTGAAGGAGAGAAAGGAGCAGTTCGTGTCTGCAGGTAAAGCGCTGCCGTATGTCACCACACCCCAGTCCTCAAAGTAGTGGAGTCTGGATGTTCCAAAATCCGATGGAGGCTTGGGGATCAGGCCAGGGTCATACCTGCAGAATACCATAAGAGGACAGATATCAGATGGATACACAGCAACCACTAACAGACAATCACATCAGTTTAAAGGTATTCCGGTTGTTATTTTGTGATGATATTTAGCAGTTCACACTATTGGTGAACAAACTTTTTATCAACCGCCCTTCATTTACATGTAGTTCCATACTTTTGTGATTCCCTATGTTTTCCCAGAATGCCTTTTAACAACCCCAAGAGAACAGCTGTGACCTTCCTGCTTTAAAGGATCAACAGCATAGATCAAGATCAATACCATTCTCATGTTTGTCCGCTCAAACAATAAGCTTGGGCCAGCAGGCAATTACTGTAGCTGAACCGCTAGCTCGACTTTGTCTGGACAAGAGCCAAAGGGTAAAAACAAAGACCGCCTCACCCTGTAGAACCATATTTTTTATGTGGATTAAAAAAACAAGATTAGTTAAAAGGCAGAATTTTTTTCAACTTTGAACAGAGCCTGGATAGCTGTTTCCTTTTGCTTACAGTCTTCATGCTAAGCTATGCTAATCGCCTGCTGGCTCTATCTTCATATTTACAGATAAGAGATTTATATTGATCCTCTCATCTAACTCCCAAGAAAGAAAGCAAATAAGCATATTTCTCTAAATGCAGCAGGCAAAGCTGGGATCTAAATACGAGTGAAACAATAATGGAATTGTCAACAGGCAGCAAAGTAGTCAAATACAATTTTGAGAATTGATGATGTCATGTCAAGGAAAATGCTCATTATTTGCTGGTTCCAGAGGATTGGCTGCTTTTCTCTGTTTTTTTATCATGAACTGAAAGCTTTTGGGGTTTTAACTGTTAATCAAATAAAACAAACAGTTGGAAGACATCCCCTTGAGCTCTGGGAAATTGTGATGAGAATTTCTCATAAATTTCCCCTCACATTTTCTAGAGAATTTCTAATTTTCTAATGAATGATCTACAATAATTCATTAATTAATAATAAAAACTGTCATTAGGTTTGACAAACAGTTTGACAAGTCATCATATATCAGAAATATAGCCCAAAATGTGAGGAATAAAAAAATTCAAGGTATTTATCAAAAGATGTTTTTCAGGTTGATTTGTCCTTTAATAAAAGCTTCAAACAAACAAAAAAACGCAGTCAGATATTTCCTATGAAATATTATGAAACCAAATTCAGCAGCTCACCAGATGAACTCTGTGTGGAGAGTACACCATCGCTGGCCTTTTCCAGCCTGCCCTGGCCCTTCCATCACCCTATTTTGATGAATGAGATCCGCCAGCCAGTTTCCACTGCCATTACGCAACACGTAGCGGTCCAAGAAAACCAGCTGACTCTCCGGCCCGTAGAACCAGTTGTAGTTGGAATCTGCAATTGCTACAGTCCGTTGAAATCCTGGTGAGACAGTGAAAATAGAGTGAGGACAACTTTGGTGGTGGCTGTTCATATAGGTGTCCGGCAGAAGTATTTGATATCATAAATAATGGCCACACATAACATATACACGCTGATGTGGTGACTGATGTTGAAGTATATAGTGCTAATAATGCAATGTCAATTCTTTGTAAATTCCTACACACAATACACAGCTCTGTACAAAATATGTCGTCTGTGGTCACGAATGTGTGACAAAAGTGCCCCCCCCCAACATGAACCTCAGTCCCCTCTGCTGTGACCCAGCTCAGGCCCAAACCAAGCTCAAATTGTTCACACTGTTTTGTTGTCCATAATTATGTAAGAAAAACCTTGCACTCTGGTGGTGAGAGGGTTCTTAGACTACAGCATGCAATCACAGTCAATCATTTGTCCACCAAAAACAATTGTGAACAAAAATTGCATCAGAAACACTCTGTCATGTGAAGTGTGTTGCTTCCTACTTCAGCTACATGTAAATACGCAAACATACACAGACACATGCGGTAAGAGGACACCAAATATACAACTGACACTTTGAACCCATTTAGTGCTTACACTTCAACTCCTTTCAGTGCTCATTCTTTAACTGACATTTTCACTGCTTTAAGTGCTTACACTTCAAATGACATTTCAAACATGTCAACTGACAATGACACTTTCAGCATTTGCTCATGCTCTAATATTTCCAACTCATTTCAGGGCTCTTCAACTATTATAGATCCAGGTGTCTTTTAGCACTTAGACTTCAAGTGACACTCCTTTTGCTTTCTCCAGTTCTTTTTTTTCTTCAGATAATTTTACCTTGTCTGGTGTGACTGGCCATACCATTGGCTTTCTGAAACTAACTGCAAACACACAACAGAAAAAACAACGCAGAAAATGAGGGGACAGCAGTCAGCTGGGCTGCTAAATCGGGCAGTTTAAGAAAATCTGGCAATGGCTTCTGGTTTGGGGCAGGGGGGGATGGCTATCTGTGGCTCTTAAGGCTGATGTAATTAGAGGTGCTTTCTGAGTGCAGCAGTGCTGCACAGCCCCAAATGCAGAACTGTTGGCAGGGGGCTGTGAAATGTCCAAGACTGACTTAGGGGCCCCTCCTCCACTGCTGCCCTCCCCCTGACCTTCACATGAAACTTCCAGGACACCAAAGATCCCTGCAGGTCTCAGCTCAGCTTTGAAAGGCATCCAGGAAGGTAATAACTACACGCATGCATACCCCATATCAGCTCAGAGGAGAAGCTACTCTCCAATGTGCAGCCTAAGGTTATTTTCTCGTCTAATCTAATGTACCTAACTTTTGGGACAAAGCATTTGAGTAATGACTACCTGGATGAGTCAGCCAGCTAAGTAAACACTTACAAACAGATTTGTGACTTGCTCTGTATTTGGCTGTCTAAATACATCCATTGCAGAGAAAAGTGTATCCCATAAATTTCACAGCTTTTTAAAAAGTAAACGTGTGCTGGCCAGAGCAGGTGAAGTGACAGTTACCGGGCAGGATCGTCCTGTACAGGAAGGCGAAGTGTTTAAGGAGCCAGGGGTGGTCGAAGTGACCGATGGCAAAGTGGCGCTGCACCAGGAACATGTACTGGAACAGAGAGCGAGTGGTGTAAGTCCCGTAGGCCACTCCTTCGTACAAGGAGCCATCCGTCACATCCTGCAATAGGACCATGGACTTCTCCATGATGGACAGGACCTGCTTGGTCCACAGGTAGGCCTCCTGGAGGTAACCTAGAACATCGGAGACGGTTTCACAGGTTAAATATAGTTTGAAATCCCCAGTCCCTCCATTGTTTATTTCTTTGGCTCAAAGGGTTTCAACCATGTTTACGTATGTTTTTGTTCAGTTTTTGTCCATATTATACAGTGATGCATACTCATGCTTGACAACCATTTTCCAAAACATACCACAGTGTTTTGAATGTGTTTTCTCTAGCTTTCTGGCAGTCTTTGCTTAATTTCAGAATGATGTGAAAATAAACTTGCAGAGAGCAGCTTTCAAAGTGTTGACATGTATTAATTATGAACATATGAATATTTTCAAATTACGGCTTGACGTCCCAATGTTCCAAAAGTAAAATGCTTGAACTGCATCTTCAGCACCCTCTTCCTTTTACTAGTTTTTTCAGTCAGTATTTTAAGATCCACATTTGGACATAATTTGGTCCAGTCAGATCTTTTTGATGATCTTCTGGAATTGATGCTGAAATATGATTGTCTAACATTTGTTATACTTTTTGGAGGATGTCAAAAGGGCTGTTGGGCTGTAGTACACTGATGAAAACTCAAATATGTAAAATGCATCAGACTTTAAGTCACACACTTATGGCCATTTAAAGATATGATGCTGCTATAGCCTCAACATGATTTGTACAATGTCGCTCGTTTCTGTTTCTGTTCGTGCTATTTATGATTTGTCATTTACTCTGTCCAAGTCAGGAAAATGTCCATGCTGGAGAGGAGAATTACATTTTTGCACACACAGGAACAACACTGTTTCTATATGGAAAAATCTAGTCCGACTATAAGAGAGTCGTTTTTATACTAAAAATCTTTTGTACACCATTGCTAATTGTTAGCATGGCAGCCGACCTTGACATTAAAAACCTCATTTTCAAAAGACATTCAGACCATCTGAAAATCAGAAAAGCTGCAGAAGGTACAACATACTGTTTGTCTGATTTCTACTGTTTTGCACGAAAAGGGAGAGCAGTAATCCTCTTTGCAAGCGGGAGCCATGAAAATGCTTAGCTTTCTGAGAATATTTTCACACAACTTGAAATGAGAGACCATGCATTACAAAAAGACCAGGGCCTCTTGTTTTAGACTAAAGTGCATAAGTGTATGTGTTATGTCACTAATGGAATCAATGGAAAACAGCACTGCAGCAAAGTGTGTTACCTAAAGAAACCTTCCACACACAACATTTGGTGTGGCTATGGAAAGCATGACACCACTTTGGCACACTGCACCATGTATACTCTCTCTCTCACATACACTGGATCACACACATAGTTCACTATAAGAACGAAGCGACCACATAAACACTACAGACACAGTTCTTTGAGGAATCCCACGACCATCAGCGGTAACTGGTCAGCACCCGCCCAGCTGGACCAACCCTGTCCGTCCACCGGAGCCGTCCCCAACAGTGTTTGGTTTGGGTTTGGGGACCGCTGGCCTACACAGAGCAGGTATTTACCATCAAACAGGAACTCTTGGCATGCACAAAGACCGTATTTACACAAACAGAGCTTCAGCAGCGCTCACACAGTCCGGGGCCACACTTCAGAGCAGCAAAGGCTTTCAGACGCTTCAGTCACTTTCCTCAAAAGTAAAAACATTAAATGAACATTTAAACGGATTAATTCAATTCTTATCACAGCTTTGTGGGAAAAATAAACATGACTGGTTCAAGTTAATTAAATCAAGTATATAAAGCTGCTCATTATTTTTTTAGCCACTTGCAGGTAAATGAACAAGCTGAAATGACAAAATATGTCATTATTTATGTCATATTATTGTCTTATAAAGTTCCCACTTTTGTTTTTGGCTAACACTAGATGACAGCAATGTTAGGAAGCTACTTTGAAACTGTGATGTTAGCTAGTGAAGCTACTCTTCATTTTAAACTATAGCTACATGACAGTAAGAAAGCTATGCTACAATGTAGATAGAAAAAAGTTGTTTAATCTATAACTAATAATAATAATAATAATAATAATAATATAAAACTATTTCACATCAAGACATACACCAAAAGCATTAGTTTACTCATAAATCCAATTATTTTGGTTGTAAAAGGATTCCACTCTGTAGTGTAGTAACAGTGTAGCTGTAGCTACAATACTAGCAAACAGTTGCCAATTACACACCTTGTAGACCAGAACAAAATTAGCATTCATTTGGAGTCCTAGCCACATTATTTGCTAATCTTGTCTGCTGTTTGTACACAGTGGGTTTATCAGATGCTTTTTTACTAACAGCTAACAGCTACCTGGTGCTGCTGGAAACAGGATGGATAAGAAGAGTTTCGAGGGCTGGGCAACCAAAAAAAATGAGCTAAAAGAGGCTAAACATGCTGATGGGGACTATGGCCAGGTGTTGAAACTTATATTACCACAACTTAAAGAGTAACTTGCAGATTACACATTCACCATTTTACATCGTGGTGACTTGTTGTGTTTGTGCGGAGTTGACAAACTCAGCCTGTGAGCAGTCAGGAGAAAAAAAGCCAGGTTAGCGACCTAGTTTTGGTGCCTGGTTGCTAATGTTTGCTAACTCCAAGATTATTCAGCTTAATGATTTAAAAAATGAAAAATGTGTGGGAAGTATTTATTGTTGTAAGACAGCATAACAATGGTGTAAAACCCACCAGATGATGAGGCATAATTTGTAATGTTAGCTAGCATTAGCATCCTATTTTGTAAGACCTAATGTTATCACGTGAGGAGACATAATGGGTAATTCAGTTTGCCAACATTGCTCTGCTAACACATCTGTGATTTATTTTCATGTGATGTAACGGTAGTGTGTTCTCAGGTTTTGGGAGACAGCAGTAGTGATGAAGAGGCAGAACCAGCTACAGTGCTGCAGAGCTTTTAGACCCAGAACAAGAGACCTTCTCTCCACTGGCTCCTCAGGGCAAAATAGGAGAAACACCTCAGTGACTATAGCTATGACCTCAACAATTAACACATAATTGAATTGAATGTCATAAACCTGCTGAAGGTTGGTCTGTCGGCCGTGGGGTAAACATAGCAGTCATTTCGCTCTGATCCTCCTCAGGAGATCCCATTCAAAAATAGATTCAACACCTGGATTTACAAGATTTGCCACCATTGTCCTTTTATGGCTACTGAGACCTGACTCACTCCTAATGACACTTTCCCATTAATTGAGGCGATCCCTGTTCATTTTTCTCATTTCCATCTCCCTCCAGTACAGAAGGAGAAGGAGCAGGAATGAACTTGGCAAGGCAGGAAGATCAGCCAAATGTCAGGACACAGAAAAACCTGAACAGCAGTTTTCATCAGAGGACTGCTTGTCTCTTTAGAAGGGTAGTCACACTATCATGACCTGCAAACCCAAACCATCCATATCAGCAAATCCCACATTCCCCAACCAACTCAATTGCAAGGATCCTCTATGTAACAGAAGGAGGATCTGGTAGTTATTTTCTCATTTACTTCATAATTGAGGTGCAACAGAGACGGTAATGAAATACTGTAATGTTTCCCACAGCCTGACAGCTCAATTATGGGGGAGGAGCATTAATGTGATGTGGTATGAGTTCACCAAATGACTGTCCTACTAAGACCAAAATCATAAAACTTGCCATGACCAAATTCTCATGAACCTTTTCACAATGTCCATGTTTTATTGTTGTTTTTCCTGCCTGTTTGATTTTGCAGACCACTGTGGTTTCCAGTCACAGTTATAGGACAATGGTCAATGCTAAGAAATAACAGAAGTCGCAAAGTCAGCGAAATACCAGACCAACTAAGACTGTGGCAGCAAAAAACTGATTGTAATGATTTGAGTAAGGGTGCATTTTACTGCAGCAATACATAGCTACTGTTAAATAATAGAATCATTTGTGAAAATTATGCAACAAAACAAATGAAGCCATCAGCCCACAGTGCAGGTCCATGCTCTTCTTGAATATGTATATATGTATAATACTGTAAGGAATCTAGGAGTTACATTTGATGAGGATATATCCTTTAATGCACATATAAAGCAAACTTCTCTGACTGCCTTTTTTCACCTCTGGAACATAGCAAAAATCAGGCATATCCTGTCCCAAAAAGATGCAGAAAAACTAGTCCATGCATTTGTTACTTCTAGGCTGGACCACTGCAATTCTCTATTATCAGGCTGCACCAATAAGTTGCAAATTTCCCCACTGTGGGACGAATAAAGGTTTATCTTATCTTATCTTATCTCTTAAAAGACCCTCCAGTTGATCCAGAATGCTGCTGCATGTGTATTGACAAGAACAAGGAAAAGAGATCATATTTCACCCATTTTGGCTTCTTTGCACTGGCTCCCTGTCAAATCAAAAATTGAATTTAAAATCCTTCTGCTAACCTATAAAGCTCTTAATGGTCAAGCACCATCATATCTTCAAGAGTTCATTGTACCCTATCTTCCCAATAGAGCACTAGGCTCCCAGAATGCTGGGTTTCTTGTGGTTCCCAGAGTCTCCAAAAGTAGATTTGGAGCCAGAGCCTTCAGTTATCAAGCTCCTCTCCTATGGAATCAGATCCCAGTCTGGGATCAGGAGGCAGGCACCCTTTCCACATTTAAGAGTAGGCTTAAAACCTTCCTCTTTGACAGAGCTTATAGTTAGGGTTGGTCCAGGTGAGCCCTGTGCCATCCCTTAGTTATGCTGCTATAGGCATAGACTGCTGGGGGACTTCCCATGATGCACTGAACTTAACTCTCTCTCTCCTCCACCTGTATCCATTCATAACCCATCAATGCATCTTACTAATGCAACTTCTTCCCTCTCTCGTAGTTTTGTGCTCTTCTCTCCTGTCACTCTCTACAGGTACGTGTGTCACTGGAGCTGCAGAGTCTGGACCCGTGTTTACAAGCCTCCGACTGCACACGTGTCTCTGTTTAATACTGTTATCACTATCGACACACCTGTGGATTGTAGTATTGCATGTTCTCCCCCCACCTCTACAACACGAGGAAGTTTTTCCTCGCCACTGTTGCCAAGTGCTTGCTCATGATGGGAACTGTTGGGTCTCTATAGATAATATTATAAAGAGTATGGTCTAGACCTGCCCTGTATGTAAAGTGCCTTGAGATGACTTTTGTGTGATTTGGTGCTATACAAATAAAATTGAACTGAACAGAATAATAATAATGTATAATATATATTGCTGTACGCAATTAACAAATAAATTCGAGCTCCAGATTTACTGCACACACAGTCTCTCTTTTGAGTTCAGTGACCGTCAAATATCAGTATCAAGGAATTAATTGAATGGTTTATGATGTGACTAGCTGTAGTTTACTTGCTAGTTTAAGCTTTTTTTCTTTCTAAGACAAAACGTTTTTTTTGAAAGTAGCAATTCAACGCTAACAGAAATGTAGATAAACTACTACACGAAGCACTGCATGAGCACATCTCTTGTATTTTGATATTGACACATATTCTTTGTCTCCGATTTAATTATAAATGTGGAATGTGGGGCTTGATGTTACAATATCGTTACTTGAATTTGGATTTCATAACAGGATGTCAATCTCATGATAAGCACCCGAGCCTTCAGCATTGACATTGCTGTGTGAGGGTGCAGTGTGGGTGGCCAGTGGGAAGCATGGAACAGACGGGGGAGATGGGCTTCACTATAGATGAACTGTGCACAGTTCTGTCCAATTAAGCATGTAGCCTCAAGGCACCAACAAGCAAACACATGCATCTGGAATGCACTTCTCTGAGCTGCTGCCCTTTTATCTGGTTATCTAAAGCTAATCTAAAGTCTGTGAGAGCTTCCTAAGAACTGAACTCACTGACAGCAAGCATATTTCTAATTTGTAAGAGCCTGTTATTTTAGGGCACAGAAAATGAAAAAAGAATAAGTTTGTCCAAAATGTCAGCAGCAGTCTTGAAGTCTGTGTCAGATAACCTGTGAAGAAGAAGAAGACAGAGATTCTTCTTCATTTCAAGCAGTGCCTATTGGAAACTTTCCATTTATTCACAACCATCTTGACAAAATAATATTTAGACGTAATGTCATCCCATTGCACAGGAAGTGAATGATGCACATACGATAATGGAACGCAGTCAGGCTTCTGCACAGTGTTACACATGACACCTGAGTGAGGCTACTAAATGAAGCAGCTAAGATGAGAGTGTTTCTTTATCACTGCAAATACATCATGTGTTAGCAATCTTTTAAGAGGCTGTTTTCTCACCCCTGCTAGGTATGAAATTATGGCCTCCACGTGAGGTCTGCTGTTAAGCACACTTTTGACAAATAAAATCTGCCATAAAGGAGGCACCCAGGCAGTGGCTGAGCACAGTCCCCTCCCTGGCAACACAGGCAGGTAGAGCCAGAGGCAAGTCATTTTTTCCTGGGATCAACACAAAATGAAATGAAGAAAAAAAAGAGGTCAGGCTGTAACTCTCCTGAGTGTTTACAGAGCTGTGTGCCTGTTGTTGCCTTCTACAAAAAGCCTCAAATAAAACCACTGTGACCACAGTGGTTCTCTGCAAGCCAGCTGTCACTTAGTTCACATCAGGACTGGATATTTGTACCAAAAATCATATCCCTATCCGAAGCAAAGCAAGCTGCACTGCAAGCTGCAACACAAAATATTTAGTGCAGGATACTGCGGCTAAAAGAAACATTAAGCAGTGAATAATCATGTCAGGTCTGACAAGGGAAATGCTTTTAGAGAATAAGGACTGATCCTTAACACAGAATGTGACAGTTATGTGGAGATCCTCTTCCAGAGAACAACTGCAAAGGATTAAGTTCAGCTATGACAAACAAACTGATGTTTCACCATGGACACAAAACATCAAAATATGTGAACCTTATTTTAACAAAAGAAAATACAGAAATACTCCCAAAGGAATAGGTAATAATACATACCTGTTGCATTTTTTTTTTTTTCTTCCGGGCACTGAGAGGTCGGCAGCCTGTTGCAGTAGCTTCGAGACACGATCCTTATTTTGAATTTTTTTTTTTTTTACGATTTTCTAAGTAATGTTTGACCAGTTGTATATATCTTTTTTGTATATACCTTTTTTATATTTATATACTTTATACTTTTATCTATTTGTATTCTTGTGCTTCTTCTCTTGTGCTGCTGCAACGCCCGAATTTCCCATATGGGGGAACAATAAAGTATTATCTTATCTTATCTCTATCGTACCTTATCTTATTTTGAAGGGACGTATAAGGTTCAACATGTGATTCTTTGGAATAATTATATGTTCCACCTTTTTTCACAGAATGCCAGATGTCATTACATTATTTGATGAAATTCCTATTAGCCATTGAATGAGACACCCAGAATTTTTTTACTAACTATAACCTGGAAATTATAGCTGCAACTAACGACTATTTTCAGTTCACGCCCAAAGAAATGAATCTCTATCCACTGACCTTGGGTCATGTAAACCAGGCTTCCTGTGAGCAGAGCCACACAGTTGGTGGGCTGGTGGTTGTGCAGGTACTGGAACCCCCAGCCCCGGACATAGGACTTCTCATACATCAGGCGTGACGCGTTGCCAATCACCTGGAGGAAACGCTCCTGCTGGTCCTTGTTCAAGTACTCGTACAGGAAGTCGTAGGCGGTGGCAAACCCAACCAAAGAGTGCGCCAAAGGAACTTCATCCCATGGGGCATCTTTGACCAACCTGCAATACAAACAGCAACACAAGGCTAAAGGCAAGGCATCAAACATATGTGGAGCACATGGAAAATAAACATTCAATGGTAAGCAGGTGTGAAATTGTCCCGCTTTAAATGAAGCCTTTGCAAATTGCTTGTCATGAGCAAGGAGGCTTTTTTCCTTTGCAAAGCCTTTAAATGATCTTTAACACAGCTGTAAAACATTGATTCACTTTGAAAGCAAAATAAAGATGCTAAGTAGCATTTTACACCACAATTACAGCTGCACCATCACTTACCAATAAACTTACAAAGAGACGTTAAAAGAGTAGCATGTGCACATTCTCTCCCGATTAACAAGCACTGGGTTTGGAGAATGCTGACCTCTTTGAATGTTAGTGCAGTGTTGCAAAAAAGTGAAAGGTGTTCTGCGCACTTTAATTAAAGAAAAATGATCTTAAGATGTGGTGATGAAACCAGAGTGCTGTGTTCTAAGCTACTACAAGTTGACTGAGAATGAGTCATGCTGAGATATACACAAGGATTTTGTTGAAATCTACCAGAGCACCAAAGTCATGATGTCTGTTTACTTTAAGTGAAACATGTTCTTGGGGTTTACTACACATGTTGTAAGTTAAATTACTATCTGCATCACCACTGGATATTAGAGGCTGAAATCATAATGACCTTTAAGAGGCCATATTATGCTTTCTGGGGTTTTCTCTTTCCTTTAGTCTCATATGGTTTTTTAAGATAAGATATTCCTTTAATCGTCCCTCAGTGGGGAAATTCACAATAAAGTGGAAAACTGCTTTCTAGCCTTAACATCATCTGTTCACATGCATGACTGTTTTACTTTACATTCAAATAATGTATAGCTAAATGTATATTTGGAGGATGCGGGCATCGATCCCGCTGCCTCTCGCATGCTAAGCGAGCGCTCTACCATTTGAGCTAATCCCCCTGTTTTAGGTGGCCCTGAAAAGTCTGGAAAAGGTACAAAGTCCACACCAAAGGCAGTTATCCTCTCTCAACAGAAATCACTGCTCCAGAGCTGTATGAAACGCCTCATCAGTAATCCAGCCTTTTCTTCTGTTAACTTGTCTACATCACAGTGTAACACAGCACCTCCTCCAGCAAGCTGACTGTCCCACCCACTGAAACCTAGTTCACCTCGTCTGACTCGCCGTCTGCCGTTGGTATATGAAGACAGTGAGGTCCATATGACATGTAAACCTGTGAACACGTGGTCACACCCACTTCTTGGGGTTTTGTAATACCTCCAGCATCTCAGCCTCCTGGGTACCTCTGGCAGGCTCATGCATGTACTCCCACCTGGCAGTGAGGGGGAGGGCTCTCAATTCTGGAGCCAGGCGTGGCCAAGCTAAACTTCACTCCCCTGCATTACACCAGGTCGAGCTCCACATATCTTCCTCTTCAAACCATCTCTAGATCAGTACATCTGTCAAATCAAAATTCATGAACATACTTTGAGTTGATGTTATACTTTTTTTTTTTACTTTTTTACTCTAAATTTTTTATAATAAGCTCTGCACCAAAAATGGCACTAGTCAATTTGAACTCTTTCTAGTCTAGTGTCCATATCTTTACCACAACTTTTTTAGACTCACATAAATGCAATTTAAGATTACATCTGTCCATTGGTTTTGGTTCATGGTGAAACCCCCATCATGAAGGGAATACATGTTGGACCCCTGCTTTGACATTAAGGTGTCCTTGAATGATGCTTGTCTTCTTGAAATCTTCAAAGTGGTTCTTGTGGCGTGGGCACAGGGGTGTTTCAAGGTCACCTTAAGCAGTTAATCAATAATGAATTTGTTAGCATTCAAAAAAATCATGTAATCATAACAGTTTCCATCCATGCTCTTTCCAACATTTTAGCTGTAATCACTGCTGTAAAAACATCTACACCATTCAGCCATCTCTGTCCATTCTCTCAGTTCACCACTGCACAGCCTTTGTAGGAAATGGTGTTCATTAAAGGCAGCTAAAAAACAGAAATATTTAGTAATAAAAATAAAATAAAGAAAATAAAATAGGTTACATTGTTCTACCATCCCTGTCTCGACTACTGAGCTCGGCAAGTATCTTAAGATAAGATATGATATACCTTCATTCGTCCCACAGCGGGGAAATTCACAACAACAGAAAAAATAGTGTACATAAATTAATTAACACAAAAATAATATGTTTAAGGGATATCAGAGATAACACAGCAGGCCAAATGTATCTGTTTCAATCTGTGACAATCAAAAATCTAAGCTACTCATTTAAGCTGTCCATGGCCTAACAACTTACACAGCAATAACCTACACAGTCATATATGTGCCAGAAGGTATTTTATAAGGGAACAATAACACAGCTGTTAATCTATCTCAGAGGGTTCCTCCTAAATTGTTAATGCAGTGCAAAAGGAACAGCGGCAGGAATCAGGCCAGATCTAAAAGAGCTATTTATATTAATGCAGTTTCAGTTACCTTAATTTTGACTTGTTGAATAATGCTGTGTTTTTTTGACACCCAGCTATCAGTGCCATTTCATTTCACATTCCTGAGACGAAGGGAGTGAACAAAATGACTGTAGAGGACCGTTATGCTGTCAGGCTATTTCGTAATTTGTGTATTACTGCAAATGTCACTGCGATTCTAAATGAGGTTTTTTCTTACATCTGGTTTGGTTTCTCTTCAGCTCTCTATAGACTCCTAAACACACCCCTGAAACTCCCAGTTGCTCCATTAACTCCTAAAAGTAATTAGTCAATCAAAAATACATGGTTGGATGGATGGGAACGGCAGGGTTTTTTAAGATAATATATAACAGATTTTAAGCTGAATAAACAAAAATAGAATAAAACATAGCATGAAATTGCAAAAAAAACATATTAACTATTATATTATTATATATTAACTGCTATATTTGGACAGATTAACCCATTTAATATTGGTAATATATGGTTTCCACATGTTAAGTGACAGCTGAGGTTTATTTGAAAATCACGCGCTGTCTGGTCATGCAAACGAACACCAGATGGATGAAAAAGCTTCTTTATGTTGCAGGAAGACTACAATAAACTGAATGGCAAATCACTGTTGGACTGCATATTGAATTATGCCAAAGAACACTAAATCTCACTTCTGTATGTTTGCACAGACTATGTAAAAAGAAAAAGAAGGAGCAGTCACCAGTATGCCACAAAGCAGAAGTTCCCGCAGTTGTCGGAGACGTAATTGAAGGTCATGAAGACCACAGCTGACTGATTCTTGGAGCCACTCTGCACAAACCCTCAGAGGTTCAGTGACCATAATAAAAGTGCGGCCAAGGAGTAAACTCACAGTGTGTTTTAAAGATGTGAAAACACATGCTCGGTGGCTTCACGTTTCTGCACTGCAGCACACATACTGATATTGTGAAAAATGTCCTGCAAATTGCACTAATGCCATACCATCTAAACCCCCTAGAAATGAGCTGCTGGAAAATCCCCTTGAATGGCTGGAGGCAGCACGGCAGCCATGCAGCAAAATGAGAAGGATCAAGCACCCCCCCCACCTCCTTCCTCTACATGAAGGGTGAAGGAGGAGGGGGGAGTACCTGTAAGAGAGAGGGGATTGTCCCCGAGTTCAACAGAAAACAGAGTTCATTTGGAACCTGCGATTCACTTCAAGATTTACACACTCATCTGTCCTTCTGCTGCTGTTACGTTCAGTCCAACTGAGGAACAGCGTATATGTTTTATGACTATGAGAATAAGGGAAAACAGGGCAACATAACACGTCAATCTATCCTGGGACAACTTGAAACAAGCAGTGTGAGAGTCTCCAACTGCATTTGGCTAGAAGTGGAGCGATTCAATCTGTATATTCTGCTTTTCCCTGACTATTTCCAGACAGAAGAACACAGTGGCAGAGATTGTATTTGATTCTCAAATTAATTCAATGAAATAACTTAAAAACATCAATGATAATTTTTTGCAATCAGGATGCATGATTACGAAGCTTGCCATTTTTGTTATGTTTAGTGATGTTGTAGTTGTGATGGAAGATGGTTTGTGGATAACCATACACAGTGTTAGTACATATTTGTGCAAAAAGAAAGCTGGTTAATGTTAGCAAGTCACCATAGTTAGCTGGTAACCACTAATTATGTGACATTACGCGAATATGAGAACAGCAGAAGGTTACCATGGACCCAAACACTGGGTGCAACCATTCTCCGAGCATCATTTGTGAGACCTTCATTTCTTTAGTCTTTGAAATAAAAGAGAACTGTGAATTAGTGATTGGCCTTAGTCCACTTCTCTGCACTTGCCAGGCAGAACTAATGTTCATTGAACTTAATCAAATTGTTCAGGAAGTAACCGTTGATGGTTGATGCCTGCATGATGAAAAGCCAAGGATTGTCCAAACACGGGCTGAATGGATTGATTCAGCTGACTTGTTGACTGCTTCTCACACTAAGCAATCCTCGTTAGTATAGTGGACAGTATCTCCGCCTGTCACGCGGAAGACCGGGGTTCGATTCCCCGACGGGGAGACTTGGTTTTGGGCTGGGATGAGATTTGTCGAACTTCCAAATTTAGAAATCTAAAGTTGACACCACGATTATTAAGAACTGCTAAAAGGTTAAGTCAGCCAGTTACACAACCACAGCACACAAGAGGAATGGAAACCTACACTTCTTAACGGTCAGTTCAACAAAATGACACCATTTTTCTCACTTCCCCTGGTTGCATCTACAGTAGCCATGCAGAAAGCTTGGGTTTGATTTGTCCAGTTTGAAAGAGTTTGTTTCTGATGCTCACAATTGAAAAGTGAAGCTGAAGAAAATTCACTTTCAAGAACCAGTGTCAAATTACTCTGAATAATCCACTGATCTCACTCTGAGCGGTTTTCTTTGGAGCTGCTTTCTACCAAGAAATAAATCCTATGAGAAATGTTGACAGTAAGGACCCTATTGTATTCTGGTGGATACAGAAATCTAAGAGGTGGATATCTCAAAACCTGGACAAGAAAATCAAAAAATATCTCTAGATATTAGCAGAGGTAAGTAAGAAGTTGTTTGTCATGCCCAAACATCTTAATGTATCGGGAACTGTCTTAAAGAAGCAGCCATGTTTACTGTGTTGAGAGTCAATATAAATGACTCACTGCTCTGGTTTCAAATTCAAAAAAGCTTACAAACTATGATGCATGCTGACATTTTTAACAGTTGAGCCAGTGCAAGTCACTGGGCCGTTCAGCACACATTCGAACATTTCATTTCCTTTCATACAGCTGCTAAACATATTTCCTGGACTACAGACTTATCAGACTGCAATGCATCTTTACCAGAGCTCTACCCACAGAGAAAAATGAGAACACTCTGGAGATAGGACTGAGTAGAAGGCCTCTGAGAGGGAGGACTCAACATTAGTGTCCAGTTGATGGACACATGGGGCTGGAAACAGATATCAGCTACCATTAGTAAACTCTGCGTAGATTTCTATTTTTCTCTGTAAATTGAAAAAGTTTTTTTCACAACAAGCAGACTGTTGCTTAAAATCTCATTGTGTCAAGCGAAATAGATGTAGTAATAAAAAGACAGAAAATGTACCAACTAGGCTGAGCCGCCATCCTCTCCATGTAGTCCTTGGCCAGGTCGAGGGCCCCGGCCCTGTGCGGGTACAGCAGACAGAACATGGACAGCACACCCAGGTTGTTCCCGTACACCTCGTTCCAGCGGGCGCTGAACTCCGCGGGGCTCCAGGGGGGCAGGTACTCCTCAGGGTGCTCCAGCATGGCTTCACCGGCCTCGCGGATCCTCCTCGCCATGTCCCGATGAGTCCCCGCGGCCGCATATTGCATCTCCTCCACATCCTCTCGACTGAAGTACAGCATGGGATGACCATTGTAGTTGCCTCCCATGAAGGGGATTCCTCCGCTGGGGTCCACTTCCGCCGCTGCTGCTGCCGCCACCGGGGCCAGCGTGGCCCACAGCAGACTTATGAAGAAGGCTGTGGGGGCCCCACGGGTGTGGGTTCTCATCGTCTCATCAGAGAGGGGACTGTGGCATAGCCAAAGGAGCTCAGCTGAGAGGGAAAAGGGGGGGAAGAGAAGGATTTGAGAAAGCCAGCCCATATTCTGCACAGCCTTTTCTTACAAAAGCCCTGCATTCCTTGAATAATTAGATACAGCTGTAGTCCTGATGAAGCAGACTTTCCATACTGATGGAGGTTATTACTGAGCAGCACAGTTAAGCACTCGTCACAGTGCCGTCTGATAACATAGGAGTAACTCTCATTAAAACTGAGACATATTTCCTCCTCATTATAATTTCATTAGAGTTACTAAGAATACAAACATAACCTTCTGCCATAAAATCTTCACTTACTGTATCCATGGAACAGTAAAATCTGGGGGTTGTATTACATCTCTGTGTCACCTAATATTCACTTCCCAAGATTTATTTCTGAGTTGCTGTTGTCAGACAAGTCTAGCCATGCACACCCAGATGGCCAGACGAGCAGGCCTGAAGGTCATAAATGGCCCGCAGTAACACTACTCTGGTCTACTGTAGCAACCTCTAAACCAAACGGCTCTGCCTCACAGAAAGACAAGAGCTGGCCCACCGTCTCCGCTCTGAACATGAGAGTAAATTCCATGACCTTAGCGGAGCTCTTGGCAAAAGCCTGGTGGAAAACCCTTTGGTAGCAATTTAAACGACGTCTAGACTGGAGTCCATTCTAATGCACTGAGCTGTCCAGGATTTGCGTGCACTTTGTGTTGCGTCTGATAAACAAGTAAACCTCAAGCTGGTACATAAGAGCGCTGCCTCTCCTGAACTTTATTTTGACTTCTACCCTATGAGGAGTCACATTTCTCTGCGGCGAACATGAGGGCGACGGCCAAGACAAAACCATCAAGACAACTCTGGACTCGTTTATCACACTAAAGCTGTAACTGTTCCACAGGCCAAGGATCTGTTTTTACTGAGGATGCCTGTTAGCCTGAATAAGACTGATGTTGAACTTATTTGCTCTGGGTTATTTCACTACATTCAGTGTATAATATTTTGGTAGGGACTTGTAGTAGGTCTATATCTTTGATTTTGAAATGACCTCATGGCCTCATTTTAAAATCTAAAATAGCATCTCCATAATGTAGGGGTCATCTCTGTCGTCCGTGTTGCTTTCTGCAAAGACATGGGTTTTTTGCAATATTGTCATTACCATGATACATATTTTAGCAGTCTACACACATATTCACAGAGGAGTTATGTCCACTAACTATCATTTGGATGCAAATGTCCCCACAACACCTGCCCACCTACCTGCCAGTAAGTCTTTTGATTTTCTTAATAAATAATGAGCTGCATTAGCTCTGCATTTTGTGTTCTATTCCCTGTTTACCTGCTATGCAGCTACTGTAACACAAGGATGAATCGATACAGACTTCAAACTTGGAATATGTAAGTTTTGCCATTTTTTACTTTACTGTATATTTTGCAGGTTTGCGTGTTGAACTTGGTGGTTAGCATCTATTGTGGACCAATGTTGGAGTAAGTAATATTGAGGGACAGCTTCTTTAAATCTAAGGATGAGTCACATTACATTTTCCAATTAACCTATAACCTATATTATGGAGCAGGCTACTCCTCCAAAACACATTTATTCTTATTTGTATTTGGAGACAATAAATGCACCTTCACACACACACACACACACGCACCTTTTTTCTTTCTTAAGATATATTATCTTACATTGCCAATCAAGTGAAAAGAGACAGGATCATGTTTTGAGCGGAGTCAAGTTTTTGTAATACTATAAAATACTTTCGCCATAAAAAAAAAAAAAAGAAAATTGGAAATATCAGTCACTACTTCCGTAATGTATTTTTATGGGTACTTACAGCCTGGACTGTAGCTTTAGAGATTTAGAAATACTGAGGCTCCAAGCCTCATTCATATCATATTTATTCAGTCAAACACCCTATTTCATTTTCACTATATATTGCTGAAAGGTATCACTAAGTTATTTGACAGAAAATGTATATCAAACTGTGTCAATAGATAGATTAATTGTTAAATCAAGCAAAAATGCCAAACATACAAATTCCAGCTTCTCAAATGTGAGGATTTACTGCTTTTATATCATTGTATATTAAATGTCTTTGGGTTTCAGGCTCCAGCAAGAGAAGACACCTGAAGACGTGCACATTGGGAAGGTGTGATGGTGTTTTTTTCCCAAATCTTTTTTAACATTTTATCGACCAAGTGATTGGTTAATTAATCAGAACAACCCATAGATTAGTGGATACTGAATATAACTGGTTGTGTATCAAACCTTAATATTTCCTATAAGTAACAACCGTCCTGTGTCTGTAGCGCAGAGTATTGGGATGTTTCAAGCATCCAAAATGTTGTAATCAGTGCTTTGTCAGAATCTTAGTCATATTTAGTCATTCTATGATGAGTTATTTCCTCCTCCTTATTTCCTGACTCCCTATAACTCATAATTCATTCAGGCAAACTTCATTGTTTGACCAGAATCAACCAGGAAAACATAAACTTAATATAAACCCCACCACTGCTGTTAAAACCCCTGAACTCTGTCTGTGCCTTCTGACTTACAGACAATACTGACATTAAGGCACTTCAAGTCATTAAATTCAATAGTGTTATCACTGTGAAAACGCAGCTGTAATGAGCCATAAGCAAAGTTAAATGAAGGTTCATACCTGGTCTCAGGCCTTACAAGCTATGTCCACGATCTGACTTTCAAAATAAAATCCTATTGAAGTGAAAGTAGTGACCGATTAAAATCTGATTATAGGAAGGTATAAGAGCAGAGGTTTTACAAACAGCTGTGGTTATATCCATTAAACACAGTCCTCCCTGCACACACACTCTTCTTCCTCCAAATGGGATCAAGATCCAACATTCACTGTTTCAAAGTCTGTGCCAACTTTTCCTTCATCAAGCCTCCTGCCATCAAACTGCCTCTGTCCTAGATTCAGAGCTCTTTCTGCTGCAAACATCAAGGTGAACTCTAACAGTAAGATCACTTATTATCGGTGTTATTGATGATCCAGATCTGCGGACAAAAGCCTCCTTGTTCCTGCGTGAAAGTCTCGACAGCAGTGAAGGGGGGAAAAAAGCTCTTTGTGTTACCTGTCAGAAGCCACAGATCCGTGTTCCCATGTCCCCACGTCACACAGCACACGACTTTCTAAACGACGGTCGGCCCGGCGGAAAAGTCGGTTTCAGGGACGAGACAAAGTCAGCGATGGGAGGAGGAGGAGGAGGAGGGGAGAGAGTGAGAGAGAGGGGGGAGCGTCATGATGAGGAGGGGCTGCAGGGGAGGGAGGCTTAAAGAGACCTAGTGATGATGATGATGAAGAAGAGCTCTCCTCTTCCTCAGGTACTGAAGACAAGCTCGGTCAAAACCTAGTCTGCTTTTCACATGTTGTTTAGGCTTTAAGATTCTTTAAGACACAGTTTGAGTGAAGGTCTTAAACTCAACTGTTATTTTATATCTGAAAGGTTTGCATTGGTGATTGAAGTGACTGCTATAAGCTTTCCTGAGAAATAAAAAGAATTGTTTTTGTGCTTTTTCCAGGTCTCTTCACTGAAGACTATTCAAAGTGCTTCGCAATAAAAAGACAATGACAATAAAAGCAGAGACATTCTAAAAGAAGACATTAAGAAGCAAAAAGCAAAGCGAAGATAAAATATGAACAGCTAAAACAGAAGCTAAAATATAATAAGACAGTTATAAAATACAAAAATAAAGTTACACTGCAGTTATCCCATTAGAACCAAGAGCCATTTCATAACTTTCTAGAAAATGATGGGATATACCACAGACCAAGTGGAGCACAGAGAACACATTTCTGATGTTTTGTTTTAAATATGTATTTATATTATAATATTTTATATTTAGACTTTATTCAATATATTTCTTTTGATTATATTTACATGTATTGTTTTATATGAATTTGTTCCAAAAATCTGGTCAGAGCAGGTTAAATTGTAATACAGGACATGTTATTAAAGCATTGGAACTAAATTAAATGGGTATAAAACGACCTTTAATATCAAAAACAAACTTTTAGAAATGAGCTACTTCCTTCACTTTTGCTACAGGTCACACCACCATTTTGGAGAAGTCACTTCCTGTCACATGACCACTACACCAGGGTGTTAGGTATATGTCACTTAGGGACTTAATGAGTTAAGGTCAAGCAGAAAGCTGTATAAGGAAGAGTGTAGGGCATTCAAAGTGTTTGTTACACTCGTGTCACCATGGGTTCTTATGGGTCGAAAATAATTAAACTAGTTAAAATAAGTTAATTAAAATGATTTAATAAAAAGCAGCTCTCAACAGGTGAGTCTCCAGCCTTGATTTAAAAGAAATGATTGTTTCATCGTTTTCTGGGAGTTTGTTCCAGATATACAGAGCATAAAAACTGAACTCAGGGGACAGAAAAGCAGACCTGTCCTGGATGACCTGAGAGGTCTGGGTGGTTCACACTTCTGTTTTCTTGTTTTAGTGACATTTCCCAAATCCTTTAACAGAGAAACTTTAGCTTCTGAAAGAGGAAATAAGGCATTCTTCCTCTTTTAAAAGCTGCATTTTAAGTATCAGTTCGATATACTTAGATTTTCTTCTTTTGCCAGCTCAACTCTCAACTCTATACCAACTGTCAAGGTCACATATGTCCTTGAACACATTGTGACATGTAAAATAAATACAAAAGCTGATCCTGAACATTGAACTGGACAAGTAAGGACACGGATCACTCACATATCACTCCCCTTTGGATATACTATCAGCTGCCACCGGTTTAAAAATCAATACAGTCTCATCTTTTGAAACTGCTTTAGAGAGATTTGGATTCAACTTTATGGTCATTCTGGAGGCTGTAGTTTGTGATTCTGTTGAATTATAATGAAATGTGCTACCAGCATTTTGTCCACCACATTTATATCAATCAGTGTAGACTAAAGATATGGGGTGCAGTATATGCAGTATTATCTTCCACTCTGTGTACCTAATAAAATGGCAACTGGGTGCAAAAAAATCTTCTTGAATGAGCCTCTGAGACACTAAATATAGCAGCTATGGTATCAGTTGCTCTATCAACCTTGTAGCACGTCATTAAAAGTGTTTAGTGGAATCACAATCATGAAATACATAATGTATGAAAACATGAAATACTAATGTATCAGCATACTCAATGTCCCATATGCAGATGTTTTGGTCCCATATCCTCAATCGATGTACAAACTGCTAACAGTCTTAGTATTGGTGTGTTTTACAACATAAATGAGTAGTCAAGGAGTTGGTTACACCTCAAGCAGTCAATGTTAAATATAACAATGTACCTAACCGTTGTTGTGGAGGATTTCAGAAATTTCCACTTGGTGTGGCCATGCAGAGGCCTTTCACATTAGTCTAACATTTGGATTGGATTAGTGGATCTGAGTAAATAGTGCTGTACTCTGACATATCAATGGGAAAACAGTCATGATTATTCCTAGTCAGGAAGGTGAGTAGGTTTTTTCTATGGAGCCACAACAGCTGGTAACAGCTGAACACAAGTGGTGGACAGAAGACAGTCAGGGCTTTAACTCTGCACGTCTCTGCTTTTCCTGAAGAAGATTGTGGATCAGTTCAATGTCAGTGTTGCAGAGCTGCTTTAGAGACATAGAAGAATGAAGATGAAAAAAACCCTGCATATTTTAACTGTGGGGGGAAACATGTTGCTTTTCTTCTCATACACAAATTAGCTGTTGCTATGAATGGGAGTAAGTTAGTTCATGCCTCAGTCTTGGCCTCATGTGTTCCCCTTTAAACCTGTGGAATGGTACAAGTCATGTAAAGAAAACTCAAGAGAGAACCACATATATGAAAACTGTAGAACATTTTTATTGAATTGACAGTACTTGAACACTAGAACACAGAATTAAACTTTCCCTGTGTTTTAAAGAACTTAAGACCACAAATGAATCCAACATAAGGCAAATGTGCATGTCAAATTTTCCAGGTCGGATGAGAAAAAGAAGAGTACAATCACAACAGCTGTATGCATAAAACACTTGCACACACAGCACAAGTAATAATTCACTTTGGATGACCAATCTCACACACATGCTGACAGTCTGCTTATTGTCAAAATATTCGCTCTTCATTTGTGAGATGATGGTCATCTTAAAGGAACGCCTCGACATTTGAGAAATCTCCTTGTTTGATGACTTACTCAGAGCCGCATGAGAGGATTGAAACCAGGATCATCTTTGTGTGGTTAGCACAGAGACAGGTCCGGTATGTTTAGCCCAGCTTAGCAGAAAGAAAATTCAAAACTAGTCTCATTTACAATGTTGCATCTTATTTATGTAAAATTGTCAAATGTCATTGATCTGAATGATGTAAATCTTTTCAAAAGCCATTGTGGTTTTCTGAGTTTAGAATGAACTGATCTGTGAGCAGCAGTTTGGTGCAGTGGCTGTACACAGTAGAGTTGAAATTCAAACTACAGTTCAAACATGGAATAAAGTATATAATACTCTCTCTGAAACTATGATTCACAGTGCACAAGTACAAGAGGCTTGTTCTCCAGTGGAAATCACTCTGTTCTATTGCCTGCCCCTGAGCAAACTAGGCTATTGTTATTCTCGCTAACACAAAATGGAAAAGACTAGTTAACAAAGACACCAAACCATCCGAGAAATAACATGGAACAGTTTTGGATTTGGCACTGAAAAGTCAAGGAGAAACATAAAGCTATTTGCTAACTTTGTTCAAATTACTCAAATGAATTACTTGTTATCTGTCATTTGTTTAAATTGGACTTTTTGAAAAAGGTGACAGTCCTAGCATGTAGGATCTGGTGCTACCATCGTTAAGTCAATAATGAAAAGTTTGGGCCTGAAACTGAACTTCATGTGTGAAATGAATTTTCAAAATAAGAGACCCAACTTTATCTGATGACATTCAGAATTATCTAGAGCCTAAATGCAGTTGACCTGAACTGACCCAAACAGATAATAGTTAATACTGGTGTCCTCCTGGAATCAGTTAGGTATTAGACATATACAGACTGGGAATGTGACCCGGACCCACTTAGACAGAATATAATGTGGACCTGGCCTCCGCCCTGGTTCTCAGTTATGATGAATCAGGTGGATCAGTCCACAGTCCACCTCACTCTGCTGTCAAACAACCTAAGTGACTCCTGGAGGTCTTGTTTTAGTGACAAGCTTCAGTAGCCATCAACATAAAACATGTAAGTTGTGGAGATGTTGCAAGTTGTAGATTTAGCTGCACTGCAACATGGGGTCAGTCCTGCACACTGTGGTCGTCTGTGACTGTCAGACTGTCAGACTGAGCAGCTGAGTGATGAACTTACACCACCAGCTCAGCGGCTCCAACGTTCTCAGGAAGCACCACCATAAGTAAACTCTCGCGCAAACAGCAGCCTGACTGTTCTCAGCAGAAGCATATTTCTCTTTAACAAGCGACTCTGTTCCTGTCTGATCACCTAGAGCTGATCTTTGTAATCTCATGAAGTTATAGCGAAAAGCTCCTGATGTGTTCTGGATAAGCGGGGAGTCGCTTGTTCTGCAGGGAGGAGCTTCTCTCTCTCTCTGTGTGTGTGTGTGTGTGTGTGTGTGTGTGCGCGCGCTCGTCTCTCTGTCTCTCTGTTTACACACACAGAACCCACTGAAACAGTTACATAACATGTTGACATATTGAAAAGAGTTACACCTAACCTCATGTTATATATGATCCTAAAAACCCAACTGTATCATCTTTAATCTCTGGTCTTTAACCTACATCATTATCAATCATCCTGCTCCGTACGTATATATTGTTGTACACCAATTACCTCATGTTTTCTTTCAATACACAATAAAAAAACAGAAAAATACTTTCACCTTTACATACTGTAGGTCACGCTTATACCTTTCACCTTGTTAAATATACTGACTAAATAACTCTACTATTCACTATTACTGAGAATTATTTGCTTCATAAGTTCTTTTTCAAATATCTTAAGACACAAATGCAAAGCATTGTTCTAGCAGCTGTATTTCTATCTTTTAGCCTTAAAGGTAGCCATGTCATGTGATCTGAACAAATATTACTGGAAACACTACAAATAATGTCTGATGAACATTTAATATCCAGATACTACCAGTCTGAGTTCTAAGCAGGGTTAAACACTTCCCGGATGCACAGAGAAAAAAACAGAAATCAATCCTCTGCGGCTCGACAGCAACAAACAAACTCCCACAGATTTTCCCAAAACGAGTGTTCCTTAAATATTATGGCACGACTTGTCTATGCACACCAACAAAGTGACCATTCAGAAGTCGGCTAAAGCATATCTCAATCTGGTAGTGCATATGAATGAAGCACAAGTAGTCCACATTTTAAACAATCACTCAAAAAGCACATGTCACTGTTGCACCAAAAATAATACAGAGAACATCTAGCATAGTCTTTATCATCCTTATTATTATTATTATCATTATTATTAAGTGTTTCCCAAAGTTGTGTTTTTTTCAAACAGCCAACACAAAGGACAGCATTGTGCCAGTTCTTTAGCAACAATGACCTGAAGATTAACACCCGCTACGAAACTGACACGGGGGAAACATTAGACCTTAAACCTCATGTTAAGGTTACTAAAATGCATACAGTAAAACTATATTCAAAAAAGATTTCACAATAACAGTGTTATACAGAAATACTGACACAATGATTCCAAAGGGTTTTTAGGGGACAAACACACTGTGACCGTCTGGGTGCTGCTTACAGTGGATAACGTTCTTGAGGTAATCACTTCAGGGATAAAGAGAAGATAAAATGCTCACTTTATTTCAGAGAAGAAATCAGATTTACCATTGAAAATAAAAGGGGGGCTCACACATGAAACGCTAAAAACACTACATTTCCTATTATTACTGTATGCAGACACACACACACTCACACACACATTATGTTGTATTTCCACAGTACACTAAACCACGAAACAACATTCAAATGTAGGCGTTATTACAGAGAGATACTGTGGCTTACATTCACATGGTTTCTCTGAATGGGTGAGGAGTGTATGCTTCCTGTGCTCCACAGATGGCGGCGGGGTCAGGTGGGAAACTACAGGCAAAAATGGAGGCACATTCCTCTCCTGAGGCAGAGGGGTAAGGGAGGATTTTTTTTTTCAACTTTTACCTTTTTTTTCTTTTCTTTCTTTTTTTTTTTTTTTTTTTTTTTTTTTTACGACAAACTCTCGCACCTCTTCAGCAAAGAATCCGGGGGCCTGGGGTAGTAGCCGGTGGTGCAGGGCTTGTCAGGAGAAAACCTGGGGAACTTGTAATCCAGAGGGAGATCTAGAAAGAGGAGAGTCAACTGTAAGTTATCCAGTACATGTGCATGCCACTCTAATGCACCACTGCTGCTGAAAAGCAACAGAAAATGTCCAACAGTAATAATTCACTATTCAGTGGAAAAGCAGACTTTGGTCTAAACAGCAGGTAGTAATCACTCAGGCCAGAGAATGCTGGACTCATGTGTGTTTGATCTTTTCCCTCCAAAGAGACAATTCTGGCCTAAAACGATCGTAAATTACAGGCCTGCGAACTCAAGTGGGATGAAAAATATTTACAATTTTAACATGCAAATGAAGCATTCTGGTCCACTCTGAAATCAAAATAAAAGGAAAAATATGTTGTTCACACAGATGACAGTGGCTCGGGACTCGCCAACACAAACGCTGAAGTGCATCGTTTCGTCCGTCTTTTGGCCGAGCCAGGATTTTAAGTTCTGATCGTCACTTTTCAGCCATGTGTCTCATTCTAACTGCCTTTTCTTCCTCTGTCGCTTCTGTCGCACTACAGAAAGGTTGTCAGTGTGAAGGGGTCAGCTTCAAACAAACTGCATTTAAGATTGTCAAACAGCATCACGTTTGCATTTTCTGGAACTTTCAAAAACAATCAAACGCTCACATGCCCTTCAGTGGTTGACCAGGTGTGCTGAGTTATGAAAGTATGCATAACTTTGAACTTCAAGCTCTTGTTTTCTATGCTTCACATAACTACTTCCATCACTTTTCCCATGTCCACACGAGTCCGACACCACAACTGCCTTCAAGGGAAGATTGTCATAAATTATGCAATGTTAGTCTGTATTTACTATCACATCTTGCTCCTCTCAATAATGGCCTCCTTTTTGCCCTGCCTTCAATTGTGGCTGTTTGGAACAACTGTAAACACTAGTTTGTTTCTAGAATACATCGGCCTTAACATCCTTTCAGTGCAGCACACACAGTCGGCCTGTAGAACACACTGGACGTGCCGTACAGACAGGAGAAGTAGTGAAGGTGAAGTATTTGGGATGTGCAGATCCAGGAGGCAAATGTTACAAATTACTGCGTTTCTTCAGAACACGTGTCAAGATGCTACGAGATGTGGGGTTTAGAAGTGCATTAAATGCAGCTGGCTACTATGCCTTGAGAAGCACTCGTGTCCCTTAGTAAATGAACAGGGGAAAACTGCTTACGTACTTACATTTAGTACTTACATATTTTATCAAATCCCAACCTGTCGCGCAGAGCAGCCAATGTTTACTTTGCCGGGGGTGAGACAAATTGTATTTCTTTAACTACAAATTGTGTAAATGTTGCATTCCTCCTGACCGTTTTTTAAACATGATCATAATTTTTATACTGACGTCCAATCTTCCAGGAAACTATCTTTACTATAACATATAATTTACAAGGGCTGCTTTTCTCTTCTGTAAAGTCACAGCAGGTTTGTCAAACAATTTAAAATCACGATCACAAACAGCAGTGATAATATTTCTAATAACGGGCAGATCTTGATTTTTCAACACAACAGTGTCCTGTGTTGTGGTTTTGGGTTGTTAGTTTAATTATTTCCTGTTTTATTTTGAAAGAGTCTTTGCTGTGTGTTCAGTTGTTTTGACTTCCTGCCTGTCTTGCCCACCTTTCAGATAGGTGATTGTTTTCACCTGTGTTGCTCCCCTGGCCATCCTGTAAGTCTTTTGATTTGTGAACACAGTTTGAACTGCACTCGCTCTGCCTTTGGCGTTTTGGGTCCTACTTCCTGTGTACCTGCTACCCGACTTGCACAAACCGCTACATCGTGTCCCTTCCTGTCGGCTCACGCTTCTTACGTAGATGTTGATTCGGGTCTGTGACTAACGCCTCTGCTGGCTTAAAGATGGAACAACAATACCCCCCAAGTGTGTGTTTGTACATTTTACACAATGGCGAGGCAAAATAACAGCACAACATTCCTGCCTTGAACAGGCTGTGTATAATGGGCTTATGACGGCATGTTCTGGATGTAATGGTAATTGGTAAATGGTCTGCGTTTATATGGTGGTTTTCTAGTCTAGCGACCACTCAGGGTGCTTTGGTGGACAGCCCGTACTACCTCCTGAGCCAAAGCCATATAAACACTTTTTGTTTAGACCTGGTTCAGTCAAAGCAAACTGAACCCTTAAAGCTGTCTGAATCGAGTTCCAGTCAAACTATGGCACGCTTTGTGTGCAGCAAATGCAATCTGGACCCCATTCTTGTCACTGTTGCCAAGAAACCCAAGACATCAAAACTAAGATTTCCTGGCAAATTGCTGGAAACACCTGCACTCTGAGAGAAGCACGAAGCAAATGGATTGCAACAAAGGTGAAAGCAGAACAACACAGACAGGGGTAACTGGGACGGGACAATTTCTCCCAAGTTCAGACACCAACAAATGATCCCAGTGGGAAAACTGCCCTAAGGTCATCATTACTATATATAGGGGACTGGTACCACTTTACCAGGAACTGCTCTGCAGCAGTGGTTGAAGTTAATTCCAACACTGGCTGCACATCTGCATCTGGTTCAGTCCCTGAATCGAATCTCGTGAATGTTTCTGTGTTGAAACGATGGAGAGACATTCCCTCCATCGTTTGATGTGGCAATAGAGATTTTTACCACTAAAAGTTTAACACCGGATTGTTTTCTTCCTGTTTTAACATCACAATTTTGAATCTCAGTCTTGTTCTGTGGACCATGTGGATGCATTTACAGGAATTCACTGGTAAACATATTCACTGCTTTGTTGAAGAAAATAACATCACTTTTGTTTTGTCACCATGTTTATATCTGAGGAAAGCGAGCGTGTTGTTTTTTTACTGAAAATGCATGAAAAAGCACATGCTTATGTGAAAGTTACTTGCCTTTGCCTTATTCCCTGTTTCAGTATAGTAGTAAGAAACCTTTATCTTTTCTGATTTTCTCCCACTTTAAAGCAAACTCAACCCTTGCTGCATATTTTCCTGCTGATCTTGATAAATTCAGGATAATGTACTCTAAGGTGCTTATGCGTATTTGCATAACATTCTTTCCATCATGACAGTCATGTCATACTTATTGCTCTGCTGTTCTAGTTTCACCTGTTCACACTCACTCAATTCGAAGTTACTGTCAATAAAACCCAACTGTTCCTGCATAGATGTTTCATATTAAAACTTCACAGCAGCTCAGAGTGCATACTCCCTGCCTTTCCTGGTAGAGTTTTAACATGAAAGATTTGAGGAAGTGTAGAATTTCACTGACAGCTGCTCAACAAAAAAATGGTACTGCATATAAAATCGAAAGTTGAAAGTTGAAGTGATTGGAAATATTTAGTGACTGAAAACAATGTCTGTTAAAAAGAGATGCTCTGAATGGTGAATATGACAAGACATGTACATGACATGTTGTTGTATTATTGATTTGTATTGTATTAGTACTGTTACTATTGAGTACTGCTTAAACACTGTACTATAAGACTGTCTGTGACAGTGTTTTATCTCCCTCCACATACCTGCTATGTGCTCCACACTAGGGATGGCCATGGTGCTGTATTTGTGAATGCAGTGGCAGCACCAGGTCAGTTTCTGGCTCTCCTCATCCCCTCCTCCGCTTCTATGTACGTCGACAAAGTAGGAGCCCCACTGCTTGGACACGGCCGAGGGTGCTTTCATGCCTTGCTCCTGTTGAGACAGTCGACACACAAATCAAAGTGTGTGTTAGGATTCATTTTCAGACATGTGCAGGCCTGATGAAAGGATAAGGGAACTCTACCCGGGGAGTACAGCGAGACTTCAAACTGGCTTTAACCCAAGCAGCTCTGAGGGTTATTTTGACTACTGCATGAATCATTATTTCTGAGAAATCCCCCACGCTGTTACTCGGCTAGAACAGTCAATTTTATAGTAAGAGAGATCTGATGAGCGGTGATTGCTGTCACAACAGGATGTCATGTTTAAAAAATAGGATGTGACAAGAAACAAACCTCACAAACCAAACTGATACATCGGTGCTTTGCACAATATCAGCCAATGTCATCAGGAACTCTTCAGATAGAGGATAAGAAAAAATCTGTGATCATCAAGTTGTCATGAATTTCTACCAAATATTTCCAAATATAAAATCTAAAAAGGAACCAAAAAACAGAACAAAGTAAGATTGGCTGAGGTATTTCTGAAGATGGGGAATTAATAGACTTCAGCATGTTGAAGCAGAAACCTCTGACCTGATTCAACACAGATGACATGATGCTGAACAGTCCTTGAGCAAAATGTACTGATTATGTGCCTGCCCACCTACAGCTCCTCTGCAGCATGAAGTGCATGCATGGAAATTAGACCACTGCAGTGTTACTGCCACGCACCATCAGATTGGGGAGTTGAGATAATGCTGATAAATGAAAAGAGTGAGCAACAGGAAAAGGAAGTCATCCCCATCAAGGTTTATCTGCGTGAGTAATGTTCTCATCCGGCTTGATCGAAGGGAGCTCTTCTGCAAGATGGGTATCAGGAGCTGATATAAGCAGAGTTTACTTTCTTAATTTTTTTAGACCAGCAATAGCTGTATTAAGCTTCATCAAAATTCTTTTTCTTTCTTTTTTTTAACCCACTTCCTTAATGCTAAGCCATCTGTTATATGCAGATACAGTTACAGATGTTCCTTTGTGCTTGCTTAAAGTGGTGTTTCTGTTTACAAAATGAAATTAAAGCTGAACTCACCGGTCTTCAGATTAAAAGGCCTACGGCAAAAAGTGAGATAAGACCGGAGTCAACATTGACCAACTGGACTCAGGGTTGGCTTTTCTTCTAATCTACATGTTTGTTTTCATTAGTGACTGGCTAGAGTAGGCATGATATCTAACCAGCTGGTACAGATATTAAGAATACCCTGACAGAATTACAACGCGCGCAGCGTGAGTCAAAACATGCAATCGGTCAAAATGAGCTTGTAGTGGACCTATATAAAGAAGAAGATATACATAAAGAAGCTTTAAGACCTCCTTTACAAGATTCTTGTTTTAATTTGACATGTTTGAAACATTAACAGTCAGCTCAGAGACAGTGTTACCAACTAACTCATAGAGCTGATGTTGGCTTAATTAGCCACCTACAGCTAATAAAATGTTCCAGCGACAGGACTGGGAGCTTTGGAGGATTTAATATGGACAAGGTTGGCTGCTGGAAGGACACACCGTGCCACATTCTCCTCGTGTCCCCATGTTAAATCTATGATACAAAATGTCCAAATCATTTTCCGATGTCAAACTGATAGTTGTGGGTGACTTTAACCTTAACTGGCTTAATGATGTATCCAGTTATCTTAAGGAGGTTGGTGGTAGCCTCAATTCATCTCAGCTAAACAGGACCCACTAGACCACATTTGAAAGTTGTCTGTAATTGATCTTATATTATCGTATATGGTTGATAAAATTATTGCCTGCGGTGTCTCTGAGCTTGGAATTAGGGGTCGCTGCCCAATTGCATACATCACAAATGCGCAGCTGAAAAAAAGACAAAAGCTCTTATAATTAGACAACAGACATTTAGTGATCAGACTTTTTTAAGTGACATTTTCCATAGTGGCACACATAGTGCAACTGGGATCCCAGATGTTCAAATAGAACTGAACATCGTCACAATAACCTTTATTTCATTTATTGATCAATCTGAAATTATCCTAGGATAAAAACAGAGTAAGGCCCTGCTTCTCACACAGATTGTAAGCCTTGTTTATAGAAAGGAACAGCACCTGGTCTCATGCCAGACGCCAGGTGATCCTCTACATCATCATTTAGACAACTTAGAAATAAATGCACTTCATCCGTGAGTAAAGACAAATCAAATTACTATCTGAACCTAGTTACTAGCTACTACTAGTAACTTATTAATCTTGAGCTGGTACTTATGCAAATAAAGCAAAATTCATGGCCTTCTGGAGATTCAAAAACATATTTTACTGTACTCTGCGTATCTCTACTGTCAATGAATCAAATACTGAAAGGGTTACAGAATACAATTATCTTGGCATCTATCTCAATGGCAAACACTTTTTAAATACCACATCAGGAAACTCGTGACCAAAACCGTTATTTTATTTACCAGGCTGCAGGCTGTTTACTTCATTTTAACATGGTCTATGGGGATTGACTAGCTTTTGGAGCCAGCCTCAAGTGGCCATTTGTGGAACTGCAGTTTTTGGCACTTCTACGTTGGCTTCATTTTCCAGCTCCAGAGGTATAAAACCCCAACAATGACTGCTGGTGGATCAGTGGACAGAGCAAGTATTGCATTATTGTAACTTGGTGTTATCTAATTTCTTATAACGTGGTCTGGTCCAGGAATAATAGATTAGCATGACGGTTATCTGCCCAAATTCCCCCAGCAAAAGAAAAAGTCTAAAAGACACAGATAAGAGTTCATAGTTGAGGGTTCACACACGTTCAAGGATATGGAAGTGCGTCGCCAATTTATTATCTAAAAAAATACACAGTTCCCCATCCACAGACTAATGTTATGTGAGTTCATCCCTGTCAGCTGTCATTGACTTATTCAATTTTTAAGATGGTTTCCTTACAACATAATGATCTGCTTTGTCTGAACGTGCTATCATATTTAACCTTTGCTGAGTGTACATTAGATAAAGTCATTTTGGCAGAGGAGGTCTGTGGCTTCTTCTGAACCTACCTCCTCTCTGTCCACACTTCTTTGTTTGAATCGGAGTTGTTTTTCTGGAATTCCTGATAAATGGTGTTAATCCAGCCGTGGCTGTGTTCCCAGAGCCCAGTAACTATTTTGGTGAGTACAATGTTATCATATGTAATAGAAAACTATTATGATAAAACCTAAAGTTGTAATTTAGTAGAATTAAAAGAGCCTTGGACACCCCTCTGTATTCTGGAAAAAAAACAGCTCTGCTCCTGGTCCTTGTGTCTCTTGCCAAAAGATATACTGACTCCTCACTTTTTGACTGTCAGGATAACAACATTCTGCTGGGTAAAACTGTCTCAATTCACCAACTCACCAGCATTGCTCTCAAATAACCATGTCAGACTCATGATGGACAGTTAAAAAGTATCAATCAATGCAGAAGAACCAGAGATGTTGATCTTTTTGATTCCACAAGTTCTACTTTCTTGTCAAAACCTGGCATTACCCACAATGCAACTCGACCACAGGCAGATCGGTCGGTTATCGAGATTGAGTGTTATGGTAGTAGCAGCTACTGTATCCTGGAGCCTCTAGCCTGCAGCAGAGATGAGGAGCAGTATACGGAGCTCTGGTCAGCTCACTTCTAAATCTACACCCCCAGATACGCATTCATCAACTACGCACAAATGGTATATGTGGCATTAGGCCAGAGGAAGAGGAAGAAGCTCACAGAGCAGGGGGTGGGGGTTGAAGAGTGGAGGTTGGGTCGGGGTGAGGAATGGCTGTTAAACGGAAACAGCTGCTTCAGTGAACTTACCTCAAACTTTCCCTTTTTCTCCAACGGCTCCACTTGGGCCTCATTGGACAGTGCGGCGTCACTCTTCGGGACACCCTCCCCCTCCATTTCCTCCACGATCATCACTGTCTCCCACTTCCCAAAGCTGCTCGCAGGGAACATATCTGACCTCATGCTGTCTCCAAAATACACTACCTGCAGGGTAAGGAAAAAAGAAGGTGAGAGAGAGGACATCTTGTTTTTAGCTATAACAGCTATACAGTAGTTTAAGTGCTGTGGTAAAGTTGCACTTAAGCTGAATTCTTCTCTCAGCAAAGTCAGATGGCATATGTCTTACGATCCCCCAGGGTGAACTAGACCAGACATGCCGAGTCTGCAAAACTCATCACAGCCCCTTTGACCATCTCCTCTCTTTTGTTCTCTTCGTCTGGAAAGAAAAGCAGGCTGAGGCAGGCTTTACTCAGGCGCATTCCAAAACTGAGGTACAGGTGCACACTGCTCAAAGCTTCAAATCCCATTTCAACAACCATTTACCTCTATTCCCTTCAAATGGGAGAGGAAACCGAGGGAGAAGTGGAGAATGCTGGAGATTACAATGACAAAACAGAAGTCTTCTGACATGACCAACAACTTTACTGTTTGGTTCATCGTCACCACTCTTATCAACCCAAAGCCAATTATTACTGCTTATCTACAAATCCTGTGTACTTTTTATTTTTCCTGACCATTTGTAAGTGCATTCTCTTCAGTTTTAGATTTTCTGATGTATTTTTTTTTTCTACAATTCCAGTCACCCATTGGTTCCCATTCATTTCTGTACAGTAAGAAAAAAAATATAATAATAATAAAGTAAGGTTTCTTGACTAGCATAACCCATCAAAGTGACTGCTGAGTTTTTGTGTGTTGGTAATTAGGGCAGGTTGATGTGAAAAGTCTTCACAATGATGATCTAACTTTGACAAAATTTAATGCAGAGTTGATGCAGAGTCGCCGGCTTGAGTCCCTGGACTGGCAAGAGGCTGAGGTGGGAAAGTGAGAGTGACTGCTTGTCCCAGTCACCACCACTGTGGGCCCCTGAGCAAGGCCCCTAACCCCTGACTGCTCCTTGGGCACTGCACCGTGGCAGCCCTCTGCTCCTAGTATGTATAGTTAAAAGGTTAACTATGAATTGGATGGGTGAAATGCAGAGAAGGAATTTCCCCAAGGGGATCAATAAAGTATAGATTATTAGATTAATTGATGCCTATAATGCAGGAGAAGTGTAAAATGATGGCAAAGCATTTTCAGGCAGCCATTATCTAATGTAATTTAAAAACAGCATTTAATAGAAACAGTGGAGGTCAAGTTAAGGTCTGGTAAACCCAGTAAACTCTCAGACAGAACTGCTTGTAGGATTGCTAGAAAGGTAAATCAAAACCCAGACTGCACAAGATGTTCAGGAACATTTTGCAGTCTCTGGAGTGGTGGGGCACTGTTCTACTGTGCAGTGACACCTACACACCAAGACCTTCATGGAAGAGTCATCAGAAGAAAAACATTTCCTGTGCCTTCACCACAAAATTCAGCGTCAGAAGTTTTCAAAGGAGCATCTAAACAAGCCTGACAACCTAAAAAGCCTGACCTCAAAAGAACAGTGCATGCAAGACTGCACAACAATATCAAAGAACTAGAAGCCTTCTGCAAGGAAGAATGTGTGAAAATCCCCCAAACAAGAACTGAAAGACTCTTAGCTGGCTACAAAAAGTGTTTACAAGTTGTGATATTAGCCAAAGGGACTGTTCCTTAGTACTGACCATGTTGGGTACCTGAACTTTTGTTTCAGGCCCTTTTCCTTTTTTGTTATTTTGAAACTATGAAATATGGAAATAAAAACATATGACACATGACACAGTAACAGAAATTTTGACCAGGGGTGCCCAAACTTCTGCTTGCCACTGTATATATGTGTATATTTACACACACAAACACACACACACACACACACACAGAATACCATGGTGAAGCATGCTGATGCTCAGCTAGTAGCTCCTTCTAACTTGGCCTCATTTTTTGTTTTGTCATTTGTTATTTCTTTCTTTTAAAGTATGTTTTACCTATGACAGAAATACACTATCCGGCATTATCGGAAAAGGGAGTGTGGGGATTGAGGCGATCACTGCTCTACTGACCAAGCAGACCAAGCACCACTGCAGGCGCTGTCCCAGGAAGAGCGGAGATAAGATCTAAATGAACTCACCTTGGACCTAAGGCTGCTCCACTACCCAGCCTAACCCTCCAACCCTCCTGACCAATGTCTACTTGCAGGAAAATGGAATGAACAAAATGGTACTAGGTTTGACCCAGCAACTTAAAATGTGAGACTGTTGAGCTCACAGCTTACAGAAACCTGACTTCATCAACATGTCAGATCAGGCTATTGCACTCGATGGGTGGACTGTGTTCCACGCTGACAGAACACAAGACTCTGGCGAGACGAGGGGAGGCGGGCTCTGTGTTTACATCAATGATGCTTGGTGCTCAAACACAGTCAGAGTTGATGGACAATGTTTCCCACATGTTGAGGTTTTGATGTGAAGATGCCGACTGAATGTAGATAAGTATGTGTATAAGTATGTATGTATGTAGATAACTGTATATATTGTTTTATTTTTATTTTATTCTAAGTTTAAATATCTGTATATATGTTCTATAATTGTGCAGCATTTGTGGGCTACAATGTACATTTCATTGTGCCAGACTGTGCTGTAAATTGATGAATAAATGACCTTGATTCCTTCATGTTTTACAGAGTTGTGGGCTAGAAATTCCAAATTATGAGCTAAAAGAGGTTTAAAAGCTCTATAAAGCTGAGGGGAACTGCAAAATTAGTGATAATTCTCTGTGGGTTCATCACTACAAGTGACTCACATCACACACAGCCATTTCAGCTCTTGTTAACAATTATAAGGAAAAGTATTGTTAACTAAGTTAGTGAAATGTTCTAACATTCTGATCAGTCTCCTGAAATGTTTTGAAAAAAGGCATCTTGCGGTGTCCTTGTGGTGTGTGATACTGCATGGAGTTTGACAAAAGACAGATTTCAGAAGAGAGAGAGTAAAGGTTAATCTAATCTAATGATGGCGTGATCTCAAAGCAGTGTGATGGATCCTATCCATCATATGTATCATCTGCTCCCTTTAAAATGAATCAGTGGACTGACAAAGCTCTGCCCCTCACATAACATCATCGGAGACAAACCAGGAAACAGTTCAGCTCTCAGTGAGAGACACACTGACAGACGGTAAGATTTACTTTCATTACAAAGCTGTGACTTCAACTGAGGGAGGACAGTTACAGGAGGGATTACTAAAGTAGTGAAGTACTGAAAGTCCTTCAACCTGCTGCCGAATGAAAAAACACACAAAGACTCAAAGTGAAAGTGAAAATGAAAGTGAGAGACTTCCTGTTTTAATGTGCTGTCTGCTGTGTTTTCAGCTTCACTCAGAGACAAAATGGCTTCCAGGTCAGAGGAGGATCTCTGCTGTCCAGTCTGTCATGAAGTGTTTAGAGATCCTGTTCTTCTGTCATGTAGCCACAGCTACTGTAAAGACTGTCTGAAGAGCTGGTGGAGAGAGAAACCAACACGTGAGTGTCCAGTTTGTAAGAGAAGATCTTCAAGGGATGAACCACCTTCAAACCTGGTGTTAAAGAACCTGTGTGAGGCCTTCTTACAGCAGAGAGCTCAGAGATCTTCAGAGTCTCTCTGCAGTCTGCACTCTGAGAAACTCAAACTCTTCTGCCTGGACCATCAACAGCCGGTTTGTCTCGTCTGCAGAGATTCAGAAAAACACACCAACCACAGATTCAGACCCACTGACGAAGCTGCAGGACAACACAAGAAGAAACTTCAGGACACTCTAGAGCCCATAAAGGAGAAGCTAAAGGTTTTTGAACAAGTTAAAGTGGAGTTTGATCAAACAGCAGAACACATTAAGGTCCAGGCCCGACACACAGAGAGGCAGATTAAGGAACAGTTTCAGAGGCTTCACCAGTTTCTAGAGGAGGAAGAGGAGGCCAGGATGGCTGCACTGAGGGAGGAAGAGGAGCAGAAGAGCCAGAGGATGAAGGAGAAGATTGAGGCTCTGAGCAGAGAGATAACAGCTCTTTCACACACAGTCAGAGTCACAGAGGAGGAGATGAGAGCTGAAGACGTCTCATTCCTGCACAACTACAAGGCTGCAGCGGAAAGAGTCCAGCAGCGCCCCCTACAGAACGACCCAAAGCTGCACTCAGGAGCTCTGATCGACGTGGCCAAACACCTGGGCAACTTGACCTTCAACATAATGAAGGAGCTGGTCTCCTACACTCCTGTGATTCTGGACCCAAACACTGCTCATCCAAAACTCATCCTGTCTGAAGATTTGACCAGTGTGAGAAAAGGAGAGAAACAGCAGCTTCCTGATAATCCAGAGAGGTTCAATTATTGCTTCACTGTCCTGGGCTCTGAGGGTTTTAACTCAGGGGCTCACAGCTGGGAGGTGGAGGTTGGACACAGTGCAGGCTGGTCACTTGGTGTGTTGACAGAGTCTGTCCAGAGGAAGGAAAACATATTGCCTGGATTATGGAGAATACGGTTCTATGAAGGTAAATACTCAACACTGTCACCATCAGCTCCACCCACTGATCTCCAAGTGCAGAAGAAGCCCCAGAGGATCAGAGTGAATCTGTACTGGAACAGAGGAAAGTTGTCATTCTTTGATCCTGATACTAACACACACATACACACCTTCACACACACTTTCACTGAGAGGATGTTTCCATACATTTCCACTTTGGATGAACTGAGGATGTTACCGCTGAAGATCTGTGCGACAGTGAAATAGAGCATTATAATTATTACAGCTCTCTTTCACTGACACCCCATTTAAAAATAAGGCTTTCATTGTGTCGGAGATACTTTACCAAAATTTGATCTCTCTTGCTGTCTGGTTCTCATAATCATGTTGTAGCTCACGGCTGAAAATGTGAATACATCTGGATTATTTTCCCAACCAATGCCAAAATCACATCTTGATGAAATCTGAAGACCTGAACCTTGCATTTAGGCTCACTGATGTGTGTGAGAGAGCCATCCAGTGACAATCATCAGCTGAAATCTTTGGGATGAACTTGATGACACAGAAAAACTAAAAGATTTACGCAAGCTGCATCATGTAAACTGTTTCTGGACGTCACAAATCGGGATGACACACATCTGTTTGTGTGTGTGTACGTCTAACTAAATCAAACCTCTCTACAGGAGTCAGAAGACTGTAAAGAGGATGGAAGGCATTCCAGTAGCTGTGCCTCGTCCCTCCCCCTCAACTGTGCTCTGTCTAAGGCCAGTCCTTCCACGTGTAAACAAAGACAGGGGTTAATCGGGGCTGCTCTGGGCCAGGCCTGTGTGGAGGGGGCTGCAGTAATCACATTTCCAGCAGACTTTCCCAGAACTGCCCACAGCTGGTCTTCGTACCCCTAACAGCCCTGCACCTCTCATTGCTCAGCAGTGCCTGCAGTCAGAGTCATGGGATCACTATGATAACTATTTACAGAGGTCAAAGATTCCAGCACAGAGGCAACATATTTTAGAAGAGATTCATTGTGGATGGATACAGATACATTAGCCTGAGCTGGACTGAGCTCTGCATGCTGGAAAGCACCATGAAGAGAACCAGACTGCAGGCTACAGCTTACATCAGTCGGGCAGACGCTGCTCTGCTTCTTCGAAACACTAAGAAAAAGTATAGTAAAATAAAAGTATAACAAGTCAAGAATAATATAAAAGTATAACAAAGGTAAAGTTCTGAGTATTATGCATGGCCATTTTCTGAATGGAACCCAGTTTACACAGTTTAGTGCTTCGATACGCATGCTATAAATAATGAGATGCTCCTGTGTCACTCTCGATGGATTTTACTTCTTCTCAAGGTCAATTTGCTGCCCTATAGATTTTTCTTGTAACTAAGGAAAGTATCTTAAATTCAGGTCACTAATCCTCTTTCCAAGATTTCTACATTTCCTCTATGGTTTGAATTAAACAAACAATCTCAATGACGTAATAGCTTTCAACAAGTCAATGCCAAAGCTGAAGATTTGAGAGCTCCCAAAAAAGAGGCCTGGGGATTTGTCTAAGACTTGTGTACTGCAGGACATGCCTCACTTGAGAGGTCTAAAGTTCTAAGTCTAAAGACTTTTTAACCTTGAAAAACAGTTTCAGGATATCTACTAAGTTACCACACTGAAAGGATTTTGGGCCGTATAAACCAGACCATCTTGGTGTAGGTTATCTGTGCAATATTTTGGTTTACAGCATTGTGCAGTATTCATAGCATGTATGTTCTGCTGTTTATACTGTGGATGCGGGTGGGTTACTGCATGTTGGCTGAAGTTGTACGTGTGTGCTACATCGGTTGTGTTCTCTCCAATGCCCAAGACACTTTTCTCCTAAGGGAGACAATAAAGGCTGATCTTATCTGAATCTGATCAGGCTATTATTTTTGTATATATTATAATAGATCCGTAGTCCTGGTGGTATTGCTAAGTGTCAGTCTGTGGATCTGTGTAAAGAAAGCACACGTGGGTAAAGCATGCTAACCTGCTATAAATTAGTTCAGGCCATTTCTGTATGCATACCATCATCATTCACATTGTCAGTAGCCACTCAACTCATTTATTAATACATTAATTTAAAATTCATTTATTGGTTATTTTTTACTTCAAGTTCCCAAAATGTTGCATGAGCGCTCATCCATGCTCCATGTCAGGCATTAAAGCAGGAATTGAGAGTTCCAATAGCCTCTATAGTAAAGACCATTTAGAGTAGAGTACAGAGGGGGATTTTCACTGTTTCAGGGAATAGTTTGTATCCCAAACAACTTGTATTGTTAGTATTTCTGCATTGGGACAGTTAGAATAATTATTAGAAATTGTTTTTATTGCTTTCACATTGAGATGTTATTTGATTACCGTAATTGATTATGCACAAACATTTGGTTGGCCTGGAGGAGCTTCCTGTTCAAAAACAACAAGCTCCTCAGGACGAGTTCATTGTCGGAGTTGAGTTGGTTTGGTTCATGTGCAGATCTGATGAAAACTTATGGCTACTTGCACAATAGCCATGGACCTAGCCTAACTTTTTTCCTTTTTCTTCTCTTGAAAAGTCTCCTCTTGTTGCTATCAGAAACAGCTTACTGCAACTTTAAAATGACCCCTGTCTCTGATCAGCTCATCACTTAAAGCCAGGCCCAGGTAAACAGAGCTGCAGGCATGCAAGAGGAGCCTTAATGAGTCCATTGTGCTGCACACTGTGTGAGGCGTGGAGCTCAGGGAGAGGAAGGGGCCAACAAGAGAGCAGGGAAAAACCTCATATTCAGTCCCAAAAGTTGTGAAAAATTCGGCTAAGAGAATTAGATCATCACAGGTGTTTTCAAAGCAATTGAGACCAAGCAGAAAAAGGTAGATATCCTTAGTAACTTAAAGGAATTAAATTCATTTAAGATAAGAATTTAGAGGATAATTTATATCTTCCAAACTGGCAGCCAATTAAGCTTCAAAAAGGCTTTGACCACTGGGAAAGTACAATATCCTGGGCTTCCAAGGTATTTCTTAAGAGAAATCATCAACCTGTTGAACAACGAATTAGTCGCTTTTTCATCATCTTGCAAAATAATTTTCCCGATTCGTCCGGCAATTGTTACAGCCCTGAAACCAACCTTCCTCTGCTACTAGTGAAAACAGAACAGACACCTTCTCAGGCCTACGGCTCTATGACCATATGCCATCAGCCCTGCCTGATTCCCTCTCCATGGCACTGTGTGGAGAGGGAATTGTAATCTTCCCTGAATGCCTCTATTCAGCCCACCTGCATTAAGTCCTGTCAGGTGAAAGTGGAGAGAAGTGAAAACACATAGTGCCTCAGGTCACCCCAGAGGAGTGTTTAAAGCAGCCATAAGTGCAGGTTGACACTGAATTCCACGAGAGCTTTCTCCACGTGGCTCAGGAACAGAGGGGGCATTGAGCAGAGGGCCGGGAGGAGGGGGAGAGAAGGTTGGGATGTGGACAATGACGGGGACTGCTGGGTGGACTAACCCTAACCCAAGCCGGGCTGATGCAGCACAGTCAGGGTTTTTAACTGTCACGTTTCATTCTTTCATTATTTAGCCCTGTGGGAAACTACAATACCCACACGCTCTACACTGTTTTGAAATGTCAGTGTTACCAGAAATATTACCTGGTACAGACCTTTGCATGGTTAGTAGCTAGACTGTGAAGCAAGCAACAATGACTGGCAACTTCTTAGCCAAGTACACGGCCACACAAGAACGCGGCACAGCCAAAATTAATTTGCGTGTCTAAGAAAAGCAGGACACATAATAACATAAGTAAAGAAAATCTCTGTTAAAAAATAATCTGGTTAACACTGCTTTATCTCAGTTTCGTGTTTGTGATGACAAACGGACATTGTAGAGCTTATAAAATTAAACTAATTAATTTGTATCAGTGATTGGTGGTTGACTATTATGCCTTATAAGTTAGACATAAAGTCATTTTTGTGGTTAAGGAGAAGACAGTAGGCACGATTTTAAAGTACTACAAATCAGTAGTCACTTTTATGTTTTGGGAGGTAACATCAAATCTGTTATTTGTGTCACCTGACAGAAACAATTTTCTGTGACACCGCTTCATAGTATATTTTTCATACACATAAACCCCCTTCTTGTGCTTGCTCCGGACTCTTGGTAGCTTTTCCTTGCAGATGAGGCATTCCAGTATGGGACAGCAAGGCCCCCCTCCCCACAAAAAGCCCCAAGCCAACTAGCTTTCACTGCACTGAGTTTTGTGCCTGGCTCAAATTCAGACTGCTGAGGGCTCCCATGATTCAGCAATTTCTTTTTAATTCACTTTGACATTTTTTGTCCTCTGCAGTGTTGTGCCCCATCTTTGGCTGAATAGTTTATTTTATTCTTATAAGCAAACTACAACAAATTCAAATTGTGAAATAAAATGTATGTAATGCACATTTACCAAAGCTTTTATCATTATTTTATGTATCTATTTATAGCCACATAAACACAACAAACATAACAGCTCATCTCATTGAATTAACAATTAAGTACATAAAAAGAACAACAAAATTGTCATCCTGTCAGCAGATACTAAGCAAAACACAGTTTGGCTCCATTTCTCAAGAAGCCATAGCAACCTTGTTTTGGTTCTTCATTCATACAAACAAATAGTAATTATCAGTAAACATAAATCATTGTCAAAATGACCTTAAATTATGTATTTATGCAACATGTGCCTTCGCATTTAATTCCAAGAGAACAGGGTATTAAAATACATTTCACATTCTCTGCCAAGGCAGATTTCTACTTTTAACCAGATTCAGATTTTATTTATCTTACACCATTTTCACGAGTTTACACACACACACACACACACACACCTAACTTAACCCTAACCTTTTTGTAATTGTAACCCTAAACCTAAAACCAAGCCTTCCTTGATGTCCACACAAGAAAGTTGTTTGTCAAGGGTTGGTCCACAAAAGCATAGAAAGACGTGTACGTACACACACACACACACACACTATGGTTAAGTATTTAAAAATACTGTTCTAAAAAAATTTGAACCAATCTTTAGTTATTTCTTGAATAATATGCTCTGTCCACTTGACCAAGGCTCTGTACATGACTGTTTTCTCTATAATATTTAGGGCCCAGGTTGCTGGAAAAAAGTTTTTCATTTCATTTGTTTCTCTTTTATTCAGTTATGCAGGACTTGAAACAAATTGAAAGTTCATTACCATTCCCAAGAGGTAGAAAGAGCTCTTTGATCTGTGCAGAAATTGTCCCTAAGAATGGGCTGCATTGTATATGAGGGGAGCTGTCTGCAGTGTTTGGCCTGTTTTATCAGTGCACGCCCAGCATCCTGGCACACAGAGGCCCTGTCGACAGTTTTGGCAACGGCTATGTTGGCCACGTCCTCTCCATCACAACAGTGTGAATCTCCCTGATTTATCATGAAGCTCTCATCTTTTTCAGCCCCTGCCAAAAACCAAACTTGGAGTCAACCTCAAAGTGAGCCTGAGATGTTGTTCGGCCAGAGGTCTTGCTGCTTGCGAGGTAGTTTGCCTACCTTGGGCTCTGCTTTCCCCGTCATGGTCTTGAGCAGCTCATGGAGGTGCAGCCAGTTGCCCTGGGAGTACCAGCCGGGTTTGTCCAGAGACGGCAGCTCCTCACTTTCCTCCACGTCGCTAACTGAAGGAGAGAAAAGAGAATCAGACACCACAGTTTAACCAAACAGCCAGCTGCTACATGACCGCACGGCCTCTGGTTCTCCAGCACCAAACCTCGTCAGCAAAACCTCACCACAGCTCTCACCAGCACGCCCAGAAGGAAACGGAAGAGCAGGGGCAGAGTGTGAATATATGGACTGCGAGACCGCTTCCAATACGCCTACTACAACCCTGATGCCGAAAGAGTTGGGATGCTGTGTAAAATGTAAATAAAACAAAATATAAAAACTTACTAATCCTTTTGACATAAATTCAGTTAAAACAGTACAAAGACAACATATTTAATGTTTTGCCTCTTTAACTACATTGACTTCTGTAAATATCTGTTTATTCTGAATTTGATGGCAGCAACATGTTTCAAACAAGTTGAGGACAGGAGCAACAAAAGACTGAAAGTTGTGGACTGATCCAAAAACACCTGTTTGGATCATTCCACAGGTAAACAGGTTCATTGGTAACAGGTGATAGGATCATGATTGGGTATGAAAGGTTCATCCTGGAAAGACTCAGTCGTTCACAAGTGAGGATGGAGAGAGGTTCAACACTTTGTCAAACACAGGATTGTATAAAGGAGATTAATACATGGGCTCAGGAACACTTTGTAAAACTGTTGTCGGTGAACACAGTTCATTTGCAAGTGTTTGCATTCTGTTGTTATCTATGTTTTACACAGTGACCCAACTTTTTTGGAATCAGGGTTGTACTAAAGCAGCTGTTCCCATCCTGGTGGTCAGGGCCTCTGCAAAGGGAACATATAATTTAACAAAATGTCTTTTTTTCCTGGCTCTAATCTTTGCTTTTTCTTGGGAATTACTGGATAATTGAACCTCTCGTCTTTTGGCTAACTATTCACAACTTGTAGACATATGCAACCTGTGGCATCACTTTGTTTGAAAGGACCACGAGATGAAAGGTGAGGCTGGGAACCACTGGGTTCGAGTTACTTTTGATGATAGCCCTACTGAAAAAGACTGCTGGAAAACATTTTCATCCTTGAAAAAACAAGAAGAAAAATTAAAAAAAACTTCAATCAATAAAAACTAAACGATGCTGGGAAAGACAGACAAATGAGGTGAGGCTCAATGCATTTGTGGAGTAATAAACTGTATTGTCCTGATTGGTAAAACAGTGCCTGATACCAAAACATAGCAAGATAAAGATACTGGTTCTGGCAAAGAACAAAGTAACAGATGTATCAACTAAATTTATCCCCAATTTCATGGACAACAAAATTAAAGTTGCCCATGTTGTGTTTTAATGCAGCTGAATTCATGGTATAGCATTAACACATTGCTTCTGAACAAGGAAGAAATAACCTAAATAACCACATTTCTAATCTGCTGTGCTTATAAAATCCTTATTTTATTATAATTAAATAATTATAATAAAATAATGATAATTGTCCTGCTTGCTGTGTGTACATCTATACCGATATGTGAAGTGAATGATCAAAGATAAAGATAGAGGTGACTGGTGGTCTTCTTAGCTTTACTGGCACACAACCCCAAACCCTCACTTAGATCACTGTTTTCCCCATACACACTGAAACACAGAACCAGCATTCAGAAATGCAAAAAACCCACCTCTAATTTCTGTATATAATTTTCAATAAATGGCATTACATGACTTCAGGTTGCAGCACCACAAAGTGCAGAAAGACTCACGAGTGCTACATATTTTCTAAAGATGGTGCACATGAATACCTGACAGGTTTAGCGTGAGGTCTGTAGGTTACTGTTGAAGGACATCTGTCAGCGGTGTGTTGACACTATCATTCATCAAGAGCACACAAACAGAGAAGAGATTTTTTTCCCTGCAGGCCGACTTCCTGCGCCTACGCGAAAAAAAAAATTGCTGTAGAGATTCAACAGGATGCATTCAGTTTTCCCTTCCCCTCGATATGAATTATTACAGCTCTAGACCAGAGTCACACAGTTGAGACTGTATTCACCTACGGCCGTGTAGAAACATTACTCTATATGGCCATCTGATATTTTCAAACTTCTAAACAGAGAGTGTTGAGCTGCAAACTCAAGATCTCCAGAGAAAAGAAATGGTAATTTATTAAGACAGACAACTATCAGGCTACAAGATATCTGTAAAAGTCTGAAAAGGCATCACCAATCAATCAACCATACAATTAAATATAATAGAACAATTAGTGTCTTTTACTTTTCTGTAATTTCACAAACTGTTGAAACATCCTGTCCTGAGATGTCGCGGTTATTTACTTTATACTCACTATTTACCTTACTTGATGTTTTCCTTTAACTTCAAGTCAGAGAAGTGATGGCGACCAGGAACATGAATGAGTTATTTATGAGCCTGGCAAAGACAGGTCTGCAGACATTCTTTGACATCTGGATGGGGGTGGTCTGGTTTGTGGCTCTGCTTTTACCATTAACTACTTTCTATTTCGAAGGGCAGGTCAAAGAACGCTGAGATAAGACAAGACACACTGATAGAGACGCAGTGTGATCTGTACTGCAATTACACATGTAATGACCATAATTACAATGGACAGTGTAAGCAATTTTGGTTATGACTTTGTCACTGGCAAATATGACTTCCTATTCAATTGGGATTTATTACATTTAGAATGTTTTTTTAATGGAGATGCTGTATTTCAAAATGGACATCTGTTGATTTAAACAGGAAGATCAATTGACCTGGTTTATATGGTGAGTACGACTCAGCCTGAAAAAACATTTGTATAACATCTTCTGACTGAAGGAGTCAGATGAAATAACAAATATCTCGACTTAAGCTTGGAGACTACAAATTTATAACCAAAGTCCTGTTGGAATTTGGACCATGCTTGTTTCTGTCTCTTGTGAGCCCCCCAAGATTTTTTGAGTGGCCCTTTAATGTCTTGTTTTCTCTGTATTTGCACTGTTACTGCCATTTAGCTCGGACTCTCTCCAACAAAAGATTTTTTTTATTTCAAATTAAAAGTCTAATGACATTCACAATCAAACAGGAAATATGAAAACACTCAATGCTGCCCACATAAATGCAATCATGTACCTAACTTCTTTATACTGCTGGCATATTTAATTAAACTAATGAACTTTTCCATGTGGTACGCTGCTGTCTAGGAATCAATAGCGTACCTTCTTTGAAGTTGGTAACTGCTCTTCTGGACAGGGAGGGGTCTTTACGTTGACTGAGTGGTATTTAAGAGCAGCAGCTCCAGCAGGTAAAAAGAAGATCCTCACTCTCACTGACAAAAACCACGGTGTTCTACAGAGTATAGGCCACCACAGGTTCAAACTGAGGTTAAATATGCTATAAATATTGTGACAAGAGAGAGTGAAAGAACAGGGATACACACATACACAGAGACAAACGCACACACACACTTGTGGTAACAGCTGTGAGGACGCTGGACTTGAGAGAAAAAGGAATGATTGGTATGTGGTCTGGAGCTCAGAGAAGCACTAAGTGTACAGCTCAGATGAGCAGCAGCTTTGAAGATGCCCTGTGGTATTTTCACTGAAAAAAAAAACAGGATGATGAAGTACAATATCTGCTGGAGCCTGATGTGATTTATCTAACACCTTGACTTATTATTGGCTTATTACAGCACATTTTTAATAACAGTATTCAAGGTTTTACACAACTATATTTTAGCTCTAGGCTTACCTAAAAAGAAAGCCTGAGGCTAGTTTGACCATGTTTCACATTTGTATTTATTAAGCAATGACTAACATTCATTCAACCCAAGGTTAATTTCTCATAGCACACAATTTGTTATGGTTTAGTTGCATGAGACACATTCGGTTGCTTCAGTTATTACTTAGATTTACTTTACCTTAAAATTGTGTTTTTAAGGCTGGATTAGCAAAACAAGTTTCCCATTTTTTGTGCACAAATCTTGAATTTTTTCATATTATGCACACAAAATGATAATTTGTTTATTAAAAAAATCTATATATTGTTTTTCAGAACTTTGGGGCTCTGTACACACCTAAAATAAAAATGACTACTCTTCTCGAATTCTTTTTTACAGATTAAAGTCATGAACCAAGTGAGAATTAGTCTCAGGGTGTTTTCACACTTCACCTGCCCAGTTAGTACGGCTCATTTGGGCTGGTGTGAAAACTGTCAATCAAACCCTGGTGGGGACCAAACAATCGAACTGAGACCGTATGAAGAAGTGATCTCGGTCCACTGTCAAGCTCTGTTGCGGTTCATTTGTGGTATGAAAGCAAACCAACCAACCGTAGGATTTTGCACAATTTCAAAAGCTAAACTACAAATAAATCCATCTACTGATCCTGAAATCTGTTCAGGAGGCGTTCTTATAATTGATCCATACAAGCCATGCATAAATTTGGCATATATTTTACTTTGTCAGTTCATTAAGCACATTAAAGGAGACAAGTCAAGTGCAAATTTAAGACCATTTTACAGGGTTCTACCCCAGCTGATAAAATGTGCCTGCAACAGTTGTAGTTTCAGCCAGCTAAGAATGAGAAGTCGTTATCACTGCAAACTACATCTGGACTATGTTAGAACAGAAAGATTGACAGGCTTAGGGGGACCTTGCTTGGCAAAAGGACATGATCAGCACGAACACTAAGTGCAGTTTAAATGTAACGTGAAAAGTTGTTATTAGTGAGCTTCTGGAGCCAAAGCCAGGTGTGGCTATGGTAGCAGCTTCACTCCACCAGTGTGATGTTAAAAGTCATTATAGGGGAAAGTGCCATTTCCAATTTGACATTTTTTCCACAGGTATGTCCGTCCATATACCCATTCACAACAGCTGCTCAATGGGCATGAGGCAGGGTACACCTAGACAGGTTGCCATATACATATACATATAGGCAATTTAGAGTCACCTAACCTGTCTTTGGACTGTGGTAGAAAACACACAAGCACTGACAGAAACTGTAAACTCCAGACAGAAAAACCCTGAGATGCTGACCAAATGAACGTCAGAAGTGGAGGTTCTCCTAAATAATTTATGAGCTGAGAATGAGCTGTACACACTGCATTTCATCTCTTCAAATGCTTGGAAAATGTTCAGCCATTTTTTACAGTAATAAACTTTCAGTGTCAAATTCTTCTAAAAAAAATTTTAATAGCTAATAAATAAAAAAGAAGAAAAACAAGTAATGTTTCCAACTAAAAAAGGAGTGGTCAGTTTGTGTGGAGGCCAGAGGAAGAGCAGATGCTAATGCTTTTTCTGCCAACGTGGCAAAACTCAGGAAGAGCGAGGCAGAGAGAGAGAAGAGAATATTTCAGAGAGTGAATCATCCTGTCTTCACACATTATGCATCCCCAGTGTTATTGCTGGCAGGAAGGCAATCCAGATGAGGGGAACATTCCAGCAGGCTACCCCTTTTAGTGCACACCTTCAGCATGAGCATCCAGGATCACATGCCTGGGCTGAGGAGAGATGGAAGACAGCCCGGGGAGGTACTTGGACTTATGTGGACTGCTGATGACAAGGATCTGAGTCAATGAAATGTTGGCAGCTGATATAATGTCACTAACACAACCAACAGCTGTTTTATATTTTGAGTTTGAGGAGATGACAGCGGAACTGACCTCTGTTTCCACTCCGATATTCTCCTAAAATAATACAAGGGATGTATGATATTGCAAATGCACTGCTTCATTGAAGGGTCTGCTCAATCAAATTGCAAAAAACACATATTAATTACCTTAAGCAATATCTAGCTATGCATATTTAAGTGCCCAGGTTTTAGGATATTTATGAGACTTCTTTCTCCACCTCAGTAGAGTTGATGAACAGTGATTTGAAGATGTCTGTTTGGGCTCTGGGAACGTGTGATGGGTCCTTTTCACTATTGCATGACAGTGACAGGCCAGTACTTACCAAGGGTCCTAAAGGGCCTCTGCTGGGGCACCAAGGAGAAGAAACCAGGCTTCAGGGCATTTGTGATGATGATGTCAAAGAGCTCTTCAAAATCCTTCCTGCAACGGCCAGAGAAACAACATTAACCTCTGTGATAGGCATCTGGCCACTGTGTGAGGGACAATGCCTGGACAACATCCAAATACACTAAGTTACACAAGCACAAATAGCTCAGTGAAACTAAACAGTTTGTACAGATGATGGAAAACACGGAGCAATAAACTGTGTACACATACAGAACACTCAGACTAATAAAGTAAACACTTTGAGAGAGCAGTATATACTCCCACAGAGCTACAGTCTCCAGGGAGAACTGCAGCACTGTATGTATATGTACAGTATATGGAAGGAGAATCTTCCATATATGGTGAGAAGCAAAAGGCACTGAGGACATCTTACTGGGAACCTCATGAACATGTAAACCAATCACTCTGATGTGTAAATGTGTGCATGTGCATGAATGTGAAGCTGTTTTATCATGTATGTTTTTTCATAAAGAAATAAACAGCTAAAGGAAACATCTTGCCATATTTACTCAGTATACATTACACAGACTGATATTACAGTTTGTTCATGACTGTTCATGACATGACTGTATATGATATTATGGTATGACTGACTGTTTGCATGACAAAAAGTGATTCTTTATTTAAATAGACCAATGTTGCCAATAGAGTACGTATTTAGCAGCAATTTGTGCAAAAAACATTTACAGGTATTTGAGTATACAAGGGACCACAGGTATAATATTAGTCAAAGTTCATACATATGGATAAATGCCTTTAATAGACTGTAGACTTTAACAGAGACTGGACTCAAACCAGAAACACAGCTTATATATGGTCAGCGCCTTAAACCTCTCCACGACCAAAGCAAATTAAACAACATAGAAATATGTAAAATTTAGTTTTGATCTAAAAATTGAATTCCATATTTATGTTTTAAAGGTCAGTCATAATGTAACTGGAATTCAAAAACACCTCCTCTTAAAGGACTGTACAAAAATGATAAGAGGGGAGGTAGCAGCGCCCACCTTCTACTTTATCATATCAGAAAGCAGACCTACTGTGCAGTAAGGCTGAATGAAAATTAGCCTTTAATGCAAGTTTAACATCATGTTCTACTAATGTATGAATTTAAAACTGTGAAACCTTTGGATTCAAATCTTGCAAATCTCTCATTTGGAAGGTCACATTTCTGAATTGGACACTCCTATTGGGTCCTATGGGTGCTGTCACACCCAATAGGACTGATTCAGAGGCTTATTTCAGTGAATAAGTTGTGTACCCTAACAGGACCCACACAGGATAATTCTGAGGTTAAAGCAGAGAAGAGAAGTTAGTCTAAGTACACAATTAATAATTTAAATGAAACTCAATCAGTCAAGAGCGTTTGTAACGCACACACTAACTTAGAAAAGGTCGTTGTTTGTAACATTTTACAGTTGTGGTCGAGGTGGGGTGGAAAGTAGAACATTCAATGGAGAGGTGTGTTTTGAAGGGAGAAGGGGGGTGACTAAGGAAGTGTGTGTGTGTGTTTTTGAACAAGGCTTTGAGTAATTATTATTACCCAGTGAAAAGTAGTTTATTATTTGTTTATTTTCATATATTATAGTGTTGATGTTGACAAAGAACCAAACACAAAATCCCCGCATGCACAGACGTCCCCTCCAGGAATTCCTGGAACCACAGTCCACCACTTCCAGAGAGAGTCCCAAAAGGAAAAGGGGAAGAAGAGGACCCTCTCTCCCCACTGTCCCAGAACAGACACAATCTACAACATCACAGCAGAGACCACAGAGGAGAGGACAACAGGCTCATCATGACCCAGCTTCAGCTCATGGGAGAACCATTGGACTTTTCAAGTCAAGGCAATACAACCACAACCCCGGGCACCAATCAGAAGATTAGTGGTTCGATCCCTGGTCCCTGCAGTCTACCCGCCAAAGTGTCCTTGGGCAAGATACTGAACCCCAAATTGCTCCTGATGGCTGTTCCATCGGCGTGTGAATGTGTGTGCGTGGTTAATGGTGGTGGCCAGAACAGTCCAATCAGTCACCATGTATGAATGTGTGTGAATGGGTGAATGCTGGCTCGCTTTGTGAAGCACTTTGAGTGGTCTAAGAAGACTAGAAAAGCGCCATATAAATGCAATCCATTTACCATATAATTAAAAATGTAAGTTGTGTGTGTTTTTTTTCTGGGCTGATATCCCATGTTATACTGTATAGAAGTCTTTATTGGGTGTCAACAAGTAGCTGAGGTCGTGCTCATTCTGGGATGAGTATAACGTGACGATACTGTAAAAACCCCCACAAAGACATGTAAAAATGGGTCTTAATTAGCGTCTTAAAAATGTTTTAATGAGGTCTCAGAAAGTTTAAAGGTAGTTTGACTAGTAAAAATGTGTTTGACAATGTCTTGAATGATCAATGTTACTTTTCAGATTGTTACTGCTGTTGAGGCTGATTTCAGTTATCACTTCATTTAAGCCAGAACAGAAGTTCAACACATCAGAGGATTTAAAAATAACGAACAAATCAATAAACTATGATGCACTCCATCAATTAAAGCTTTCATCGTGTCCTACCAAATAGTAACAGAAGCTTCTCTGGACAGCTTGTTGGACTTCAGCCCGCAGCCTCCTGTCAGACAGCTCTGGCCTTGTTGTGCTACTTCTGACAGCTGGCTGTCACTGGCCTCCAGCCGACTTACCACACTAAAGCCACTGGAAGCCAGTGACGGTTTTCTCTGGAAAAGAGAGCTACTGTGTAGTGACGCAGGAGAGCCGTCTTTCACAACGAAGTGCTTTCTCAACAATGAAGTGCTGACACAATGAGGATTTGGTCCTGTGCTGCCTGAATGTGTCGCTCTGAAGGAAAGGTAGGTGCACAAACTTTGAGTGTGGGAAAAACAGGAAGGATCTTAATGCAGGCCAATCCAATTTGTGAACAAAGCACACTTCTCTACAAACAACCTCTGGTAAGATGAAACTGGCCTAACTTCCCCTTGTAGCTATCACAACATAAATCTGTATCCCCTGACCTTGTAAAGCAGTGACTTGAACATGATTTTGAACACACACACTGGTACACAGCTGGGGCTCTGACTGCTCTCCTTGGGAGGCGACATATGCTGCGGTTCTGGAGGTCAAAGACACAGGAGGGGAGGGGGAAGCCAGTGAAATGGCAGGGAAAAGGGGTGAGGAACAACAGGAATGGGCAGGCTGCGTGCTGCTTAACAGGAAATAGTGAGAGGGGGTGGAGTGTGTGTGTGTGTGTGTGTGTGTGTGTGTGTGTGTGTGTGTGTGTGTGTGTGTGGGGGGAGGCCCGAGCCACAGAGGCCCCGTGAGACAAACTGGCATCCAGAGCAAAACAGCTTTACCTCAACCTGCTTTTTGCCTCTGCTGGACCTCAGAGAACAATCAGCTCTGAGTATGAAAAGTGAAAAAGCAGACCACCTAACCAGGCGAGTGCAGCATAAGATAACAACACCTTACAAAGAACAAGAAGGGCTTATGTTTGTTAAAGCACAGCAGCACCGTGGACATTGTGTTTTTTCAAGGCTCTCTTGCTGCTTGATCGAGTGTATAACAGGGCTTAGGCTACAAAAATAAGCCTAAACCACACAGTGCGCAGTGCAAACAGAGGGAGGCCAGTAATGCACAAAGCCAGTGTTAAACTACAACAAGCCTACTTAGACAATAAACCCTTTAGTTGCACGTCTACAGCTAAAAAATGAAGCGCTGGGTGTTAATTGGTTACATGATTATTATTTGGTATTACATGGTGGCAGCAGAACAAGCTAAAAACACAGCCTCTAACATATCATCAGCTGATAAAGCTGTTAATGCTTCGAGTTGTTGGCAAACAGTTGCCATCATTACACATTAAGCAGATATGAAGCAATAACTAGGAGTCATGCTCCTGGCCAACGGACAAATTGAAGTTTAAAGGTAGCAAGCTTAAAAGTTGAAAATATACTTTAAAGCTAGTAAGTAGTAAAGAATATATAATGATAATATTTCCAAAGTCAAGAGTGAACTTTCACACTAACTGAAGTTGAGTTATAAAAGCTAACATTTTTTGCATGGAAACACTGATGGGCACTGTTAGTAGAAAATAAAACCAAATAGGGAAAAGGTGTTAAATATTTTATAACTGCATTAATAGATTTATTTGGAACGGCAACATCTAACATATCATGTTTTAAAGTTGTAATAGCTAATTGCAACAATTGCCCAGCAGACACAACAGAATATTGGCATTGTTTCGGAGCTGTGTTTCTGATGTTAAAGTCTTATATTTAGTTTTCTCTCCTCTCTGTTTTAGTCTCCACCAACTCCTGTTAAAAGAGGATCTGGCTCTTCAGTAGCTAAATGCTCCACTATGTTCACCAGGAAGTCGCTAACATTGTCACTTGGTCCTGGACAGCTAGCACACAGTGGGCTTATAAGCATTAAGTGCTGACTGCTATGGTTGGAGACAGAGTTGATGTGAGTCTATGACAACAAGTGGCACCTTTTACATTACACACAGATCCATTGTTAATATAAAAAAAAACAGACAAAATAATCTCCAGCCGAGTGGTCTCCTAGAAAAAGAAAAATAGAAAAGAGAAAAGAAAAAAGACATTTTCTTAACTATTTATTTACATCTTGTCATTAATTATTTTGTTAATAATTATTAAGACATGTTAAACTCAGCAAGGTACGGCAGGTGACCACACCACAATGTCTGCACTCATTTTGGAATTTTGAGTTCAGTGAAGACAGGCAAAGTATTAACCTGCTGGAGGCCTGGTCTCTTTCCTGCTTTTTTCTGTTCACATTTGACTGATAAATGAAGTCTCTCATACTTCTTCAAATCTGCTAATCTGATAGAAAGAAAGGAATGGCATAATGTTCAATGTTGCCTGCTGAGGGCCGCTGGGATATATGAGTATAGCATATGTATGTGATGATGTCTGTAACTTAAGGAGGACAAGTGAGCCAGCGTTGACTAAAGGAAATGACTGATGGCATGTGAGAGCTGTAAGGAATGTTATGAGCTGAGGGAAAACCAAAAACTGTCAGCTTGGACTGAGCAGAGACTTTCAGGTTATAACCCCTGTGGGGGCTATTGTGGTAAGCACTGCAGACTCCTGGTCTTGTTAAGGAGGGGGCCAGACTGTGGTCCCGTGTGGGCAGTCTTACCCCAAGATGTGTTCGCAGATAAGCCTGCAGTAGTCACTGTGGGAGCTGGTGATGAGGAGGAGGACCTTTCCAGCATTCTTCATGCTGCGCAGCCAGGTCTTGACGGAGTCAGAGCAGGGCTGCAGGTACCGGCCTGGGTCCCTCTTCACGCTGGGGAAGTACGTCCCTGCATCCTCTGTACAGAGATACAAACACAGTTAGACAACTAGCTTTGATCTTCAAGGCACAATACAGATGGGACTATCATGGTCTGCAACAAAAAATAATGCTTATAATTTGGAGTCACCAGATCTCAACCTAGTTGAAGCATGTGAGATATTCGACCAGTGTGCAATGTCCACCACCATCATTTAAAGACCAAATGAGGGAATATTTTTTTCCGAAGAATGCTCATTCCTACAAAATAATTACACAATCTACGGTAAAGAACACTGAAACTCATGGCGGCACAAAACCGTACTACTCTGGGTTGCTTTTTCCCTTTTCCCGTGACTTCACCCATCTGTTTTTGGCTTACAAAGAAAACAAAACTGATGTTACTCTGCTTTAATGTACATTTCAATTTCTACAGCTTGAAAAAGGCAAGCAAATAAGAAAAAAAGTTAGGCTATACCAAGATTGGTTTAGTGCAGAAAAAAGTCATATGGTCCAGTCTCTGCACAAATTGTAACAATAGGTGGGGTGTCATTTAACTGACTCATGAATAGGGGGAGACAGTGTACAGAAAGAGGGGAGAGTAAAACAAAAAAATATTTTATAATGATGTAAGTCAGCGGTTCCCAAACTGTATGTGTATATGTGCTATTTAGGTGGCAATAAATAATTTAATTTCAATTATGGATGTGTATCTATAGATATTACTAATGTAATTTGCATGCAAAATAGGTACAAACAAACCAGTGGCCAAAAAAAAAAACATCCTGCAGCAACACTTAAAAAGTAGCCCAATTCCATGGAAAAAACATGGACCTGGCAACCCTGCTGGGCGAGGCTAGATGTAAACAAATGATGCATGCTGCAGCGGATGCCAGGTTTGTGACAGGACTGCCAGGTAAACATAAAGCAGACGATGAATCTACAATGATGTTTTTGCAGAGAATATGTGCAGGTTTTTGTTTATTCTCAGAGAGTTGGTAACTTGCCATTTCTGTGCAGAGAGGCAATTTAGAGAAAATCTGTGGAAAGGAATAAATACTGTTATATATAAAACTAGGACATGCATGCTGCAGAGTGACTTTGAATGCTTCCACTCTTAAAAGTGATGTGTTCCTTATTTTTTGTTTTTCAGCATTCTGTCACAAACTAAAGTTGCAGTTCTGTATTAATTAATAGAGAAAATGTTTCAAATAAATTCTATAGAAATTTGCAAGCAAAGGACGTGTCTGAGAGTGTGTTTATGTGGGTGCATGGAGGTAGGGGGGCCTGAAAACATTTTTATCTTCCAAAGGAGGGCCCTGCAGAAAAAGTCTGGGAACCACTGAAAGTAAGTAATGAAATGAATGAACCATTTATCAGTGATGCGTGCAGAACTACTACTGCTGACTCAAGGCTCTGAAAACTACACTTAGATTTTAAATATCATGTATTTCTCAAATAATGTTTTTGCAGTTTTTCAGCAACTCAGGAAAACATTTCACAAGAGAAAAATGGCCTGCATTACATTACACAAATGCTGACACACAGCATCTTTAATAAATGCACATTTTGGAGCTTAAGATGCATGAAAAACAAACCAATAAAAATGGATTAGTTTCTTCAAAGAACCTCACATAACTAAAACAAGCAATAACTATTTTTTTTAGCAGACAGTCATGAAAGGACACATGCTTCCATCTCCCTCAACAACAAACTAATGGTTTACAGATTGAGTTGAGGGTGAACAAAGGCTAAAGGCTTTTGAGCTTTTGGGGGCTGCTGGGTTTAGATGTTGAGCAGGCATGTGGATGGGGAGCTCAAGGTCATGTTCCCCACTTCTTAGGCACCGTCAATGGGCTTTTCTCACTTTGATGCCCCCCAGCTGCCTCTCAGTGCATCCTGTCAGCATACTGTACAGAGCTAAATATGGCAGCACGATGATCTATGTTACACAATCCCAGTCCATCACAGAAAATAACTCTCGACCTAATGACCTCAGAAAATCCTCATGAATATAAAAAGCCACAAACAAAATACAATCTGTAAGGGACAGATGCATTTGATGCTGTTTGACAAAATGTAATGCTCTATGTCTATGTGTGAATACTGGGTTACAAAACACATATTTTTGAGAGTTGAACTGAATGAGAGGAAATGTGATAAAAAGTTATTTTGAGAGTCTGTCACTGTAGGAAATAAGACCTGTTTACATAGAGAAGCAATATATATATGGAATTACTTTTAAATGGCATGATCTAATGAAACAAAACTCGAATTCAACCTTGAAGCATGCAAAACCTTAACAAAACAGAAAAATTAGGCAACCTATATGTGGTATTTGCTCTTAAGCTGAAGAAGGTAACCAATAAGTGAGAAGTGGCGTTGCTTCTTTCACAAGCAGGAGAAAAGAGGGCTTAGGAAAACAGGGTAGGGTGTGGATGAGTGGTGTGTATTCAGGAGCTGAGGTGTTTACCCTGGCAGAGAGTGCCGGCCTCTCAGGAGCATCACTGGGCCCTCACAGCAACTCAGACACAGTCAAAGACTGTTTACACTGTGGCCCAAAGTGTTCTCATTCTGTTTTTTGCCCAACATGCGACACAGTTCTCATGTGTCCTTATCAGTCAGAACAGAGAATACCTTAGTGGAGTTGCATTTTTGTGGCAAACAAACAAGGCAAAAGTAAACTTTGCAAAGGGCCCATCAAAGCCGCAATGTTCATTGTATCCCACATTAGAAAAGTTTTAAACCACACGAACACACTGACAGTGGTACTCTTGTAGTCTAAGAGGACTTCTAGTAACCAAGCTAAGAAAATAAAGTGTTCGCTGAAGGTGGCAGAAGAGGAAAGGTCATTGTGTCACTAAAATCAACTGGGTTTATCCTCTTAGGAGCATGACAACTCTCTGTTCCACAAGAAAGTATCTTAGGAAAGAAAGCACATAGGGTGTGTACATATATATATAACATAACAAAGGGTTCATCCTCATGGGACCATAAATCCTTTTACTATATTTCATAGCAGCTTTGCCAACTAGTTGTAGAGATATCTTGCTGTATGAACAAAGTAAAAGTCCTGTTGCCACTAAGGCAGAACCAAGCAGTAACCTCCAGGGCTGAAAAATGAAGCCAACACAGAAGTGTCAAAAACTGCAGTTCCCCGAATGGCCATTTGAGGTTGAATCAAGTCAATCCCATCAATCCCCATACATGTATTCATGACACCATTACATGCAATTCACTCATTTCAATTATATTAAAGTTATGCATAATTGAAGGCATGGCCACTTTAAATGACAGCTAGCCACTAGCTGCTAGGCATCACCTCAACTAATTGCTGAACATGATCCTTTGTGTTGTCTGGGCCTTTTGGAGAATTTTTCATACAAATTTTGAATAAACCAGTGAATGAATTAGCCCTGATTAGCCCTTGGGCAAGATGACCAGCTGTGTTGTATCTTGTTGCAGGACATCTATGCTGTTTTCTTGGTGTGTTTGTGGAGCTGCTTGTTGGCTGGAGTTTGATTGTGCTGTTACGTCAACTGTGTTTTTCTCTGGTGTCCAGGATGAGCATCTTCTGGAGGAGGCAGTGGAAATTGATCTAAGCTAACAATGCTAACAGGAGTTTATGCTAGCCACAGTTAGTAAACTGGCTGCACCCAAGTCACAATTGGTTTATAATTTGCAATCTTAATGGTAAAACTGCCACCACAGTCATGCAATCTTAATGGTAAACTTGCCATACAGTCAATGAAATGTTAACGTGATTATGCTGGACTTTGATAGGTACATTATAAAGTGGACAAATGTATGCAAATACAATAAGATGCATGTAACTCAAAAATACTAATGTCGCATTTGATGGCCCACAAATTCAAACTTTATTATTTTCATTAATATTATTACTAAAACGTGCAAGTTTAAGTTTATTTCACTTAGGTTTGTAGGCTGAAATGTTAACACCTGGAAGTAGCATAAACAGTGCTAGAGGTGTGCTAGTACCACGGGGTTGGCTGGCTAACTTCTAAGCCTTAGCTAACTTGGTAGCTTCAAGGTAGGTGGGCGAGTTTCAGCAACCAGGCTTCACGCAGCTCGCCTCGGCTCCACCACACTCAACCTCTTTGCCCAATTTTGGATTAGCCAGGCATAAGGCGTAGTCAGGCACTGCTAAGATGGCGACAGCTGAAGCCACCCACAGAGAGCTTCACAGGGGCTCTTCAGAAACCCATGGGCGATGTCGGAGCGATAGATCAATGTGTTGCACAGTCTATGGGCAAAACAAGTTCATTTTAAGTAGTACAGACCATAATTAGAAGCACTGGGGAAAAAACTGTCACATCAGCCTGTAGCTATAATTCGGAGTCAGAGATCTGACCAAATGCTCAGTCATAAGTCATAACAATGGGAGGTCTTCCATGTCCTCCCATTTATTTAACATGGCATGAACGCACAACATTAAATTTGGAATTCGTCAATGTTCTCATGAGAATAATAAAAATTTTTCATTCACCACAACCACCATCACAGCAGCCAGGGAGAGGATGGCTCAGCAGCAGAGGGTGAAACGGAGGCTTAATTTCTCTTTGGCAGAAGCTTCAATTCAGTCAGAATGTGAAGGGAAAGGGCATCTGAGTATGGATTTGAATTTGGCCAAGAACTTCTGTCAAATGTCATCCCCCTCTTTCACAAATCCTCAAATAAAAAAGTACACAACAGTTATTATCAACCTTGCTGCCAGTTCAAATGGGTGTAGGATGTTGGGAAAATCCTGTACTTGGAGAAAAATATGGATATAGCATTTTTGATGTCACCAATTGACTGGGACCATCTGAAGCCTGTCAATCAAGTAAACATACTCAAAAAAACGTTCATCAACGTTTCTCCAAGTTTGTTAAACATTTGAAGAGATTAAATTAACCACTGAGGTTCAGCTTTTTCACATACAATTCTATACAATTTGAGATATTTTGGAGTTTGTATTGACAAAGTTTTCAATGGTTGTGGTGGTCTCTTGATGCTAAAGTAAACAGTAAGGCCTAAGGTGTTAACACAGCATGGAGCTGAGCACAATGCCCCCACATACACATGAGAAATTTCAGGTGCCGACTCATTTCTTCTTTGAAATCATATTTCTCAGTTCTGGATGCATTTAAACAGCTCAGAAAGTCCTTCAGTGACATTAAAATGTTTGGACATGCTGCCCTCCTGTGGTGGAACACATGACTAGCTTGAGGAAGGGAATAAGATATTTTAGGTTCCACGAAGGCAGTAGAGGGTTTGAACCAGAAGATGCCGACAAACACAAACAAGCAAAAGCTAAGATCCCACTCAGAAGCTCAAAATTCACACCTTTGAAAACATCCCAGATGTAAACATCTGATTCTGATTTTCAACATGTTTCTTCAGAAGTCTTATTTGTATCCACAGACCATTAAACCTCCAGTTAAACAGAAAAGGCAGTTCAGCACATCAGAGTTTGGCCCTCAGTTTGTGGGACTGTTCCTCCTATGGGACTCTTCAGTAGAACGCCCGTCTTGCCTCATTACCCACAGCCATGGAGGTCAGTAGCGGGAGGTTAAGAGAGCTCCCCTGCCAGCAAAATCCCATGTCGCACTTATGTGTGTGTGAGAATAAACAACAACTGATCTCGTCACCATCCTTTTTGTTATGTTTGATGCTGGAGAGATCAGAAGCTTGTCCCCTGGGACCTGAAATTTACCACCCAAGTATACAGCTGAATCAATGGTCAAGGAAAGGGTCTCATGTTGTAGAGCATCAAAGTTGGATGTGAATTTTGATGTGGATCTGGAATCATACCCTTCAAATTGCAAGGCTGTGATGTTTAACGCAGGTGATGCAATTTCTTTTAAGTGCATCCATTGTATAATAAGACCTCATCACTTCTGCCTCTTGGATAAATAGAAGAATACCTCAGAAGTAAGAATATGTCATTCAAAATCACACTGACAGCTGTGATAACACAAATTACTAAAATTCAAGCCTAGGAAAATAACCTTGCTCAACAGTACATTGTGTGGTCTGCTGCCATTTACGTGGCCTCAGTGTAACCTCCCCAAGACAACTTTCTGTTTGGTTTCCTCTCACCTGTTATCTCTTCTGTCTGGAATTAGATGCGAGCTATGGTGAATTTTGGGACAGAGCTACATGTGATCAATCTAGTCCCAGAGAGAAGAGCATATTTAAACTCTGCTTGTGCCATCACCAGTGCCAGCCTACTACAGCGTGTGTGTGGTGGAGTGAAATGTGCCTCTGCAGGCTCTGGCTGTCAATGTAGGAATGAAGTGCCCTGAGGGCCTGTAGGCCTGTGGCTGGGCACCATGCCGTGCAGGCCGGGCGCCAGGCCTGGACGGCTGTAGAGCTGCACAGCATCAGAGGGAGAACCGCGACCGACCGGCAGCAGCTCGATCTCTCTCACACATCAAAGGGGCCTGACAGGATACACAAATTAACAGTTGCAGTGTAAATTAGAGCTAAGCACAGGAGCGTTTCATAAACAGCTACACCAAATGTGATGAGGGGACCGTATCTAGAGGTTCATTCGTTTTCGTTATCGCCCAGTTAATGAGCAGGGGAGAGAAAGGGTATCAAAACATGTATGAAAAAGATACATTCATCTATTTTCTCATAAGGCACATAGAGAGGCTCTCTAAAGGGAAGCTATAATCTCAAGTGTTTTCCCTTAAAAAAAGCATCCAGACAAACTGTGTTTTCCGGCACCTGTTGGAACCACATGGAAAACACTGGCCATTTTGTCTGTGGACTTTCCATTTTTAGCAGACTGACCGCAAATTGCTGCATCATGTCCCTCATGGTGCACACAATTTTTTTTTATGCCTTTGGTCTGTGACAGGAGGAGAATCTTGAAATGATAACAAAAATGCAATAAAACTAAAATAAACGTGGCCAAAGGGGGTGTTCTAAGTCTATGAAATTGCTATGCAGATTATATACAAAGTACGACATTTAATATTCACGTACTGCATGTGTGTGTAATATACAGTGTGTAAAATGTGCTTCTCTTTTTAACAGTACATATGATATTAAAGTACACCATCAAATGCTTAGAGCCAAATTTAAACAAATGTTGACATCATGGTGAAGGCAGCTGTTTTCTGTTCAGGAGGGGTTGCAATTTTGCCCTAACCAATCAGAAGTGAGCTGTGTTGGTTAGTTAAGTTACTCAAAAATGTAACCAATTACTTGTTACTTATTACTCAATGAAAAAATTATACCATTATTCATCAAAAGTGCTGAAATGCTTGCACGTGGTCTCTGTTTGTTGTTTTAATGCATCGGGAGTCTTTTTAGTACCATCTTGACAAGTGACTGGGACTTTATAATTGACTTGCAAGTTTTGTCTAAATGATTTCTAACTTCAAAGGTTTCCTACCATGTGAAGAAATGCTACTGAAGCAGAGAGAAAATGTGACATAAAGAACAATGGCAGCTGAGAAAAAAAATGGACAGTGGTTTGTGGACTCCCGTGTGCAGATCACTGTGGGGGACAGTGACGCCAGTTGCACAGTCATTCTTCCCTCAGAGCAAACGTGAGGGACACTGAAATCTGTCATTATACCAAACCAGAGCTATATTTAGCTCAAACTATGTTAAGAAAACTGTGAGGATTCATACATCAAGATCTGATCTCAGGAGGATTATATCTTTAAGTATGAATCCTCACTTAACGTTTGACATTTACTTTCAAAAAACATTAAAAAAAAATGCTGATTCAAAAATATCCCTGCACATTTTAAACAAGTGTTTAATACACAAGTGAAATTGCCCTTCAGCTTGAATATATTTAAGTATATCCATTCTGGCTGAATCTTGCTGACTCAAAGCAGAACAATAAAGGAAGCAGAGAAAGCAAAATGTGTAAAAAAAACCCCGAGCAAGTCAGGCCAGGTTTATTTTAATCATAGGGGGTTTATGGCACTTCAGTCCTGAATGATCCTCCCATCTCAAGGTGCAATCTCCATAAACAATAGCTTATCATCAGGCCACCAGAAGCATACTGCGAGCCATCTTTATACAGGACGCTTAGCAGACAACACATGTGGGATGGGAAGCAAGGAAGTTTATATTTCTACTTGTCGTTTTTAGCGAAGCCATGCCAATTAATTTATGGGTATATAATTCCACCTCCAATCAAATAATCTAATCTTATCAAACTCATTTTACCAAGTCGTCACTTTGGAATTATTACTTATTACTCACATTATTATTCTATGACAACTTATTACCATTATGTGAGGTGTTTTTTTTTTGTTTGCATTTTTGGAATTTGGGAAAACAATAAAAGGTTCTGCTTCCAAGGTCAAATCCTAACTTGGTTCAACATATAAGCTTCTATTTGTGAGCCAATCAGTGCTTTGAATGCACACAAAAGGACCAATCGGGTTTTGCTTCTTTGTCATGTCGCCGCACCACTCAGTGACAGCGGGCAGAGAAGACAAAGAACTTGGTGGAGACGAGAAAAAGTCATGCGATGTTTATGAGAAACCTCAAGATGGAGGATTTTATTGATGGTCTCGTAAAGGACAGCAGTACAAATGCCAGGCTAGCTCAGTTTAAAAAAAAAAAAAAAAATTTTAGATCTTGCTGAGAAGTTTATTTTCATTGTTAGGTACCAAGCCAGACAGCTAATGCTAGCTTTCTAATGCTAGTCTGAAAAAAAACCCAAATATATATATATATATATATATATATATATATATCAGTATCTGTTAATGCTGAGTCAGATCCGGAACTAAAGTCAAGACAAGTTAGCATGTCAAAGTCAAAGTTAAAATCTCTACAAGCGAAAGTAGTTTTTTTTTTTATGTTGCCACGATCTTGTTCAACATGGCAACTACGTCACAAATTCATTGTGTTGTTCATGACCACAGAAACAGTGAGGCAGGCTGTTAAAGACATTTTAACATTTGACAATTAAACTGACTGCAACTATTGTCTTGTCAGAATATGAGCAACAACCTTTGGTGTTACCAGCTTTCACCAGACTGCAAGTGTTACTGCACAGTTCAGTGTTAGACTTGATGAGGGTTGATTTTATGACTCTCTAACAGGGAGAGTTGCTGTCTGATGTCAAGTGAAAAGGTTGTCTCCCATGAGGTCTGTCTCTTTCTGCAGATGCTATAGGTCTTAAATCATTCCCTCTCTTACAACCAAAAAGGCAAATCACATTTATTTCAACTGCACTAAACTATATATATGAAATCTACAATAAATCTCTAACATCCAATCATATGATTAATTATGCTTGCACATCAGTCTGTCCTTGACAGATACAACAGTGCCATCCATCCTCCACAGGGTAAACCTAATGTAGCCCAGCCTACCAATCATTAGGAGGGTATTGTTTATTCTATATCTTGTTTGTACGAACGTGCTTGAAATGTTATTGTTGCATGCGAAACAGAAATCGACCTTATCTGAGAGCAAACACGGGCCAGATCAAAGCGCAGCTGTTGCTAAGACATCATTTAGCGAGTCAGACATAACAGTGTACATCCCCACCCTGATGCATGATGTCATGGAACATATGTAGGCAGTTGTTATAAAGCTGTAAAGGACTCATAAAGGGACAAAGGGACTCAAATAGTAAACAGATCATTTGATACATGAAAAGAGGTTGCCACTGATCCAAACAGAGGGGAGCTGGCATTTAAATCTCACTTGTGGATTTGTGGTGTTTACATGTAGCCCTGTCCTCTGAGACAGAAGGCAGAGACAGGAGGGGAGAAGGTAAATATTCCCTTTCCTGAACACACATATTGAGAGCATTGGGAGCAGCAAATTGTAAACAGAAAAAACATCTAGCTCCATCATGTCTCACCATTTATCAAACAGATGGATGGCAGGCAAAGCCAACCCGATATCAAGTTGCACTACTTTTGCTTTATATGTCTCACTTGTCTAAGGGCTCAAAGGACTCATTCACCCAAATTACAAAAATGAGGTTCAGTTATCTTCTCTGTAAAGTAACACACTGGAGAAAGGACATCTCCACTGCAGCCCTCCGTTTGCAGCTCTCTGTCACAATGAATAAAGTAAAAGTGTAAAGTAAATGATGGGATAAAAACACAGTTACACTATTAAAGCACAACATGGCCCGATCTATCTGTCCATATGATGCTGACCTATGACAAAGCCTCTGCAGTAGATATCAATGCCACGACTGCTATTAACCCCTTGCATCAGTTATAAAGTAATTAAAGTAAATTTCCTGTAAAGGATCAATAAAGTATCTATCTATAAATCTAGCATAACAGGGACAGAGTTTCTAGAAAGAGATGTTGAATTATTTAAATGCCATTTTTCAATTGCAATTTTTCAGAATACCTGTTGAACCTTGTGGTTTTGTCTGATGGTTTTTGGTCTCTCTCATGATTAGCTGACTGTGAGATCACGTGAGGCTATTGAAAATTCCAAAACCAGCTCCTGGGTGGACCTTGAGGAGATTATTTTGTCAACTAATTTGTCAATGCTGTGGTCTCTGGTTGACAGTTTTGATTAAAAGAGCCTATGATAAGTCTTACTCATTTGCTGTGAGACATGTAAATTAACAACTATGGCAACGAAAGGCAGTATTTGGAAGAGAATGTGACACAGAGCAAGTAAAAGGTGCCCAAATATTTCACTAACATATGGCGACCATTCATCCCTCTACACATACCTCATAAAGAGAATGTTCCTCTTGTTTCAAAGCCACTGGCGTGGACACACTTAAAATGCAAAGAAAGACATCAAATTAACTCAACTTGCCACTTTCCACACTAATTTAGGTCAAAGGCTTGTGGGGTGGATGACTTCATTGTCATCAACTTAAATCTTTATGAAGTTGTAAAAACATGGATACAGTTGCTATGTCAACATACGTGTGTCTATGCTCCCTTCATCACAAGGTCATTTAAGACAACCATGCATTAAATGTATAGAAATACATCTACTGTGACAAAACTCGAACCACCACTGAGATCAAGTTTCAAGGTAATGAAGCTGTGACTGATTTCAATAATAGGCTGTAAGAATATATAACAGTACAGACTGCTGGTTGATAAGTTCTCTAAAGTCTCACAAAAAGGAGGTTGCCTATAAAATGGGGATTTGGGGAAAATTATAAAAAGGAATTTTATTGTGAGAATCAAACAACAAACCACAGCTTAATGGTTGAAAGAGTCTCTGCTAGATCCACAGAGAAACCAGGCTATCAGACAGCTCAGGACATTTAGTCAGTGTGGAGCTAAACAAATTCAGCAGTCAATTTAGAAGTGGATGCTGAGGTGAATGAGTGGTTGGAGACGTGGTGGATTTGATGAGAGCATTTTGGTATTTTTGCAGCTTAATACCATGTTTGAAATGAAACTGCTGACTTTAAAGCCATCTTATTTTGGATTTGCTGGATTACCATAAAAACCAGTGCACATGTCCCTTCACCAAGGCTGTCCCCTAGTCTACTGAGAAAATTAGGCATTACTTTTCCTCAGTTGCTCCACCTACGCCGGGAGATATTCACTGATTTCAAACAGCTGAATCACACATGTGCATATTGCAAAAATAAAATGCTCTTATACTTTCCATTTCTTGCAACAAAACTAAACCCAGTGGTTTAAAAAAAAAAACGATCAGGACCAAATTCCTTTCACTACTCCCACTCGCTCTCACTAGTCTTTTCCTTCAAGAATGCATCACATCAACTATGCGCTGTCCACATACACAAAGGCCGATGGCGCAAAAAATTTGTTTTCACTTTCTTTCCCCAAACTTTGAGTGAATGTGGCTTTAATGTCCTCCCAGTAATTATAGTGTAGAGGAGGGGTGGCTGAGGTCCCCTAACCAGTGGTCATTACAGGTCTGCAGGCAGCCCCCTGTATGACACGTGGGACTGAGTCAAATCCTCCATTGGATTGACTGGCTATTGAAATAATACAGGAATAATATTTTTATAGGAGGTAGTTGAATGACATTCACATTAACTGAAGAAAGCTTCAAAGACTGCCAACTTTTGTCTAATGGCCTGGTCACATGCACAAAATTCACCTGCATGTCGTCATGAAACAGGTTTAGCTGGAAGCTTGGGAACACTGGCACTATATTTGCCAAGCTAGCTGGCTTGCTAACTGCCAGTAAGCAAGATAGTTCATTGTTGATATTTTGCACACTTCACCATTTCAACAACGCTCACCTAACACAAAATGTAGTATATAAATACGTTTTATATAAATACGATTTTAAGGCGTCCAGAAAGGTGGAAAATAACAAAAAATAGCTCTCTCTCTCTTTTAGCGACTTTCTCACGAATCCAAAAAGTTGTTTACACGATATTCAGTTCTGTTACTCACTTTAGCTTAGCCGTTACTGATTGCTTCTTTCTCTCGCTCTCCTGCCCTTTCTTGCTAAGTGTGTCAGATGTTGTGATACTGGCACATGTAATAAATGTAGTTTATTTGCTGTGTTGGAGGTGAAGCTTAGTGAATTAGAAGTGTTATTCGTTAGCTGCTGTAGCTAGCCAGCCCCTAGTTGCCGGTGCAGACAGACCGGGTGTAGCTACTTGTAACAAGTTCTCCCCACTCAACAACACACCCGATGAGAAACTAACTCTGACTATTGGCAGCTCTATTTTGAGAATGTAAAGGTAGCAGCATCGGCCACCACAGTCAAATGTACTCCTGCAGCCATGTCATATTGATTTAGTTTGTCTTATTAAAACCTGGCTGGTCAGCCTAAATCAAGTCATATTAATACTGACATTCCTCGAAGCATCGGCTAAGGAGGTGGAGTTGCTCCCATCTTTGGCTCAAGCCTATCAATCAACCCTAAACCTAAACTCAATTATAACTCATTCGAAAGTTCTTAGTTGTTCACACCCAGCCAGGAAAACACTACAGCCAATTCTTTACGTTGTAGTGTGTTATGCTCCTGATCAACATATTGAATTTTTATCTGAATTCTCTGAATTATCAAGTTCATTTTTTCACACAGAGAAAGTAATTATCATAGAGGATTTTAATATTTAAGTGGAACCTGAGAACGATAGCCTTAATACTGCTTTTATCTCATTATTAGATTCAGTTGGCTTCTGTCAGAGACTCACTATTTCTGGAGTATGGCATTGAAATGACCAAACACTGGATTACATATCATTAGGCAAAAATTCTTACACTAAAAGCCTATCAGATAATGCCGTAACAAAATTGAAGGAAGTGATTCCATCAGCATTTAATTCAATGCTCCATATAACCGAGGACTACTTTAATGACTAACTTTAGTCCCTCCCAAATTGATCATCTTGTTGATAATGCTGCAGGCTCAGTGCAAATGAAACGCAACTCTGTTGCCCCTCTGAAAAAGAAGATAATAAAGCAAAGGAGGTTTGTTCCATGGTATAACCTCAAACCCAGAAATTAGAGCAAACATCTCAGAAAACTGAAAGTAAATGGCGTGCTACCAAACTGGAAGAATCTTGATTAGTCTGGCAAAATAGTCTTAAAATACACAGGGAGGCCAGAGCAGTCTATTACTCATCATTAATAAAGGAAAATAAGAACAACCTACATTTCTTTGAACTCTACTCTACTTTGTTTAGCCACGTATTCCTGTAGCTCTCAGTAGTAACAACTTCCTGTACTTCTACAATGATAAAGTTCTAAATATTAGAAACAGAATTCATGACCTCTTTCCCTCAGTTGATACAGATTTATCTTCAAACATGGGAACATTAGAAACAGCTGTAATACCTGATATATATTTAGACTGCTTTTCTCCCATCGACCTTGAACAAATAACGTCAAGGATTTCTTCATCCAAACCAACAAACTGTCTCCAAAACCCCATCCCAACCAGGCTGCTTAAAGAAGTTTTACCCTTAATTAGCACTTCTTTACAAGGCACAATCAATCGCTTCCTTAAGATAAGGTAATAAAAAGCCTAGTATTGATCCAGAGGTTTTAGCCAACTATAGACCTACATCTATCCTTACTTGAGATCCTTGAGAAAGCAGTCGCTAAGCAGTTGTGTACCACCCTGTGGTAGTGACCCACTTCAGCACTGGTTATGCTACTTTGCACGATTCCTCCCGAAAATGGAGCGATTGTAGCTCGGGAGGTAGAGTGGTCATCCACCAATTGCAAGGTTGATGGTTCAATCCCTGGCCACTGCAGTGTGTCTATGTGTCCCTTGGGCAAGATACTGAAATATACCTTAAATTCGGTATGTGAATGTAACACTCAGATGAACATTGCTCAATGTATGCTTAATGAAATTGTAGAAATGTAACATAACATTATATGTCAACATTTCAGCCTCCAGTCGATTTCTGGAGTGTAATAAACTTAAAATGTCTGTTTTAGCAATAATATTCAGAAAAATGATAAAGTTTGAGTGTATGGACCTTCACATTTTACATTACCCTATAGCCTCAATAACCAACTCCAGCTCAACAAAATCTAGGTAAATATTATTTCTGGAACAAAACTGAAATGTGACAATATTTTTTTACAATATTTTTTTACACCTTATTTCCTTGACAAGTCGAGCATAAAGAAACATTAACGTTACATTGTCCTTCTGGCAAGTTTATGATTGCATAACGTCAGCTAAGTTTCCCACCTCACACAGACGCCTTCTGTTCAAAAGTATTATCACCATAAATTACAACATTTCTCTATTATGTTATGACTTGGGTGCATCCAACTTTTACTACCATATGCTCCTGCCTGTTAGCATCATTAAATTGGATCAACCTCCACTGTCTCCCCCTGTCCCGCAACAAGATACAACACAACCGGGTATCTTCCTCGAGGGCTAACCCAAGGCTAATTCATTAGCTGGCTAATAAGCTAGTCAACGAAAAAACTGTTGCACTTGTTGACTTCTTGGACAGTCTGTTAACGCAATTAACAGCTGAGAGATCAAGTTCAGTGAATAGACTTAGCTGAGGCTTGACACCAGCCAACAACAGCCAGCAGCTAGCTGTCACCTGTAGTGGCCCGCCCTTAATTATGCATAACTTTCAGCCTTAATATATACTACACAAGTGAGTTATATAAAAATTCACCCCTCCATACAGCTGTCATGAGGGGGGAAATAAACTATAGAGACCAAAACCATTTTTTGTGCCGGGCTGTAAACATGTTTATTCTTGCTGTAAAGTTGGGCATTTTAATATGGAAATCTATGGGGATTTATTCTCTTTTAGAGCCAGCCTCAAGTGGCCTTTCAAGGCACTGCAGTTTTTGGCACTTCAGCGTTGGCTGTATTTTTCAGCCCCGGAGGTTGCCGCTCGGTTCACAGCCGTGAATGCCTTTGAAGCATGACTGTAAGTGTAAGCCCTTATCTTCATCTATGAAATTCATTGCGTTGAGACAACACTGACATAATAGGACACACAGTTCTTGGAGAGAGACTGGCGAGGCAGCGTGATGGAGCCAGGGGGAAGCTATGATGACTTGAAATGTGGCCATCCAGAATTGGGATAAACTCTCTTACCTTTAGATGTGGTTGGACAACATGTCATGCAAGTTAGTTCATTTCAAGCATACAGAAGCTTTAGTCTTCAGCCTTCTTCCTCATTCTACAGCTTCAAAAGTGTCTACTGCTTTACCTCCGTTTCTTAATCGACCAGTCTTGCCTGTTTGATCTTTGTTCCATTTCCACTGTTTTCCACAAAAGTGCAGCACATAGAGAGAATTTAGGCACGATACCCTGCAAATTATACTTTATAAGTGTTGGTGTCAACAGCGTAAGATTCAAGGCCATAAAACTGCCCAGCAGTAACTTTTGGAAACGTGAAGCCTCCATTTTGGGAAGAGCGGGGACCTTCAGACGGTGTTTACATGTCTCAGCACAGCTGAAAGACTGCCTGAGCTTTGTATCGTTCCTCCACAGTCTCACTGTGTTCTTTCTCAAGTATCCTCATAAACAACATACTTTGATGTTTTTTGTTTTTTTCCTTTTTGAACAGTTTAACTGACTGCAGCCAAAAGCTACAGAGGGGATATAGAACTATTCCAAATATTTCACAGGGCTGATAACATAGATGCATTTAGATGCTGATCCAAATCCAGATGTTGCCTTTTCTGTGATGCAGACCATAAATATAAAGACAAACACTATTTAGCAAATTTTGCACTCTGCATATTTACTTTGGGCAGACATATTACATTTTATTTAAGTCACTCTAATGGATTTAATAGCTTTTACTACGTCTAAATTCACGTCCATTTGTGCTATCTATTCATCAGCTGTGGTAAAAATCAAACCAGAGATATTTATACTGCTCGTGAGATAAATGCTATTCGTGACTTGCTCCTTATTCATTTCCACTGAGAGATGCTGGGTTTCGTTGGACTGGAGGGGAAAAAAAGAGCCAAGGGCTTCTGAACTTCCTTACACATTCTTCCCACCGTACTAAGAATGGTTCTCAGGGATCCTTCCCAGCCCAACACCTAAAATAAAATCCAAACCAACAAAAACAACAACAGACCTGAGCAAGGAAAGCAGCCCAGCAAGGGAAACAGATTCCACACAGATTCCAGTATATTTAGGACACAGGCCACCGGGGCTGATAAGTACTGGTTTTGCAATACCATAAAGACCTCTTCAAGTACATATTTGTACACCAGGACCTGAGTTCACTGATAGTATGTTGATTAAAAAAAACATCCAACAGGTGAAGGGTTCGGGTGAAACTATTTATGGCTATGGGAAGGTCAAGTCCTATATTAAAAACATTCCTTGATGCCACGATAAATGTCAAGTCAAGTAAATTTTATATATATATAGTCCAAAATCACAACTTAGTCTCAGAGGGCTTTAGAATAGGGAAGAATATATAAGGATAGAACTTTACAAAACAATCCTGGCAGGCCCAGATTCTATTCGGACCACCCTGCAATCAAAAGACTTCTCTGGATTTTTACACAAAATTTACAGAGACAGATGTGAGTACCATGTTCTGACATTTTGATGTTTCTTCTTGTTCTTTCTAAGGAAAGCAGCATGTCAGCAGCACAACAGCAGCAGCTGTGGTTCTATTCAGATGGCTTTCAACTGCACTTGCAGCTCAACACAAAATCAATTTAGCTAAGATCACAAGTCAAAGAAAGTAGAATTGCAGTTATGCACAGAATGAAAATATAGTGCTACAGCTGAATTGATCAAAAACAGTGTGTATTAAGTGTATCAGTTCCATAGTTCCCATGTGAGATGGATGACTGAAAAAAATGTGACTGAAACACATGTGGTGCAGACACGTACACAAGTGTCACTCTAACGTGTTTGCATGGGTTTCTTTGAGACTTGTATGAATTGGACATATAATGTACATGTCCACTAGCAGGTGGTGTTATGTTTAGCCAACCACAATATGAAGAAAATTCTGTATGTAGGAACAATAAAAGAAAAAGGAGAAAAAAATCTCTGCAGATGCATACTTTCATCTTAAATTAGAAGAAAATTGAATTAAGGCCTAAAAAGAAAATTTGGACCAGATTAATGCCCCAAAAATGCAAGTGAAGTTTGCAGACTGCATTGAATAAAAGTGAAGCGTATCTTTTCCGTCAGACATATCACATGCATGGAGGAGCCATGTGTACCTACACAACTTTTGGCTTTGCTTTGTTTTACATGAAAACAAGCTCCTGCTCAAATACATATGACCATCTTTAAGTTTATGCACAGTAAAGTTGTGACCAGACGAATATGGCATGAGTATGTGTGTCTATTCAACACAACTGCACTGGTGTATCATCAGTCTGGATGGAGGAAAAAAAAGACACAGCAGAACCATCACACTCAGCATTTCTGGCCAACAGGTAATAACTAGGTTTGAGATTCTGTTTTTTGGACAGTTATGAAGTTCGTGACATCTTAACCCTGAATATGGCCAATGAGTTTGTTATACACAGATACGGAACAAGATATCCTTGTCTGTTTATTCTGCTTTGATCAAGTTGTTGAAACAATCAATTCTCAATCTTTCTCAAAGGATGAATGCTCCCATTACAAAATCAACAAACATTTACTGGCAATTCTATTCGGACTTGTTTTGCCTATTTCAGTGATAGGCTATTGAGTCTGTTGTACCACTGGCCTCACAATGAATGTAGAACACTTTGAAAAACACTGTGGACCACATAAGCCTGGTAGATGCACAGGTCAGTTGCACCGAATAGAAAATAATTCATGTCAACTACTGTATCTGCTTAAAGAAGGGGGTTAGGTTTTGCTTGCAGCCCATATAATGCGCTGAACTTTCACAGACTGTTTTAATTGCAGTTATATGAATTATGCCTTCATGAAATCAACAAAAAAGAAACTCTAATTCAGTTTAATTTTGAACTGACTTTGTCCTGAATTTGTCAACTACTGCTGTAATGAATACAAGGTTGCTGTGAGCTCTGATGTTTGAACTGCGAGGCATTTAAACATATAGATATTTAGATAAAATACTTGTACACCTTATAGGTGTCTGTTTACATTTATTTTTAACTGAATTTAATGACGAGTGTATATTTGTGGTACTGAATTCAGAGAGAGACAAACTGAAAACATGTTTTGGAGTTGTCACCTTCGGTTCAGGGGACAAAATCAAGGAGGAGTGTAAAAGGAATGTAAAAGGAATCTGACAACAACACAATTGCACTGGTATCAAAACTGTCCCTTCAGAGATGGGACAGTATGGCTCCACCCTTGAATTAGAGATCGACTCCATCACATTTTCCCTTTCTGTGCCCCACTTTAAGTTTCCATAGTGTCTCAAAAACAAAAAAAAATGTACATGACACTTAAATATGTTTGCTTATGGTGTCTGCAGAAGCTGCCAGCATTGCTCTCTCCGTTTTTGTCTTTGTGCACCATAATTATTTTGAGCTCTGCGTAATTTGGTAAACACCAGCGCTCCTTCCAGAAAAACATAAACGTAATAAAGTCAGTGCTGTTTAAGGCGTTGGGTTTGGCCTCCAACACCTTTTCTCACCACTAACACTACCTCCACAGTCAGTCAGTCAATCAGCAGGCATGAGTCCTTTGTGCAACCTAGAGACTCTAGAGGACCGGGGGAAGGAGTGTGAGGCGGGAAAAGCCATGAAAACTACAAATGTCTGATGCAACAGGAGTCAAAGAGCAATAGCTAAATCCCTGCAGCACCAAAAAGTGGCATTTTTCCACAGAGCTTGAGTGGAGTATGAAATCCTGTACATTGGATAGCTTCCCAGTGTAGAAACTATAAAAGCAGACATGAAAAGCTGTATGGTGACCGTTTATGGAAGGTGTAGGATCTTTAACATAAAGCATGTAGAATATGCATTTAAACATAAACTCGTTTCCGACCCCTGGGCAAGCCAACAGGATGCAGCGGTCAGCAACCCTAGTTTGCGAGCATGTCACTTCTCATTGTAAAACTGCAAAAATACTACAGAAGCAGTGTGCCAATCATGTCGGAATACACAAGCACATGTACTGTGGAGCGCTGAAACTGCCAAAGGTAGTAAAAGTCAATTTTTCTGGGCTCGTCGTGTATTTGTTGTACTATTTCCTGAAGCAACATTTCCTTTACCTAAACGCATTTCCAATTTTTGTAATGTTTATATGACAACAAGATGGGCATGTCAGGGTTTGTGTGTGTTTGTAACATCACTAGAGCAATCAAGAGGACTGAGTGGCTAGCTAGCTTAACTGAAAATAGTGGTACTTAAACACAATGAGCACCAGACTACTTCGATGCAGCTACCATTCTGTTGCAATTGCAAGTGGGGTAAACAGGAAATAGGACCCAAAATGCAGACACCAAAGCAGGATTCGAGCAGTTCAATATATTTAGCATGAAAAGCAAAAGAATCACAAGATGGTCAGGCAGGCAAGGGTCAAGACCAGAGTTGGCAATCCACAAAGGCAAACAATAAGGAGTAGGCAAAAATCTGGAATCTGAAAAAATCAAGCAAAGTCCAGGGTAACACAAGGCAAAATCCCAAACTGGGAGAATACAAGGAATCACACAAGAGGGGCTGGAAGGCTTGGCATGAGGTACAAGATCCAACGAGCAAAGAAAGTGACGAAATCCACTAAAATGATGGAACACAGTTGAAAATAAACACTAATTCTAAGGGCGGGAAACAACAAAAAGACAGGAAGTAAAGTCATTAAACAGACATAAGGGCATGCTCTAACAAAATAAAACAGCAAATAAATTGACAACCCAAAACTGTGACACATTCATAAAAATCATTTCATTCAGTATTGATAAAACTACATGAGTCAGTTCAGGTAATGCTAATCAGCCATATACTGTATTGTATGTGTCTGTAACAGCAATTAAAGCATTTTAGCCAGCAAGCTAACGCCAACAATATTAGCTATCCAATCTAATTAGACAGAATGACTGTCTAAATTCTCCATTGTTCACCCAGTCACTACAGTTTTCTCTATTGTCAGCAGTAACACTAATCATCATCTTTTTGCAGTCACTGTAATTTTTGCATCTATAAAATACAGTACATTGCATTGTGGGATTGTTAAGAAAAAGTAGTCCCCATGGATACATGGCTCCAAATTCGTACGTTAAAATGAAGTAGCCAACAGCAAACGTAGTGCACTCTATAGAACACTATAACTGGTCAAACAGTGCTGCATAAAAGCTCAGCATTCAGTTAAATAATGAAAACGTCAGTCCAAGTCCAAGCTTTCAGAAAATTCCACTTCCGAGGTTGTGAATACCATATGCACTCTTTTTGTGAGCAAGTAAACATGACTCCAATTGAAGGCAGCAACAGCCCATGTTTCTATCTTCCTAACATTACCTTGATCTTCATCTCAAGCACAAATCTGTTGCCTTCATCAAGGATCACAACAGAAATCCTTGATGTTATTGTGTATCCTCGACAATTTGGAGATGTGTGATTAAAAGCTAGTGAAGCAAGCTGAGCTTTTCTCTTTTATACCCACCTGATTGTTGCTTGAAGGAAAAGTATAAAGTTATGTATTTGTTTTTACACACCATTATAATTACTTAACAGTCTCATTTATTGATGTAATCAGTTATATTTTTGAATCTTCAGATATCATAATCTGCCATTTGCCTCTGCCTCCATACTAACCACGCCAGGCGAATTTAAATGTATGTACAACATATTATAATGTATCAAAGATAAAATGTGCAATTGTGTAAAATCATGTGCAGCTGCTGGGATAGACAGATTGCAACACCACCCCTGTAAAACCTGCTGATTATGGGAGGTACAGTAAAAATGAAAAGTACTGGTCATTATAGCACTTAGCTTTGATTAAGATAATTGTCTTTAAAGTAACCCATTACCTGCTCCGAAAATAAATCCTAAAATGAGAGCAAAATCTGATTAGGCAACCAAGAAACTCAGCGTCTCTGGCTTTAATTTCTCTTTGTCATGAGACCAACCGTTCCATAATTTCATAATGACGGGCAAAATTTTGTCAAGATGAAGACAAGAAAATCCAGAGGGAAGCAGTGAAAGCTTTTGGTTACTCTTCTGAATTACAGTTAGCCTCAGAATGGTCAAACTTCCAACCATGGTTTTTGTCTTTGGACTCCTGTAATTGCAGCTAACGCTCAGCCAGGAGGTCCAGCTTCAGTCCTTCCATTCATAAAGCTCTAAAAGTGCCTCTTAGTGGCATATTTGGTTTATTAAAACGTTAAATCTGAGCCACCGTCACTTCCCCAGCTCAAACACTCTATCTTTAGCTCCTGCTTTCCACTCTTCCCTGCTGGCACAGGCACATCAACCTGCAATTATTTTTTTTTCCTTTCTTGCAGGCACCATGGCATCCTCTAACCTCTGGGACCAAAAGGACACCAGACAGTCCAAAAACAGAAAAATAAAAAGTAAGGTGTAAGAAATACAGATCTATATTGTACATTTGCAAATTTCCCCGTTGTGGGACTAATAAAGGAATATCTTATCTTATCTTATTCCAACTAGAAACAAACCAGTGATGTTGGAATTATGTCATTTTTTGACCAGACGGTTTTTAAGACACTCATCATATCTAAATCTTTTAGGGGGTTCCTTTTATACATTTTTGTACAGGAGTAATTCATGTATGGATTCCTACATTTCAAGAACCGAGCTAGAAGAGAATGAATATCGGACCTACATTCGTGAGGTGGACACAAAATGAATACTGTTTCTCCTTGTTGGCTGGATCTAAATGCTAACACATTAACCATAACAACTTTATATGATGATAATATGCCAGCGTTGCATTTGCAGCTTGTTACATTTTCTTAAAGTGGCCGAAAAGTCAATTACTGCAGGTTTAAGGGAGCCTAACCAAAAATGTTTATCTTATGAGTTTCTGTTACAAAATGAATACAGGTGTGATATATCACCATCCCATAATTTAAAGTCTCAAATAGCAGAATGTCGGTCAGCCCTTTATTGTTAAATGAATGAATGGGTTTTGTAGAAAAAAACATGTTTATATACTGAGAAAAGTGTTGTTTTGGTATTGGTGGCAAACCTCAAGTATCAAACTACTACTACTCATTAACAAGTCAAAAATATAAAAACTGTAGTTCTGTTGAGAAAAACAAAAGTCATGTTTTACCTTCTCTCCATGGATGACCAGTGTGCAAAATACATTTCTTCAGAATCATTTAGACACACAAATGTGACTTAAGCACATTGTTTCAACATAATGTGGAAAACAGAGGCTGTGCATATTGGGGGACAATCCCTGTCATCACCAGAGTTAATTAAAGCTGTTGAAGGAGCATTAAGTCACGTCTGGAGTGCAGCAGTAGCATGTTAAGATGTTTGGAGGAGCAAAACAATGGTTACAGCAGACCCTTCGCAGAAATACCACCCACCCTGCCATCAGGAATTAAAAGAAAACACTGAGAACTTCATATCATGCTCTGCCTTGACTGCTTTCCATACTGTATATCTCCCATCCTAATTACATGTTTATGCACTGTGACTGCGTTTTACCATACACAGTACGAGGTTACCCAGAAACAGCATGTGAATCTAAGTAGTCCTTTACATTAAACCTCACAAGAGCCAGATTTAGATTGGGAGGCATTAATTCTGACACACCAAAAAGAAAAAAAAAGATCCAAATGAATTAAAAAGCAGCCATGCCTCACTGTGGTCGCAGCCACTTTCATGGTGAGATGCAGTGGCATATCTGCAGCTTAGAAAGTTGTTAAATGTCGACTCCACCCCCACACTACTCTGTCATTTATTTCAAAGAGTTTACCAAAGATGCCCATGGCTCACTGAGCACTCATCTGCGGCCACTGAGACGTTGGCAGTTTAAATGATATGGGCAGAGGGAAGGAAAGGGCTTTTCAAAACCAGAGATATATTGCACAGTGGTTTGGCCAATCAGGACTGTTATATAATGCAGACGTAAAGTTGATGAGGATCATCATGTTAAATCATTTATGCAATGCAAAAAAAAAAATAACACATGATCTCACATTCAGACGTCAACACTTACTTTCAAGACTACTTTTAAACGTGATTGCTTTTAATTCTTACTCTGTTATGATTATTTCAAGTTAAACATGTCTGTGAAGGCTCTTAGTCATCCAGGTCACGGTTGTCCACAGAGGGCTGAATCTAGGGATTGTACTAGGTCGTACAACCAACCATAGGTTCAAGCCTCATATGATGTTCATGTTGAACTGTTATTTTGCTGCTTGCTGCCTGTTTCTTTTGATCATCAATACTGTCTTATCTCATCTTATTTTGAAACAAGCTGATCTTTATTAAAAATGCAGTTAATCAAAAAAAAAACTAAATGGAGAGATTTTGCAGTGTACGGGATGGAGATATGTTTGAATGCATGTGACTATTGCAGCAAAAATATTACATGTTTTAAAAATCTATCTATCCAAAGAGTCCCCTTTCTTAGGTATTTGTGCTTCGGATGAACATTGGACACATTCACGACCGTAAATGTACAGCAAGATGTAGAGACAACTTCATTGTGATATCACGTAGACCTTTCGACAAAAACTTTCTGGGCCGGCTGTTAGATGACCAGCAGAGATTCCAGGAAGTCACCGATCTGGACAAGAAATAGTCCTACACATCTCTCTCAACTCACTGCAAAGATTTTACTCTAGATTACTCTCTGATTAAAGAAGAAGAGTGCTAGCAAGGGACATGGATGTAAACAATGCAGGTTTCAAAATCTACCAAAATTTTATGAGGAAGAAAAAGCATTTAAAGTGTTCATCACGCCTCAAGGATACACACAATGTGTTTTAGTGACTATGAGAGAAATTCTAAAACATGAATTCAGACTATAGTCTAGCCAATAAATTGGTAAGGTCATTTTATCTTATTGCAGATATATAAGTAAGCAAAGATGCTCTTGAGGAAGTTTAGAAAGTGTTTTGCTGTTGCATAGGTTAGCCCCCAGAGGGCATTACTGAGACTATTTTTTTACACTGTAAAATTTCCTGCCTCGTACATACTGTATCTTTGTAGCTACTTTAAAGAATCCTGATCAAAAATGATTGGTTATGTTATGTGTGTCGAAAAAAGAAAGAGAACAAACTTTTTACTATTATTTTCTCAATTATCAATCCAAATCATTATTTTATTATGATATGATTCTAGTGAAAGAAGATACACTCTGATACTGATCTTTGAATGCCACAGAGCAATACTTGCATGAGATTATGAAAACCCTTGTCGAGAGGATTCACAAGTGTTAGTCCTCCAGTACAACTACAGCTATACCCCATGTTTCTCTACTGTTGCAACTCAGTGAGTCTAAACTGCAGACCAAAGGCTGAAGTAGGTAGCAACTGAGAACAAAACCTCACTCCTGCCTCCTGGTGTCTTAATGCTGCACTGTGGATCCCTGTGGCAAACCACACAGCAGTTTGTAAAAATCACAGAGACAATATACAGACATAAACCTGCCAGCATCATGATAGGCTTTACTATGTGAAATTTAAATCTGAACACAAATTAAGCTGGAGGTGAGTTTTAAAAATCCACCTAAATTAGTGAACACTGCTGCCGTATTACAAACCCAGAAATTACAGATAAAAAAAGAAGTTCCACAACTTTCCAGCGTCCATTAAAAGCTGGGTGTAATTTCAGATTGAACCAAAACTGAATAAAGAAAATAGCTGTCTGGTGTCTCAGCCTTACCAGTACAGAGTCTTCAGACTGGAGGAAAATATTGTCAGACTTGCACAGTCTTTACTTTTCCAAAAAAACATCCTATCACAAACCACTTAGTCAATAACATGATGGTTTTTAGCAGTAAACACCTGTGTGTGTGCAGTTGGAAATACAAATCCAGGCTAAAAAAGGACACTAAAACAGAGAGCCATCTGTCAAATAGTGCAGTGCATAAGGATGTTAACTTCAAGAGCTGCACAACCACATGCCACAAAATTAACTACAGCAAGATGAATCAAGAAACTAACTTATATAAATGTCATCCAAAGAGAATTTGACAGGAATCCCCACACTGTTGCTCCACTGAGACAGAGAGAGCCAGATGAAAAGAAAGGAGACAGAGGAGGAGAGGGAGGACCATCACCCTCAAGTGACAGGCTTCCTGAGGACATGGCACCCATCATTAAAGATGACATCAGAGCAGGGAGGGCCTTCCACGCGAGGTAGATCGTCCACGATGCTGGAGCCCTTCTCAGTATAAATACCTTGAGCCCAGTGCCCTGGGAAGCAGCAGCTGCCACTCAGACAGACAGGTTCCAGAACAAAGGATATAACAGCACAGTGCCAGGACAGCAGCCTCCCGACCCCCCCAACTGTTTCTTTGGAGCGTAAACCATCCTGGTAAGGTGGCATTTTGGCATTTTTCTGATTTCAGGTTAGTGCACAGAGGATTCCCAACTGCAGCCTGGCAGGTCTGGTCTCACTGAGGGGAGGATTGCTGCTGGAGCACTGATAGTTGCTGGCATTACAAGTGTAATGAGCATGTGCTATGGCTGGGTCTACACTGGGAGAGATTTTGTACCTGTAACTTCTTTTTTTTTTTTTATTAAAAGAGAGAGAGGTTGCTTGATTTCATTACCTAAGAACCTGAAAAAATGCAACAAGTTTTTGATTACAAAGTATAAAAATCTTAAATCAAAGCTGTCAGAGGTGGATACATTTCACTTCAGGACAGTAACATTGATAGAAAAGTATGATCTGGTCAATTTAGAAATTAACTAATTACTACAATTAACTAATGCACCAACTACACTAGTGAAGTGGAGCAACACAGGCACCACTCTTATATTATCTTACCTGGTCTTTTGGTTGCTGATTGTTATTAGAGACAGAGACAGCAACAGTGCTTCTTCTCATAAATGAATTCTCTCTTTGCAGGTTTAGCTTCACAAGATGGACCTGAGGGTAACAAGCCTTCTCCTCGTCCTCCTAGCTTTGGCTGAGGCAACCCCTGAGAGGTACTACCATGTGCCAAAAGTGAGCAAGACTCCCTACCCCGCCAAAGCTCATGGTGAGTCACATATGTCTTTTCCCATCAGGGTTGTTCATGCAAAACTATTGACTGTAATAACAATCATGCCAATCTTTTGATGAGAGGGAAATGCAGGAATTAACACACACACAGGTAGTTCAAATTCATCTGGGGAAAATGAGCAGAATAGAAAAGATGCCTCCATCTATTTATGCTTAGTATAATAATTGAACTCCATCGTTCATTTGAAATCACCACAGGCTGCACAGTAAAACTGCTTTCTCTATCAGCTCCATAATCCATCTGTTTTTGCTCAACAATTAAAACAAATTGAAACACCAGACACTTCAAGTTACAGGTCTTGTGGAATTTATAGGATGTATGCTTACAGATTTTTAATTATAACTAATTGTGCCGAAAAGCATGGGAGCAGACGCGCGCAAAAGAGGTTTTAAAATTAATCCACAAATAAAATATAGAGTTACAGCCTACAACTGCATACATGTAATTTACTCATGCGATACACTCCTCTTGGAATGACTAAACAAGTCACTGCGACCCACTGTTAAATAAATTTAATAACTTTAACCACTGATCTGAAATCATGATAACCTGTGAAATATGACAGCTTCATATAAAGAACCTGACAAATGAGACACATTTCTTAATTAACTGCACATTCAAATCATTATCCTTTCATGCAACCTTGCACACTGTTGGCTCATACAAATCGGTAAATGAGGCTGCCCAAACCCCACCCACCTTCATTAACTGTCATCAAGGTGCACAACCCAGCAAGTCCAGCACAACGTCTCATTGGCTTAGAGCAGAAGGCTGTGGTTGAACTGGCTGCTCTGCTGTGAATGTGTATAAATGTATATAACTGTGAGGTTGGGCATGGCTGTAAAAGAGCACTTGTGCTCTGGATAAATAAAGGTTAAAGAAGGAAAATGTCACTTTTGCATGTGTGATAACAAAACACTAAGCAGTGGTCATGATGTACGTAACTGCCAGGGTGATGTGTAACACTATATTTTATATCCAAACTAAACAATGATTCATTTGACAGTTGAGAATTTATTCCTCCAGTTTCGTTTTTGTGTGAAGAGGTTCTGATGTGGTTTGACTGTATGTCTCCACATAAAAATAGAATAGAAAGCCGACAATGTGAGCTCAAATTTGACAAATCTCCAAAGCAGATGTTGTTACCACGTTGCAGGCACGCCCTAACAAACTGCATTGTGGCATTAAAAATCACACCACACAAATGCAATGAAAAAAAACAACACAGACTGCACAGAAACACTCTCACAAGTTCAAACAGCAAATTTAACAAACCACTGCAAATTTACTAAAGCTTCACTCTGGATGAGATAATAGAGCCAGTATAGAGAAGAAAGGAATCACACAATAACGACTCCAACTAAGGGGGCGTTTATTGAAGGCAAGCAATTTAAGAATGGATGTCGGTACTACAGTGAACTTTTCAGTGTTAACAGGTCATATGTGGTTCAGCTCCTGGGTCAGCTACTGTGGCCAGTATCATCACCCCCACTTTGTGGTATTGCTGGCTGCCAAAAAGTCCAGTTCTGGCACAAATATGCCTTATGGGGTTTCAGCCACGACTTTATGTGGTTTGAAACTGGCAGCCCTGTCAAACATTTTCTTCTGAAAACACAACAATTATTTGAAAAGAGAAGCCAAGAATACTGGGTTTGATTCTTTGACAGGTCTAACTTCTCTTTTGCCTGTGATGCATCCAGATTTATAGTAAATAAAGGAAAGCAACGTGATAGCATTATTATCAGGATGTTTTTGTGCACAATTCAAAAATCGGTATAGTTTATTTGTTTATTCTTTTTCATGTAATACCTAAATGGCACATGTATTCTTAATACAGTAACAGATGTATCATGTATAGGTAGGCTTGAAAAAATAATTTTTAAGATTTCCATCTTTCCATCATGACATCAAACAGAAATTAAAGATCCATTTAATGTCACCACATAAATTTGCTTTAACCTAACAAGCAGAGTAAGTGTTTCATTTCATGAGCCGTCAAGCTGTCACAAATAAAACAACATCCTGACAAATGATTTAAGAGAGAAGACAACCAGGTGACACGTTGGTCTAGGGGTTAAGAGTTCCCTGGGCTCCAGCCTTGAGTGTTATTGCCAGTCTCTTTGACCCCTCATTTCCTGTTATCTCTCTACTGCAAAATATCATTAAAGACATACATTTTGAAAAAAAAAGAGAGAAAAAACAATGTCTCCATTAACAGCTTTATAGGGTAGGTCAATTCTTATGTTGACTTTAGCGATAAATATAGATTGGTGAGCAATAACCTCCAGTAAAATAACAAACTGATGTTATATAGCAATTTAGTGCATATACTGTATATGCACTCATTTGACCTTGCCCATAAACTCTACGCTATATGGTAGGAAACGCATCAAGGTGATGTTGACAACTTGCAGACCACTAACTATAGATTCACAGCCACGGCGAATGCAGGAAATTAAAGGGTACCATATAGTGCAGGGAAATGAAACTGAGATGCACAGGAGCTGGTGTGTTGGGTTCCAAGCCAGAAGCTTGGTGAGAACATCACCTCAGACCAGTGGTGCTGTTGGGACTATCCTGGGAAAAAAGGAGTGCGGTCCTCACACCCCGCCCTACAATCATAGGGAGTAGTCAGGTTGTGGTCTTATGGAGAATACCAAACCTTTGGTTATTCACAGTCCAAGGAGGTGTCTTACCTAATGCACTGAAAAGGCTCAGAGAGTCAAAGAATGTGGAGAGAAATGCTTCAAAAGAAAGCAATTTCTCGATCATACACACTCCATTTCAGTTTGTCATTTCTTTAGGGAAAACTAAGGATATTCTTGTCTGTATCAACTGTATGCTTGTATGTGTATTTTCTATATCCATCCACAAAATCAAGTGGAATACTGTGCAGTATCCTTTTTATATTAAAGCTCATGATTCTGCCCAACAGACTGACAGTTTACTATATGCAACTATGAACATCTAACTGAACCAAACTGGTCCAACACCTGTGACATTGACCTGTGTATCACATTAACTGAATAATTATATAACCTGTATCTGTATTTATGTATTCCCTAGCTGTCAAAGGCCAGGACGGTATTCCAGGTGCTCCAGGTTCTCCAGGTGAGCCAGGACCAATGGGACCACCAGGACCTCCTGGAAAGAGCGGTGTAGGACATACTGGACCACAAGGCCCACCAGGACCTCCCGGACCCCCTGGCTACTCTCATGCAGGTAAACCTGGTTCCCCAGGTGGCCATGGAAAACCAGGTGGCCCTGGGATCCCAGGTGAGAGAGGTGCACCTGGTTCAACTGGACCAATGGGTCCCAGAGGTGCACCTGGTACACCTGGAACACCTGGCCCCGCTGGAATTTCTTCTGTTGGAAAACCTGGACCATCTGGCATCCCTGGGGCAATGGGACCAAGAGGAGAACCTGGTCTGAAGGGACATCCTGGTGTTCCTGGTCTTCCTGGAAACAAAGGAGAGAGAGGTATTGGAGTTCCTGGGGTTCAAGGACCACCAGGAGCAGTTGGACCAATGGGCCCATCTGGTATGCCAGGCAAACCTGGAGTTGGTAAACCTGGTGCCCCTGGCTATCCTGGAGAACCTGGCAAGGGTGGCCAGCCAGGAAGAGATGGTAGTCCTGGGCCAATGGGTATGACAGGACCAAAGGGTCACACAGGGGCTCCAGGCACAGGAGCACCAGGAAAACCAGGCCAGAATGGTACCCCAGGTATGCCTGGACCTATGGGGTCTAAAGGTCCTCAGGGTCCTGCTGGACAGCCAGGTTCTCCTGGCATGCCAGGTGTTGGCAAAACGGGTGAACCTGGAATACCAGGTAGCAGAGGAGCCCCAGGTACTCCAGGAACCACTGGTCAGAAAGGAGAGCCAGGCCCAACTGGTTTTACTGGTCAGCCAGGTGCTCCTGGTCCCATCGGCCCAGCTGGTCCACAGGGTGCAAGAGGATTCCAGGGTGAGGCAGGTCCACAAGGACCCAAAGGCGACATTGGTATGGTAGGTGCACCAGGCCCAAGGGGAACCAAAGGTGAGCAGGGAGCTCAGGGTTTCACTGGAAAACCAGGTACCCCTGGGGCAGTAGGTCCTGCAGGACTTCCAGGTCATCATGGTCCTCAGGGTCAAAAGGGTACACAAGGCCATGCTGGTGCCCCAGGACTTCCAGGTGCCAATGGCGCTCCAGGACCAAAGGGACACCCAGGCCCCTCAGGAGGACCAGGAAAAAGTGGTGAGAATGGAAGGCCAGGACCCATGGGACCAGTTGGCCCCCCTGGTCCAGCAGGTCCCCAAGGGTTTAAGGGCCATCCAGGTCTTCCAGGCCCACCTGGCCCAGCTGGCTTGACAGCTAAGGGAATTTCTGGTCCTCAGGGTCCACCTGGAATTCCAGGTGCCAGAGGTCAAGATGGTATGCCAGGTCCCGTCGGCCCTCCTGGTCCACCTGGCCCACCAGGAGAGATGATTTACCATCATGAGAAGAGCATGCCAATCAAATCCCATGAGGTTCTGATGTCTCATGAGATGATGAAGGCCCCCATGTCTGCCTTCAGTGCTGTGCTGACAACTGCCTACCCTCCAGCTGCAAGCCCTATTCAGTTCAACCAGGTTCTGTACAATGGGGAGAACCATTATGATGCCCATAGTGGTGTGTTTACCTGCCAGGTCCCAGGCCTCTACTATTTCAGCTATCATATGCATGTCAATGGTGCTAATGCACTGGTAGCCCTGTACAAAAATGATGAGCCACTTGTTTTCACCTATGATGAGTACAACAAGGGCTTCCTGGATCAGATGTCAGGCAGTGCTGTTCTTATGCTGCATGCTGGTGACAGAGTCTTTGTCCAGGTCCCTGATGAGGAGAGTAATGGTATATTTGCAGCAGATAATGTTCACTGCTCTTTCTCTGGGTTCTTGATTGCCTCAACGTGATTTCACAAATCCAAATAAAGCTTAAAACCTTACGAAACATTCAACTACTCAGAGAAATTTGATCAGTGTATAAAAATCCAAATTGAGATTGAGGATTAAATAAAAATATGGTTGTATTTTTTACAAGTTTAAAGTGCCTCATTCAAATCTTTACAAAAATAAAAAGTCTTCAACTTGATAATAAATCATTTGACTGACAGAGGTATTTAAAATAGATTTAAAATATATGGTTCAAATTGACCCCTTTCCCCAGTTCACCGTGTGTGCCTTTGAAATTTTAAGAAACATGAAACAATACTGGAAGATATCTTAAGTGGTGTTTTACAACTGCCTGTAACATTTACAGCATGTCTTTTATTTGTGTTTTTTGTTATTAATGTCTGTTGCTTAAGAACTGCTTAAGAACCTGTAATATACATACAAAAGACACGCAAAACTGTTGTACTATATGTTATTTAGATCAGCACATTCTCACAAGCACTGTGATCAGCAAAACAACACAGAATGAGAAATTCAAACTGCATTTAGTTTTCAAAATGACTTTGTCCCAACTATGTCCACAACTATGGATGTTTTAAGTTATGTACCACTTACTGACCAAAACACAGAATAAAAGTTCTAGTTTGAAAAAGAAAAATATCTCCTGTGTATTGTGTGTGTGTTGTTCTTCTTTACAATATGAATCCTTGACATCAGCACATTAGAAATAAGCTATAAACTTAAAAGTCTGCTGCTTTGGAATAAAAGGCGTACCTTTGAATGCAGATGTGTTGTAATTGTGGTCGATGGCAGCAACCATGTCTTTCCAAAAGTCAGAGTTCACCTCATTTCCTCGCTATTTACAAAAACATAAAGTTACATTTTAACATGTGAATATGTGAAAATCTCAACTGCTAGTATGAAACAATACCTTATCAAATATTACCTTATGCAACATGTCCACAACTCTTCCACAGAGAAAAGCCCCGGGTAGATCAAAGTAGTTGTCATAGAAATAGTATTTTGCTGCAAAGAACAAAACAATAGATAAGTAAATCAATTAAATCTAGTGACGTGATGTGAAAAAAATCCCAGATAATGCACATTAGCCTACTTAAGAGGCAGCTGCAAAGGTAATAAAGGTGGACATAAACATTATACCAGATCTTGTGAAGGAGGTATTGAGGCTGTTGAAGTGCCTCCACTCCCTTTTTGGACCATAATGTTTAATGATCTCTTCTGTGCTGAGGTCATTGGTTCCATGTGTTGCTCTAATCAAGTAAGAAATAAAACTTTCATTATTTTGTGATAGCAATGAGACCTTTGACAAAGGAACTGAAGAGATGTTACGGGAAGCAGATCAAATACATTTCATGCAGCAAGAGCATACCGCAAGACAGTTCCATCGTCGGCCAGCTTCACAAGGTTTCCTTCTTCCAGGTCCACCACTAGCCCTTTAAAACTGGACCCAAAATTCAGTACGTTATAAGTACAGTATGAACATGGCCTGTTAACATATGCTTGCTGAGCCAATGCACATTATTTTGGCTGCTAAAAATGTAAAAATCAGTTACACATTTTGGCCATTCGTCACTTAATGAAAATTAAGTTGAGAATATCAATTTCATCACAGTGTGTTCAGTACAGATAGACCAGATAGCAGGTCTGGGACTTGTTTAGTCTAGCTTAGTGCATAGACTGCTAGCTCCAATATAAGTGAAAAAAAAAAACTACAAGCGATTACATTTTTATTGATAAGGCAATTTATGACTTATTATATATACCTTACTATACCTTATCTTACTGTACTAAAAGCTTATAATTAATAATACTGAAGTGCTGAATGCCTGCAATCCTTTGGTTCCTGACAGAGTGACATCCCAGTGTGAATATTGATTTTACTTGGATTTGGGTTGGGTAATGGCCTACTAACAGTCACCATGAAGAGGCATGTTTATGAGTGATTAAGTGCAGGTTGGTACACTGTGAATCAAAGGCCGTATTTTCCACCACAAGTATTGAATAAATATAATCTTGATAGCTCTGACAAATAACTAATTATGCCTCTTTATGTCATAGTTTCCCCCTAGGCTGGGGGAACTGCTGCTGCTCACTCACCAGAAATCCCAGGTGGCAGGGGTTAGGTTCAGCAGGTCCTTGTCATAGCCTTTATGCTCCACCAAATACCGGGCAAAGCTCTCATAGATCAGCTGCAAAAACAATAAAGAGATAACATCACCTACTGCAATGAGCGGCACTGTCATAATGCAAAGGACAATAACCATGTGTCACTGAATGTCAAGACACACAGGTTCTTCTTCCAACTGAACACTGCACAGGTTCCTGATGGTTTCCTCCTTCTCCAGCTGAAGGTGTGATGATCAGTGACACCTTAATGTTTGGGTACTTGAGAGCAGCAGAACAAGACAAACTTATTGTAAATGCAATATTGACATATTATCATCTCATATACTTGTTATGGAGAACATACTGACTAACAACTGTCTATTCACACATCCAACAGATGGAGAGAAATATTAACATTCATTTGGAGTCGTGTGTGCACACCTAATTATCTTATAAGTTCTGACTTATAACTTTAATAATTTCATCTGTCTGCTGAATATTTGGTGCTGAGCAGGTAGTGAAAGCAGTTGCCCGAGCTCGCTGGAAACAGCAACGATGAGAAGGTACAGGCTGGAAAAGCAAAATAATGAGCTAAACAGACAAAAAAGTTCCATGGGACTGAAAGTAACCACAAAGTCAGGTGTTAATTCACTGTTGGTTTGTCATAAGTGGCACCTGTGACATTCCATACAGTCATTTGATCCATTGTTCATATCAGAAGTATTGATTAGTGCAGTTACGTTTAATGGAGTTATTTCAGCTATGGGCAATAATCTCCTATCTTCACAAACACCTGATTTTCAGATAAAACATCTGCTTGAGTGTATCTCAGTTTTCAGTTAAATCAACCAATTAGTCAAAGAAATCACTAGCAGTCAACTGAATTTCTTCATTGGGACACCCTATTGTGGTTATGGCAGGATTAGTAGACATACATGTGACATGCATGGGACAAGCGTCAATGAACTCCAGGCCTGACAGAGCCTCATGTTTGGCTGGGATTCCAAAGTCATTCATGTTTTCTCACTCAGTGTCACAGAATCCAGCTGTACACTGAGAGTCTGCGGCTTCTAATGAAAGCAAACGCACTGTGATGTGAGAAGATGCTGCTGCCAACAGGCCTGGATTTAAAGACATGTGTGTGTGTGATGATCAACCTGTGAGTCACGCAGAGTGACTGCAGCACCGGGAGCATCGCAGCACCTCACACACACACACACACACACGGCTCCGCGTTTGACCACTCTGACATTTTCAACACGATGCATGCGCACAGGCCAGACAGGATTGACGAGTATTGACGGCTCCGTGCTATTTATAATCCAGATGTGGTGCGGATCGAAGCGTCACGGCCGCTGGATGGTGATGTACGGGAGCTAGCTGCACACACACACACACTCACCCTGGAGGTCTCCTTCAGATGGTAGCGGCACAGCGTGTGGTCCAGGTCGAAGCCGATAACATCGCAGTCCGACAGGCTGAAGTATTCGCTCATTGTGACCGCAGGCAGAGCTACTGTCCACAGATGAACTTGCACACTAACACTAACGCGCTGATATGTCAATGTCACTGATGAGGCTGCGCTCTGGAGACGAGCTGCTCGGTACCGTAAAGACAATCCACCCAGCCCCTTTTTCCTCTACCTGAACCGCTTAGCAGTGAGAGGTTAACAATCAATCGTCAATAAGTTACCCATATAGAGCTATAAACTAAACTTGAACTCCTGTGTGCCAGGAGAAGGCGGCAGAGAGGCGAGTGCGGGAGCGTGCACCGTTTCCGGGTGTGGAGCGAAACCGTAACGCACAGTGTACATGCGCACAAGGAATCTGGAATGCGCATTCAATTCTACCCTCCTCATTGTTAACATAAGATAACGAATTACAGGCACTTTAAAGTTGCATTATTCATTAATTTTACATGAACAAATGACTGTGTAATGTAAAAGGAGTTGATTGCATTTTAGCGTCTTTCAGCTGCGCTATTTGTTTTAGTTTTTTCGCAATGTTATATTTTGGCATCTGTTTGTCACCTTTGCCATATTGGTTCAGTCCCACCTTTCTTATTAACCTTCCAGCAGCAGGCAAGTCGATTTCAGTGAAAAAGCTCTGATAACCCCACAGTACACTACCCACTCCTTACATTGGATGACTTAATCTCTGCTCATGATTTCTGCATTCATCAAAGAAAAATAGATTCAGACATGTTGTGATCATGCTAGATATAATAGATATGGCATGGAATTTGGTTACACACATCACATAATTGTGACTTACAGTGATTTTTACATTTTTTTTATCAGTCTTTATATTTCATTTATATTTTTCTTGAAGAAACTGGCTTCCATAGAAAATCATTAACGTCATTAAAGCGACATATAGTATACATCCTGGTGTGGTGGTCATGTGACAGGAAGTGACCAAAATAGGGGTGTGGGCGGTAGCAAAAGTGAAGAAAGTAGCTCATGTGTAAAAGTTCCAATGCTTAAATAACGTATCCTGTCTTACAATTCAACCTGTTCTGACCAGATTTCTTGAACAAATTCATATAAAGCCATAAACATAATTAAAAGAAAAAAATATTATATTAAATATAAATATTATTAATTATAATTTATAGTATATTCCCCATAATTTTCTTTTAACACAGCTCATCCTGTGCAATCAGCTGTTTCGGCTACCAGGTGCTGTCCTCCAATATGGCGGACGCGTGACGTCACGGACGGTTGGCCGCTCCCCATTCCTCCGCAGGTGCAGGTGATTGGCACTATGGAACACGAGCCTTGATCTCCAGACCAAGCCTCTACCAGGAAACTTCTGTCAGTGTGTGTTCTCAGCTGGGTGTGTGCTGAGGTGAAAGATCACTGCTGGGATTATTGAAACCACTCTTTTACTTGATGGATCGCAGATCATGAGAGAGGAGAAGGGATCTATTTCCACCTGTCCTCTGGCGGAATGAGCGGCCGTGATTGCAGCATGGAGTGCCAGAAGTGCTTTTCTTTGTGTTGGCAGCGTTTTCGGTCGTGTTTTAAAAAGCCTGAGAGTGAGAGCAGGCGTGAGGACAAACCTGACACAGTGATAGTGAACCCCGTGGCTGATAAACTCTCAGACACGGACCGTATTCCTAAGAGAACTGTACTGACGCCTCCAGTGGATAAAGTTCGGACTTACTACATCGCCCAGTATGATTACTCCGCCCGCACCGAGGAGGACCTGAGCTTCAATGCCGGGGACAAGTTAGAGGCTCTTGACAAAAGTGCTGGAGAGTGGTGGTATGCCAGAGCCCTCACCGGGGTCTCAGCCTCCAAACAAGGGTACATCCCTGCCAACTATGTGGCCCCTGTGGAGAGCATTGATGCAGAGCCGTGAGTATGAAGTTCACCCCTGCTGTCAGATTACTGTTATTCCACAGCACAATCCCTATGTGTGATTTCCAACTTCATTGTCCAAGATTGCCACCACTTTCCTCCTGATGTACCTCTGGTGTCATTTCACAGAGGTAATAAAACTGTTCCAGGAGATTATGTTTTTGTGACATTAATGCTGGATAAAGCCTCCAGATTAAACTAGTTAATGATTGACTGTGACCAGGAAATGTAGGCCCACATGTTAATAATTCCCACCAAGGAAAGGTTCAAAAACAAAAGATCCCCACCAGTCCTTTAAATTTTTTTTGCAATTCTATATACTCGTTAACTACGGGACTACATCACTCTGGGTAAAACTGGTTTTGCCACAGTTGCAGGAAGCCTGAGCACCATGAAAGGTCCTGACATGTTCACACACTATAGTAACCTATCCTGACACTGTTTTCACTAATAAAAGTAAAGGAGTATGTTTTTGTTGTTGTTGTTTTTTTTTAGTGTAATGTGGATTTTTGGGGGGAAAAAAGTAATGTGACAGAAAAGTCCAACCTGTGTTTGTGATCAGCCTCATTCTCAGCCTACTTGGCAACTCGGCAAAACCAGTTTTTTCTCAGCTGTACTCCGGTTCTTCCTGTTTGGTTTAGAGAGACAAAAATAGCTTTGATTCCTTTAATAAGCCAAGGAAACATTTGTGTCATAGTTTCACTAAACCACAAACTTCATGAATATGGTGTGTGACTAGATGGAGAAGAATTAGTTTCAAAACTCATCATGACATTGTGAAATTGTGCTGCTTATCACATGCACTGTATATGAGGACAGTAGCAAACCTCAATCAGAGTGTGGGACTCTATGTAATGTTAAAAGTCAGGCCATTCAGCATTTTACTGACTGTTAGGGTTTTACATTTTCCCTTACCTCTACTGATGAATGCAACACTATTTCCATATACTTCACAGCATGATATTTCCATTGTTGTACTGACTCACCTCTGATATATTTGACCTAATTAGTTCAAGATGATGGATTTGTCTTCACTTGATTGACTTGATTCATGTTAAATGTCATAGGGGCCAGATTAACCTGCTCGGGGCCCCTACTCATTCATTCATTCATTCATTCATTCAAACTAACTAACTAACTAACATGGGCTGTGCAATTAATGAACATTGCTGTAAATGTAAATTAGCCAAAGAGGTAGAATTTAACAGAATTTAAACAGAAAATATTGACATCATTGATAAGCATGCAGAGCAATAATAACAGGGTAAGAGAATAATAATGTTAAAACATGTTATACATCATCAGGTACTTTTTTGAACATGCAACACAGATGTAATACAAGACATATAAAGCAGAAGCACAGACATAAAAAGCACATACAGTATATAAAGCTTTATTGACCCCTGCTATTATATGTATTAGTTAGTTAGTAGTTAGTTTGTGGTAATTTGAGTGAGCATGAAATTATTTAGAATAATGCATCATGTAAAATCACTGTAGAGTGAAATAACGAAGGCCTTAAGGGATAATGTTGGTGTTATTCTGTATCTTTCTTATTGTCAATAAATGTCATGGAACGACCAATCCAACTTCTCTCAATACTTTTCCCAGCCTTTCTGTGCGTCTAGATGGAAAATTTAAAATGGGCCATGAATAAATACTTTAATGTCTTTAAAAGGCTGACGCATTTCTTAAAGCAGCTGGTTACTGTCCTTTTTAACGATCGCTGCAGAAAAGGTTGGACTATTTACAGCAGTGGATTAATCCACATCTGTTGCTTGAGTGACTATTTGGGGCAGCAGGGCGGTGTATGTGGGATTGATCCTAAATAAACTTCATCATGTGTTCATGGTAATGAAGGAACATGTCGTCCAGTGCAAAAGTGCCATTGATGTGTTTTTTGGACGATGGAGCTCAGTGGCACAGAGGAATAAGATATATCAGGCTTTGCCACACACAGAATTCTTGTTAATGGGATTCATTCGTTGTTGATTTGGGATTTTTAGGGGATCTGTTGACAAAAGGAAAAAATTCTAATTGCATTTTGTTGTGTGTTAGTGGTGCAGACACTAATCTTAAGCCAGTTTTCAATCAATCAAATTACCAGCAAACACAGTAAACCTTTGGAGCTCCTGACAGTTGATGTTTTTTCATATTATTATTTAGTTTCAGAACTCGCTGTTATGCTTGATCAGCTCTGTTTCACTGCTTAAATTCTGATTCGCAGATGGTATTTTCCCGACACCAAGAGGCTGGATGCAGAGAAGATGCTGCTGGCAGGGGGGAACCAGCATGGTGCCTTCCTCATCAGAAACTGTGAGAGTCAGAGAGGGGAGCTCTCCCTCTCAGGTAAGCTCAGAAGCTACAGTGGCAACTCAACCTTTAAATAAATTCTCCTCTCAAACCAAACACTCATTCAAGTGAATTCGATATTATTTCATATCTTTATCACATCTTAAATCTTTTGCTCATTTGTTTATTTAGAAGAAGTGCACATTGATATGGACATTAAAAGAGAATTATGTACGTTTGGAAAGAAATGAAAATCTTTCAAAAAGTTGCATTCATGAGTGAGGAATTAAACACACGCTTGTTCAGTTCAGCTGCAAAAACGTAGGGGCTTTGATGTACAGTACCTTATAGTGGCTAGTAATCATTACGGAGATGCAAGATAGTAAGTGATATAACGAAGTCACTTTGCTGATGAGGTGGGATGGAGTGTGGTACATGTGCATAATACATGTTGCACATTACTAATGAAAAATGAATGCGAATAAGTAGAACAAAATTGGTTCAAGTTTCAACTAAGTAATGAGGAAACAGTCCAGATATGGAGGCAAACATCCATGCTGTCAGCGTTAAAGCATGGCTGTGTAATTTTTAAGTGACATGTTCTTTTTCAAATCTTTCTTTGTCATTTTGCTGTTGCTGAGTCGCTTCTTTGATTTTATGACTCTTCTCTTCTTGTCAGACTGTTTGACTATATTTTACCGCTTACCTTTATCGTAATTGCCACAATTGAGACTGCTGGCCACTGTTTAGCAAATGTCAGCTACATAAACTTGTTTAATTATTAATGGCATTCAAAAGAAAGCCTTGTTATATCCTAGTGTCAGCAGCTCATTTTTACAGCGTGCACAGCTGAAAACAAAAATAACGAAAAATTGATATTTTATAAACCTATAATGACTGAAGAAACTGTTTGGTGCAGTGAGTAACATTCCTTCAGCAATCAGACTGCCAACAACTCTCAATTATACTAGTGTATTTTTCTACTTGATCAGTATTATTTTCTCAGATGAGTCATGTTGGTTAACGTGTTAGTATTCTGCCATCTATGTACTCCTCTACCACAAAACACACATTTCCAAACACCCGAGCATTGTTCAGTGACTCGCTCATTCCCTCGATTGACTGAAATGATTAATGGTTTCAAGGTCATCAAGTTAAATAAATAGAGGTAAAACCAGTGAGATAGCTTTATCTCTCTCTGTTCTAATCTGTCTTTCCCCTCTGGTCAAGTTCTTTCCGTGATGACTAAATTCTTTCCTTGTCATTCATTAAACCCAATTGATGACATAATTCATGTCACAACCATTAACCCCAAGTTAATTCACTGATTTTGTGTGTATCAGTTTTCGAGTGAAAATGTATTCACACCATGCTAATTTTACTGATTTAATTATACTGAATCTAATGGAAAATATTTGCTTTTTTTATTTATGTATGTTAAGAGAGCAATTATTAATTTTCTAAAAATAGCCACTATTCAGTGTCAGCCTTCGAATCTGTATCTGTGATTAACACACTGATAAGAACAATTTGTAAATTCATTCAAAATCAGTGGAAATGGAAACGTTAAGCTTGCTGGAATGTCTCATGCTGGTCAACTAAGCAAGACCATGAGAAACGTGTGTGGGCTTGCTTTGATTAAATCTTGAGGTCTACTGTGCCTTGAGGAAACCTTACTTACACAGCTCTTGACTCTTGAGTATATCACTGGATGTTGTGCTTGTCTTTCAGTGCTGGACAGTGGGAAGGTGAAGCATTACAAGCTGAAAAAAATGGACAATGGTCACTACTTCGTGTCGAGAACCAGATCCTTTCAAACGCTGAAAGCACTAGTGGAACATTACTCAAAACAGGCCGATGGTCTCTGTGTGCGTCTGGGTGAACCATGCAAAAAGGTAAAACGCACTGTACACTATAACATGAACTGAACTGTTTATTTTCTAAATCCCATTGTTGGTTTGTTTTTAGTCATAAAGTTTACTCTGTTATGGAGTATGACACTGTTATATCAGTAAACAGTGACTCTTCCTGTCTGTGCAGATGGAGGCTCCGCAGACTCATGGTCTGTCATACAACACTGTGGACCAATGGGAGATTGACCGCAAGTCTATCAAGCTGCTGAGGAAGCTGGGAGCCGGTCAGTTTGGAGAAGTGTACGAGGGCCTGTGGAATGAAACCACAGCAGTCGCAGTGAAGACCCTCAAACCTGGTACATTATTGACTTCTTCTCTCTGACTATAGATGTTAAATCAGAAACAAACAATTTAGGAAAAGGCTGATTAATCATCATGTCAGCAGTACAGTATGTGATGAGTATAGTTAAGATCCTAGCTGCAAAATTCTGCAATGTGTAATGAAATACAATATGGAAATGTCAGAGGAACGCATTGAATAGCACTTACCCAGATGGGAAATGACAAAACCATGAATAACCTGTCTGAAAGAGCTGCATAGAGCAGGAATGTACTATTCTCTTGACTTGTTTGTCCCAAACCTGTTTGAGAGACCTGTTTGAATGTGAACTGGATAGTTAGCATGAGCAGTGCTATCCTCCATAGTTAACCAGACCGAAATGAAACAACTAAAATGATATCACCTGTACAAACTACCTGTTTAAACACTACACCACATACTGTGTATCACCTAAGACGTCACTGACCACTACAAAACAATTACATGTCAAAGTGTCCGTCCTAATATACCATCACTGAACACGTCTCACAGGTACTATGGACCCCGAGGACTTCTTGCGAGAGGCTCAGATCATGAAGAGGCTGCGACATGCCAAGCTGATCCAGCTGTACGCTGTCTGCACCTTGGAGGAGCCCATCTACATCATCACAGAGCTGATGAAGAACGGCAGCCTGCTGGAGTACCTCCAGAGTAAGACTAACTTCCTGTCATCTGCATGTGAGATTATGAGCTGCTTTATTGCAGGATCAGAGTCCAGTGCTGCTGCTGTTCTTTGAAAACAACCTCTCCACCTATAGCAAAGGTCAGCCTACAGAAGAGATTAATCCCAAAGAAGCAAAACTAGTTTCGATCCTGTAGTTTTTAAAGTTAAACTTTGTTCCCATACACACATGTACAGTACTGACTAGTGACAGAGGATAGTCCAGCTCATGAATCAATTTCCTTGTGGGATTAATTAATTAACTTACATGCTAATATTTTAGTTCAGATTAGTTAGAGTACTTGCAGTGGATACTTTATGCAAAAGATAGAATGTTTTAAAAGGTGAGTCTCTATAGTATGGGTTTCTTTCAGAATTTTCTGGAAATTGATGTTAAGGAAGTACACTGCCGATCAAACCCTGAACTTGACTAAGATCTTATTGGCTGCTCTGATGTGAAAAGGCAAGGACACACACTAATGTTTGTCTAGTTTTATCTGTTGGCACCACGTGGCATGTCAGGTTGGCACAATGTTGAGGAAGAGAATGGATTCACTCGCTTTCCTGTGAAGCGATTAGTCTAAGTCATCAGTGTGTGTTGTCGTCGTAAAAATCTGCATATCACAATATAAAAACATTTACTGCATTATAATGCACGCCAGACAATTATTGCTTTATGGCAGATATTGTTTGTCTTTCCATTAAATCCACTGAGCTTGTAGAATATATTATCAAAGTAATCCATTGACAGTTGTCTGTGCTTCCATGGATACAGTGCAAACAGGAACTGCTAATAACTCATTCAGCCAACTTTCAATGATCCCAGTTTGCCAAAATGTAAACAAATATAAATATAATAACAGAGCTCATGTATGTCTTGTAGCCCACAGAGTGAAAGGTACTGAATCCATAGCAACATTATGCTTTCTATTTACATCCCCCAATGTATTATGAGTACTGTACTTGCAAAACTTTATCCATGATTATCCCCCAAACTGAAGAAAAATAGAGAATGATAATAGAAGTAACAGAATCCATTAAATTAACTTTGGTCATGTTGCGCTATCTGTATTAACTTTACTGAGTGTAGTGTCTGAAGCGGTCAAAACTCCAGAAGATCAACTTTATTATGAGATCAATGCCTCTGCATGGATGACCCTGGTGACGACTCCAAGCTAAAACATGTCGGTCTCACAATAACGTTGTTCTTTATACGAGTAAATTCAATACTTTGGGATTTTTGGATTGTTGATTAGAAAAAACAAGGCATCTAAAAACTTCTTGTTGGTCTCTAGGCAACCTGTATAATGTGCTTTTTAAAATTATATCTGAAATCTGGACTGACAAAATTGTTAATTCATCGAAAAATAATCAGCACGTCTATCCATAATGAAAATAATCAGTAAAAAAAAGAACAACAATAAAACTTCCAGTTGCTTCATTTCAGACCTTGTACTTGTGCTGGGACATGTGCAGTGCTCACCTCGAGACAGACATGTCGTGCTGTAGCGTGAGAGATGTCGTGTCACTTCCACTTAGAGTGATGGTCACTCCGGGGAGTGCTCATGTGGAATTGATGTCTGCAGCCCTGAGACAATCTGTGTGGTGACCCACATCAACCATAATTCACCATACACCCTGCTACTGTAACATCTCATAGCGAGGACATGTTCAATGTCACACAAGTATAAAGTATAACACACACACTCGACTGTAGCTACTATTGTTTTTCTATATATAAGTATAGTGAACATTAAAAACAGGACTGTAAAAGGTGAGTTAGAGTTAGATGTAGTCCTGGGCCAGATTTTGCACTGGTTTCTTTTTTGCAAATTTCCCCACTGTGGGACGAATAAAGTTTTATCTTATCTCTCTCCTAAAGCTTAAAAGCCCTGCAAACCCTGGCAGGTGTCACTTATTCTGCTTTAGACTGTACACGCCCACACAGTCCTGAGAAGATCTAATCAGGCGAACTAAGTGAAAACACGTGCAGCTGGGCAGTGTGTGTAGGCGCTTTCAGTATGAACGGTAAAGCCATGCTCAGTCATTGAACAGTCAAAAGTGTACTATATATACCAGGGTTCAAAACTAGTGGAAACTGTAAAAAAATACCTTAGGATGAAATGTTTGAAATTGAAACTTATGTGAACAATGGGTTAACAAAACTTCCCATTCTGTTCACATTTAATTTTACTTGTGACAATATTGCTATTGCAGTTTGAATTTGCAATAATTGAAACTTAAATTACTGGTATACTGAAAATTGCTCAGTCATTTTCAAACATAATTTCCAGTTTACTAGCAAAAAACTGGAAATAAATCCTCCTTCATGAAGGTTCTAATGTTCAGTTTGTGTTAAAACTCTTTTAGGAAGGTGTTGATTCAACTGTATAATCATTTTGGAGGATGTAGTTTGTGGTGCTGTTGAACTCTGTTGCATTATACTGAGAGGTGTTTCTGTTATTTAGCTTACCCTCAATGACATAAATGGATGTGCCAAAAAATAGAAACACCTGCCAGTATAACACAATACCATAAATACAGTTGAGTCAGTACCTCTACTCAACTGTATTTATGGTATTGTGTTATACTGGCAGGTAGAGTTTCAGTTTCATCTTTATCCCAGTATAGCTTTTCAAACCTCAAAATAATAGGCTGCTGTTCTTCATCAACAAATTCTTCTTTATCTGAGTTTGAATTGTGCAGACAGCAGCATGAAACAGCCAAGAGTTTTGTCCAGAACAGAATTATAGTAAATTGGCTGCAGAGTGAATTTGCAGTCAGTTGTCATTTTATTTGACAAAGTTGATGGTCATAGAAGAATTACTTTACCTCTATTAGCTTGTTAAGACATGAACATGGGTTATTGCTATCATTCAATTTCAGAGTGCAGTTTGTTGAGTTTTTTCTTTATTTTTTTTCTTTATATGCAATTTCTTTAGAATTGGCTGAATAATTTCTTTCTAGAGAAAACATCTTTTCACCTATTACACCTCACTCACACTTGGTAGGATGCGACTGATTCTGTGCCGCTCTCCATTGATTACAGAGGATAAAGGCACCACGCTGCGTATCTCTGACCAGATTGAGATGGCTGCCCAGGTGGCATCAGGCATGGCTTTCCTGGAGCTACAGAACTACATCCACAGAGACCTGGCAGCCAGGAACGTCCTGGTGGGTGAGAACAACATCTGCAAAGTGGCCGACTTTGGCCTGGCCAGGGTCTTCATGGTGAGTTGAGTGGTATTGTATACTGTATGTAGCAAGTGTCATAGTTTTTAAGATAAGATAAGATAAACCTTTATTCGTCCCACAGTGGGGAAATTTGCGAAGCACAGCAGCAAGGTGATGGATCAAGTTAAAAATGAATATAAACAAGCTAAAAAAGTATTTACAAATTTAACAAACTTAAAATTTAAACGGGATTTTTACAGATGTAGATGTACATGAGAAGATGAATATGATATGATATATATGACCAGTATAGAAGGATTAAATATCTCACTAATCACAAAGACACAAATGTACACTACATTAAAGAAATACTTTGGTAAGGCAAACTGAAATGAAAGCAAGCCTGCATTCTCCACTAACTGTACATACTGCATTCATTTACTGGCACGCACTCTTTGGTTGACAGGTCATCAGTGCCAGGTGACACCTGGACCCAGTGTTACCAGCCTATAAAAACTCTCTCTCCCTCCCTGCAGACTTCCTTCTGGTTATGTTAGTTCCTTCTCGGTTCCCGGTTGTTTATTTTATTGATTTTACAACACTGACACACTGTTGTCCCCTCCCATGCACACCCTTCACTACAGACAAGGATATACACATCTCATGTCTTTTATTCTTCATCATTCTGTCCATCATGTCCTGTTCATCATTGAGTTACTTCTGTCATATGTTTTATGTAATCTTTGAAATTGTGTCTCTTTTTTGGTCATGGCCTTAAGAGCCAGGTTGTGACACATTATACAGCCTAACACAGGAGTGGGCAGGAGGGGCTAAAACTGTAATCCTTAAATGTAGTGGCTTGCTCCTTGCAGAGTGAACAGCCCATGAGTCCATGTCTTGTTGAATATCCTACATTCAGTGTCAAATTTTCGCCTTTCACCTCTCATCTTTGACACTTGGCCTGCTCTGCTGGCTGTGATGCTAGCTAGCATTATGCTTTTTAACCACAAGACAACAGTGTTGTATGATTTTGTATGTATCAAATACCCCTCTAATCTCCTTCCTCTAATCTGAAACTAAAATCTGTTTTGCTTGCCTTGTTTTGTTTCAAGAAAGAGAATGAAAACGTGTATGAGGCCAAAGAAGGGACTAAATTCCCTGTGAAGTGGACTGCTCCAGAGGCCATCCACGACAACAAGTTCAGTATCAAATCTGATGTTTGGTCTTTTGGAATTCTGCTGCATGAGATCATGACATTTGGAGAGATGCCTTACCAGGGTGAGCCTTTCATCAACCTTAAATCATTTCTACATGTTTCTCTGAATGGAGGAATGACATGTTGAGATATTGATGAAAAGGTCAATGCGATTGTTCTATGATTTTGTAGCTCAAAAACCTTCCAGGTACACATTTAATGCAAAATAATTGTCTTCTGCAAGATAAGTTAAAAAGTCCCTCCGTGATTCTTCCAGCCATGACGAACTACCAGGTGGTCCAGAAGGTTCCCATGGGCTACAGGATGCCGTGCCCCGCCAAGTGCCCCAAAGTCATGTATGACATTATGATGGACTGCTGGAAAGAGAACGAACAGGATCGGCCCACATTCGAGACCTTGCAGTGGAAGCTGGAGGACTTCTTCGACCTGGACGTAACGTCCTACGACGACGCCAGCCGTTACTAGCACACCGACCAGGCTGTGACACGTGGAAAGACAGGGACGTGTAAAACATTTTCTCTCTGCAATGACACAAAAACAGACTCACCTGAATCCAGACACGAACAAACACTGATGTTTTTATGAAGTAACAGATTCAAATGTAATTTCAAATTCCACTCCGCAATGAAGGATCTGAAGTGTTTGATCTGCTTGTGATAGAATACTGTGACTGTAAGCGACATGCAGCGAGGAAGCTTTTACTGCAGCAGCAGGGTTGCGACACTCTTTGCTGTGCTTTGTTTGACAACTGAATGCACTTTCCGACAGGCTGTATGCGTGTCTAGCCGAACTCTTAAAGTGCACTTGACTGGAAGCCGTGACAGAAAGCTGCTATCTGTCCATCTCGATGAACCGGTTCTTCTTGCGTTCAGCATAGCGCACATTCTTTCCGCTACCCACTGAGTCATGTTCGCTTGCAAGCTCAATCTGTTTGTCTCTGTGTCTTAGAGACTGAGACTGAGTGAGTGACAGGTGCCGCTGAGCTCCTTCCTGATTGCACATGTAGCAACCAGGAAGGATTTCACATTATTCAAAGGTAGGTGACTGTCTCCAGCATCCAGGGGCCCACTAAATGAACAATAAGGCCAGAAGGCTTTTCTAAGTTTCCACTGTAATAACTGCTGCAAGAGAGCTGAAAACAGAAGAGCATGTTCAGGTTTGTGTGGAGCCCTGCAGGTGCACACACATTTTAAAAATCTTCATCTTCTTCTTAAATTACCTAATTTGTGCTTCAAAATGAATAATTTGTACACACAGCTGACTGGAACATAACACTAAATAATGAGATAATTTAGATTTTCAGTATTTGAAGATGCATTTTTTTTTTTGCAACATGTTAAACTGTAGCAGGAGGACCTGAAGTTGTAGGTTGTTGTGTCTTCTCCAGCCAGGTAGGGAGCAGCACAGAAAGTCGTGTTACCAGCAGACTATAGCTGCTGTGTTTTGATATTTAAGTACCTAGAAACACTGAATTCATTCCCTCTTATTGTTAGGTTATCATATTCAAGACACATGTTCCCTCAACGCTTTTTGTGATATCACATCGCATGTGGTAGCATTAGCCCATTGATAACTGTGGTTGATATAGTTGGCTGCACATACACCGCTGTATAGCCTGGTGATAATGTAGCACAGAATAAATGGCCAAAGTTGCCAGGCCATGGACAGTCTATTCCACTGTGAATGACGTGCTTGTTTAATGCAGTTTAGTTTTGATTTTGGGTGGAGATGCATGTATATACATCACATTTTGGTCAAACATTATTACTTTGATACCTGTCAAACTTATGTTCAAGATTGTTGTGTTCTGTTCATTTTTGTGTACACATTAAGTAATTTGAGAGCACAAATGATTATTTTGAGTGCACACAGGAATGACTTTTTCTCCTCTATGCCTGCCGGACCCCAGCTCAGGTGCCCAATACTATATCGTGCTTGTTTTTTCTACATCCCCAAATCATGCAGTCCACCCCAGGTAGCTACAAATCTGCAGTGCACTACATGTTAACACCTACCACCTACCTGCTTTCATAAGGGGCACATTTAGATGAATTCATTGTTTTTTTTAGTCTTACCTATGTGGGACTTATAGTATAATGGCACAATGACTGAACAATGTGACACTGGACCTAATCCCTCCTTTTTAATGTTTTTCGTTCAAAGCTGCAGAGCTGTTGTCAGATCTGTGGCCACATTCTTTCTGACCACCAGTAGCCACAGCAATGAAGAGTGCTCGACATGGACTGTACATGGTTGAACCTGGTGGATTACGTCATGCTCTGTTAATCTAATGATTTTGTATTATATTTTTAGTGTTCTTGTTAATTGTACTTTCTAACCATGGCAGTGTTTATATAATCATAATGTATTTTAACATAATTATCAGTTATGCATAATTAAATTACTTATTTACTGTGATCTTGGTTGGGTGATTGTTTTTGATTTGGAGCTAAAGTGCAATTGTGAAAGTGTTTGAATTAAGATAAAAACATCAGCATCAAAATCAATCAGAAGACAGAAAATGAGATAATGTACAGGGTGGGTACATTAGATGAGATAAGGAAACAAATATTACTCAAATATAAAGGCACGTAAATCTATTTAAATAGGTTTAATTGAATCTCATCGGTCCGCTGAGTTATTCAAACTTCAAACACATCTTTGTGCCTCAGCTTTCAAGAAGTTGCTTGTTCTCAAACCTGTAATCATCATCCTTTCATTAGATTGTTCAAAATATTTGAAGCCTCAGTAATTAAAGTCTGCGTCTGTCCTGCTGATAAGATCGTTGATAAATTCCTGAGAAACACTGTTTTTTGAGTGGTGAAGCGTTTTGCCCGCCTCTCCTCTCTCTCTCTGTTTTATCTGTCACTTGAGCTGTGCCCAGAAATGATGTTTAACAACAGCTGCCTGTTGCCCACTTGTTCCGGGTCTTTAGTCCTCGGTGGAAACACAGTGGACACAGGAACCTTTTGGTTCTTAGAAAGTAGTTCTTGGGACTAAACGTTTGGGGTACTTTGGGTGGAAGTACAACTTTGGTCTTTCTCTTTTGCCCCGTCCTTTAACCAGGACTTTTTGTTGCTTTCAGTCTTATCAGTGCTTCGAATCTGCAGCCAACATTTGCTCTCGTCTTCGTTCATTCTTGTTCTCACATCATCATCTTACTCTGTGTAAATTGTGTCCCTGAGTTTTGCCCTGTGTGTGCCTGTGCGTGGGCGTGTTTCCAGTTCTCCGAGTCCTTAGAGGCATCTGGAAGTTGCTCAATGTCCTTTCTGATTCACATTCTCCATATGTTTGCACTTTACTGACCTAATATTGTCTATTTGCCATATTGTAAATATACTATTACTGTCACTATTGCTCTCTGTGTATACTGCATGCCTGCCTGTCCCTCATCTGTCACTCCTCCTCCTTTCTTCCTTTTGTTTACTCATTAAAGGTTTTTTCATTAGCTGTATGTTGTACAGATTGTAAAGCCATCTAAAACAAATTTGTTATTTTGGGCTATAGAAGTTATAGAATTATAGCCTGTAATAAAGTGAGTGGAAGTGATCAACTGTGCAAGATTTTTTTGTTTGTTTTTTTCACTTGTAAAATCATAAGCAGGGTTTCTGTAGAACAATTTTCAGTCAAATATTCCAATTCATACATTTTGTTGTTTTAAAAATTTCAACCCTATTTTAAATACACCTAATGTCAATGTAGCTTTTACTGCAGCTTTGAGTTTTACTTTATAAAAGCAAAGTTTAGTAAACAATATAAAATAAATTAGTTTTTGACATAACATAATACCACAAAATGTATTTAAGCTGATATTATTATTTTTTCGTTTTTTTGACACACAGACTTTCTTGAAAATGACATGGTGTACCTGTGCTGGACTTTGTCAAACAACTCATGCAGTTCCCCAATGTGGCCACACAGTGGTGCTGACACCCTCCTCCTTACTCTCCTGCCTCATGGCCCCTAATATCTCACTGTAGCCAGCAGGTACAGGTAATGTTCCTTTAAAGCAAAACCAGTCACATGTATCAGTTTACCTCCAGCTTTTTGTACCAACATAACTGTTGATACTCTTCAATCCCTCTGATATGCACTCCTTCTACCCATCTTTGTCAGAGAGGAGTGTGTGAGCAGGATGAAGCCAGTTACAGGAGGCTGTGACCCCGCTGACCTCAGGGATATTTCCTAAGAATATCTTGGTTGATAACCTTTGGCTGCAACCTAACCCTAACCCATCTATAACAGGATCTCTTGTATATTTGAGTATTTATTAAGTCATCCAGGCTCAAAATTCCAAGTAGTTCCAGATTAGAAGAGTTGAGACCTATTTATGTTTTTTAAATATAACCCAGTGTACATGTGTTTAACTACACAGATCAGGAGGAAAGACTGATGTGATGACATTTATGTCTGTTTTTATTCAGACTTTCAATATTCCCGGGGTGTGTCATCTGTTGATGTTTTACAGATCAGTTGGCTAAATTAAGATATCATCTGGAGAGAATTGCTGCTCTTCTCTCCAGAAACTGGAGCCTCTTTGGTGTTAGTGTAGTTGTCATGTCTAACCTTGCACTGTCGTTTGTACAATGTCAGCTACAGCTGTCCTTGTCATCTTCTGTTGTACTGAGAGCTTGTGAGCTTTCCTAAAATTAATAAGCAAAAATGAAAATTTTAGCATGTTTATCATACTGTCACTTAACATGCTTATCTTTAGTACATTTGCCAGTGGACCACCAGAGCACACAGATTGAGTCTGTCTTTCCAGGATGAACCTTTCATACCCAATCCTGATACTATCACCTGTTACCAATGAACCTGTTTACCTGTGGAATGACCCAAACAGGTGTTTTTGGATCAGTCCACAACTTTCACAGTCTTTTGTTGCTCCTGTCCCAGTTTGTTTGAAACATGTTGCTGCCATCAAATTCAGAAAAAGCAGATATTCACAAAAATCAATGAGTGAAATATTAAATATATTCTCTCTGTGATGTTTTCAATTGAGTATATGTGAAATGTGCGCTCAGTTACAGGACAAACAACATTTTCTGAACGTTGTTTGTTCTTGCAGAACATAGTGACTGAGATGGTGGGAAAGCAAGACACAGTTGCACACAGATGATCAGAAACCTGGATAACCATATTTGTCATGTTCCATGTAAATATCATATTCCAAATAAGATCAAAATCAGGAGAAGGCTCAAAATATGGATAATAATGCACAAGTAAACACACTCAGGAAGAGGGTGGCAATATTGATTCAATTCAATTCAATTTAATCAATATTGCCACTAGTATGTGGGGATAACAGCACACATTCAGAATGCTTTGAGCAAAGGCCCAAATCTTTTACTGTTCATCATGACATTTTTAAATTAATTTAACTTTAATAAACCCCAATCTAAGCTGCATAGAAACCAATGTGTTTTAAAAGGAATCAAACGGAAGATGGACTTATTCCATGGTCAGATTAGTGTCTTGGAGGCATACATCTGTCAAGCCATTAGAACCCCAACAAAACAATTTAGTTGCACAAAGAAGTGATTACATTACAACATTCACAAGTATTATTAAAGCTATCTGTAAGTAGAACTTTGAAGTCTTCAAATGAATACTGCCGGAGTATGGGGGACCAAGGCTGTTGCTATCGGCCATTCTATCCTTATATAACCAGTGGATGTTGGGCTCCACCAGGGTTGTCCCTTGTCACTGGTTCTGTTTGTAATTTCCATGGATAGGATCTCAAGGCGCAGCCTGTGGGAGTAGAGTGTCCAGTTTGGGGACTTCAGAATTGCTTCTCTGCTCTTTGCAGATCATGTGGATCTGTTGGTTTCATCAGTCTGTGACCTCCAGTGTGCACTGGGGCAGCTTGGAGAGTCAACATCTTTAAGTCAGAGGCCATGGTTCTCTGTGGGAAAACGGGGGATTGCTTCCTCTGGGAGTGAGTTGCTGCATGCCCCAAGTGAAGCAGTTCAAGGACAGTCGAGTTAAGTTCAAGTATCTCCGGGTCTTGTTCACAAGTTAGGATATGATGGAGTGCAAGATCGACAGGCATCAGCAGTAAAGGCAGACATTGTACTGGACCATTATGGTGAAGCGGGAGCTAAGATGGAAGGCAAAGCTTTCGCTCTACCAGCTGATCTACTTTCCAAACTTCCTCTATGTGTAGTGAGAGGCAGGAGGCAGCTCGGAATAGAGCCACTACTCTTCTGCATGAAAAGGAAGCAATTGACATGGTTTGGCCAGTTGGCGCCAGGAGGCATTCTGATCTGCACGTCCAACCGGTATGAGACCCTGGGTTAGGCCCAGAACACGCTGAAGAGACTATAGATCTCATGTGGCTTGGGAAGGCTGCAGAAGGAACTGGAAGACATTCCTGAGAGAGAATGTCTGGACTACTCTGCCTTGCTTAGCTTGCTGCCAGAAAATCAATGGATGGATGATTTCACCCTATTATCCGATTATTTTTCTGAAATTTGTCCAAAGGTGCTGCAGCTCCCGCGACCACCTCAATCTCTTCTTTATGAGCGAAGGGTTTGATATCATTGATTTGACTCGACCTAATGCTCGTGTATGTGTTTACAGCAGAAAAATAAAGTCCTTCCCGTGGGTGTCTGTGGCCGACACATTCATTGCTGAAAGCTTTCAAGGATCGACATGTTGAAGAAGAATGTGCAAACAAAGCTGTTGGAAACTGTTGCCCCTCAATAAAAGTGACTACATTTCAGCTGCACTTATCTGCTCTCTCTGCCAGTGACTGGAGACACTTGCAAGTGCTCAGCAATAATTTAGAACTGGCACTCACTTCAACATTTTGAAAGTGATTGTTGCTATTGGCCTTATTATGTCACAAGGCTAACCACATGCAGCACTCTAAGCTCACTGACTTGATAATCAAGTTGTTCAGAGAGCCGCAGTGCAACACACATGAGTCTTGATGCATCTTAATTCAGAGGATCGGCATGACTGGAATGCTCAAACGCTTTTAAAAAACATTTCACAGTGATAAGCTATTTGCATGATATGGATAATGAATTAGTGGTAGTGCAAAATAATCCATCTTTCTTTTAGTGTCTGAGAAACACAGAAGGCTGAGGATCCACCTTGGAAAGCACCTGTCTTTTTCCATTAAAAAGTGTATTTCTCCCCATTTATCAAAATGTTTCACAAAAACAAGAACGTGTTCTAATGCAACCCTGTAAAACCACAGCAGACTTGCCCGTGGTCATAAATTACAAGCAGACAACGCGTGATTGCTTCTCAAAGGGAAAACAAGTGGATGAGACAGGTTTAGTGAGAATTATTCAAATGAATTGCTCTTGTTTGCATAGAGAAAAGGGGGATTTTGAAAAGATGGGCTGCCTCGAACGGGATGGGTAATTCCTTTTGCAGCCAACATTTTTATGAGCGCAGAATTAATTCCCTTCCTCGCGGAGACACGTCAAAACTCTGGATGTGCTTCTCCTCCTCTTCCTCATGTCTGCAAGGCATCTGTGTATGATTGACTGTGGCTAAATTCCTGTATATGGAGAATGTAGGATGTGTTTGCAACCCTGTTGAACACACTGTTTAATTCAAACTGTGTGATTTACATGTTGTGGGTCAGCATTGTGACGCCTTTATATCATAAAAGCTCTGTGAGGGACAATAAAACTGTATTGAAGTTAAGATTCCTTTTCAAGGGGTTTTGCAGTTATCAACATGACAAATTGCTTGTTTTGTGTTTGCCATTTGAAAAGAGCTGCTCTCCATTTGAACTCAAATTATATACTACTCCTATATACTACCCCATTTAGCCGTGCCTAGAGATCTGCACAAGCCTAAAACTGAGGCCCAGTATTAAACTATTTTTATAATATTCTACTATATCTATATTATCAAATATCAAACCATTTTTAACTATATATTGTGCACATTTACATGATACACATGATACAATTTATAGTCTGATTTTTTGCAACAATAGACAATTTACATTTGATAAATCCACAGTTCCCGCACAGGATTATAATGGCCCACCTACAGAAAGTGATGCAGCATGTAATCCAGTGATATTGTTTGTAATTGATATCAGTCTCACTCTTTACCGTTCACTTTCTAACAGCCCTTTTAGAGCTGCATTAAGTTACCGATAATGGCAACAGAACATCACTACTGCTATTTCACATTAAAAGCATTTAAATGGTAAAACACAATGCTTTTATTATCACGCACTCACGAGAAACGCAATGCATTCATCACTGAGGTTATGCAATTGTTCATTAACAATGCAACGGCGAAACAAGGCAAGAGTCATCAGCTGTAAAAACGTCAGGGACTAATGGAAGATCAGGAACAGCCACAGTGAGCAGTTAGATGAAGAGCTGCAGGCAACAACTCCTCAGCAATATCTGAAGGATTACAAGTACAAGTTATGGTCACCTTTTCAATATTAAAGAAAGGCCCCAATATCTCCCTAACCCTAAGTCACCAGCCGTAAAAATGTTTATTCACACCTGCTGCAGTATGAGCGATGTTCCAGCGATATGAATTATGCTGATGGTAAATGTTTTGCAAAAATGTTCATTGTGAACATTTCGTGGCTTCACAGATTTCAGGTTCAATAGAAACGTGTACTCATCGTGTTGTTGATTTGAAACCTGATCCTGAATAAGCACTTCAAACTTTATTTTTGCTCTATTCATATCCACAGAGTTGCTAAGTTGGAGGAGGCCCCTGAAGTATTTTCTCCAATATAAATTCCATTTTCATCATTTTCTTTTAAACAACTGAACTGCACCTTGGAAGTCATAGTTAACTTCACTGCTTGCATTTTTACTGAACTCCTGAAACTCAATACTTCAATCTGATTTGGGAATCTAGGCCTCTACCACTCAACTCTAAAGCAGAATGTGCACATAGAAATCACAATTATTGCCGTATAGTTTGACCAAGCTTTTAGAGAGATGAGCAAAACCTTTAAGTACTGTTGTCAGCCAGGATGATCTTTCTCTTTTCTATAGATCAATCAGTCACAGAAAGAGAATATTTCTATAACAGCAAGCAGAAAAGCTATTTACCAATGCTCACTGTCGAAGATGCACATTTGAAAGCAAGTGTTGAATCTTTAATAGATGGAATAGATGAGTGGCAGGTAACGCACTCATCCCCCTCTGACACTCTGCTCTACAGCTCTAATGCACTTTACGTGAACCTGCTTTCAGACAGGATGCACATATGTATGCATGTATGTACCTGTGTTCTCTTATCATTCTTATCATATCTTCCATTCTGGTAGAAATCACAGGTGGTACTGACACACAGTGGGAATCTATCATCATCATGATGTGAATGTGCAGGTCAGTGCCTTATCTGCTGTACATGTATAGATCCAGTGTTTGATTGAGTTGGAAATGGCTCTGAACAGCCTGATGCTGACTCTCTCATAACCGCCTTGGGAACAATCAATCAACGGTGACAAAGCTGTTGGATCATTAGAACTGTTTTGTTTATGTCAATTTAAAGCACTGATTCCCAACCACTTGTACTCCAGGGAGTACTTTTTGCAGATGCCAGGGAGTACTTGGAGAGATTTTGGAGTGGCTCAACTAATTTGGCAAAAGAGAAATCAAATATACCATCAATCAAATATCTAAAGAAGCCACTTGGTAAGAGCTGAATGATAAAAGGTAAATGTTGAAACAGATAGTTAAAAGTAATACGTAAATGATGGAAAAGTTAGTTGAAAATAATGGATAAATGGTTGATATGGAAAGTGAAAAGTCTTATTGGATGAAAGGTTGAAAGAGATGGCTAAAGTAATGGATACATGGCAGTCCAAGTGCTAGTACCCAAACACTGACTTGAATGGTGTGGAAAAAATATTGTAACAACACCCACTTTAATATAATTAATAGTGTTCGACTGACATCCAGTCTAATGAGCCCATTGGATCGATGAACTCGAGCTCATGTGACAGGGCTGTCTGAGTGCATCAGACAAAAACGTTTGGGAACCACAGATCTGAAAGAGCTTGTTGAAGAAAGACATACAGTACGGGCGTACAGCCAGGAGTATGCAGAACACTTCAAGTCTTCAGCCCCTTCATTTGTCCTTGGAGGCAAACTGGGAAGATGCTCAGAGCCCCGCTGGCTGGAAGATGAGGATGTCCTTAGGGTCAGTTTAGTGTAAGGAGGCTGAAACAGACTGTAATTATTTTTGTGGTGTGGGGTTAGGTGAGGTTCAGGAAGCCAGCTCCTCTGGGGTTGGAGCATGCTGCTGTGTGGGTGACATGATGGATGGACTCTTCCCCGCCTGCTCACATTGATCCCTCAAACTCTAATGGCCCAGAGAGAGGGGCTGCTGCAGAGCATCTTCTCAGACGTGAATGACTCGTACCTGGAATCCTGAGCCCTTTCTTTTCAGGCCTGGACCATCGCATCTTCATCGCGCATCGATTGGCAACGGTGGAAAATGCCTCACCGCGGTGGCTGTTAGATGAGCGTGGAAAACAGACCGGGCTCCTTTCTGGCAGGAACCTGGAATTCATTAGCAAAGCCACAGTAGTTTTGACCTGACATACTTAGCTCTGTATGGACTGTAATTATCTTTGCTTTGTAGATGTGCAGAATGGCCTCAATCATGTCCTGCATTTTGTTAGGTAAAACCAGGATGATAGGACCAGGCAGGGGCTGGTAAGATCAGAAGGTACAAATGAAGACTGCTGGCCATCTGTGTTCGGATGGCCTGGACTGGAGTTTGTCTGGAACCGTACAGAACATGTTATATTTAGTCAGTGGTGGAAGAACTCTTCTAACTCTACATTATTGGCTTTCTCATTTTGCAGAATGACCTCTCTCTGAATATCATGTCATTATATACGTGCACATAGTATGATAATAGTGTATTATTATTATCATTGATGCATTTTAGCACCAATACAAGCATTTAATTTTTTTGGATGAAATGGGTTTTTTTATTTCATTGTAAGTGTTCAAATTGACAAAACAATGGAAGCATTTTTCCATGTTTCAGAAAAAAGCATTTAAACTGAGCGATCTCCAATGTCCAAGTCCAAGTATTAGTAAATGATCTAACATTAAAAAAAAGCATGAAAAGGTCCGTTGGATGTAGCTTTATTAACAGTAAGTGGTTTACATTTGTATTTGTGCTCATTATGATTTTATTTCTAGTTACAATTTCTAAACCCTTGCTTAATAGCATAGGGTGTGTGTTTACAGATGTCCACAGTGTTGTCAGGCTCAGCTGGCCTTGTCAGAGGCCACAGTGTTCATCAATGACGGCCATGTTTGGAGCACAAGTTCGAGTGAGCCCGGTTTCCTCACCTCTTCTGTCAAGGCTTCATTCTCATGCAGAGCGATCGTTGTGAAGGGGGCTAAATTACCCAGAATCCCACTGTGTTACCATATGTTTCATCCATTTTGTCGGAGGCTCACGTCAAGGAGAAGTCTGCCGCTATCTGTCTGAGATCAAAGGCAAAAATCCCGCCGATAAAAGTCGATTAGTGTCGAGAAAGAGACAGACGATAGCCGAGTTTTGTTTTGTCAGAAGCCCAGATTGTGCATAAAGTGGAGAAAATGGCGTGAAATAATTCTTTCTTACTCATCTCCCACTTCAAAGTCAGATTTTCCTCTCTTCTTTCTGATTAGCATTAAAGTAATTATTAACATTACTGAAACAAATCTTGGCTGAAATCTCAAAGCCTGACAGAGCATCCCTGCATCCCCGTGGAGCTTTGAGTTCTCCAGCTCTCTATAAAGTGCTAATGAGCTTCTACCAATTTGAAAAATGAACTTGACAACAGATGCTTGTGTTTCTCCTAGAAATTAAATGTCTGAACAACAGCCAGAAATGTCCCTTTTCACCTCTGGACAGTATCCACTTGTTGGACCGAACGAGTGTCTGCCTTGCCAACTACTCTTTGACATTGGTCCAGATGTCCAAGTCTATCAAATGGTGTTCGAGGACTGCCATGACCACTGGCAAAGCTGGCCAAGAAAACACTCGGATTTTCTAATCTGCCGTGGGTCTTTGTGACTTTGAATATAAAGAGCTCGTCCTTCGTCTTGTATGTCCTCTTCTTTTTTTCATCCTTTTGAAAGAACAGAACATGACAATGTCAGGAGCAGGGGTGGATGTCTGCTTTTAACAGACCTGCTGTTGTTCATTTTATCTGTTTGTGCTTTGATGTAAAATTAATAAACCAGTGGCAGTCTGTTTGTCATGAACAGTGGGGATGTCTGCATCATGCGTGCAGTCAAAGATAAAAATCAAATTAAATATTGTAGCTTTGTTACTCTGGATTTTGAGTGAGATATAACATTGCCGAGATGAAAGCTTCTTTATGACAACATCCCATCTTATATTTGTCTGTCTGCGTAAGAAAGACTGAACAATTTAAGTCACCCTGGGTGTGATTAAAAAAAAGCATTCAACAATCTGTATTCATACTTTGTCAGAGCCTCCGCCTTGCCCTGAGAGCACGGAGAAAAATGATCGATTACGTTATGCAGCGGACCTTTGTCTTTCTGCCTCCTAGAAATGAAGATAGGCAATCGTCCATCAGACCAGCGCCAGCAACTGCTTCCCAGGGTCTGAATATATGATTACATTGCTTTGACTCCATTTATCTGCATACCTCCTATTCAGCAGTGTGGACCGGAGTGTGCTGCTCCACCCCGAAAAACTACAGCCCAGAAAATTCCTCACAAGCTGTCCCAAATCCTCTTAATGCTATCAATCCTGCTTTTGCTCATTCCACTTCATTGTCTCTTTATTTCGGCACTTTCCTGCATGGGGAAGCTTGATTGATTTGGCTTTCAAGGATGGGAGACAGGAAAGTTGGGGGGCTAGGCAAAGTGTTTGGGAGCATCACATAAACTCTGACACAGACAAATGGCTCGGCCTGGATCGGATGAATTATTTGACTTTTGGAATTGTGCTGGCTTCCTTTTGGACGAGTGGCCTCATCATGCCTTTTCTCCTGCTTCATAATATGGTGACAAGCACATCTGCTTTTTTCGGCCTGTATCACTTAGCTGGAGCAAATGAGGAGTAAACCCACAGGCAAATTTAAATGACCAGGACTGGTGCTAATGTAATCTTCCCTGGTTAATAAATGCTGCCTTTAATTAAGACCTTGTATTATAAATAGGTAGTCTAGCATTTTTTTTTTGCATATTTCTTACCCATAATCAGAACAGAAGACCAACATCAATTCCATCATTTTGTGTCCCATATGAATATAGGTCCATGTTGTTTATGGCCAAGCTATCGAAAGAGAAAGTCTTAGTTACACCTCATATCCTGTTTATCTTTGGAAAAATGAGCCATTAGCATAGCAGTGAATGGAAGCAGGTGAATCTGTTGGCACAGCTTAACATTATACATATATAAGCAGTGTTAAAGCTATAGTTTTTTCCAGTACAAAGATAAGGCTGTGTTGTGTTAGCCCAGCTGAGCAGATGGAAAGCAGGTGGACTGCCAGAGTAGCTCCATCAAAACAGTGATAATAAACCTTTATTGTATAGCACCTTTCATGCAGTTCAAAGTGCTTTACAACAAAGAAATTACATGCACCAAATGCTTCACATAAAAAAGATATAGAATGAACGTAAAACAAGGATAAAAGGTTAATGAAAAATAAGATGGAGAATAAAACCCACTTGACAATAAGAGTAAAAAAATAAGATAAAAATAAGGATGAAAGGATACAGAGGATGCATAGCATCAGGTAGAAAAGTAAACCCACTGAATAATAATAACAATAATGAAGTGAAAAATAGACATATAGATACATATAATGTGTAGAATCAAGTAAACTACAACATTTTAAAAGAAGTGCAGCAGTGCACAAGTGTGAGGCAAACAGGAGGCTGGGCCTGCATCAGGAAAGTCACAGCAGGTTAAAGGTCAAAGTGAAGAGATTTAGCTTTCTTTTAAAAATCTATCCAGATATCTATAGACAGTGTGTTTCATAGCTTTGGGGCGTGAGAGACAAAACCTGCATCCCTGATGTTCTCGGGCTGATTCTGGGAACCTCCAGTAAACCAGCATCAGATGATCACAGCGGTCCTGAAAGCACAAATACAAACACACTTTACTGTACTTAGCCATGTAGCTTGGTCCTGACCCATGAAGGTCTTTGAATATAAGGAGGACTTTGAAATCTATGATACTGTTACACAAAGTCAGTGCAGAGGTAAAACTGGACCGATGAGATCAGGAAGTGAAATTGTGACCTGTTGTGACTCCTCTTCATATACACACAGAGATGAGAAAAAGTGAGACACTAAGGGGGAAATGTCTAAAAAAAGACAAGTTCCTTTCATTCATTGCTAACTAGTTACAGCAACGTCTGGACACTGGATGTTTGGAGATAATAAACACAGGCTTTGAAAGCACTCCAGGGATCAATTACTATGATTCACACTAAATGTTCACCTTTAGTTACATGTGCAAATTTGAAACTTGAATAATCTGAATGCACTGTTAGAGAGCATGTGCTGGGTTGAGTACTGACAAACTGTATGTGACGTTTGGTCATACATATACATTTGAGATGAAACTGATACAGATCTTCCCATCTGACTCTGATTAAGACCCAGAAACAAGAACATTTCCCACAATTTGAACTGCTCCTGCAAAACGTCTAATCCAGAACCTTAAGTGGATTACAGACCTAGTTTGCAAGAGTATGTTTTCTCTGTGGTTCCAAAACAACACTGGATTTACTTAATTTAGGTTCCCTCACTGACATGATTGAACAACTGCTCCTCTAAGGCTACAGCAAATATGCATCAGCAGACATTCATCCAGCGAATGAAGGAATGGAGCGAATGTAAAATCCTCTTTGCAAACATAGTTGCAGAGTTTGCCTTGTTATGGAAATCGCAGTGGCATTGATTAACACCATGGGCAGATTAGTCAGACGGAGCTGAGAGGCAGCTGAGAGCCACACTGCGGGACAGGGACTTGGGGGCAATTAACAGCATTGACACCATTTTGCGTGTTGATCCTGAGCAGCAGGGTTTTCATAGAGAAGTCCCACCAGCGCCAAGCAGCTCTCCCTCACTAATCCTCCGCAAGATTTCCATTTTTAATGAACTTCATTTATTTTTGTTACAACCGTTTAAACATTTCAACAGAGTTTTTTTTTTTGTTGCCTATTGGAAGGGGCTTAACTTGATGTATTTCAAATAATTGATGGAATAGGGGCTTAGCCAAAGCATGAAATCATTTTTGACCCCATCCAGAAATGAGGCGCAGAGTGGATTCAGAGGCAGACGACACTGTAATGAAGACATCGCCCATGCAGCTGCTCACTTTATACAGAGCAATGTCTGCCTCTATGGCCACACTGACACCTACTTTTTCAATGTAATCTGACCCCGCTCACCGGAATAACTGACATGTTCAGCTTCTCCCATGATTTTAATGAAATGATCCAGGCTTCATGAGAATACAGGAAGTGTGCAATGAGAGAAACGAGCCGCTTGAATTCTGAGTAAAAACAATGCATTTTTTTTTGCTCCCTCCCCACTTTAACGGTTCACTTCAATAATGGTACTGATTAGAAATATACAAGTAGGGTGGCAGGAACACTTATTACCTAATGTGACGCTAATGGCTTTGAAAGCAACAATTTTTAGCCTCTGCACCAACCTTGATTAATTTGGTACTGCAGCTCTTGGAGACCTTACTGACACTCTTTGAACGATTAATGCCTGTAGGTAAAGGCATGAAAGTTCATTTAAAGGTAAGTTGGTGCTTCTTAGATAACATATTTTTTAACCTAATGCTCATGTGCCTCTATGTGCTGCAGCCAGTGCTTGTTTTTGGATTATATGGCCACATTTCATTATTTTTTAAAAAGTAATAGTTCAATATTAGGAAGAATGCATATTTATTTTCTTGCTGAGAACAGCTAGCTTGGCTCTGTTCAAAAGTAAGAAAACCCACCTACCAGCACCTCTAAATCCCACTAATTAACAATTAATTAACTAATTCATTGTATCTAATTGTTTAATCTGTCAAAAAAACTGAAGAGTAAATGTGCCAGATTGACCCGGAGCAGTTAAGTTCCTGGAGTCTGCACTGCTTGTGAACCTTTGCTTTGGCAATATCAAGATTTCTTTGTCAATTTACTGTTGATAGATCATTAATGGTGGTATTGTCATTGTAATGGCTCAGTCAGTGATCAATCAATAATGATTTTATTAACATCCAGAATCAATGTTACAAATCATTTATTTGTATATATATTTAAGGCTTTGTTAAGGTTAGCAAAAGACTGTTATGACAAACGATAATTGAAAAGCAAAGGTTAACTGTTGGATTGTAATGGCAAACTATGATCTTCAGTGTGAAATGTATTCGTGTAGGCAAAACACCATCATGCAAGGAGCCCCCTTTTTATGCCGAAGGTACAAGTGCACGAGTGTACATGTGTATGCTGATGCTGGAAATCATGGTGTTGAGAGGAAAACACGTTTTTTTTTCAAGTACCATGAGGGTTGGTGCACACATGAGATCTCAATAGGTACGTATGGAAAAAAAACGTAGAGCATAAATTTGCTCTTCAACAAAGTAGAAACAGAAGTGATGCATTTTATGTTTACTGAACGTGACTTCTGCAGTCGAGGTAAAGTGCACAAATAAATCAGACAAGAATCATTTTTGTTCTCCAGTATCTGAAGTACAGCTTTTAAAATGAACTAACATCTGTTGCCATGTTGCCACCGGTGCTTACATCCCAATGCATTTCTATTTCAAGGTAGGCCTACAGTGCAATGCAATATTTATTGAACCTTATGCTCCCCCTGTCTCGCCCTCCTCGAGGACAGAAGCGGAGATGTTTTGATGTGTACGGGCAGGAAGGCAGGAGTCTCTCACTAATGATCTGGCCCACTGATAGAAGCCTTGGGGTGCTTTCCTTGCTTCAGTTTCAGTTTTCAGTTTTAATAGTCCTATGTATTTTATCATGGGGTCAATGGTACAATGAAATGTGTTGGATAAGAAAAAAACAGGTCAGCTCCGCAGTAAGAGCACTAATCGCAATAATAGCAGTAGACGTAAAAAGATAAAATGAGATAAAAATGAAAAATTTAAATAGGAAGTAGAAAAATAAATACACCAGAGGGAGTGTTGAGTGTCGCGCGACTCAGAAAGTTAGAGGACTACATATCCAAGGTAACAAATCAATTCACATTGGCCCCTATATATTAAAAATCCAGCTGACACCACAGCTGCTAATAATGTTAAAAGCATGAAAATTATTTTAATTGTGCAAAGTATCTAGGAAGAGAATTCAAGCTTGGCATAGCATCACTAGATCCCTTCCAGTAAACACTATTATTCTGTCAGGTGCTTTATTGAGGCTGCCTTTTAACCACTTCACTATGTTTGAAAGTGAAGTGTTCTCAAGAAAAAGGGGGGTAGAGAGGTTTTAGTTAAGTTGGGGGACTGACAGAAGACATGTTGGTTTGGGTTAAGCTTCAGAATGAGTGAATCCAACATTCCCCATGATGCAACTCAATAGGATTTTTCATTAGACCCTCCCTGCCTGGTAAACACTTCACATCTCCCGTTTCAAACACAGGGTATCTTTTAAAAAAATGTTAGTCTTAAGCCCAGTCTAACCTGATGCATTCTCTCCTGCCCACTTTAGATGAAGCCAGCCCACTTCTATATGATGGAAGCCTCAATGGCTGTGTTACCATGGAAATCATGCTCACATGGGTCCCACAAAATATGATGCTATAGTGGAAAACAGCAACATGGGAATTTGATGAAGCCTGATGAAATCATCAGGAATCTAATCCAAAGTCAAGGATGAGTGTTTCTGTTTTATTGTTTATGGCTATTTTGCTATCATTTGCTTATTTGACCCAAGAATGAAACTTTTCGAACCACCTGAATAATGCCAATACAATTAGTTGAGGTTAGTAGAAATAAAAATGATTTGTGGTTCTAGAAGAGCTTTGTCAAATCTGAAAATAACAAGCCTGATGACGTATTCAAGGTCATCTTGACACAGGTTTGAGACTTCAGAAAATGGGAAGTATTACAAGGTGAGGAGCTTGAAGGATGAAGGTTCTTATCAGGAGAAGTCAAACAAAAATGCTAAACACTCCTGCTCCAGCTTAGCAAATGTGAGGATTTGCTGCTTGTAAATTCAATATCTATTGGTCAGACAAAACAAGCATATCGAAGGCATTACCTTGGTCTGTGGGAAATTGTGATCAGCATCTTTCACATTGTTCTGGCATTTCATATCCACTATAATTAATCATTTGTTGCATCCTTAGAAATGAATTGCTTTGCAATTTACACTTTTTCTCCAGACAGATACAAAAGACACAGTCCCTTCAAACATCTGCAGCTGCATACATCAGTCATTTGTTTTCTTGGGCAGATGGAAAAAGTTCCTTTTGAATATGATAAATCCTTAAAATCCAGAAAACAGTTTATCTGCCCATTGTAAGCGGTCGTCCGACATCCTGACACTGAAGGCTGCCCGCTCCTAAACCTGCTGCAGCTGGGACAATGCTGCATCACTGTCAGTCTCAAATGAGAGCAAAAGTAATTGAGCTTGATTAACCTGGCCCTTTGCCACGTCATTAGATTGATAGATGGAAGTGGCAGATCAGACAGGAGAAGGCGGGAAGCACTTAAGTCATAAAGCAAGGTCGTTCTTACCATGTGACTGACTCATTTGCAGTGTTTGTTTCCACTTGCCTTGGCACAGTGCTCGCAATGTCAATTGCATGAACGAGGGGCAGATATTTCACTTTCCTGGGTGACCATCTACTTGACGACGGCATTGTAAATGCAAATTGAAAACAGGAGACCATGAATCAGTATGCATATATATTCAAGTTGCACGGATGGCTGCAGTCGCTATCTGTCTCCGTGCCTAAAAGGATTACAGTGTCAATCCCTTTATCACATTTTTCTGTGCTATCTGATGGGCTGACCATTCAAAGCAAGTCAAAGTTATTTTTATCCACTTACATTATTTGTTCTCAGAAGACATTTAAGAAGCGAGTTGCCTCTGACAGTGAAGTCATTGTCATCTTTATCTATATTAGCACTATGGGTGTATTTTTAAATGTTCTGTTCAGGACTTGCATTTTTAATGTGTCATGAGAGTTCTAGCTCTGAAGGAGGAGGATTCTACTTACTGAGTCAGTTGTGGATTGTAGATTTGCTCAAGCACTGTACTCAAATACAATCTGACTTACTTGTACTTTAATTCATCCATTCATTGCTACTTTATGCTTCAATGGCACTTTATTTAGGAAAGTACTTTACTTTTTACTCATATATTTATCTGGCAGTTATAGTGCCTAGTTACTTTGCACAAAAAGATTTTACATACAAATTATATAATGAGATTAAATATAATGCATTTTATAAACTATCCAGCAGTATAGAAAGTATAAAATTAGCTCCACCTTGACGAGCTACAACAGTAGTAGCAGTAGCAGTAATAAAAGCCATAGTCCAATGATATAATATATAATATTATAATATTTAGTGGAACCCTTTTCTGCATAAAGAATATTTTTACCTTTAATACATGAATTGCATTTTGATAATAACATAAACTTTTATTTCAGGGATGTTAAATATGTGCTGTATTTATAGAGGAAAAAATATATTTCTGGTACATGTAACCCACTTATGAAGTATCAAGGTAACGCTCAAATATTATGGCCCCACATTGGCAGAGTCTACAGCCATGCTATCAGCTCTGTGTGGCTCTACTTCAGCATGCTAACATGCTAACAGAGACCATGCTAACATGCTGATGTTAAGCAGGTATAATGTTTCCCAGCACTAAACACAAGCTGTGACTGCGACTTGCATGGATGCTTGTACAAACTCTGGTGGACTTCATTTCCTGTTTTATTTTGTAGGTGCTTACCTTCATGCATTCCAGTTTGCTTTACTTTGTCATTCATCAGTTTCTTGTCACCTGTTCTCTATTAACAGTCCAATGGAAATAAAACATCCAATTGTGATGTCACAATGGACTGAACCCATCCATTTGTTATCCTTTATTGACCAGTTAATAATGTCATTGAACTGGACTTTAATTATCTTTTATTCATTTATTTGTGCATTTATTTATTCACTATTTTAAGTATGTTTGTATTTATTCAGGCATTTATTTTTGCAAATAGCTGTTCAGTACCTGTCTGTCAGATTGTCTTAGTTCTCCTCGCAGTCTTGCTCTCCAGCCATTATTGTTTCCTTGTTTCTTCCCGGTGACCTAATGACCTCTGTTTGTTTTTTGGATTCAGATTCTGACCCTTTCCCTGTGTCAGCCTCATGCCTAGGGTGTTTGACTTTTGGACTGTTTTCTTTGAAGTCAGACATTTTGCCTGTTCATTGATCATATGAGTGCTTTTAGTTCTGGCCATCACACAATGTACTGCTGAGATTGATGAAAATATCATTAGTTTTAGGAGGTATTACAAAATTACAAAAAAAAATACTCAAAGAAAAGTCAGGGATCCCCATAAGATTTGTCCTCCATGAATATGTGTACCAAATTTAGTGACAATCCATCCATCAGAAATATTTCAGTCAACCAAATTGGTGGACCAACTGACCAACACACTGATATCACCCTGATAGAGCCATGCTGCTTGTATAACTGAAATCAGACAGCGATCTGTATGAATGCGAGTGAATTTGTTTTTAATGACTTAATGCTGAGTGGAGGAGAAATAAATACATGAAACTTCGCATTATCTGAAGTGCTTTAAAAGCAATCAAATATTTATTTATTACTTAAAACATGCGAAAGTCTGAAACAATTTTTTTCAGAAAGCTGCTTTTTATCCCAAAAGTGCAAAGACCTTTCCTATTGAGTTAAAAAGTAGAACCAAATGTCAGGCTTGGACTGATTTCCTATACTGAGACCCTTGATAAATATGGGCCCTTGTTGCCAGTCAACAGCTGGTTCTTTGTCATCAGTATCTATGCATTCTTTCATAAATTCAAACGTCTTTCATGTGAGGTTTTGGCAGGTAACAATATACAACATGGGGCTATAGTAAAAGCTTGATGAGACCTCATTTAATGTGGATTTGTGTGCAGTACTCAAACTCAAGAGGTGCTTTGGGATGCAGTAAGCAGGCTGGAGTGTGGAGCTCTGAGTGGAGAATTTAAATTAAAATGCATATGGAGACATCCAGTAATTGGTCTGTGAACATCTCCAACAGCGAATTCTCTGCGTCTGCCCTGCCTTCATTTAGGGAGAGAGCTTCATCCAGGGAGTACGCCATTACTGCTGTTTATGATGTGCTGGGGGGCAGGGGGCGGCGCCGTTCACTGCTTATGGCTTTCGTGTGGGAAGATTTTTGGGAGAAGGAGAATTACACTGATCTAATTAATAACCATCGTAAAAACAGCAAACATCATTAAAGTGTAATTCCATTAGAGCTCGTCATTCCACTGGTATTCATTAGCAGGCGGGAGTGGGAAACGGGAGACACTGAGGGAGAGAATGTGTGTGCGTCCACGCCCACACACACTCCTGGACACACACACACACACACAAACTCTAAAATGAGGCTTGGGGTGTGGTGCAGAATTCAAATCAGTGTTCTGCTATTAAACCCAGAGATGGAGACAGAAGGAGCAGAAAGACTAAGGTGTTGTAGAATTTTAATATCAGTGCTACATGAGGACTCTTTGTAGAGGCTATCCCAGCATGCATTAGATAAAAGGCAGGGAAACATGCAGAGCAGGTCGGCGGCGGGTTGATGCTGATACTGTGTTTTTTCACAGAGAATGTGCCTCAACTTGTTGCTTTCATCGGTGGATTAGATCTGTTGGGTCAAGGGTGAAATAGTGCTAGCAGTAGTAGAACAGGAGTTTTAAAGCAAGCAAATGTCACCTGCTCAAAATGTACTCTTGCTCCATCATATAATAATCCCATACAGAAGGATTTAATGCAACTTAACACTTGTGGCAGTGATTTTTATCAGTTATGATAACAGCTAAGAGCATTCAGAAAGTGCTAAAACAAGGGGAAGGGTGAGAAAAAAAATAGTGCTACTCTGCTTTGCATTGCCTCGCCGCCTTTCTTCATCAACATTATAGTTAGGTTTTAAGTTATGCAATTTGGACATAAGACTGCGCTCGTAAAGCTTTATTACCTGTGTTGTGTTGTTTACAATGACGCAGTGAAAAAGTCTTATTGCTTCAGCTGACAATGAGGGAAAAGTTACAGGACAAATTGAATAAAAGTAACTATATTGCTTCTCTAGTTACTCATCAGCAAAACAAATAGTTACATCACTAATTACTTTTGTCAAATTCCACTTCACACGCCCTCCAACTAAACCAACTGATTCTTGACTCTTACCAGGAATTGTAATGATTTGAATCATTGTTGTGAAGGAGACAACCTGTCACCTAAAACACCCTATTTGCTGAAAATTTGCATCTGAATTTTTCATCTTTGTTTTCTCTCACGAATAATTTGTCTAACCTGTTAGTTTAATAACACCCATCTATTCATCTGACTGCCCGTGTGTCTTACCCTGTCGGACTTCGTGCTCGCTATGTTGCTGTGCAGTCAGATCCCAGCAATTAACTCAGTGAGTACAAAGTTATTATTACTGATAGGAATGTTCGAACAAAAAGTTGCAAAAACTTTCTGCTTCTTTTAGAATGGATTCATTTCACTCTCTTCAAAATTAGTGATCAGAAACTTGGCATTCATCTGACGGAGCTGCGTTCAGGCCTTGGTCTTGGCAAGCTGTTTGGTTCAAAGTGAAAAGAGAATTTTTCTCACTCAACAGGGACGATCTTCACACAACAAATAAAAAGCTCAGCTGACGTGCTGAACAGTTTGTGCAGCATTTACGATCAGCAAAAACCACCACAACAACAACAGGTTCCATGATGTAAAAATGTTCTAATTGGTGACGCGACGTGCTTTCATGATGGAGGGAGCTTTTAAAGATCTCAGTGATAAAAGGGAAGATCTTGCTGCTTCTTACTTGCAGCTTCACGCTGTCCTTCACTGAGGAGCACAGAGGAGACCGAGAAGCAGATTGTTATTCGTAGACACCCTCTTCAGCCTCACGGAATCAAACGTCTTATCAGCTGACCTATGAGATGATCTAGTTTGCCACTGATAAGCTCAGAGTAGCAGAATACTTTGGTTAAGGTCACACTGGATTGAGCTCATATGGGCACCTGTCTGTCCTCTTGAGGGACTCCGAAAAGGTCACGAGGAGACGAGGCCTCTACCCCAGGTATATTGCTTTTGTGTAGTTGACTTCTATCTCATCAGACTTTTATCACTTAATCCATCTACTTGACCTTTGGCGGAGTCTCCAAAACTATTTCTTTTAACAGATTTTGCATTGAGCCCTGTTGGATCCCCAAGGACAGCGCGAGCCGTTTCTGAATGATTAGTGCCCCGCTTTGTTCTGCCTGAATGGGGCTTGTAAGAAAAGCTTTTTCAGCTGGAGATCGGTAGAGGGGAAAGACACTGACAATGCCACAGGAATAAATAACATTCTCACACCCCATAGTCATATCTCTCCGGCTACTGACAATAATAAAAAAAGAGTCTTTCAGGGTATGATTTATTACTGAAAGAGTGGAATGCAGATTGTCTGCAAGGTACTCCTATTTACTTCAATACAGTGAATTGCAAAGAGAGTGCCGGCAAGCTGGATTCTTTCCACCTTTGTCTTTCTTTACACATCAGTAAGACTAATGATCACAAGCAGCACAAGATGTCACACATTTCTATTTCTCACATCACGGAAATGGTATATAAAAAGCAGCTACCTTGTCTGAATACAAATACCACCATAAGGTAACAATGCCCTCCTTAGTTCCACCCTTTGCCGTGGTCCATTATGTATCCAATCTGTAGTGATGGAGAAGAGCGGCCACTCCTCGTGTCCATCTGGTCAAGTGTTGATTGTCTGAGGAATGAGATTGTCCAAGTGGCAACGGACACCCTGCAGTTAACGCCACTAGTGCAGGGGAGGAGGATGGGGAGACACTGATACCACGTCTAAGGAGTGGCAGAGGGAAAAGGATCCAAATGTGAAGATTTCAATTCTTTACAAGTGTTTCTGCAATATTCAAGCCAATACAACACCTCGGCCGACAGAGAGCGTCAGAATGAAGCCTGGCTACGATGCATCCTCGTGAACAAACAAGAGGTCAGGCCATAACTTGGATTTGCTTTGTCCAGTATTTTTATCTTATAAAGGCATCAGTATGCTTCACATGAAGCAGGGTGGGTTCATCAAACAGTGTCTCAAAACCCCCTCCTCCCACAGCTTTCTGGCATCAGAACTTGGAAGTCTGCCTCAGACCGTGTTTGTACTTTTCCATAGCTGACAATCCAACAACCTCAGCCACTTCATACAGCAATTAAACAGATGCATGGACTTGAGGCGTAGAGTTTGAATAGTTATTTCATTGTTCAGACAACTACTTTGGGCACTTTTTATTTACAACAAAGTGCAACCCTACAAAAGCCTTTTAACACCATCTTTGAATATGGCCACTTTGTACAGAACTGGTTCGTTTGAAACACACTGATGCCTTTATCCTGAACTCTCTCTCACTTTTTTCCATTCTGCTTGATATGGGTCTTCCAACTCGGAATAAATTTGTCAGAATTTTTTCCATTTCAACTAGATGAATACCACCTGTAATTTCACCAACTGCTATGTTTGTGGCCAGGTCTCAAAAAAATGGCACACAAGTGTTACAAGAACAAATTTGCCATGTAGAGCTTCAGGTCTTGCTGTCAGAAATCGTATTTGAAAGGAAGACATTTGTCATACTTATTTTTATCAAATCAAAATGTATAAACACTGAATTATCAGACCTGATCATGCTCAGCAAATGTGCAAGCAATGATGCACATCACACTAAACTTTTATGAAACAGGCTATTAGCAATTTTAATTAATTACATCAACATTAATTACCCCATTAGGTCAACATGGATATTATATTTTATATTCATTTCTTTCAATTAGTTTATTTCAGCAACTATTACACATAGATTTATTCAAAGGAGCATCTTTTGATGTAAAACACTTTGAGTTACATTAAACTCTATAAAAAGTATGGAAATAATATTTATCAATGATGTCATTATCATTAAAGCGGCAGTTTTTCCCTTCACTCACTGAGGGGCAATGAAACACACTGTAAACACAGCATCTGAAATAGTACCACACCACTTGCAACGTTTAGCACTGCACCTCCAACAGACATAGAGCAACATTAGCATTCGTTTTGAGTCACGCTTATGGTCAAAATCTATCCAATATGTTCTTTCCTTTTAGCATTTTTCCTTTTAGTTTTGTAGTCTCTACCAACTAATATCCTATTTGTAGATAACTGGCACCACAGTTCTAGACCAACACTAAATTTTGTTCACGCATGAGTGCAGATAAATGTGAGAAAACTGGAGAATGCAACACGTTTTCTTAAACGACTTCCCACTGAAAACTGTTTGCAGACCCATTGTCTTTGGCCAGAAACATGAAACCCTCAAATATCAGACCTCCTCCTGTCTCTCACTCTGCACATCTCTGCTGGCGAGCTCGTCAAAGTGCTCTCTCATTAGTCCGCCAGCTGAGGTGTGCGATATCTTTAGCAGGAAGCGTGCGTGGACAGCGAACAGGCTGGAGTGTCCGAGAGCACTGGGCTGCCGCCACTACAACTGATGGTCCATTTGGCACAGGCCTGAAGAGTCGATAAGGCATGCTGACTTCACTCCTTCATATTCTGATCTAAATGCCAGAGGAATATTTTATACAGCCAAAAATGCAGAGCTTCTGGCATAGCGATTGCATACAGATATTATAAGTCTAAATTGACAGTGCGGAAAGTGTAGCGCCCCATTGATTCTGACACTCAGATGTGAAAAAAAAACCTGTCAAGCTGTCTGAGAAACTAAAAATGAATCATACACAGCCTCCTGTCCCTGAATTTTGTTTGTGCACTTGTTTCTTTCTTTTCTTTCTTTCTTTCATCCTAATCCTGCATTTTACTTACTTTGCTTTTTGTCTTGGAATGTTTGATATTCATGACAGGAAAGTTTGAATTTATTCCTACCCAAGCTGAGGACAATGGTCTAATCGAAGGCACACCCCCATGACATCTGATGATAGAAGAAAGTGATTTTCTTTTATGGAGTTTTGTTTCCTGTAGCAAGAATCTGACCAAAACTTTCCAAAGTCTACAAGGACTCAGAAGTCTATGATATGCAATTAAATAAACATATGAATCAAAGACAGTGGTCCTCTCCTAAAATGCGATCAGATGTTTAAATGAGGTGTATTAAAGTACGTATGTTTCCATTATCAGAAAGGATTGTACATTATAACCAAAGGTCATTTGTTACCTAATGGCTCTGCCAATGTCCAATAATGACTTTGAATGTCATTCCAGTCAACTGATTTTCAAGCCCTTGTGTATATATCTTTCTGAGTCGAGTTCAGACATACAAAAATGTCATTTAAATTTTTGGTTACATATCTGTTTTGGTTTTTTGGTCCTCTCTGAAGTTGATTTTAAACTTGGCCTTCTCCTACAAATCAGATCATGTGGGATAGACATGCCCAGACAAGAGTGGATGGATAAGTCCTATTTGTAGTGCATAGGAAATAATGGCATTAGAAACAGACATGATTGATGTTGCATTGCATGTAATTAGAATGTATCACGTATCATTGAATTCTACATGGAACAATAAGTGTCTCACCTAAATACAGGCAGCCATCTTTAATGTTATTGTGTGCTTTTCCACTTTGACAAGTGACAAGTTTGACAAGACCTGTTGTTTTCCCTCCCTAGTGTGTCATGTGTGTCTCAGTCTGTCTCTGTGTTGCTGGGCGTGGACCTCTGGGTTCCCTCCTCCTGCCTGCCCATCTGATCTTCTGCAGCTGCTGACTCTGCTCACCTGCACCTAATCTCCTCATCAAGCCCTGCAGTATATAACCCTGGCTCAGACGTCCAGACTCCGCCAGATTGTTCAGTCTCCGTTGTGGTACAGACATCTAGGCCTCTTTTCCTGAGACGGCTTTTGATCATTTGTGTTTTTTGATGTTCTTTTCCTGGACATCACTTTACCTTTTTTCTCTGTGCTTCAGATCCTGCTCCACCACTATTCAAGCTTCATCCTGCCTTGCTTCAGTCTTCAGCAGCCTGTTTGGTTATCTGTATACCCTGCTCAGCCGTACCCATCCACCTCAGCCAGACCACCCCAGCCAAGCCTTCAGCCTGCTTTCATCTACCCAAATAAACTGTCAAAGTCATTCTGTCTCCAGGTTGTGTCTGTGTTTGGGTCCTAATATTGAACTGCCTTAACGGAATATTGGTTGGATTTCCATAAAATGTGGTGTAGATGTACAGTATATTGTGCTCAGACTTTTGTTCCCATTCTTCTTTGTCCAAAACTTAAAACACAACAAATGCAAATGCTAAACACACTAACTGAGATGGTGAACATGGTCAACATGAACCTTTAGCAGTTAAACATCAGCATGTTAAAGGCACCCTGTTGAGTTTTCAGGTAAACAAAACACATTTTCCATTTACATTCCGTGTTTCTTGTCAAAGCATGTTGTGTGCATCCCAGAGGCATTTCCTTTCTCATAGAACATTTGAACCATTTGTTATATGTTTCACAATATGCATTCTTAACATCCAAGTTAACAACCTTACTTCTTCTTTATTGCCTTTGTTGGTGCATTACTGCCAACAACTGTTGTGACTGATCACTGGAATAGCATACTGGCTTAATGAAAATTGTTCATGCATGTGCATCTTTGTGCACATTCACATTACAAACAAAACAGTGAACTGCTCATGAACTCAAAAGCTCTGCAGTGTTGTTATTGTGGACATATTAGCCAGCTGATGTTAGCATTTAGCTTTAAGACACCCTTGTGTAAAGCTGCTAATATGCCTGTAGACATTTAGGCTGTGTCTGAAAATCACTCCCCGTTTATTATGCAGTGCACATAATTTGCCCTTGTTATGTTAAAGAGGCCATATTATGCTTTTTGTCTTTCCCTTTAGTGTGTTATACAGCTGTTTGGTGTATGTAAAACGTCTGCAAAGGTAAAAAGTCCATAGCAAATGCCAAAGGCAGTTATCCTCTCTCAACAGAAATCACTGCTCCAGAGCTGTATGAAACGCCTCATCAGTAATCCAGCCTTTTCTTCTGTTAACTTGTCTACATCACAGTGTAACACAGCACCTCCTCCAGCAAGCTGACTGTCCCACCCACTGAAACCTAGTTTACCTCGTCTACCCCAATTCCAAAAATTCTTTTGTAAAATGTAAATAAAAACAGAATACAATTATTTGCAAATCCTTCTTGACTTATATTCAATTAGCGGCAGTACAAAGGCAGATATATATACATCCTGAAGAAGGGATTCATGCAGTCACACTGACTACATGGCACACTGCCTGAGAGCTTTTCCTGAACCTAACCAAGTACTTTTAGTGCCTAAACCAAACCATTTTGATGGTGTAACATGCAGCAGGTGTGTGTGTGTCTGCAGCTGTCTGTCCTGGGCCTTTGGGGAGAATGGCTCTAACACAGAAGCTGAAATGGGCAAACGGTGAATACAGTTGCTGATCTGGCAGAGAAACACTAAAATACAACATGTTGTACAATTCTAATTCCAAAAAAGTTGGGACACTGCATAAAACAAATAAAACAGATGGCAATAACTTGCTAATCCTTTTTGACATATACTCAACTGAAGACAAAGACAATATATTGAATGTCTTGCCTCTTTAACTTCATTGATTTTGTAAATATCTGCTTGTTCTGAATTTGATGGCAGCAACATGTTTCAAACAAGTTGGGACAGGAGCAACAAAAGACTGTGAAAGTTGTGGACTGATCCAAAAACACCTGTTTGGATCATTCCACAGGTAAACAGGTTCATTGGTAACAGGTGATAGGATCATGATTGGGTATGAAAGGTTCATCCTGGAAAGACTCAGTCGTTCACAAGCGAGGATGGAGAGAGGTTCAACACTTTGTGAACACAGGATTGGATAAAGGAGATTACTACTTTGTGAACACTTTGTGAAACTGTTGTCAGTGAACACAGTTGGTTTGCAAATGATAGTTTTGTTTTTATTCGCTTCGTACACAGCATCCAAACCTTTTTGGAATCAGGGTTGTACCTGTGGAGAACAGACAGGTGGAAAATCCATCCTGACAGAGCCATGTGTTAATGGCCACTGCTGTAATTAGACATCTGGGGGCAGGGTGGGACTGTACGGTTACTGAAAGCAAGGTTTTCTGCCTTCATATTTGGGTTTGATTGACACACTGGAACCAGTGGGGAGGTACTGCCTGGCTTGGCAGGTGGAAGTGGCAGATGGATGTTGTATCCACTGGTATCTTCCTGTCCGGTTCATAGTTGCTGATTATACAGCAGTCCAAACATGACTAAGCAGTCTAATCATTTTTTTCATCTACCCCATGCAGGCAAGAGGGACCATGATCTGCCATGCTTAGACTATGATGATGATGAGACAACGGGCCCCTGGGCACAGACATGTAGCCAAGACTCTGTGCAGTAATTTTGTGTATTTTTCGGGCTGGTTTGTCTCTTTGAGGTAACTAGGTCTCTTTGTGGTCATTTTGTATCGTTGTAGTAATTTTGCATTTGTGTTTGATTTTTCTCCTTGTAGTCTCATCATTTTTATTTTTGTTGTCATTTTGCTCTTTGTGGTCATTTTGTGTAATACTGTCGGTTTGAGACTCTGTGGGTGCTTTGTTTTTTTGTAGTAATTATTCATCTCTTTATAGTAATTCTGTATTTTTGTTGTTGATTTGATTCGTAGTCATTTTGACTATTCAGTCAAGTACAAGTAATTTTGCATTTTTCTGTGATGCGTTTTTCGTCTTCGCAGTAATTTTGGGTCTCTTTGTGGTCGTTCGTCTCTCTGTCGTAATTTTGCATCTGTTTTGTGGTTGTCTGGCATCTCTTTGTGGTCAGTCAGGGCATCTTAATTTTTAACTGAGCTCTGTGACTTTTCAGCAATAAATGTTAAGCCACTTCAAACAGAGGCTCTGGCCCAGGAGCCCCTGACCCTTTGGTCTGTGCCCAGTTGGCTGGTTTAGAAATTCATCCATGATTAATCCCTTCTATCTGCCAACTCCATTTGGCCTGCATGTCCTGATGAGTTCAATGAGTATGGCAAGTAGTGTCACTGTACTTACACTAAACAGCCATGTATTATTCCTGCCCCTGCTCACATGAGAGAGTCTTTGAGCCCACCATGCAAAAAGGATACTCAAGCCGTTCCAGACATATTATGAACTCTGCCAGACAAGATGGAGGAGAGCATTTGACCTTGAAAGTGCTCCCCCTCCCCTTCAGGGAAATTGCCCTCCCTACTCTTCTGAGAGTTTATACAGGGGGTCACTTGCTCGTGCAACTTTGAAATGACACATAAGTCGGCAGAAATGAATTCAGCTCATTTACACAGAAAGGCAGCGATGGGCTCCACTCTGAATCATAGCAGCTGACAGGACCATAGAGCTCTGCAATATATCGGTGAAAAAACCTCCGCCCCTCCCAGAGCGGCGGGGTCGTGTCTGTCAGCTCCATCTTCTCATGTCCAACCTTGGGGGAGGCCTCGACCCGCTGTCCCAGAGGGCAGACGCAGACTGACAGACACAGAGGAGACAGACAGAGAGGCAGACCCGGAGAGGAACCTGTCGCTATGCTAATGCACCGGCGGCTATCAGGCGCCACAGTGACACTACCCTCCCTGCCCGGCTCAGCGCGCTCAGGGGACAGCCAGCGGATTTTTCTCACTTCCACAGGCAGCCTTCATTTTCCACACTAGTGGAAACTGGACACTGTCATCTGTTATTGAGTTTCTGGGCTGCAGAGCCTATCTCTCTATGGGAAATTGAATGCAGTGCTTTCTGTTATGAGCAGGATTACTGTGTCTGTGATGGGCCAATAAGTCACACCTGAAGATGGGCTGTTAGCAAATGAAAGCTCTCATTCATCTGTTTTTATTCCTTGCGTTGTTTCAGTGAAAAGTGTTCCACAAAGGTCTGGAGTCCCTATAAAAATGTATAATCTACAAAGTAATCTTCATCACAATTATGTAATATAATATATTATATATACATAATGACTGATAATAACTTTTTACATAACTATTGACCCCCTCAGTATTCAGTAGATTTGCAGATGCACCTTTGTAGCAGTTATAGCCTTGAGCCTATGTGGATAGGTCTCTATCAGCTTTGCTGCAATTATACTCATACATTATACATTCCTCTTTGCAGAACTGCCGAAGGTCTGTCAGGTTGCATGGAGCTTGTGTGTGAACACAAATTCACCATTCCTGTGTAGCTTTACATGGGCTCATTGCCTTGCTGGAAAACATGCTGCCACCACCATGTTTCACTGTCTCTAGATGGTATGTTTATGCTGATGTGCAGAGTAACATGACATTTAATCTGATGACCAAAAAGCTCAGTGTTGGTCTCAGACCATAGATGCCTCTTCTAACTTACTTCAGTGCCTCCCACGTGTCTCCTGGCAAACTGTGACCCAGATGTCAAGAGTGTTATTTAAGAATGACTTTCTCTTTGCAACTCTAAAAAAGCTGTGGTGAAGCAACCGGCCAACTGTGACTGTGAAGCTCAGCCACTCTGAAGCTTGGATCTCCTTTTGCAGTCTCTTTGTGGTGTCCCTCAGTTGTCTTTGTTTTGCATGATCACTCAGTTTTTGAGGTCAGCCTGCTTTCGGCAGATTGAAGAGATGGAGACAGACAGAGAGAGGTCAGACACTTGGCTTTAAGTTCAAAACAGTTATATATGTTTATGCATGTACATATGAGATTAACAGGGTGGGATAAGCTTTCTGTTATGAATTACATATAAAAATGTGCAAACCTAGGTTCAGTCTATCAGGAATCTATCAGAAAAACATGACAGGCAGTGATTGATGAAATAAAAAAACAGTGTTAAAATAGGACTCAAACACAAGACATCTCACAACCTGTAGTTTAAACTCTCTCTTCAGGTGGGCTTGGCCTGTTCAAGATGTGAAACAGCATAAGCAGAAAAAAAGCAAGTTAGAATCATCTTCAGTCTGTTAAGAGATGTGCTGTTACTTTGACAATAAAGAATCTTTGTTTATCAGTGTGGGGGGGGGAGTCACATTAAATGTACTTTGATTCAACATTGTAAAACAAATAGATGCAATGCATTTCAGTGACAAACCTCACATGACACACGAAGAAACATCAATACGACTTCAACAGCTTCTCCCACAAAAATTTATTTCCTCCAGGCATCAATTAAAGTCTCAATAAAAGATCGTTAGAGCTCAAAGTGCAGATGATGGAGCATTATAAAAAGAAACCTTGACAGACAGTTTGAGATCCAGTGGATGAATCAACATAATACAAGAGCAAGACATCCATCATCCACCTAATTACCTCTCAGGCCAAATTAGAGGGTGTCAACATAAAGGTCAAGGTTGCTTTAGCACCGGTGTTCATCCTCATTAAAATGTAGCAGGACGTTCACCTGTTTCTGATGCTTTGTTTTCTCGTGCTTTTTCTTTAGTGGTGGGACTTTTTACCAATTCAGTGCCGTCAGTCACAAGACGCCTGGAATCCTTTTAAATCATAACCTAAATAACCCGACCAGTGACAGCCTTCACAATCTGAGAGGGAAAAAAATTCCTTGCTACCCGGAGCCTATTTAATAATCCTCCAGGGAGTGCATCTAGGCAAGCGGTGATTGTGTTCTGCATAAATAGTAAATGTCACACTGTATACAGGTGTGCTAAATCAACCATCGCTTGCCAGGAATATGACACAATAACCCACCAAGATGAAATGTTTTAGCTCCGTGATTAGTGTTAGTGCATTAACAAGGTAGTTTTGTATAATGTCAAGGGTGGACTTGCATAATTCTTCATTTTGAGTGCAAAGGTGTAAAATTAAGGTCCTAATAGTTATTTCAGCTGCTTTATCATTTATCATATAATAAATATTATTATACTTACTTACAGCGTTGCTTTCATCATTGCTTAGTTTATTAACTGAAATATCACTATACAAATATATCAAATAGTTTAACATGATAAAATGAAAACGTTAGGTCCACATAATATTTCATATACCATTCAGTTCTGTAACACATTAATAGAATAAACTCACCCAATAGGAACACTTTCTACCATTTTCAGGCAACAATTAAGACTCTTATCTGTGTCTTTAAACACTGAACAAGGATCACTTGAGTTGTGACCAAGTTTTGCTTGGATCTCATGAGTCTGATGACATAATGGTACATCTTTCATTCTGTGTACCTCATGTGCTCAGGTGCTGTTCAGGTGGTGTACCATCTTCAGTATAGGGTCTACTATTTGTATATAGTGAATGGACAGTTTGAAGGTTTAGTTCTTATATTTGCTCTTAGCCTTCTAACCATCTTATCTCCTATAATTCGCCTCTTCCTTCACTTTAACGAGGTAAGAACTCACAACATGATTCTTATGTTTAGTCAATCTGAGTACAAAACCCCAGCGAACCATCATAACTACAAAGCTGATGCTTCATTTTACATAAAAACTTGGCCTGTTTGTCTCCTACTAAAGTTGGTTCCGTCCAACCTATAATAAAAAAGGCCAAGTTGGGTGGTTACGTCTTGACTCCAAGTAAAGCTTCCACCTCAGCCATGTAGAGTCTGAAATGATTTCCGAGACACTGAAAACCTCACGTCTGTTCAAAGAGCAGATAAGAAGGCAGCTTCAAGCACTTGTTAAGTCTGATTAGTCTTTACATTTTTACTTTCTCTAGCACTGAGGTCTCTAAGGTCTGGATGTCTGAGTGAAAGGCAGTTTTGTAAATGACATCATTTAAGTGCCTGTGTGGATATGATGTATGTGACAGCTGTAATAAAACACTCATCTGTCTACACTTAGATACATCCCTTTGTGAAGACGTGCACCTGCCTGGGTTACTGGTGGTCCCACATCTTACAAAAGAGATGTAAAAGCAGATTAACATACCCAACAGTATATAAAGTAGTAGGTCCTATAATGTAGAAAGTGAGATTTCCATGGTTTTTGTGTGTGGCAGACCTAGTTGCTATGTAAATACTCAATCCATGCACACAGACTGTATTTCATTTAAGACAATTTATTACAACTTGAATGTTTTTTTCCGTAGTTTACAAAAATTTCAATTTCAATTTTGGTTTGACCTCCAAATAAACTGGTTTAGATCATCTGAATAAACAGTTGGCTTGTTAGGAACTTGACTGACCAACTGACTTCTCCCACTTCCCTTGCACCTCAGCAGTTAATTCGATGGGTACAGTGTTATCATGACCAACAGAAACAATGGGTAAAATTATTAAAAAAATAAACCCCACAATGTAATAAACCAGAATGATCATTTTTGATATGAGACATCTTCATCTTCACAGTATTGTTTAACGGCACTGAAGCACTGATTTGTTCATCAAAAGATATCAAGAGGTCTCAGTTCTACCTTTATAATATAATGTGGTGACTGGAAATACTGTTAAAACAATGGTTGCAAGCAAACTAGACATGTAAACACGTTTAGTTCACTTTGTACCTAGAAGCATGTGACCTTCAAGTCAACAACTCAGTGCTCACTGGGTGTGGATATATACCACTACTACTGCTACTGCTACCAGTAATACTAAATACATAACATTATGTCTTATTACAATGGCCACATTACCCTAACACTTCTCACATTCACCTTTTGGAAAGAATAATGATATACACCAAACTCTATTGTTCAGTAAGTAAAATCAGACAAAAAATGATTTTTTTCACTTCACTCTTCATTATCCAAAAAAGTCTGCCTGTTCTGATGATGATGATGAGTACAAATGGAAAAACTGCTCAGAAGTATAGCTTATTAAAAAGTCAAGAACAGCAGCGACACAGCCTCACCAGCAAAGCTCATTTTGGCAAAAACAAAACAACTTTTTCTTTCTTTTGAGCTTGTGTGCTTCCTCTTCATTAATAAATTATATGCCGTGTGCAGGGACAGGAGACTCTGGATAATTCAGCTTCTCACATCACTTATCATCTTCTCAGCAGCTTCTTGCTCCCTGCTTGATGTGCGCTCTCCAATGGTCTGGAGAGCAGAGGGCTGATAAGCAGGTAGAGGAGTCAAGTGGAGAAGGCTGGCCAGGAGCAAAGCAGACAGATGGCAAAAAGTCAGGAGAGGATGAGATGAGGGAAGGAAGAAGGGGAAGGGAGGAGGAAAGAGGGTGTTTTTGGGGAATCTTGGCGGTGGCATCACGCTGAGAGACAAGAGAATCTGGCTGCCATAGCCTTCTCCTCAACATTTTTTTCTCTGAATAGGAGGCTTAGTCAAAGGCAAAGTGGAAACTCAAGTGCCTCTCCTGTTTCAAAAGCTATCGTGCACAGAGAGCGTGTACACCCACAGTGGAATTACAAACAATGGATGTTTCAGATCGAAAAGAAAGCAGGTCATAACCAGAGCAAAATGCTGTCGACACGATTCACCTAGAATCGTCAAAGCAGGCGATCTTGACAATATTCAAGTTAAAGTGTAGTACACACACACACACGTAACCACAGCGCAGCCATAGACTGAAGAGTCTGCAGCAACACCGGCAGCTTTAAAAGACTGGAAAAACAACAAAAACAACCTTGTCCATTTTATTAGAACTTGGGTTTGGCTCATCATTTCTATCAGACATTTTCAGACATAGAAGTGGCTCTGCACAAACTGCACAGCTCTTTTATTTTAATAACATATTGTACATATTTGTTATAATAGTTTTTTTGTCAATTTTCTGTTTTGCCTTCCATCCATCCATTAACTGTACGCCGCTTAATCCTCTGCAGGGTCGCGGGGGGTCTGGAGCCTATCCCAGCCGACTTAGGGCGAAGGCAGGGGACACCCTGGACAGGTCGCCAGTCCATCGCAGGGCCACACACAGGACAAACAAACACACTCACACTCACATTCACACCTACGGACAATTTAGAATATTCAATTAACCTCAGCATGTTTTTGGACTGTGGGAGGAAGCCCGGTGAAAACCCACGCTGCACAGGGAGAACATGCAAACTCCACACAGAAAGATCCCAGGCGTCCGAACCGGGACACGAACCAGGGATCTTCTAGCTGTGAGGGGCCAGTGCTAACCACTGCCACCGTGCAGCCCCCTGTTTTGCCTTTTATCTTTTTATTTTTCTTCGTATGTGTTGATTGTTATGCACCGAAACATCAGCTGTGAATGTGAAAACCTGCTTGGCAATAGAACTGATTCTGATTCTGACGGGCAAGAAACCCGGCAGTCAGATGATCAGACAGGTTGTAAACAAACTAACAATTAAGAAAGAATATATATACTTTGTACGTCAAATGTTCATTAAGGAAATTGGTCTAAAGTGTGATGCATGTTTCACCATTTGCCTTTATTTTCTCTCAGAAATACATTTGGTTACCTTGCAGGTTTCTTTATAGTCTGTCTGTTTTTTCATTAGCTTCAATATTACATATGAAATGTTCCCAGATTTCAGCAATTAACTTGGTGAGTGTGATGGTATTGTTCGCGATAACAATGATGGCAAAAAGGATGAAAATAAGATCCAGATTGTTGGTTCTAACTGAAATGATCCTTTTGACATAATCATTGAAGTGTTAACAATAATTTTCAAACTTGCCATGAAGGCACATAAAATGAAATTGGCTGCAGTGCCTCTCCATCCTCCGACACGATGATGAAACTTTGTGTAGTTTTTCTCTTACCTTGACTCATGGCCCTGCCTTTTTTATTTTTATTTTTTTTACCAAAGCTCCTCAAGTTGAGTTTTATTATTTATTTGTTTTTTTGCGGCTCCTGCTTTTTTTTTCTTTTTAGGTCTGTGTGATTTTTTTTTTTCTCTGTAAACCTCCTGCCTCTGTGTATGTGTGTGTGTGTATGTATGGGTGTGTTGAGGATATGTTTGATGTTCCATAAATACTGCTGTTTTAAGGTACTCCCTTCTTTGGTTTTGGCCCTAAGCCATAGCCAGAATGTCAACCCTGTCTCCTTTGCATTACATTATTGACTAACTCACAACTAATTTGCATTACCTGACACGCGTTTGGAGGAAATTGTTAATCAGTTGCTTCCTTGATAATATTTAGCCAAGTTTTGTTTTCAAAGCTGGAACATTTCTATACCATAGTCAGGATGTAGGGGTTGATGGCAGGTTGTAGCTTCCTTAGAGAAATGCTTATTTTCTTTAAATAGATCTCATGTTGAGAATGTATTGTCTTCCCTGTAAAACAAAAGCAGTTAATGCAGTAAGTATCACCTCCCTTGGTGAGTGGAAAGAAGAAATGGTGTGTCGGTGGTGGAGATGGAGATTAATGGCTGTTTGAAATGTTTCTGAAGAATGTGAGCAGAGTGAGAGAGGAGGACATCTGGGCTATGATTTGATCATGGCACCAAGCCCTGTGAGTGCATTTCCATGTCCAACACCTTGGATTACAGCCCCCCGGGTCATTAGCAGAGCTACTGCGGGAGTGTTTGAATTGGAAATCTATTCATCTGCTTTTCTCATATTGATTTGTGGTGGCTGTCTGCTCTTCTTCTCTTTCAGCGGCGGCATACTGTTACTGATCAGCACCAGTACAGGAAGCAACCTGGCGAGCCTCGCCGGTGTTTTGTAAGCCCCTTTAGCTCTCACAAACATCCTCTATTTCTCTACTTGTGTGGCAACTAAACTTCACACACAGAGAGAACAGAGCGGCGTCATTCGTCTGCATCAACACATCCCGGCGCTGGCAGTCAGCTGCTCCACCATGCTTCAGTGCACTGTGAGTGGAGAGAGGCTGGGAGCCATTTCCAGCCATCTCTGGAAGCATAACAGAGACTCACTCTCAGTAATGAGACTATAAATGGAGCTGCCTTGCTTCTCTTCCCCACTGCATTCACCTCCTCTTCAACACAGTTATTCTCTAATATCTCAGGATGATGATAGCAGCACTTTCTGCTATCTGCAAGCTCGACAGTATTAAAGACTTTTTCAGGGGCTGCAGTAAAAACACTGCTGCTATGTGACCTGATGCATTTGCTGGTAGGTAAGATGGGATTACATCGTCTTCCCCAACAATAGTCACTTCTACTGCTAATAAAACTACAGTTACCATAACATTTAAAGGCTTGTTAACCCTTCAAAACACATGGAAATCCTGAGTAACTCTTTGGATTATTAGACGGTACATTTGTTCCTACCAGCTAAATCACAAAACGCAGAAATATAAACTGAACTAACAAGAATTAATAACCAACTGTTAAAGAATTTTATCAATGAAATCTCACAATCAAGTTTCACATATTAAATGAAAATCTTTGTAAGTAGTTTGGTTTGCCAATAGCGAATCCAGAAGTCTAGGAGGTTCATGCTTCTTGCCATTTTGTCAGCAACAACCTTTCTTATTATTCTAGAGCACTGATTCCAAGTAAGCATCACCCACAGACCCAGGTAGAAAAAGAACTTTCCTTTAATACTGTATTTCCATTTCACATGTGGATTCCTGCATTTCTGATTTAGCTACCTAATAAACTTCATGCTGCCACTATCCATCTTTATGTAGATGATATCCAGATTTATATTCCTGTCTCTCCAGATGTCCCCTCCTGCTTCTTTGAGCTCGATTGTTACTTATCTGCTGTTAAGTCTTGGTCTTTCATACGATTTGCTTCGAAATGCAGAAAAACTGAAATCCTGCTTGGTCCCAGGGACCAACACCAACTCCCCCTAAATCCCCAATATGTCATTTTTACATTTGTAAAATTTTTAATTATTTGTGTAAAAAAACCCCAAGATATAATGTATAATGGTGTAATGAGTGAGCTTTAGAGGTGTTAGTGTGAATATTTTTGTTTAACTTTGGAGAGAGCCACACTAGTTGTTTTCCCTTGCAACATATATAAGCGAATTATGCATTTCTTTAACCTGTTCAAAATCAAGCATTCAGAATTCAGTTTTTACCGACTTGTTTTTGTTGCTTTTATTTATTCATTCATTTTGACAGTAGGAAACTTGGGCTTGTGGCCAAAGTGTGTGATGGCAGGGGTCAGAGGAGACTCACTGACCACCGCTCAGTGGAGCATGGACGGCAACATAGAGCTGGTAATCAGAGCTAATCAGCCGTGAGCAGCTACTGTCAGACTGTCCGGTTCTCTGCTGGAGAGACAACGAGCCTGCTGGAGCTTTGACCGTCACTAGAAGCACATTTATGTCTCTTTGATAGAGTCGCTGTGTTGTAGCTGATCTAGCGGCTCTGCAACCTGAGGCTGTCCAGTGTGTGTGTGTGTCTGCGAAGGGGGTGCCAACAGTCGTAGCCCTGCTGTTTATCGTGGTTAATGTTACTGTTCGTCAGCCCTAAATATCTCGTTAAGCTCTGACAGTTATTGTGTTGTGTTTACTGCCAGTAAAGAGGAATAAATCTCATTCATGTATGATGTTCCACCGGTGTTTATCAGCCGTTCCTAATACTACCAGCGTGTTGAGAGGCACAAACTGGGGCTAAGGTTCAGCAGTGTTCTGCGACACCTAACAAACATGAGAATCTAAACTTTCAAATCCAAGTGGAGAGATACAAGCCACGGATAAAACGCAGTTTATAAGCTCAATATGTGTATGAATAACCTGTATCAGCATCATATACCAACAAAGGTCTATGTGATTATGTGTACAGTGAAAATAAAATAAAAGTGTGGAGTTCTTCTTTTAAGGGTTAGTTCATCAAAATGAATGACAAAGAAAGCATATTTACTAACCTCTGTTAATCCATGCAGATAGATTTGGTTGTATTTGATCATGTTTTAAGATATATGTCTCTGAGGTTCCTTGCTATTTGTGGTGGTGTGTTGCTCAATGCTTTAAGAAAACTGCATCTAGTGCATCAGATCCAGCTGACAAATGAACACAGAGAAAGACTGTGAAATGTGCACAGGTAAGATCGGTGAAGTGCAGATCATTATCTTCAGTCATATTATCTCCCTCCTCTCCATCATTTTGTTGTTTATTCTCCGTGTACATGCTTCATTTTTTGTATGAGACAATTTCTGCCATTATTGCTCATAACAAATGCTGCTGTTGTCATTATGGTGCTTTTAACCTCCCTCGTCCCAGCCCATTATTATCAAATTGTTCATGACACATCAGCATTGAGGGAGAAACTAATAGCGATTTTATGCTGCTGTATTTTGCTGCTAATTGCTGCTCTTTGCTCCTGATTTCACTGACAAATAAAGAACCCAGATATGATAATGTTCATGGTATATTTATTAGTGCAGTAAAAGGAAGTTTTGAGAGGAGCGGTAGGTGAAATAATTGCCAGCTGCATGGCAGTTGCCCTGCTGCTTACAGCAGATAAAACTCAATTCAGGCTGAGTGCGATTCTGTGCAGACATCCTGCCGCGATGCGTCCTGCTGCTGATGATAATGGGACGTCGGGCCCTTATTGGCCTGTCAGCTGTTACAGATGTGCTGCTCCCTCCTGTAGGTCACCCCTAGGCTGCAGCAGCTGCCTCCGTCTGCTCGCAGCTCCTCGCCCACCTTCCCCCCATCCGCCCGCGATGGCGGCACTGAGCACCAGCCAAGCCGGCTCGGCCCTCCTGGTCAGTTGCTCCCACATCCGCCCGTTGCCTCGGGCAGGAGCTGGCAGCTCATTTACAACTGTCACACATCGCGGGGAAGCGTCGCCACTGCAAAGCGTTTGCTAATCAAAATCCCATTAGTTTTTTTTGCCTTTGATTTCCCCAAAGTCTCTCTCAGACTGGAGGTTTTCAGTAGCTAAGACTGATAGGGTGTGGCAGGAAGCTGCTGGCAGCAGGTGATGAATCAAGGGGATGTACGAGCTAGTGTGAGCTGTAATTTTATTAACTGCAGCCCATGATGGATCATCGGCCCCTCGCTCTGCCCCCCAAAATAAATGTTTCCTGCATAAACAAGTCTTGAAAAAACACAGGAGCAAGGTGATGGGGTTGTTAACATTGTGCTGAATTCCCCTCTGTCTAATGAGCAAACAAAAGTGATGATCCATTTCCACGAGCCCCGGCCTTGATTTCCAGGGGAATTATGGGCCTTGGTAGGACTGTGGAGAGAGAACTGATCCTAAAGCTTCAGCTTCCTCTGTATTCCGCTCTCACTCTCCTTTAATGTACTCTTCATACATTCTACTTGTCAGCATATGCAGACCTGTCTGTTCCTCTCTCCGAAATATAAAACATTATTCCATCATCTCGATGTTCCTCTTGGATTGCCAGCAAGATTACAGCCATAAGTATTCCGCTGAGGTACAGGGCTCATACATCGACTGCGGGAAGCTTTCAGCTGCCCTTACTTAATTTAGTTTACAAGAGTTAACTTCTTTTTCATGCATTTAAATGTCTCTATACTTTGTTCTCCAGTGTACTAAAATCAGTCTTCTTGACAGGTGCAAATGTCATAAACACAAACAAATACTTTGGGCCTATTGCTGCAAGCACAGGTATCATTACATTGCCCAGGGGCATTTTTTCTGAAACCCCATCGAAATGGAAGTGAAAGTAGTAACTTTGTTCACCGCAGCAATTCACAGGACAATATTCTCGGTCAAGTGATATCTTAAAATGAATAGTTTGACTGACCAACCAGCTCTGGTGCAAACGTAGCAGAAAAGAAATCTCCATGAACACACTGCACTTAAATGTGCCAGCTTTTGGTCTGCCTCTGCTTTCACAGCAACTGTGCAAGTGCAACATTGTACACAGCAAGGCCATTATTTTTCAATGGAGAGCAGAGCTGTGTTCCCTGAGCAGCTGCCAGAGCCAGAGCTGCCCTGATTTTATGCCAGATTTTGCAGCCAAAGTTAATCTAAATTGAATTCAGACACCCAAATTTGCTGACCTGACAATCTGGCAGTGACAAGAGATAAAAGTTAGGACAAGGAAAAAGTCACTGTACAACCCTGATTCCAAAAAACTTGGGATGCAGTTTAAAACATAAAGAAAAACAGAATGCAATCATTGGTTCCTGAGCCCATGTATTAATCTCCTTTATACAGTCATGTGTTCACAAAGTGTTGAACCTCTCTCCATCCTCTCTTGTGAACGACTGAGTCTTTCCAGGATGAACCTTTCATACCCAATCATGATGCTATCACCTGTTACCAATGAACCTGTTTACCTGTGGAATGATCCAAACAGGTGTTTTTGGATCAGTCCACAACTTTCACAGTCTTTTGTTGCTCCTGTCCCAACTTGTTTGAAACATGTTGCTGCCATCAAATTCAGAATAAGCATATATTTTATATTTTATATATTATATATCAATGAAGTTGATGAGGTCAAACATTAAATATATTGTCTTTGTACTGTTTTCTGTGAGTATATGTCTAAAAAGGATCAGCAAATTATCATGTTCTGTTTTATTTATGTTTTACACCGCGTCCCAACTTTTTTGGAATCGGGGTTTTAGAAAAGAATGGAGGAGGAGATCTTCAATCCTACTGAGACATGGGCAAAAAAACTTCAAGCGTGACATGCATATCAAGAAAATGAATTAGGTTTTGATCTAGTCTGTAGGATATATAATACTTTAACTAATGCTCATAATTCTTTGTTATCTATAGCATAAAATGTAAGTGTTTGCACGTTTGACATGAAACTGATATGAGACCAGGTCATTGTGGTTTTCCACAACAACAGGCTGCTTGTCATTACTGTTTTACTTCACTTTCACTGCTCTCATCACTCATATTTCCAGCAGTAGCAGGCAGCTGACTGTGCTGCAAAAGCCCTGATAAACCTCCACTAGCTGTCCAGCAGACAGGAGATGAACATAGCGGAGTATTTAGCAGCGAAAGAGATTTTTCTCAGGAGTTGGCAGAGACCAAAAGGAGAGAAGAAGGAGACTAAGTGACCAGAAAATGAATAAATGAATCAATGAATGTTGATCTGAGTCTGCTGGATGTGCGAACAGACAGCTGTTTGCTCGTCTGTTAACAATATGAAACGTGTGTGTGATGTTCAGTACAAACCCAGCATTCACCAACATAACTGTACTTCTGTTCGTTCAAGGATCACAAGCTATGTCGAGTTTCATCCATGAGCAAAGAATGTCATGTCCCAGCCCTGTCTCCTGAAAATGATCATTTTTTGGACATTTTTTTTTTGCAGAAAACTGTTCTGTATTGCATTTTTTATAAATGTAATGAGGATATATGTATATGATGTTCACTGCCAGAACAGGATGTTCTGTACTGATTTCGTCTGTCTAATTTTAAAGCAAGATACCAATTTTTGCGGTTGTTTTTACGCTACTGAGTGATTAAGGGTTAGAAATGCTAAAATGACAGTGTGTGGTTTTAGGGTGGGTTTTTGGTTGGAACTATTTCTTGATGACCATCACCACAGCGTTCTCCCTTGGAGAATCACACTTCCTGGACTGGAAAAAAGTGAAGATCATCAAGGCAGCAATTATGTCTCGTCCAAAATGTCCCAGGGGTTTTCCCAGCTATATCATACCTCATATACCAGTACATATCTTGTATCCTGCCACATTACTTACATATCATATGCTACGTGACATCATATACATGCGGTATCGTATAGCAGACTGCAGGGAGTCAGCTCCTCAGTCTCGTTGCAGGGCGGTGATGATGCGTTGGCCTGATTACTGGACTGGGCAGCAGAGGAATAGATGATAAATGGCTCACTGAGACAATGGCTGTTTGTGTTGATCAACATTTACAGTGCAATTAATTTCCTCAAATGCATCTGAATTAATGACAAGCTGTGGCAGATATGGATGAGGCATTACAGTAAGCCCTCCAGTGCAATTGATTTAGAGGTATAAACCTTTCCTGTACAAGTCCAACAAATGATACAAAATCATTTGTGAGCATGCTTAATTTTTTTTTGTTCTTTTATCATCTCACTGCTGTAAGTAATCCATTTCATCAGCAATGCTGTCTGAGTAGAGCCTTGTATCTATATTCTCTTCACTGCAGGTCTACCTACTGTAATCAATACAAAACCTCTGCTTCTTTTCTTCCTCCTTTTTCTTTTCATATTGCATCCTGCACACCTCTCCAGCCCGGTGACTGATGCAGCTGGGATGGGGTGCAGAGGCTGCAGGGGGAGTTGTTAAAAGCTTTCACCAGAGGCCGGTGAATTACAGCTGCAGCCGAGGACGCAGCAGAGAAGCAGAAGGAGAGCCATCACTTTATCTCTCCTGGGCCGGGGTCACAGGAGTCACAGGGCTATCATGCATGTCAGGAGCTCCAGTCTTTAATCACAGAGGAGACACTCTCCTACTTTTTCTTCGACCGCCTCATCGCTTACCCCCAGATCAACCGGCCAATCTGCCAGCTTCCTGTCCAACTGGCTGCTGAGTCAAGCTAACAAATGGGTGTCTGACGATTTGCCCGCTGGACCCACTGTGATTACACAAGTGCCACTGCCATGCCTGCTGCCGCCACACTCCCAAGATCTCAGCCCAAATTTACTGTACGACTGGGTGACACAGATCAGCGTGAGGCTCATGGGCTGAATTATTAATGTTTGCCTCTTCTAGTCATTTAAAGGCTTGATGTATGGAGAGGAAATTAATAATTTCGCCAAATCAATTCAGCTTAAATGTTCATTTGTGATGTTGTAAATAGTAGTTTGAGAAAAACTGAGAAAACTCCACCCACTGATGAAGACCATGAGATGTGGCTAAAAGCTATGAAAAAAATCCAGTAAGTGGATCTTTTAAGGTTTTACAATATTATTTTGACACGAATCCAGTTGTGAGCACTAAGGCAGCTCAGAGTTATATTAGTATGTTAGTGTCTTCTCAAGACATCAAATCAGTGTTTCCCCAAATTTCAAACTATTCCCCCAAGTTGTTGTCTTAAAGTTGAAAAGATCATTTCATTCAAAAAAAAAAAAAAAAAACCTTTCCTGTTGTGCATCATCCTGCTGTCACTTTTCACCTTTATCTGGCACATTACAATGCCATTGCATCTGTTTGAGAAAATGCTAAAAAAAGAAAATGAAACAAAATGTATCTGGTTATAAACAGAAAATATTTCTTCTCCTGTGAGATCTTGATCTGCTTATACAAAATGGAAAAAATTGAAAAGTCTTACATTGAAAGGTCTAAATAACAATAAGTCTACACGGACCACTTATGAGTTGTTCAAAAGTTGTTCTTAAAACTAATCTGTAAAGCAATTCAATGATTGATTAACTGTTCATAAATCCAGTGGTTACAATTTATAAAATCTTCATCTTCATTATAACATGACAAATCTTTCACTCTCACTTACAAGAAAACACAGAAAGGATAGTCACAAGAGGGCAAAGACACAATCATGAGCTGTTTTATTGAGAACTATTATGTGTTGAAGCATGCCTGCCAGCTGTGTTCACTCACGCTGCAGAGGATGTAGGCACACAGCATTATGGACCACAGCAGGTGGACAGTGTCAGGTAAGAGACTGTGCTAGCTCCACCACAGACCTCTGCTGACCCCACTGCGTTTACATGCACTATCTGTCGTCTTGCATATGTATTGGTAAAGGATATTTTATTTTGCCAGGATTCAATATAATGAAACAAAAATGGACTTTGCAAATAATTCTAGTGACTAAATTTTACTTAGTACTGAAGAAAATTTTATATTTAAAACATAAGGTATTTAAGGCAGAAAGCAAACTGATTTGCTGCATGTTGTGTTGTGTGAAATGGATTCACCACACTATCAGCATGTTAGTTACTCAATCGTTCCACCACCAAACTACTGACTATCTGACTTTTCATTTTGCACTATGCAGTGCACTAATAACAACTTTTCAATGGATTGCCATGAAATTTGGTTCAGACATTCATGTTCCCCTCAGGATGAATAGTCATCACTTTGGTGATCCCCTGCTGTTTCATCTCAGACTCAAACTCCAATTTGTTGGCTTGTGAACACCTAAACTAAAATGTTGAACGTTAGCATCATACCTGCTCAACATTGGTATGTGAACAATTATTTGTGCGTCATTGTGAGCATGTTAACATGTTCATAGTCAAGTCAAGCAAATTTTATTTATAAAGCTCAAATTTGGCCAAACTTTGCCTCAAAGGGCTGAACAATCTATTTGACTTAAGATCAAAACACCGCTGTGAAAAAATGTTAAAAATAAGTGCAACTAAGACAATCGTACTAAAAAACATGATTTTCATGTGCAGTGAATAGACACCATTGTCCCATAATGCTTTGAGAAAATGGAGCTACTGCTCACAGCTGAAAAAAATTGTAATTAATTACAGGGGATAGGGACATTTATTCCTTAAATTTAATTAATCTCTAAAGTCACACCTAGTTGACACCCAACATACATGTGCATCATTTTCTGTTATTTAAAAAATGGCATTGGGACATTGATTTATTGCATCCTAACTGCCACATATACTGTAAATATTAGTATGGAGTACACACAGTGTACAGTCAGTATGTGTTATGGGATTAGAGCACAGCTTTAGACTTGTTGCGTTGCTGTATGTCCATTTCTGCTGCAGCTCATTTTGTTCTGAGCAGTTGTCAAAAGTAATATTCATGCATCCGTGTCGACTTATACCATCTCAACTTCCTTGCAGTTTGCAGCCTTCTGTGATGTATTAATTATGTTTCATAAGACCCAGAAGTAGCAAAATAAAGGGGGAAATTAATAAAAGAAAGAATGCTCCGGGGTGAATTGTGGAGCACCACCTTGCCACCGCACAGATATCACTATCACTATGCTCTGAGCCTTGGCTGTAATTGTTTTCAGGTGTTGCTCTGCACGGCTCATTTATTTCCTGAATAAATCACACACAGAGTCTTGAAGTATTTTAATTGTATACCACAGCCTGGGGCCGACAGATTTGATGGATTTCTCTCGTGCCAGGCGATGTGAACAATGAGACAGCGTCGCCTCTGAGGGAGGAGATAATGCCGTCTCACTCTTTAAGGATCCTCATTAGGAGCATTTAAATGTACAATGCAGGACATTTGAAAACCAGAGGCGGCATTTCACAATGAGCTTCTCCTTGACCAGGCCTGATCCGACCATGCCTGCCTGCTGTTAAGACTAATCTCTATCATCAACCCCATCCAAGCCATTGCACCTCCGGGTCTCATTCAGCACCAAAATGCCAATTTATGCATTAGTCAAAGATGAGCACTCAGGGTAAAGGTGTTTAATTTCACATTATTGCATTAATTGTGGAAGACTCCTTCTCACAGAGCAGCAGTAGGAATGGAGGCTGATGCGAAGGACGAATATAGAGGAATTTCTTTGCACTCTATTGTTTTTGGACCAGGCTATGTCTTGATTTATTCATTGGAACATAATGTAATAATGTGAGTGTGTGAGTCACTGTCCTGATGACTAGGTGCTGTTTTGCTTAGTTTCACTCACACACGCTTTCTCTCTCTCTGTTTCACTTCCACCTCCCTCTCTTCTCCGGTGTGCACCCCAGTGGCTGTTGCAGGTTACATTAAATCAACCACAAGGCCAAGGCAAGGCAAAAGGTGGAGGCGAGAAAGGATGAAAACCTCTCATGGCTGGCAAAATAGCCCGTCTTTACTCAGATTAATAGGGAATTAATCAGCACGCAGCGGGAGTGTGTGTTTGATCTCTTTGCCATGATGAGCTGCTCTGTGGCGAGAGCCTCAATTACTGTGCAGAATTTATATACTGTACATTTTCATATTGTGTTATGTATCAACATGAGTAACCTTTTAATAACTTAGCCAGATTATGCAATTGGAACAATTATTTAAAGCTGCACAGATCAATATTTTATATTAACAATGGATCAAATGACTGTATAATGGGAAAGTTAGTAGTGACAAACACGCAGAGAATTATCACTCGACTTCAGTTCCCTTCAGCTCTGAAAGGCATTTTAGCCTCTTTCAGCTCATCGTTTTGGTTTTACGCAATACAATTTTAATCTTTTAGTTCTCTCTCCCCTCTCTTGTCAGCCTCATTTTCATCTGCAGAGCTGTTTTACCAAAAAAAGCTCTGATGAAATGAATGTACACTACCTGCTCAGCAGCACACTGCAAAGGGAACATGGATAATTTAGCAGCCAAAGAACCAGATAGTTTTCTTTTTAGACCAGGAACAGAGCAAAGAGAGAGAATGAATATTGGACTTAGATTCACAGACAGAACCACGACTCCAAATGAACCTTGCTCCTTATCTGCTGGATGTATAAAGTGGTAACTCTGTGCCATTACAACTTCAGAAGGTCATAATATGTCCATGTTGTGTGTACAGATTGCTGGATGCTTTCAAGAGGCAAAATAAATACATTAATAAATACAAATCAATTGCAGCTTTAAACCAAGTATCTTTAGCCAAACTGGGATGATTACGGGATGATGGTAAATGCTATAACGTGGAGTAATGATGGCACAAATGGAGAAGAGAAATTAAGTAATAAAGTCAGTGAATTGAATCAATAACACAGCAATATCTAAGCAACATCTTTTTAACATTAGCCACTAAAAGCTACTGGTCACACCAGTTTGATTTGTATAAATAAAGATGTGTGAATATTGGACGGTCACAACTCAGGTCGCAAATGTGGGGACAGGTCTGTCTAATTAGCCACTAATTATGCACAGCAAGCAACTTTGCCATCCACCCTGTCCCACTATGAAGAATATCACTTCAATGCCAGGAATGTAGAGCGGTTGTCCAATCAGAAGGTCAGTGGTTCGATCCCTGACCCCTGCAGTCTGCGTGTCAAAGTGTCCTTGATGAAGATACTGAACCCCAATTTACTCCTAATGGCTGTTTCATCGATGTATGAATGTGTGTGAATGGGTGAATGCTGGCTTGCATTGTGAGAGCTCTTTGAGTGGTCCAATCAGACTAGAAAAGCGCTATATAAATGCAATCCATTTACCATGTAGGGGGCAGAGGAACCAATAGAGCGACCAATAAGTCTCTCAGTGTCCACATCTGAGCATTGCATTTCAATAATCTTGAAAAACCTCAAACCTATCCTTTAAACCCTGATGAAGGCCATGTGCTGACATGTTTCGGTGAATAAAGTGCTTTAAAGTTTTGACATACCTGGTTGACAGGTGAAGTAGCAGCAGCACTTCTTACTGAGGTTAAAAATGATCTTTTCCATCCTGTACAAAAGTAAAGTAACTGAGCAAATATAGAGTACAGAACCATTGCTACATGGTCTGTTAAATGTTCTCATGCGAGAGCCTCAGAGACAAATTAAAAAGCGAAGTAACCGAATGAAAACAGCACGTGAACCTCATCAGAGTGACAGCAGCCACGGCCACGAGCGCTGTTTTATTCTCATATTATCTGACAACAGACGCGGCATTGAGCTAACTTTAGAACAAAAACATCTTCCTTTTGGACGCCTCAATCAGTGACGCGCCTGTGTTCTGTTTGAGTGGTACACAAGCGAGTCAAGTCGGTTGTCTTACTCTTATCTGGATTTTCGCTTTCTTTTAATATCTTCACCAATGCCAAGATGTCTTTTTATGCGGGTGAACTGGGACATATTCACTCATGGTGCTTAATCTGTTTTGGCAAGATTAGTTTCACAGCACTCACATTTTCTAAGGTGGTTCTGACAGCGTTTTTTTTTTTTTTAGCTTTGGTGCAAGCGTCAAGATGGGAAACACACCACAGGCTTTGCTGTCATTACTGCAGCATCACTCCGAGGTTGTGTGGATTAATGCTACGTTGTCACCTTAAAGAGGGCGCAGACTTTCGGGCGCACACGAGGAATATCTGCTGTAGCTAAAAGGAGATAGTGTACACGCCGCTTTAGCACTCTGACCTAAATTAATCATTCAGCGGCAGTGCTTCAAAATGCACCTCTTGCACTTAAGCTATTGCAGTCGGTGCGAGTCAATGGCCTGTTTAGAGGAAAGTACCTGCTCTTCAGATTGCATTGTCTGCACTGTAAAGGTCTGGGAAGCCGAGGCTGTTGGATCTCATTTCTGTGCTTGTGATGAAACGGCCATGCATGGCTTGCTGGGCGGTGAGGAGGAGGCCCATGGTTCACTTATACCACATTTGGACCCGCTGAGCACTGCAAATATTTGAAATGTCAATCCATTTGATAATGTCACTAGGCCTCAGAAAGCAGACTCTGCACTACAGGCACCTCACACCGGTGAGTATTAGCAGCTCACTCCTCCCTCTTGCCCCATTCCCTCTCTTTTCCCTGTTTACTAATCCCTCTCTGTAGCCGCTTCGGTCCAGATTACCAGCAGAAAGCAGAGAGCAGAGCGGGCAGGCCACAGATGGCTGCTCAGCCCTCTGTAGCGCACAGTGAAGCAGGTAATAGAGGTTTTAATAAGCCACAGCAGGACATTTACCTCAAAATACCATGATGATATATTAATGGACCCATGCAGAGAAGGTAATTGTTCGATTAAAGGAATCTCATTTATGTTGGTGCAAAGGTGTCACAGGAGAAAATTCAATAACAGGTTCAACTGGTGACCTCGGATGTCTGCATGCATGTAATGGTTAGCCTCACTGTGTGTTATCATGCAGCTGTGCAATGGTTGTTTTTATCCTTGCTTCTAGCTTCCATCTATTGATAAAGAAAATATTGTATTTCATCAATCATCATTTCATGTCTTATCACTAACATATAATTGATCCAAATATATACTTGATTGACTTTTCTGTTCTCCAAATTTTATTGAATCTGGCTTAAAAGATAATTCAGGGTATTTTAATTTTGGTTTATATTTTCATTTAGGTGTTGGAGGGTGTTACCCCTGCAAAAAATCACCTAGCGCCCCAAAGAGACCAGCTCTGATCCAGCGCAAAAAATCCCACCACTATACTGAAAATACTTACCTGGATGAAGGCAGCACAGATAAGGGGCTAGTATCGAAGTTGTGAGTTACCATATTACTATATTTATAGAATGATAACAATATTATTCTGACAAGGCAAATATCCCACTCTATATGTGATTACATTACTTATTCACACTAAGATGAGTATCAATAACTTTGGTGATCTGCTGACTTTTCCTCCAGCGTCCTGAGGTTGATATTTCTGATTCACAGAAAAATGTCTTGACAGCGACTGGCTGAATCATCATGAAATTTGGTTCAGACATACACTACATGTCTAACTTTGGTGAACTTTTCATCTGTCTGTCCATCACAAGCACCAAATGTCCTTTTTTCCAGGACTAGTTTATGACCAAATACCTGCCAAACTCTGCACGGCTCTGTCAAAGTACATGTTCACAGAGGGCGGCGACCACACTGAGGGAAACAGTAGAAGAACTCAGTGGTCTCCACAGCTCGGACTGCATGGAACCATGTTATATTGTTTGATTGAACACCTTGTCTTCCTCCCACTTTTAATTGAATCTGTTTCAAAAGGCATTTCAAATTATTTTAACTTCCCTATTTTGGATTTTATTTGTCTGACACGATCAAGATTGATTTAGCATAATTCTGTAATATAGCTGAAATTGATGACTGTATTAAAAAGAACCATTTTTAATGACATGATTTCCACCCATTTCTTTAACACTGGTGAAGCCAGTGAAATAAAGTTCTGATAAAAATACACATGAGCTTGCATGATTTCTGCAGTGACATCTCCAACAATCTTGCATCATGAGCTTTGAACAGATTGGATTATGTTACTGTGATTACAACGCTTTCTCCAACTAAGAGCATGAAGGACATGCCTATTGTCAGTGATGGCTTTGTCCACTGAGACCACAGCCATTACGCTTGCTTATGCAAAAACACCACCAGATATCACAGACATTCCTCAGGACTAGAGTGTAAAAAGGAGCAGAATGAGACGCGGTGTTGAAACGGTTCGGTGCGAGACAGGCAGACTGCTGACTCCAGCAACCTGGACACTGGGCAAGCGTCTGCGCTTTGTGGTGTGATTGCATTTATGGAAATAACACTGCATGTTTTTAGATACAGAACAAATGTTAATGCGTGCCACCTTGCATTCAAACAGCAGAGCAATCCATCACTGCGTCTGCCTGGCCCAAGAAAACCTGGATTCCAAAAGTGGATTTTTCCCCCCTGATCCAGTATAAGCATGCACAAAGGCCAGACTGCATTAATCGCCCTGAACCGCTTATTGTGGTGTGAACAGAAAATAGACACAGTGCCGTATAATGATTAGGTTTCTTCCTATTTGCAGCATAAATAAATCTATGGTATATGACATTTGGGTTGAAAAATGGTTCAGTACAATGTGTTTATGTTCTGAGGCAAAATGTGTGTGTCTGTGCTCTGATGAGCCTCATCGCCTTTTAGCTGAACTTCATTTTTTACCTGCAGCTATGAAGACAAATGGTACACATTGTCATCTTTGCAAACGTTACCATCCACTGCTTTGAATTCCCTGCTGTTCACATGAAGTCAGACTCACGCTCTGTTTATTTTATCATCATCTTGAAAATCAACATAATGTGCAGGAAAAAGATGAACCAGTCCACAGCCAGCATTCCCAATCCCTCTCACGCAGTTAATGATAACGACGACAGACATATTAATCTCTCAATTGCGGGATGCGAGCGCACCCGAGGCATTCACAGATCAAAGAGAAATATTGGGCTTGGTTTTCATTTGGTGCATCTCATCTGGCCTCTGACAGAGATATGAACAACTGAGGCCCAATAAGTTTCCCTCAGGCCTGTTTCCCTTTTTCATTCATGTCCTTAATAGAGGCAATAACAGCACATTCAATGTGACAGCACATCGCAGAGCAAGATTAAAAAGCGTGGCTTTGTTCTGCACAAATGTTCAACATGCCAGACCTGGAGAAAACATACAAATGAACAGCAAGCAAGGACAAATGACCACAGATTCCTGTTGTGTTTCGAATGATCATTATGTGACATAAGCTCAAACCTATCCACAAGAAATCAAAGAAAAATCACAGAAAGTAATTCATAGTTCGCCCGTTCTACAGAATCAGATTATTCTCCAACTCTAACCAACAATCTCCAACAATCTAACTCCATTTTCTCAACTCTGTGGACCCGCCATCAAACCACCACGCAAGAGTGAGGTGACCTTATTTTGGTCACCCCACTCTCCAATGACATGATGCCATTCATCACACATTTTCAGTGATGGGTACAAAGGAAGGAGTAAGCCTCGTGGAGCCCGTTAAAAACGTTCTGTTTACAGCTAACCCTGGATGTAAAAAGAGAAAAGCTAGCAGTTAAAATACTGACAGAAAGAGCGTCACAGCCTATGGTGCAAGCCTGTGACTCACTGACAGGCGACAAACTGATTGATTGACACACCTACAGACAAATCAGTGTTCAATTCAGATGCATGGTGCGACAGAACAGTGTAACAGAACATGATAAAGTGAAACTTAGTATAATATTATAATTATTTTAGTAATTGCACAGATATTTGGCAGGACTCAGGGCACCCTATTGAAACCCAGACAATCTTGGATGAACAGGGACGTCTTGTCGTCATATGCAGCAAGCGTCATGTTTATTTTGGTTGGCCAGCTGTTGGCCAGTTTTTTGTTGAGATGAGGACTTGGGGTTCATTGGTAACTGAACTGTGAGTTTTGCACTGACTGGTACATAATTAAAAATATGACCTTTGTCAGACTTGCATTCCGACTGGCACACAAGGCCTCTCCCTCAATCCATCATCTGCTGCTGTCTGTCTGTCTCTCTTGTCTTCCTCTGACCCACTCGTTATTACCAAACCCAATATAAAAACATGCCCCACAATGTTCCACACATCTGAATTCAACCCTGATTTGTCTGTATGTCAATCAATCAATGTGTTCTTGTCAAGGCTGTTTCTAGCCAGTGAACCTCAGACAAGCACCATAAGCTACAAATGCAAGGAGGCAATCAAACAGGTTGGTCAATAAGCTGACATATTAGTCAGATTAGGGAGCAATTTATTTGGAGTTACAAGCAAAAGTGAGCCATTAGCAGTCCTGCCTTCCAAGGGAAAACCAGGCTGCTCACAACCACAGCAAGTACAGTAGATCAAAGCTGGACCAGGAAGTGGGTCTGTGACCTGTGATGAATGTTTACAACATGCAACCTGAGTAATTGTTTTGCCGTTGACTGTTTTCTCTTCCAAATACGTTTGACCAACTTGGGTCGCTTAACACGTCCAATCGTCTGACTGCTCATCTTTCTTGTCTGGACACATTTTTTATCAATGTCACGGTGTTCAGATATCTTGGCAGTTACTTTGATGATTACCCATAATGCACTATCATTTCACTTCATGTGTTTCCAGGTGTTTGGGAGTCCCACTGTATGTTTGCAAGTTATAATATGAAGTATAAGTTATTGTAAAAATCTGAGGGTGTGGAGAAAGAACTGAGATCCTTTTACGTCTATCATGAGTCCGACAGTGTTATAGGAGTGCAGTGTTAAATCAGCAGAGCACTCTTTTCACAGTACAAATGCACCTGATGCTTGGTGTAGAAACTTGTGCCATGATGTATCCTCATTGATGTCTCAGCACTGCTGATGACCGCTATAGTAAAATGGCAGTGTGTCATCCCGCTGTGGGAGGAGGCTGGCAGCAGAAGGCTGAGATGGATCTGCATTACATTCATGTGGACAGAGAGGCCAGCAGCAGCCAGTCTCCTGGGCGGCTGGTGTTTGCAGAGGGTACACACAGACGGCTGCCGTGATTGGATTCAGATCAGGTGTCTCAGAGAGGCTGAGCTCCATGGCAATGAGGGTCCCCTCAGAGACGGCGGCCGTGTGGATCCATCTCTTCCTGCAGCCGCTGGAGTTTACACAGCAGCAGAGCAGACAGTGAGGCTGTCTTGGTGGTGAGCCACTGACCCCCGAGGTTTATTTCCTGCCATCAGAGTCACCTCTTTGTTTACCGCTGACATTTTAAGGAGCTGCCCAATATTTCATCCATGCATCAGACTTGAATAATAGTGATATACACTGACTGTATCTGCAGAAAAATCACAGTTGTAATCGCTCATATTCTTCTTCTCACGATGTTCTGAAGCACTTGCTCTGGTGTTTCAGTGTGACGGTGCTCTGTCTGTGTCTACACATGCATTCAGGGACAGTATTAAGTGTAGGTCACTGGCCTTTTTGGCAGCGCTCAGAACCTACAATCACTGCAGGTGAGCAGGTAAAACACAGGAGATAGATGGGTGAAAACTGCTGAACCTGAAACACCTCTGTATAGACACACTGTACATCTATGCAAGATGTTTTTGTGCCTAAACCTAACCAAACCTGCACCTTGACCTTGTCACAATGTAAAAAAAAAGATTTGTTTTACGACAGTGATTTCTAACAGTTGTGGAAGGCACAGACAGATGATGTCGTCCTGCTGATAGGCTTGTCAGATCAGAAAACGTCTATGCATTGTTCCGGAGGATATGGACAAATTTTGTTGTTGAATTTGGAGGATGTGTTGTGCAGTTAAGCCCATGAAGGGAGGGGGCGGTATATCAGGGTGTGAAGCAAGGTCAGTACTAGAGTCTGAGCAAAGACAACAACAATGTGCACATTCTAAGCTTTTTTATATATGCATGCGAAATACCTATATTTTTGTGCATGGGAATAAAAACTACATAAAAACTACTGCATAATACTCTCTAGATTCACGACTAAACCTGTGTCACTCAAATATGCACAGTCATCAGATTTATAAAACTGTGCATATGTCTCTGTGTTAGAAATCTTATTTGTCGTGGAGCTGGATGCACAGGCCTGATTTTCGCTTCCACACTTTGCATATGAACACTTCTGCCTGTACTCACCACCATCTCTCACCATATATTTCATCTCCACCTTATCATATCACCTGTGGCTGGCTCTAGAAAACCATGCTCACGCTGGTCACACATTCATGTCAGGTGTGCACATTCTCACTGCATATCCTGCCTCTATAAACACCAGTTTATGTGTGGGAAATTACATATGTACGTTTTTTACGCATCAACATCATTCACACTGTACATCTAGCCCCAGGTGTTTATAACAGCAAGAGTAAAAGCCATAGAGGCTCATGTGTAGCTGCTCATAAGATCTTTTCTCCCATGTGTTACTGTTCTCTTTACAAGCACTGCTACTGGTTGGATGGTGTTCTACGTGAGTTCTGGAGACATTTTGGCTTATTGTCCCTGTTTCACTCTCTGCACCAGCTGTTTACCTGCACACACACTCAGTCGTGATCCATCTGTGCTGCTTGCCCTTCAAACACACAACAGCATGCTGTTGATTCTCGCCATGTTGCTTGCCTGCAGATGCTTGTAGTTTGTATCTGTTAATTACATATAGGTTGCGCTACATCAGCTGATGATACAGAGCACAATTTAGTTTTTAAAAATGATATTTTTAACAACATCTTTGACAAAAACCATAGATGCAAGATCATAAATAAAGAATATTCCAATCGCCATATCATATCTAAACACAGAAGGGGCTGCAGGCTGTTGTGTAACTTCCTGAAAGAGATTCCCCCCTTTCAATCTAATTTCAATAGGCACCACACTGTGGAAGTACGAGTTAAAGTTTTCCTTTATTCAAGTTCACCTAAATCAAATTCATCCAAAATTCATGAAACCTTTCCAAAAGTGTCTATGCACTGTTGCTTTTTTAATTTATTTCTGTAAGGGGACACAAACACTGGACACAATACTCCAATCATTACCAATCTTGTTGTCCAATTAGAAAGAGGAGCTGAATCTATAAGTCTTCTCCCTTGCCACTTATTTAATTAATCCAGCCGGCTGTAGATTGGACTCAATTAGCCTCTGCTGTTCTATCGTTATCATTGATTCTCATTTTCTAGCAAATCCATTCTTTCATTCTCTTGCATTCATACGCTCTTTGATAACTGTAATGCAATAGGAAGGAAAACAGGGAGGAAGTTGTTCGTGGGTAGATGTGTGCTTCAAAGAAGAAGACTTCCAGCTGTGTATTGTTCTATATTTCTCTGTATTGAGGAGAATGAAGCTTTTGTATTTTGGGTATGACTTTTCAGGAAGATGCAACAAAAAAACCCCTAACCCCTTCCTATCCCCATCCTGCTAAGGTTTACTTATTCTGATGTGTCCTACAACATGGATGACTCCTATTTTATGGCTGTTATACAATTTGTTGCCTGTTCATAGTTGTTTTTTTAAGACTGTCCAGTTTCATAGCTGACTTTGCTTGATAACCATTCATTACATGTAAGACTGGTCAGGCTTTACACCTTTCAGCTCATGGTTCTGAAGACAATCTGGTCTGGGATGGATAAGGGACTGGGGTCTCCCTTTGCAGCTTGTGGCCCCTTAAGGGCTTTGGGATGCGTCGTACCCCAACATCCTACTCCTGGACTGCTGTTGCTTTGTGGCTTTTCTTGCACTTGGTTCTTATTTCCTCAACCAACAGTAGACGCTGACCCCATCCACCTCAACTCGGGTGCCTGTTTCACTTTGGCCATGTCACGCACCCTTGCCTTGCCTCATGGCTCGCCCCAGAAGGCCCTGGTAGATTCTTCCTAATGCTGCTTTGAACCCCCCTTTGTTCTGCCCAGGGACGTCTCAAGTCCATGCCTGAAGGTTAGCCTTCTCGCTGTGACCTTGCCCTCATCTTGCCTCTGTAGTTGTTTCCCCTTTCCATGCCTCTCTCTCCTGTCCCTCTTTTCTCTCTCTTTCTCTCCTTTGTCTTATCCTACGGTGGTCCACATGGACCAGCAGGGTTTTGAGTGACATGTGCTGGCACTGCCTTCAACTCCCTACTTAAACTGCCAAGACAGACGGCTTTCTGGGGGGAAGTCTTCAAAAATCTCTTCTAACCCTGACTGTAACATTTTATATTATTTTACCTCTGCCTGTGCACCACGAGCTACACCCCCAGGATGCATATGGGCTCTCCTTTAACCTAATCCTGACCCTGACCCTAACCTTTTCAAGAAGATAAAAACCTTTCCATACAAAGGTTCTTTGACTCTCTGATCACAACATGACATTTTCTGCTTTGTAAAATAGTTGACGATCTGCACTTTGGTTGATTGCCGACAGCTTACACACATCCTCCCCGAGTCATAATATTTAGACCCAAGTTGGAGAACTCATCAGCATGTTTCCAGAGAGAGCGGTACTTGTTACGATTTATGGGCCATTTCATGCTCCCATTTCCTTTAGTAGGTAATATGTGTCACTTTTATAACACTGTGAAGTTGAAGTGTTGAGGTGAAATGTTAAGTGATGTTTCAGCGATATGCAAAAGAAAGAGATTGGCTTAGCCTTAAGTGGGTATTCCAGCACTCATCCAGCCATCAGAGGGATCACAGCCATTTTCTGACTCCGACATAACAAGGCCGAATGGAGCGTTTGTGTCCTTGACGAGCCCTCGCGGTGCTTTACAGCCTGCGGGAGAAGGACATCCCACTGGACTGTCATGCAGTGCAGCGCCCTGTGAATAGTCTGGTGACAGGAGAGACAATCCTGTGAGCCTTATTTGGTTTTTATTTGTGCATGTCTGTCAGTTTACCTGCACTTGTGCTTGGTTTCTTTGCGTGGGTGTGCAAGGTGTCATACTCCAATCTCTCTTTTTCCCCTTGTTTCATTTTGGCTGTGAAATTGAGTTGCTTTTTATTTATTGTCATTACACTGTATGCAAAAGAGAGGCTTTCTTGTGTTTGCAGTTGCAACAGAGGGAATCAAATAAAACATATGTTAATATGAAAGAGACATTAAAATACAATATCTTTTTTGTCACAAAACCGTGGGAGGCTGATGATCCTTATTTGTTGAATCAACATGATATTAGACAGTCAAACTGGTTTAATATGATCCCAATCCTTCATGGGTACTGATGAACTTAGTATCTATCTATCTATCTATCTATCTATCTATCTATCTATCTAATCTACTGCAAATCATAATTTTATAATTGCAGACCAAATCAGCATAAATACATCCAGTATTTTTGGAGAGAACAGATTTACCATAATAGCCCAGATCATGGGGGGCTGAAAATGGAGACTTGGCTTTTTTTTAGCTCCAAAAAACCTTAGATGATATAATAAAACAACGAGAACATGATGGAAATATGGCATTTATGTTTGTCATGTACAGCATTAATTTGATGATGTGTGTTTTCATCTACTGCTTTTTCATCTCTTCAGTGGAGCAGAAGCTTTTTGACGTTGCCACTCACGTTTTTTTTGTGCGCAAACTGAAAGGATGGAAAGTCACCTTGTGTATAATGCGTGTGTGTATAATCTCCTCATGTTTTCAGTGCATTAACTGACTTTGCTTTGATTTACCGACTTTATCTTGACTGCACTGGCTAATCACTCAACAAACAAATTATGTGAATATATTCAAACCTCTAATTAATTTTTTGTGTGCGTTGTGCAAAAACAAACCAAACAAGATCATTTTTTTTGCCCTAATGAAGCACCTCTGTGCTCGGCCTTGTTAAAGGTTTCTCCAGATGACAGCAGCTCAAAGCGAGGCCATTCACACCCGGACCCACACTTTCACACACCCTGGTTTTTTTTTTTTTGGTTTGGTTTTTTGCCGGGTTTGCTTGTTGGCTGTCACACACTGTCACAAGCTCTTGACTGAACTGACCTTTCAGCCCCATTAGCAATTAAAGCCTGACATATCTCAGTCTATTTGCTAATTACCATGCAAATAAACTCATGAATTATGGAAACGGCTTAACTGGACAAAACTTGAAAGAAATGTTGAGCAGATGCAGAGCTGCTTGGAAAGTGACTGTTATGCTAATGTGAAACTGTGTCTACAGCAATGTTGGGTGGTTTGTACAGCCAGAGAGATCTGCTTGTGTGTGCGCACTTGTGTGTGTGTGTGTGCTTGTGTGTGTGTGTGTGTGTGTGAGATATATCACATTTTATTGAAGCTATGCCACTTATATACATATGTGTGTTTCATTTCTACATTTAGGATTTGGACTGATTGCCTGTGAAAATGGAATCTCAGCCCCGAGCTCATCGGTTCATACTAAAGACATAAATAGACTCAAGACTAAAAGGCCCAAATATATACTTTCATTTTTGAAAAGGCTCAGTCATTTCCTAAAACAGCTGGTCACTGTAGTTTTTAGCAAACATTATTCAAACATGAGGAAATTGTGTATTTGATGGGGACTATTTTCAGCGGTGGATTAATTCGGTGCTCTAGTGAGTATGTGGGGCAGCACAATGGTGTGTGAGGGACTGGGGCAAAATAAACTACAGTGTGTGTGTGTGTGTGTTCATGGTAATGAAGGAACATGTCATCCAGTGCAACAGTGTGGCTCACTGATGTCTTTTTAATAGTTTTTGGACAACAATGGAGCTCTGTGTCTTTGTGTTGCTTTGGTTTTCATGGGATTTGTTGACATATATATCTCCAACCTTACCCTTTAACATTATTTTGTCATATTACAGAAATAATTTCAGTCACTTTAGTCACAGTCTCTCTCTCCGTCCCTCTTATTCAACCATTTCCCCTGGCCACTTTCATTGCAATTTTCCATCTGTCCACCAGATGCCCTTGGACTTTCCCTCTTTTCCTTCCACATCACTTGACTGCAACACACATTTCCACACCTGTTCCCTCCTCCCCTCATCTGCTCTGCAGTTGCATGGCCATCCCGCCCACCTCTTCACCTGCATCTCATTTCCTCATCAGCCCTGCACATACATAACTGCCTATTCCCACTTATACTGAGTTTGTCTTTGTTGTTTTGTTGAATTCTGACTTTGGGATTTTGTGTTTGAGCATCAGTTATCTTTATGTTTACTTGTACCTACCCACCTACCTATTTATCTACCTGCTGGACAAAAATAGACAATGGATGAAAAATAAGACAATCTGACCCAGGTGAACAGATGTGGAATGTTCCTCATTTGAAAGAAGATATTATAGCTGCTGCTATAAAAGGAAGAGGAGGAAGACAAATGAGAAACACAGGGTCCATCAGCAGAACTTTCTCTACCAAAATGAATGCCCGAGTAGGTATAAGATGTTCTTTCTGCATCACCAGGGCCTTGTAAACACAATCTTTTCCACTGATAGCACATCAGACCATGCTTTTTTATCATAAAAGCAGACAAATACACTCTACTTATGTTATATGTTGCATACTGTACTCCAATGTACGGTTAGTAGTGTGATGTACATACTTTATTTATATGGAATACACCAACACAGTCTATGCTTAGAAAAGGTTGAAGTGATCAGAGATTCTAATATTCACAAAGAAAAATGAAAATAAAGAACAAGATGAAAAAGAGTGACATAGTAACTGCAAGTAATTAAGAACAGACTGCCCTGATCTATCTTAAATTTGTACTCAGCATTTTCTGACTCCAGCCAAAGAGAAACTGCTGGGCTATGGAAGCCCCTAAGGACAAATTGTGCGTAAAGAATAATAGATAAGCTAAATGAACCTATGGAGAAGTGTGCAAAAAGGGCATTTTGAACAGTAAGAGGAAGAAGAAGAGGAGGAGGCAGAGGGATCCCTCGGCAGAACTGCCTGGACCGTAATTATTTTAAACTTCCTCTCCATTATTATCTTTCACTGTGTCTCTAATCCACACAGCACAATACCTGAGCAGGCATTAGCATGTTCATTCTGCATCACCCAGGGCTTGAACCGACAACCTTGACGCTAAGGGGAAGTCAAGGTCTTGCTGTGCCACATGGCTTCACGCAAAGAACAATAACCAGAGTTGGACGTAAAGGTAAATTCTGAACTAGTGTCTAAAATTCAGCTATCAAGACACAATTCTGAGAATTGCTGTACTTCATTTAGACAACAAAGAGATATTCATAATTTATTTTTACAGAGATTGACTGCTTCGTAAGTGGCAAACTGATGTTGAAAGATACTTTATTTCCATTTACTGTAATACATGTGGATACAATTCAAAATACTGTCAAAAAAAATCTGTTTTTGAGATACATTTCTGAAATTTACCACACTACATCCACCATGATCATCAAAAATTGGTTGTTTATTTTCATGAACACTGGAAATTTATTCAGCGCGAATTTGCATATAAGTTGTTTACAGTAGAACATTTTGATGCACTGTGGCCTCAGTTTCTGATGATTCAAAAATCTGTCTGAAGATGCAGGGCAGCAAAAAATGTGGGTGTAGATAGATTTCATTAGTTTTTCAGTGTTTGAGAAAACAGAGGGATGGACATAATTCCTCCTGGTAACATGTATTACTGATTTGTTATGAATTTTTCAAAGTTTGAATCTTTAAATGCTTGCTGCAGCACCACTGTCTGGACTATTATTACCACAATGCCGGCAGAGGAAGTTTGGCATAGGACTGGATCTATGTGCAAAGTTGTGTTTATATTAATGCATGGGAAGGCAGATTTCCTGGTAGGAATAATAATAATAATAACATTGGCAAATACAAGAGGAGCTGGCAGCAGTGCTTCCTGGCCACTAATAACACCCTCTTCATTCATAAGCAATAAAACACACTCCTGCTCATTTAAATACATTCAGCGTTTTTGCTGCTACAGCCTTGGTCTGGTATGACCAGTGGCTTCTGGTGGCTAACATTAAGATAGACATTGCTGTGTGTATTACTAAACTTACTATATTTTCATCATTTCTATGACTTAAAAAATTCTTAGTATTAAAGATGTCAGAAGATGTTTGCATTGTAATTTCACATTGGAAATTCTTCCTACCTGCGAATGATTTGAATAACATAGCACGCACTTTATTTTTCAAATATAGTTGTAATTGGTATGTTTTTTCCATTCTCAATCTGATTACGGTTTGCAGTTACGTACGTGCAGCTCTTTCAGTACAATGTCAACTTGTGCTCCCTCATCTCTCAACTGTGTGCCAGCGAGCAGCATAGCCCATAGCATCAGTTGTTGGCATGTAAACTAATTTCAAACAAAGGTCAAACACAGCCTGTGAACCACCATCTGCTATGAATCACTTTTATGCTTCTTTGAGATCTCTTTCTAAAAATGGAAACGTGTACATCAGGCAGGTTTCAGTGTAAGAGAGCGATGGCCCACACAAGGCGCATGTTATCATTTTTAATGCGGTCATGACTGGGCTTACCAGGAGGTGGTGTGGCTACTTGGTATACAAGGCCACAGTAAAGGGAAACGGATCTTGATTGTCATGCTCTGTTGCCCCACTACCAATTTCCTGAGTCGTATTTCTCTCTAATATTCTTAGACACCAATAACTCTTGAGAGGCAAGTGACAGGGCCTGCTGGTGTGGAACGTGATGCACCAAACATGACAGCCTGCAGTACTGAAGCAACACATGCCTGTAATTAATTTCTATCCTTAATTTCTCTGCAGGTAATTATCAGATTAATTACATGCTTAGCGCTGCCGTGAACAGTGACCAGCAAACAGTGCACACATAAATGCCAGCATTCAGTTATGCAGACTGTGTCCTGGGTCACCTTGTATTTGTTGTGTTGAAATGTGCAGATTTATCCATTGATGCATGTGCACTTTTTCATGAACGTGCATGTCTGATTGTCGTTGTAACCCAAACTTGATATTCATGCTTTACATGACTGCTGACATTTTCCAAAACTTCCCTAAATGTTGAGATTCATGTCACAATAGGTGGGAGGTTGACCACCTGGTGTCCTGGTGCAACGTGGAAGAAGTTCATTACCAAAGTCAATGATGGCTCACTTCTAAACCACTATCACCTCCTCCATCTTCACCTCCTCCATCTGTACCTGGTATGCTGATGTCATTGCCAAGGACAAGGGCAGACTGCAGCATATCATTCACTCTGCTGAGAAGGTGATTGGCTGCATTTTGCCATTCCTCCTAGACCGTCCAGCAGGAAAGATTATGGCCGACCCCTCCCAACACAGACGCAAACTCCCCTCTGGCAAGAAGCTGCGATCCATCAAGACCAAAACCTCACAATGCACAGCTCTTCTCACTTTTAAAGGTACTATATGTAAGATGTGGCCACCTGTGCAATTCATATTCCACACTCCAAACAAACCAGGGGCATCATATCACCAGAAAGTTGGAGCGTCCACCATTATCATAAGAAATTGGTCTGTGGTCCCATAGCAAACATATTAAAACTGTCAGTAACGTGATATAATTAGTTACTCTTATAAGGTATTGTTAAATAGCCAATGTTATCCAGAGAGTGGGTGATGGTGGCGATGATAATGGTCACTTGCCAAGAGCTTCAGCCATCATTGTGTTTACTTTTTCATTCCTTGAGTACCAGTCCTGAGATGGTCTGATCAGGGGCTGTACCTTCAACACGATTGACGAGCTGATTAGAATACACCTTCGGGGCAGCGCTACTTCTTCATCCTCTCATGTTGGACTGAGGACAGACTGGACACTACAGTGACTCACCATCACTTCTTGAGGTACAAAGTGGTATCATGAGACAGACTGGCCTGGGGCTGACTGGTTCGCATGCTAACTTACACTGATATCTCTGCAACACAATACATCTACAATACAAACTGTTATATCTTCACATTCAGTTGATAATTTTAGTAATTTTTTTAAAATTTAAAAATTCTTACATGTAGCGGTATACTTTACACATTTTTGTGAATTATATACTATTTTTTAATGTATGTTCATTTTTGACACTAGGAAAACCAGGTTGTGCCAGCCAGCCCTGCTCCCCTGACCTATCAGCCTCAGTCCAGGACACCAGGCTGGGACATCAGCTGAGATGAGATGAGATCTCTGAGCTTAAGAACAAAGTCTACTGCCTCCATCTTACCTAGGTCGTACCCTAGGCTCTTGTGAAGAGTGAAAGACCTGAGCATAGACGCCACTTCCTCGCTGCAAGCACAGGAGGCACTTTAGCTTGACAAGTTTTAGACTGTCCACCTTCTCCTGCCCACCCTGGACTAGATGGCTGCCCTCCCACCTCATTGGCTGTCCCCCCCCCAGGCTGCCTGTGGTTTGGACATCCAGGACATGAATGAGTTCCCCCCTCTAACCGGTCGGCCTCATCCTCCATCTGGTGCTGGTAACACACACAGACAGAATGTGTGTGTTACCAGCTCAGCACTGGCATCTGACTGATCTTCAAACTTCATAGGAGCTCCAGGTCTTTCTACCTTTTTCTGCCAATCTTCTGTTTTTCTTGTGTAAATTTGTTCAATACACGTTGTATACACACTTAATATAATATAAAATAGTGTTCAAAAATAGTGTTCAAAATTTTAAAGTGTCAGAAAACCAATGCATTAAAGAAAAAATAAGAAAGAAGGAAATCATCCCAGAAACTATCCTGCATTAATACTAGATGTGAACAACCCACTGGTCATCTCATAGCCATCTCTCTGCCCTCTGAGAAAAACAGAAGCAGAAAAGTAGAAATGGAGAGGAGGTAAAAATTCAGCGATGTAATTTTAATGCGGCAGCCACATCTGTATGCACCCTGACTGGATGTGCTTTGATCTTTACTGAGACACACTTAAACTCCACGCTGTGGTCTATCAGTGGAATCCTCCTCTACTCTCAGAATCTATCAAGTTAATTGTCCGTCATGCTTACACACCACAGAAAGAGGATGAGCTGGCATTAAGTCAGCCCACTTGAAAGATGACTTGTGACTTGTGCTTGCACATCATTTGGCCCTTTGAACGCTGATCCAGAGTAATGAAATCAAATGAAACCCCATCAATCCCTCTGAATGTGTTTCAGCTCTATCAATCCATGTTATGACACCCTCGTCGAACACTAACAGTGTCCAATATGCTATTAAATGAACATGACAGATATGTTTCTTTTAATCTAACTGATTTATTAAGGCCTTTCATGACTTTCTAGTAAAAATGATACAAGTCAGCAAGTTGAAATGGCTTGCTGATTCTCAAAGCTGCACTGTTTTCACTCCGTCTGTGTCAAGGTTCAAATGTGCTTTGCCAGGTTAGCTGTTCGCCATCCAGCAGCGAGCGAGCAGTCAGGTAGCAGCGCTGCACCAGCAGACATGATGACCGACTGAACGCTGTCCCTCTGCACCTATTGGTCATACTGGAGTTACAGTCTGGTGACAGTCTCAGGGGAAAATGTGAGTCCATTTCATTAAGTTTTAGTTTTATGGTTAAGTATTGAAGCGTGATAGAATGATGTTATCACGCTTCGATACTTAACACTTAATCCTCACTGACACTATGTTCACAGATATGAAAACACTGGCTGAATGTAATAAAGTGATCAAAATACAGTGAAAATGCTTCTTTGAATGAGCTTGTGCCCTTTTTTAAATTCATGCTAGTGGCAGTGTGTTTTGGGGCCCCTGAACTCCAAGCTGACCCACTTGATAATGAATAGTAAAATAAGATGAAGATGTATAAAAAGAGGGATAGACTGCCATAATGAATGTAAAGTGAGATGGAGAATAAAACCCACTTGACAATAAGTAAGAATGGGATTAATATAATGTAAATCGAATACACCGAATGCATTAGATTAGATGAATTCATAATAAGAAGAATTTAAAAAGTACACAAAATCAAGTAAAATACCTTTTAAAAGAAGTGCAGCAGTGTGCACAAAGAGTTTGAGGCCTGTATCAGGAAGGTCACAGCAGGTCAAAGTGCAAAGATACGTTTTCAGCCTTCTTTTGAAAATATTTAACCAGCTTGCTTCCCTCGTATCATCAGACAGTGTGTTCCACAGTTCTGGGGCCTAATTGACTAAAACTGCATCCCTGCTTTTCTTTCAGCTGTTCAGCTTTCAGCACCTCCAGTAAACCAGCAGCAGATGATCAAAGTGTTCTTGATAGTGAACAAGGGATTTAGCACTGTAGCTTGGTCCTAGCCCATTAAGGTCATTATTTATAAGGGGGACTTTAAAAATCAATTTGAACTCTTACAGTAAGCCAGTGCAGGGCAGCTAAAACTGGATTAATGTGTTCTCTCCTCTTGGTTCTGGTTAATAACCATGCTGCAGAGTTTTTGAATGAGCTGAAGTCTCTCTATTTCTGGAGTGTGTTACAGTAATTGACTCGACTTTCCAGCATCTTTTTGATTTAGAGATGGTCATACGTTGCGATGTTTGTTGTATGTTTATGTTGGGTTCAAAGTTCAAAGCTGCTCCATAGCTTGGAGTCATTCTTTTTGTTGATATGAATATTCAGGTATCCTTTCAGGATTAACCTGTTATATCTAGTGATCAGCTCAGCTCGAATCCCTGCAAAAATGTAGTGATCTGCTTTGAGCCCAAGACGAAGATATGCAAATGATGATGATAAACTCACCCAGATCAGTGTCATTATTAACAAACTGTGTAGAAAAAATGGATGCAATCCTGCCTCCTTCCCTCTTTTCTCCGACTGATAAAAATGATAATTTGGAGGACAAGCCTCTGCCAGAGTTGCTGATCGAGTCATGACCAGTAATGCTGTTTAGCCAGGTCTCTTATTTCTGTTTGATAGTTCATCAGTTTTTGCTGCAGCTTTAACTAACTCCTTGATTGGTGAATGTGGTGGAGAGGACGCTCATCTGTGCATTCTTGTTTTGGTATGGCATCCCAAGAGCGTGATATATATTGGCATCTAGCAGCAGTCTGATGCTTGGACGTATCCCATCAGACTTAGAGCTTTACAATTCCAACAGATATTGAAATGGTCAATAAACTTATCCCATGTGTGAGACACGGCAATATCAGTCATGCATTCAGGTCAAGGATTCTGCTGAAAGATTCAATTCGAAGGTTGGAATGGGGCCTGAAATGAATACATGTTGCAACTGACCATCACTCAGCTGCTTCAGTAGCAGGCAAACGTTTTTTTTTTCCTTTGCAGAATGTCAAAAGACCCAGCATGAATAATAATCCACCTGTTACTTGGAAGCGTAGAGAGGATAACTGGCAACAGTTTGCTGTGTTTGCTCCCTGACACATGTGTCAGCCATAGTTAGATTTTCAGTCTTTGCCATTCTTATATGTTTGGTTCCCAGTCAGAATAATATGACATTGGGTGTCAAGCAATACAGCAATATACAGGATGTTTCTTCGGTTTTGGTCAGCCTTGATGCCAGTGGTGTAATTAACATCTCTGCATTCAACATAGTGTTATCACAGCTTTTGTTCACAGTCAGTGGGTCATACTTGCTTTGCAAAGAGAGTTTGGGTGGTTGAGTGAGTGCTGGTACTTTCTTCTTTGATGTCTTGCTGGATTCGCCTTTGCGACGAAAGACATCGGCCCAAGTCCTGGCTGGAGTTGACTCTTTCTGTCCAGCACAACATTAGCAAAGGCTGGTGTGGGATCCTCAACAGCTGATCCAGTGGCATTAGGACACATCCAGGACAGTGTGTCAGGATCTGTGGCAGGATACTCTACATTTGATGTAATCCTGCCTACGAGAGTCTGTCCGTTCTCAGCACCTTGTACAGTAGCTCCTACAGAGTGAATGAATTTCTCACTCTTACGTATTTGATGCGGCGTTTCAATCTGTTTTTCAAGCTGTGCAATCCTCTCAGTCAGCCGCTCACAGACCGTGCAGCTCACAGATTTTGCCATCTCGTCCCTGTACTTCCCAGTTTTCCAGTCACAGACACAGCAAAAAAGGCTTGTGCTGTTTGTAGGTCACGCTCACAGTACTGAAGAAGTAATAAAAGTGATGCAAAAAATATAGTGGAAGCCTAACGTGTCTTTCATAAATTCCACATTTACTTTTTTAAATGGGCCCAATTGGTGATTGGTGGATATCTGTGTGATGGACGAAGATAGAAGATCAGGCATCTGAAGTTAATCACAAAAGATTTCTACTATATGCCTAAAAACAGCCCTGCAGGAAAGGCAGGTTCAAGTAACAGATCCATTAGTTACAAGATTTATCAGATGCCAAAATACTGCACAGTGGTTTATTATACTCTGAGACAGGAGTTTGTGACTCTGGAGGCTTTTCACGGCAAAAATGATTTTGTCTCCATGATAAAGACGTAAACAAGCGAACCCACCATTGTTCAAGTAATCTACCACAAGAGTCCACTTGCACCTATTTGTCTGTGTAATCACAGTCTCAGAACATTATGGCATTGACAGGAGCCTACGCACAGAGCACCTGCAGCTATAACATGCACCTTCGCAACTATTTTTAAACTAAAATCTTTTATATTTAGACTTAATTATTGTTTTAATTTGATTTAGAATATATGAAGGGAATATAGCTTTTTTCTAAACAAAAATGATATCAGGGCAGTGTGGAGATGTGGAGCTTTGAAAGAAAAGAAAATCTCACCAAATCTTTTGGGGCTTGTCAACATATTTCATCAGGTGTGATGGCGCTGGGAGGTTTTGGATTTAGACCACAAGAGCGCTTTGATTGTTCAGCTTGGACTGCTCATGTTTTGTCTAGCAAATTTCAGAAGCCAGAAGAGTTTGTCGATCTTGAAGACTCACAAAATATCTAGTCGCATTATCACGTGACTGGGACGTCCCCTGTTTGACTCCTCATACGTCTTCTGTCTTCAAGACCGAAAATATGATAAAATGAATTTACAAAAGGGCACAGGCCCATTCAAAGAAGCATGCCACTGTATTTCGATCACTTTATTGCATTCAGTCAGTGTTTTTATATCTGTGAACATAGTGTTAGCATTCCATCACACTTCTATACTTTAACATAACACTTAAAATTAATGCAATGGTCACCACACCTGCTCCAGTTAGACCAATCTGAAAAGAGGGACAACGTTCAGTCAGTCATCGTGTCTGCTGACCTGCAGAGAACACTTGAACCTCGACACAGGAAACAGTGCATTTTTTAAATAAACATTACAGTCACATTCATTGAAAAGCTTATTGGAAAGTATTGTTTGACAGAGGTATCATAACATGAATTGATAGAGCTGACATTTTGTAGAGCTAACATAGGCCCGCGTCTGTCTAAATAATGCAATATTCGCACATTATATTGTTTTGTTATTGTTGTTAATTCAGATGCAATGAGCCGTAAAATATCCAAGTTCTTTATCATATCCTGAACATGACTGCAACCAGAATAAGACATACAGCAAGAAGAGCTAGTGTCATATAAGCTTATTACAGGTGATGGTGATGACCAGGAGACACTGACAAGGAGTTAAATGAGTAGAATTTAAATTCATGAAATTGTCATGGTCTGGGTTTTTTGTGTTTGGTTTTCTGTTGTCTGTGTTTTTTTTCCTTTTCTCCTTTTCAGTGTCTGTGGCTGGAGGCGTGGCTGGTGTGACTCCCACTTCCCCCTCTGAGTCCTGGCAGATGGGACACACCTGTCCCCAGTTATCATTAACCACCTCCTACATAAGCCTGGTCCTGACTCCAATCCTTTGCCAGACCATTCTGTCCCATATGGTAGAATCTAACTCTCATGTTTCTCCTGCGATCACTTGCTAAATGTTTGCCTTGGAATTTTTTTGCCAAACTACCAGTCCGTTTCTGTTCCTGCCTATGTTGGTCCACCCCAAAACCACAAAACCACAACAGAAATATCAAAATGTGACATAAAAGAATGAAGAAGTCTCACCTTGGGATGGAAAAAGTCCAGAAATGGTCCTGCTTTCCTTTCATTGTCTGACCTCACCTTTGGTTACAGCTGTATTTTTCTTTCTCTATAATCAGTCTTATCTGTGTTACAGAATTCACCCTGTGATGTTAAAAAAACAAAATCAAAAACCAGAATTTCTAAGAAAAGAGCGACTGAATGAGCTGACAACAACGAGGAAGACTTCAGAAAATAGAGGAACTGTTCTCTAGTGTTTTTACATTCTGCAGAAAGCAGCTCAGCCCACTGAGGAGTGATGAGTTTCACAGGCTGCTGTGTCGTGTTCCACATGTAATCACAGCCTCAGTTGCTCCCCGGCATCTGAGAGCCTGGGAGGAAGACCCACCATCATTCTCAGTGCGAGCAGCTTGCCATTCATAAGATCCCTCCCCAGCTCTGCCAGCTCTCACACTGTTGATCCACCAGACCAAGTGTTAGAGGAAAGCACCCGTCATACATCAACAGCTGATGAAAAACACTGGAGGCCCCTCTCATCCTTACCCCTCATCCCCGAAGACGCAGAGCTCGAGTCGCCCCAGCGGCCAAGGACATCAGCCAGTACACCCCGGCGGTCGCCCGGCCTCCGTCCACTTGAGGGATGGCACGGAGCATCCCCCAAATCAGCCTGTGTTAGTGCTCATCTGTCTTCATTGGACTTGCAATAGAGCTCCTCAGCATGCAAAGATAAGACAAAGATTTCAGCCATCCATCTTGATCTGTCGAGTGAGATGGCTTTGAGTGTCCGGCTATAACAACTGGTGACCAAGGACGGAGCCTCCTCTGTGGCCTTCATGCCTCTCAGAGCAAGTGTGAGGGATGACGCCACTGGGCTCAGTTCAGTCTCTCAGATCAGCCTTGATGTCCAGTCTCTGGACTCCAGCTTGGCCATGAGGATTACTTTCCTTCATTTGCCTTCATCAGGTTGAAGGTTTTGATGGAACATGATTTCGCATAAACTTACAGTTTGGTTTTGAGACTACATATTAGGTACACGGAGAGACGCTAGTGGAGGTTGTTGACTTTTCATATTGGTGTGCTGTCGATCAAACGTGTTTAGCTCACTGCTCAAATGTTAACTAAAGTGTGAAAGAACTCAATAATATTCAAAGTTAAGACAAGAATGCTAAGTAAATGCATCAAACCCAAGTCAAACCCTTACGGCTTTTCAAGCTACTATCAGTAGTTCAGCTTAAGCCACAAGCAGATTTCAAGACTTTGAAAAGCTTTGAGTTGCTGTGCTGCTCATATTGCAAGACATGTTTTTGTACCAGATTATTGTTGATGACATGAGGGTGCACAAACTGCACAACTGATGTACTGATGTCAGGATTTTTGCACTAGGAGAAATCGAAGGCTGGACTGATTATTTTTTTTTAATGAATGAATGAATGAATTAATTAATTTATAGAACTGAGGGGCAGAGTATGGCAGGTTCAAATGTGATTCTCCACCAGACATGTGGTATATGTATCTAAAAAAAGAGGAGCTAAAGTGGCACAGAATGAATTTACAGAAGCCTCACGGAAGGCTGTGGTTCAAAACAGCAACCTGAATTAAAAGTTGAGTGACATTTGACATTTGTACTCAACACTCAAACAAATACATCTCTTCCTTTAGAGCCCCTTCAGAAACCATGCCTCCCAACTTCATGAACAGAAAGTAAGTTGGATGTCCATGGGCAAGTAAGTCAACATTACCGGACACACTAATACAAGCATTGCCTTGGCAAACATAGCAACACTCATGTCGCCCACCTATCAAGCAGGAACTGGGAAACCTCTCCTGCTGTGTGGCTCGGTCCAAGCCACTTGGTTTCTTACCCATTTACAGAGTCAGGGCTGTGTGCACCCTGTTTTCCATCACCTCTATTTTCTGCTCTCAGATATGCTGGACATCTCTTCTTTTCTCCACCAGTTGGGATGGTTTGTATATATTTTGCAAGTCTTTGAGTGAATCATTATATGTTTGATTTCACTGGGTCTTGAATACTCCTCTACCAACAGACTATTAACAACCCATGGGCTTGAACAAGGCTACGTAATCATGGTAACCTTAAAGATAAATTAACCATCATTTTTTGCCATAACCACTTCCTTTCCCTAACCTTAACCATACTGTAGTTGCCCTTTTTAGATATTAAGAAACTATTTTACATTTAACTTTTAACATTTGCAGAGGACATTAAAAAATGTGGTCACTGATCGTAATCTGAGGTTTTGCAGATTCATCCAATATGCATAGTCTGCATGGCAAGAGTTGCCTCCACCCCATCCATCACCTTTGGCATGAACTTGAACGCTGACTGAGAGCCAGACTTTAGTACCCAGCTTCAGTGTTGGACCTCACTAATGCTCTTGTGGCTGAATGGGAGTGAATTCCTGCAGCAGGTGTAGAGGCTGTTATAGCAGCACAGTGCTGCCCGTGCCTTTGGAAGAACACATGTTCAACTATCACACATGGGTGTAATGTTGTGTAGTCTTTTGGCTATGTTTATCAGTTTGCAGTGAAAACCTGGTGGTTTTAATGAACTCACATGAGGCCAGTAGCAGGTTAATCATTAAAAAATGCAACCTGTTTCACACAGAATCCACAACGTCAAACCAAACAAAAACAGTGTTTTTTCTTTATCTTTGCGTCTAAATTGATTTTCCAGTTGCCAGCAACACAAGTGGTGTGTGTGATATTGAAATAATGGCCTATAGATAGAGAGAATTTCATTTCCAAGGTCCTTTCATCACAATGGAGGCCAAAGAGGGTCACTCTTCTGCCACAAAAGGGCCTTGTCAAATTATGCTCTCTTCCTATTAGAGGAGAAGAAAGAGAGGGTAATTTCATACTTGTTTATGCCCCACATTCCCCGGCTCTTCTCACATCAGAGTAAATTGATTTCACTCCTCGTATTGCAGCAATCCTCCAGTTTCCTCCACTCCATGCTGAAATTAATCATGGTAATGTCCTCTCTAAGTGAAAAGAAAATTAATTTTCACTGCCATACTGATCTAACTAATAACAGGGTACAAGTAAGGAGAAAATGGGAAATCATTACTCAGTGAACATTATCTTTATTATTTGTACCCACTTCTGAGCAGAAATGAAGGGGCAGCCGCGGAGGAGGTGAAGGCAGATACCTTGAAGTGTGTCTGACTTTCACCAAGATCCTGGAGAAAGCATTAAAAAGGCAATTGGCCATTGATTGCTTGCTAATAGCAGAAAGAGGAGGGGAAGAAAAAAATCGCTGCAACAATTTTCTATCTTAAAAAAAAAAAAGCCTATCCATTCATGCATGTTATTAAAGCCATTGAGCTGAAATCCCCTGTTGAAAGACACAGGATGTGGAAGATGGGATCTTGGCAAGCCAAATTCACCAAAGCTGTAACTTATTAAGGTGTGTTTGACATCCATAAATCAAAATGACACCCTGCTAAAAACCTTATTTGCGATCTACGGCAAATATCTTTGCAGTCACATGCTGAGCACCTCCATTTCACCTTTATTTCATTATGCGCCAAAAGTCCTTGTTTTTCCTCTCGAGGTGATTGGCTCACAGTTGTTGTAGTCAGTGCTACACGGTTTCTGTTGTTTCCATTTACTCCACATTAAGAAATGCACAGGATGTAATAAGATGAAACCGGAATGAACTTTAATAAGGACAGTGGGGTTTGCAGCACCACAAAGAGCAAACATAGAGTCAACATAGGCAGTGTGGAGTTTAAAAGATGTGCGCATATACCAGGCACAGAAAGTCAAGGCAAAAGATGATATTATGGGATTATTATGGGAAATGTAGGATCCAGCATTTTGGGGGCTTGGCCCACAAAGGACTAAAAGTAAGACAATTTCATGATTCTGGACATTTGTTTTCAAATTCTGTCACTGTCTTGTGAGATTCAACATTAAAGCTTGTTAAGCACAAATGAAAGAATTGGTGAATCTAATGGCACAATTTGCAACACTGAGATGATGTGAAAAAGAGACAGTACCAGCTTATCCTTTTGCAGGCTCGTGGGCAGCTAGATCCAGTCCCAACCCCAGAGAGGCAGCGTTCACCCAGGACAGGTTTCCAGTCTGTCACAGGGACGACACATACACACTCTGGTCTTTGGACTGTGGGGAAAGTCCAGAGGAAACCCTCAGGAGAACATGTGAGCTCCACACAGGTTTGCTGGTGGATTCTTGCTCTGAGGGAACAGTTCTAACCACTGAGCCACAATGCTGCCCTCTAATGTAGAATTTGTTAAAATTATTAAGAAATAACAGCACAAATTTCAAATTTCATGCAACACCTACTTCGCAAAAATGCATATATGCTTTTTTTATGTAATGCAGCCCAGATGCCATTTATTATTTATCATTATTCCTTGCTTGACCTTCCTGCTTTTTATTTTGGGACAAACCCAGCAGCCAACCCTCCACACTGCATTTTCCCGACTCTGCTGTTAACCTGGGATACCTCAGCATTTTCCTTCCATACTGTCCGTCTATACCGTGCGTCCGTGAGCTCAACTAAGTAGCTGCACAATCCACAGAGCTAAAAGAGGCTTTAGTGCTGCAGTATCCTGCTGGATTACCAGACGTGTTCTCAAATCTACAGCCAGTCTCTGCTCAGTCCTCACTGCTCTACAACCTCCCTTCTTTAAAATGCTTCTCTTAATCTTTCCCCCTGCGGGGACAAACCTGCTGATGGCTTTAACTTTGTGTCAGTTGACAAATTGATTTCTGACTGTTTGCTTGTACAGTAGCTACTTCAGCACCTGGTGATTCTGCCAGGTGTATTGGTGTAGTGTCCTTGGCACAGAGTCAGTCTATGTGCTGACTAAACATGCAGTAGGAGTAACTGCCTACAGTGTGTGTATGAGACAAGCAGTGTCCTTATCTGTCCACTGAGTATATGGAGATGGATACGTATAGTGCATTCACAAGAATTCAGTTTGCCTTTGCTCCAGTATAAACTTTATTAGTATAACAATGGAGCACAGTTACGATCATAGACTTGCCAGATTTTAATAACAATATATGAAAATAATAACCTTGACATTAGACCCTCAAATGATGAAGAATGAGTAAAATCCCCTTTAGAAATCTGCACCCCAAATTCCATCCATCCAAATGTCTTCCTCTCTCCTCTTCATCCTCTGACCTGGTTTGACTCAGAGACAGCTTTGGTGCTCCCTACTGTTTCCTCCTGCAGATGGATTTGCTGCACAGCCATCTTTCTTTTCCCTGATGGAGCTTCCTTACTCCATTAACTTCCTTTCTGTTCAGCTCTGAGCCCCGAAAATAACCTTTTTTACTGTGTGCTGACTTCAAGTTGTGAAACACTTGTAAACAAATAAACGTCAGCTCTGAGAGTCTGTGTATGAAAGCCTGATATATCATCTTCCTCTGTGTCATAGAACTAAACTGTTGTCCAAGAACAATTAAAAACACATCAGTGAGCACTGGATGACATGCTCCTTCATTATCATGCACACACACACACACACACACACACACACTGTAGTTCATTTTAAATCGATCTCACATACACTGTCCTGATGCTCTAAATAATCACTAGACCACCAAATTGTGGATTAATCCACTGCTGAAAATAGTCCCCAAGAAATATTTCCACCTGTCTTCAGGGCCAAACTTGGGCCAAAGAGCCACAGGCAGGAAGTCTGAAATTAGGGAGACATAGAGTTGATTTTGATCTTTTCATGGTATTTGTTGACTACAACAATAATGCAGGAAATTGCCAGACGTATCCTTTAAAACACAGGATTGGAGCCTACTATCATAGCATACAACTGTATTATAGCATACAACTGTATCATAGCATACAACTCCACTCTAATTTTCCATCTTTATTCCAAATTTACTACCTCAATCTCAGCTGGATTTCATCTTAGTGATGATTTGAACTCACCTGCACTATGAAGACGCAACTATTGCTGTAATCAAGCAGACCATTATGCACCAGTTGAAAAATTTAGTTTGAATAAAAGAGAACTAATACATTAACTGTTTGCATTGAGGGTAATCCATGTAGTCTAATTCTTAACACATGTGACCTTGTAAATGTTTTTTAAGCATTTCTGGCAGTTTAGCCTTTATTTCACAGTTAGGAGGGGTGACAAGAAATGAGGGGATACAAAGAGGGGATGACATGCATCAAAGGTCCCCACATGGTATTGAATTGGAGAAGCTGCTGTCACAGTATGAGTGTCATGATGTGGATCTTAACTTGCCCACCTGATGCTTGTACAACGTGAAATAAATTTCTAAGGACAGGAAATGCATATAGATCAAAGCGACAGTATCGTTTAAACACACCCTCCGCAAGAGTACAAGGCTGTAATTATTACCAGAGGAGTGGGAGTCAGTATTTCAAAACTGAAGTCAGACTTATCAGGTATTTCTGACAGCTACAAGATCTCCTTATTGCCAAATCTTTAAATACATTTTCTGCAAAGCCACTGTCAATGGCAGTTAAATAATGTTCACTCTTAACTTTCTTAATTCAGTCGATTCTGTGAATCCAAATGAAGTTAAGCATTTGAGGCTTCACTTGTTAACGTGTAACAAAACAAATCTAATTCAGATGATGTATATGGTGCGACCGCATGGCCAGCAATGTAGGTAATTATCTTGGCATAATAGCAACACTCACAAGTAGGAATGACAGAGGGGTTCTCATTCTGCCAACGTTGCATGAATGCAGCATTATACACTGTGAATTTTAAATTGGGTATGATCATAACAATTTGAACTAAAGTACTGTTCTTCACATTTGAATGGATGTCAAAAGCCCTATTACACACTTAAAGCGGAAAAAGAATTCAAAGTGCTCTTTAGTTTACTCACAAGAATACTGGATGATAGACTGTCAGTCATAGCTTTGACTTACACCATGCCTCTTCTAGATAACATTTTGACAAATAGGGTAACCTGCGCTGTCAAAAACAACTGGATATTACAGGAGAGATGAATAATGGATTTATTGCACAGCACAACATCCTCTTCTTGAAAATAACAACACCCAGTAGGAAAAGATGCTTTAGCATTTGTTTCATAAAGAAGATTCCATCTAAGCCTCATGAAAGCTGATTGATTCAAAGCTCCGTCAGTGATGTTGCTTCTCAGTGTCTTTGTTTGGATGAATTCTCTGGGCAATTAGCAGTCGGGTCCCAGGCAGCGTGAGAGGAATGGCACGCGGAGGATAATGACAGATTTCTTCATCCTCTCAGCAAACAGGCCGTGGCCCCTGCCTGCTTGGCCCCCCTGTCTCTGAGATCCACCTGTACATCAGCCAGGGTTCATGAAGCATGACCAGAACAGAGGCCAGAGGGGACGGAAGAGGAGCATCAACATGAACAAAGTGTCTCAGACTGCTGCTGCATACTGAATGCAAACAAATAGAGCAATGCGAGTCTGTCTTAATGTCTTTGCCAGGCAACAGCTAATACAGGTTCTCTTCTGTCAATGTATTGATTGTTCTACTGAAAACACATTAAAAGAGAGTATATAAAGGTCTTATGAAAGTAATTGGGTAATGGGTAATTATTACCTGAGAGAAGCACCACTGTGCACAGGAAATCAATAATCATAAGCACTGAAATGCAGTTGCACACAGTATAGATATTATAGTCTAAACTGTATCTTATTAAAGTATAAATCAGCAAGAAGTCTATGCAAACGTGACTCACTGTGGATCTGCTCTCCTGCATCTATCCGGAGTGGAAATGTTCAAAAGCACCTTCAGGGTCTGTAACGGTGACGACATGATGAGGTTTTACACCACATCTTGATCAGATTCCCTGGTTTTCGCCTCGGGAACAGTACGTTTGTCTTTCTATTCACAGTACAAGATTGAACAGATAATATAAACAGGGCATGAAAAACTGGAATTAGACATCACAAGAGGTGAGTTCATTGCCTCAGGTCATCCTACAGTGATATCAAGTGTTATATAAAGGCTGGGTTGGGTAAAATGTGAGGAGCAGTCGGACCAACAAAACTACACTATCATAGAACTGTAGGTCCTATTTATGTATGTTATTTAAAGGGAAACTATGGTTTATTGCAATTGGGGTTTTGTTTTTTTTCAGTAATGATAACACTAAGACATTATTTGAACGTAAAACTGAAAGTGGACCCATAATGTTGCTAATAAACCCTTATTGCACAGGAAAATTGTGCGCACACAATTAAGTACAGTGGGTCTGTAAACTGTGATGGATGTTTAGATTTTTGGGTAATAATTTTATCATTCACCATTGGTTTCAGCTTGTTAAAACCTGTCTGATCATCTGTGTCTAACTGTGAAAATCTAAATTGTACCCTGTAGTTTTTCCTTCAAAAGAGTGCATTGAAATTCTAAAACACAATTAAAAAAGGATCAAAATCGTTGCAGCAAAACCACAGAAATCATCTTTTCTATTCCATTCAATCTTCTTCCTTTTCAAAACCTGAGGTTACCTGCAAGCCTACGTCACTGACAACACTTCACACTAACTTAATCAACAGTTCAGCTGGAGATTCAGGTGCTAGTAGAGGCAAATGTAGCCTCAAGCCTCTACCCTGCAGCAGTGTTGTGGTCATTTCTGACAATTAAAACCAGGAGACTGACAGAGGAGATGGATGCCCCAAACATAACCGTGGTCTTTATTACTCTAGCAAGAGGACACACCAACCAAGCAACAAGAGAAGCTGTAGATGGATGTGTATGAACTCTTTTATGCATGCATCTGCAACACCTGGCGCACAATACATCAGTTCATCTGACATGAAGTCCCTTTTCTGGTTGGCATGCAAAAATATTCTCTTCTGGCTTCTCCTTTGGAGGTCACACCTTGACCTCCAACTAAGCAAAGCAATTTGAATAGCCATGGACTAAACACAGAAATAACCCTAAAGAATGTCTGCTCTCTGATTTCAGTGAGAGAAATGAAAACCCAGAAAGGTGGAGTGGAAGGCCCCTGAAATTCCCACCACAATTCCACCCTTTAGAGCATTCAGTGCTCTCATCGAATGAAGAATACTTGTGCTGACCCAATCACAAAATCTCAATGATGAAAAATTACATTATTTCTTCTCTGTCATAAGGTGGAATCCATCCTGGAGTCGAAGACATTTCAAAACCCTCACTGGACTTCAGTAATATATATTTTTGAGAAGTGTGCTGAACTCCTAATAGTCAGTGAATATATATGTAGTAATAGTGAAGGAGTATTATCGCAGGTCTTTTCTTCCTGCAGCTGTCAGACTGTACAACCAGCACTGCTCCCCATAGACAATACACCAACATGTCTGTGCAATACTCTTTTTTCCTGTCTGTATATTTATTCCAGATTTCATTTTCTGTGCAATACTCTATTCCGTTAAATTCAAGTGCCATATTTCATACTTGATATTTAATATCTGTACATCTGTGCAATACTCCTTGCTGCTGTGCAATGCAAATTTCCCCACTGTGGGACGAATACAATTTGATCTTATCTTATCTTCATTCCAGACTCTTTAAGACTACCATTCTAGTTAGTAATACTGTTGGTCATGTTAAAGGAAACATCCACCTAAATAAATAACAAAGCAAAACATTTGAACAACTGATTTAGCTTTAGTATGCCTATTCTTTTTTTTTTTTTTGGTGATAAATTTCTCTTAGCTACTCACAGTAGTGAAAAAAACAACGACAAAAAAATCACAACAACAACTGAAAAATATTAAATCCTTGCTGTGTATGTTGATTTCTTTAATGCTGCATACATACACATACATTAATATGGAATTGCAGCATATAACTAAACTCTGGCTAACAAACAAACAAAAAAAAAAGAACTTTTTTTGGAATTTTGTATTTTTTCAAAATAAGGACAGAACTGATGCCACATCTAACCGTTTTGGCTCTCGAGCAACTACCTTGAAGACCCCTGGCCTCTGACATCTGTTTTGCATCCTTGAGCTTCACTGTACAGGATGATGTATGTGCAGAGTTTGATGCTAGAGGGCTGTTTTCACATTCATCTGCTAAAGAGGGAAAGTTTCTCTGTGCTCACCTGAAGTCTCAGTTTAATATGTGTACAGGCGAGCGTGCTTCCTGACATCATTCAGAAGCCGAGCTCTAATAAGCCACTGACACATGAGCGATGCGGAAACTTGCAGCCTCCAGGTCACAAACACTGAGAATTGACTTTTCAGTGAAGTAGGAGACATCTCATGTTCAGCAGTTAAACTTTTGAACTGGAAAATATTTGGATATTGGTAGATTCTGGATTTTTACATGATGGAGAAAGAAGAGGTGTCATTTGAAGAATTTCTAATCAGGTAATTCAACTTTTAAGGTGAAAAAACACATCAGACAAAAAAAATATGGTTACAAGCAGATTATTTTTGAGTGTTTGAGAACATGTCAGTAGGGGATCTTCAAATTGAAATGAGCAGCAGGAGCACATTCAGTCAACCTTGCAGCAGCCAATCAGAAATTTTGAATTTTTTGGATACACTGTGAATGTGCATCTCAGTGTACCTAACAACTCTACTCTCCATTGTTGGCCTGGGAAACTCACAAATTTCTGTATGATGGACTGACGAAACATAATCCCGGGTTGAGGATACATGATATCAGCCTGGTTATAGCCCAGTCCAGCAGATGCAGGGCGCTGGGCAGAATGAATGAATGAGCACAACAGTCAATTGTTTTATCCCTTGAATGTGCCATAGTGGACAACAACCTACTTCTCACAAAGTCCCGTTTTTTTGCCTTCCACAACGAATTCCACGACATGTTCCAAACCTTGATAGGAGCACAGAGCACTTTTGCGTGCACAACTGTTCACATGGCGAAAGGACCAAAGAATGATGTTGTTGGTGCTGCAAGAGGGTGCAGTGAAACAGAGGAAAGGTCGCTGGTTTTTCTTTCTTTTTTAAGCTTTTCTGAAAGAGACAGCCAGTATCATACACACCAGCATTGCTTATTTAGACTGTTGTTCTTGGAAGCAGGCCTCTGGCGCCACCTTTGCAGTGACATCACAAACGTGAAAATTGGCAAGCAGTGATTGGTCAGGGAACATCGTGTGGGCTGTCGCGTCTCTTGGCCGAGACACAGCAAAAATTTCTGACTCTATAATCGCCTAATCTGACACAGTGACGATCATAACAGACACAAATGTTGTGTAGCCTGAACCTGTGCATAAGGTGTGCACAATTTTTAGAAGGTTTTTACATCCTCCAGTGTGCAGATAATGATGAAGGGGATGTAGGAGCCCAGGATGCAGGGGATGATCAGCATGCTCCAGTCTCCTGGAGGAACTGACATCAAGCAGGTGGGAGAAAGGGCACCTCTCCCCGCATGATTGAGGTGAGGCAGGGCGGTCACTGGACGTGAATGTCATGTATGAGAGATCAATGGAGTGACAGGAGCCAGCAGAGAGGCACAGCACGCTGACAGCTCCACCATGAATATTTACAGCCTCGCATTTCTGTGTGTCTGTGGGCGCCCAGCACACCCTCTCCTCTTTCAGCCTGACACATACAGCCTCTTATGCATGCGGATGTCAAAATGTGTGTGTTTAACGGGCAGGTTTAAACAACAGACTGGTAGAAATTCTTTGAAGTTCTCACAGCGTTTGGGTGCACTGAATTAAAAGATTTTATTCTATATTTGGGCCATGAACAAATCCATAAAAATCTGACATTTTTGCTCAAACAGTTTCTACAAGTTTAAGCAGTTGCAAGTCTGCAAACATCATGTTCTTAATCTGATAAATGCTGTATGAAAATAAGAAGAATTTGTGGATTTAGGTGTTTTTAATTTTCATTCTATGTCAAAAGAAACACAAAGATATGAGAGCGTGCAGTGCCCAGCAGCCTCAGCCCGTTTGATCTGGCTCTACTGTTAAAATACTCACTCCCTGATATTGTTATAGCACACAGCAGCTCCCCAAATCCCAAAACTTTGCATTTGAAAAATTCAGCCCTGAACTGCACTGTTGCATGAGCAGAGAGCTGGAATGTATTGGTTGCCATCACAAATTCAGGGATTGACACGAACATGTCTCCTTACTATTGTGATTAAACCGTTAAAATCTGTCACATGCTAAAACACAGTGTAACAGGACAGTAGACAACGGTCATAGCTGTCAGCAGAGTTAGTTCTGTCAGTTACACAGCAACATATAAATGAAGTTCACTAACATTAGATAACATTAACCACTGTAAGCCAGTGGTCACATCAGACCGAGGAAAGCTGCAGCAGCAAAACCCCTGAGCATATTGAACTGAGCAAGACTGTGCTTTATCTATGAGTTCAGGCTTTCATTTGTAAGAGGAAGATAAAAGATACACAGTCTCACTTTATAAAAAAATGATTTAACAGAACCTTAAAGCTGCACTGTTGCAATGATGTTTTTATAGCAATGGATCAAATGACTGTGACTCATAGCAATGAACCCACAGAGACTTATCACCAACTTCCCTTTGTCAGTGTCTTTTAGCCAACTCTGAGGCGCTACGTTTTTGTAATGTCACTGGAGAAATGTGGTTGGGGTTGATGGAGGACTTTGATACCAGAGACTGTGCTTCACATCCTGACTCCCACTCTGGTTAGGTTTAGGCAACAAAAGCACCTTGGTTAAGATTAGGGAAAGACTGTGGTTCAGTTAAATGTCCACCAATCCATCATGTCTCGTGCTTCACGTCGCTGCAGACCATGATCTCTCCCCAACCTTAACCAAGTGCTGCACCCTTAAAAACCTCAAAAACCTTTAATAATGCTGTCATCACAACAAGCTCATATTGTAATGCAAGATAAGGCATTGGGTGGAAAACAAAAAATATGTTTTACATTCAATATCAGCATTTTCAGGACTTCTCAAATATTCTTTATATTGCTTGCATTTGCTTTAAAACATATTTGCCGTTGACAATTCTTACTACACTGAACAAAAATATAAAAGCAACACTTTTGTTTTTGCTCCCATTTTTCATGAGCTGAACTCAAAGAGCTAAGACTTTTTCTATGTACACAAAAGGCCTATTTCTCTCAAATATTGTTCTCAAATCTGTCTAAATCTGTGTTAGTGAGCACTTCTCCTTTGCTGAGATGATCCCTCCACCTCACAGGTGTGGCACATTAAGATGCTGATTAGACAGCATGATTATTGCACAGGTGTGTCTGAGGCTGGCCACAATAAAAGGCCACTCTAAAATGTGCAGTTTTACTGTATTGGGGGGGTCCGGGGGGTCAGAAAACCAGTCAGTATCTGGTGTGACCACCATTTGCCTCACGCAGTGCAACACGATCTCCTTCTCATAGAGTTGATCAGGTTGTTGATTGTGGCCTGTGGAATGTTGGTCCTCTCCTCTTCAATGGCTGCAAAGTTGCTGGATACTGGCAGGAACTGGAACACGCTGTCGTATACGCCGATCCAGAGCATCACGGGGCCGTGCATTATCATGCTGCAGCATGATGATCGTGGATGAATGGCATAACAATGGGCCTCAAGATCTCGTCACGGTATCTCTGTGCATTCAAAATATCATCAATAAACTGCACCTGTGTTCGTTTTCCACAACATACGCCTGCCCATACCATAACCCCACCGCCACCATGGCCCACTCAATCCACAACATTGACATCAGCAAACCACTCACCCACATACACTCCATAAGTCTGCCATCTGCCCTGTACAGTGAAAACCGGGATTCATCCACGAAGAGAACACCTCTCCAAAGTGCCAGACGCCATCGAATGTGAGCATTTGCCCACTCAAGTCGGTTATGACGACGAACTGCAGTCAGGCCAAGACCCTGATGAGGATGATGAGCATCCAGACGAGCTTCCCTGAGACGGTTTCTGACAGTTTGTGCAGAAATTCTTTGCTTATGCAAACCGATTGTTGCAGCAGCTGTCTGGGTGGCTGGTCTCAGACGATCTTGGAGGTGAAGGTGCTGGATGTGGAGGTCCTGGGCTGGTGTGGTTACACGTGGTCTGCAGTTGTGAGGCTTATGGTAGAGAAATGAACATTCAATTCATGGGCAGCAGCTCTGGTGGACATTCCTGCAGTCAGCATGCCAATTGCACGCTCCCACAAAAATTGCGACATCTGTGTCATTGTGCTGTGTGATAAAACTGCACATCTTAGAGTGGCCTTTTATTGTGGCCAGCCTCAGACACACCTGTGCAATAATCATGCTGTCTAATCAGCATCTTGATCTGCCACACCTGTGAGGTGGAGGGATCATCTCAGCAAAGGAGAAGTGCTCACTAACAGATTTAGACAGATTTGTGACCAATATTTGAGAGAAATAGGCCTTTTGTGTACATAGAAAAAGTCTTAGATCTTTGAGTTCAGCTCATGAAAAATGGGAGCAAAAACAAAAGTGTTGCTTTTATAGTTTTGTTCAGTGTATATAAAAGCAATTGTCTGGCACGCAAACTGCAGTTTTGAGTGAAAGGTACCACCTACCCAGCACCAATCTACAGACAAAGTTAGCAATTAGCTGCTGGATAAAATGGTGACGTGAGCCAGTGCAGACAAAAACAGAGCTAAAACTAAAGACTTACAGTTACATTATCAATTATATTAATCATTTGGACATCATGACTCCAAATGAATGCTAATAACATTATAAAAGAGAGCACTGATTTAACATTGTACCAGAACATTGTCATATTCATGATGGATAGTTTAAAAAAAGGATCAACATTGATGCAGCAGGACCAGAAATATCATCATTTTTATTCCATGAATTCTTCTTCCTTGTCAAAACTCGGTGCCTATGTTACACATAATGCATCTCAGCTGCAGACCTTTTGGTTGGAGATTGTGGTGTGTTAGTTGCGGCTGATGTCACCTACAGCCACTGGCCTGCAGCAGAGATAAAGGAGACTGCACAGGTCTGGTGAGACCACTTCCACACAACGCTGACTCAAGTGACATCATTTAATGAGACTCATCAGACTTCGCACAGCTCCCTCTGTACACACTAAAGGCTTTATACAACCATGTAGTAATACTCCTTACCACCTTAAAGAGACTTAGATGTCTTCAGATGTCTCTGAAATTGGTGGAATTCCCCTTTAAAGTGATAATAATTCATTGCTTCAAACTTTAGCCTCACTTGCTAGTTTGCTGCTTTATAAGCATGTTGCTTTAAGATTTTTTAAAATTCTGTATTCTGACATACAGCTGTATGCTGATGTGCTGTATGTGCACATGTACAGTACATTAGACAGATGCAATGTGCAGACATAGTAGAAAACACCTCATACAATTATATCAGGATGTGTCAGGATTTCACATTTTTAAGGATTTTTTTTCCACACAGGTTATTTTGTTGAGCACATAACTACCTTGCTCCCCTCTTGTGAAGAGGTCCTCATCTGAAATTTGACCACTCATTTGAAATGAGCCTCACGTCCAAGCAGCGTGCACAAGCAGAACAGGGCCCTCGACTGAAGACATGCTATTAACCCATTTCACATAAGAAGTCTCCTTTCTAATTTTGAGTGATTCTTAGCGGAGGAGGTGAGCTCGAGAGCTTCGCTGTAGAGCCACTCAGCCAGAGATCAAAGCATCAGCTCCCAACTGGATTAATGGGCCGCTCTCAGGGTGATTACACCACACACACTCAGGTATACATGCTGCGCCCTCCATGAGAAGTGGATTTCTTCATCGTGTTGTGAAGGGATTACCCCCTCCTCCCACACTTTGATGGCAAACAAAAATAGGGACGAGACGACGTCCGTGTCGTTCAGTTCAGATCATCTCAACCTTGAGAGGCTGGTTTTAGTTGGAGGCAAACGAGGTAGGTATGAGGGGGAAGTGAAATATGGAACATGTGTCATCCCTAATGTGGTGATATATTATACAGCAGTATTTGGTAATGGCGTGTATTCATAGTGTCAATGGCTCTGTTAAAGTGACAGGAGTTATCCGGCTAAATTATGGCTCTAATCATGATCCCTGCCATCAGTAAAGCTTTACTCCAATATCACTAATGGCCAGTATGGTAATTGTAGCACATTAAATGTCTAAGGACCCACATGATGTCTTTCAGAAAATTTATGACAATGTTTTGGTTTATGGCTTTTCACACATTCTTGTCCAACTTTATTCATTTCCATAATTGTGTTTGACACACTCTGACTTAATGTGATGCATTAGAGAATGGCACAAACAGATACTGTGTATCTATTAAAAAGCTTAACTGCTTGTTTCTGGATGTGCCAGCGCTGCTGTAAGCTCAGCATTCACACATAAAAGCCCGATCAGGTGAATAATTTATGATTCTCATCCCTCTCTGTGAAAGCATAACACACTCTGAGTCTGATCTGAAAAAGGCAAAAAAAAAAAAATCATTCCATCGCTGCAGTAAATTGTGAGCCAAGCCTAAATTGTGCATTAGTGAAATTTGAATGTGGAGTTGCATAACCTGGTAGAGTCTCTGCAGTAGCTGTACGCGCTCATCCGCTGGTGTTCCCCGGCACAGGAAGAGGCCAGCCAAGTTGTCTTATGCATGACAGCTTCAATCTGCTGTGGGATGGCTGAATAATTCAAAGTTCTTACGCAGGACCATCTGGCAGCCCAAAGCAGGCGCGCGAGACACCAGCCTTCCTCAAATAGCTTTTGTAAAGCGAGTGTGGGATGAAGCAGCAGGACCCCGGCGCAGGCAGATTGAGCTGCTTACCAGCAAACTGAAATGTGCTGTGTCAGACTGATGGCTTATTTGGAGGGATATAGGCAATCAGAGAGGGAGCTCAAATATTGTTGATATGACATAAAGTCCATTTCACTCCACACTCGGGCTGTATATCAGCTGGAATGCTTCCTATCTCTCACCACACACACCATCAACCTTTGTTTTGTTTTTCCACACACACACACACACACACACACACACACACACACACACACACACAGATATACACATCTGTTTGCTCAACAAAGATGACATTTTAACTCTTTAACATTATAATTTCCACATCTCAAAGCTGCTTCAGTCTTTCTTCCTTGTTTAATCTTATTTTTTCCAACAAAAAGTATATGGAAATTTCAATGTAGCTGCACGACAATTTATTAATACTGTGTTGTCCAATGCATCACTTAGAGAATATTTCTCAGTCTCCTCCCACCAAGCCCCATCCCAATCCAGATCATATACATACATGAAAACAATAAGGACATGAGAAAGAACAGAAATAATACCTGTTCAAATCTTCACCTATGAATGTACGAGCCCATGCACACATGGCCAAGCCTGTGCACGCATACACACAAGCATCTGCAACAACGTACCTGTGTGCACATACACATTCATGCATATCTTTTCATCGCCTTCTCCCATTTCATAAAGAGCAACTTAAAGCTGCTTTGATCAATATTTTCATATTAGCAATGGATAGAATGACTTTGCAGAGGTGCAAGGTGTCGTATTCATATTCAGAAACCCACAGAAAATTATCACCGGACACTGTGTGTTTTAGCATCTTTCCGCATAGTGGAACAGATAGCGTTTAGCAAAAGCCAGGTATTTTCTCTGAAGCTGGTGGAGACCGGTGTAGAGCTAAAAGGAGTATTTCATTTGCTGGATGTTTAATCTCATGGCTATATCACTTATCAACTATTATGAGGTGATGATGTGTTGATGTTGTGTTTATAGGTTGTGCTATCCTCATATGGTCAAAAAAATGTATGCAGCTTCAATAGCAGCAGAAAATCTCGTTCATGCTGATCTCCAGTTGTTGAACTTGTCAGCTTTTTGCAGGTGTGTAGACTTGTGCTCCTGGATGTGTCAGGACACTGTGACTTTACTGGAGGCAAGAGAGCAGAGTGAAACACAGCTTCTGAGCCTGCCATCAAGTCACGCTTTAAGAAACTCCTCAGAAGGTGTTTTTAAAGGAAAACAGAAAAAAAACTATTCTGTCACACCAAATCCTTATTTTTTTCAGTCTTTCCTCTTTTTATTTCTTTTTGAATTACTGGATCATTTTAGCTCGTTGTACCTTCAGAAATGATTTAAAACCAGGGAATGCAAGTCGGCACCGATTCATTATAAGGGTTCACAAGCCAAAAAGACTGGGGACCCCTGTTTTAAGGGCGTGTTCTGTAAAACTTACAGCCTAACACATTCAGTTTTGAATTGGTCTTGTTTGTTTCATAAGACCAGTTGCAGTCATTCCTGCTAGATATTCAAATTCTCTTTTCACCTGGATAAGTGAGTGTCTTCAGCTTATTCAATAGTCATCAACCAGGCTTTTAACCAGGACTGAGACTCATGGTTTGGAATTGATTTTAAGATTATTTTCATCAAATAAAACATACAGAATCCCTATAATAAAAATGTATAATCTGTCTTCAAAATGTAAAACCTATCATTTGCAGTCCGCCCCTGATCTCTGCAATAATATCCCTGATGTACTTTCAGAAACTTTTTGCCTCTCTCGCACTGAGCTGAGCATCTTTGCGCATCCGCCCTTCCTCCCTCCTCTCCTCCTCCCTCCTCCTCCTCTCCTCCTCCTCCAGGAACACGCCCCGGCTCATCCTCCTCCAGTCAGCGGCTCCACGCTCTGATCGGCGGGGTGCAGGAGGGGGGCGCTCCGGCTGAAGTGCACTTCAGACGGGCTTCCTGAGAGACGGAGGGACGGTGTGGACGCTTGCTGAGTGTTTGTCCTCTGAGCACCTGGCTGCTCCCGGAGCGGATCGGTCCGAGCCCGGAGCCTCCTCTTCTGTCACACCTGCCGCTCTCTGCTCCAGCTCCACCTGAACGACACGAGCGGAGGCTGTTTGACCTCCGCTGCATCCCGGCTCTGCCTCCTGAGCGCCGGGCTGGAAGGGTAGTCCGTGTCCCGAGGAGGATGCCGAACAGGTAAACACAAGCCCAGTCATCTTTTTGTGCACTTTTGTTTAGTGCAAGTGTTTGCAAAATAGGAGAAGACAGAGGATTAAACATAAACAGGATCATATCAGCATGGGGTCTGGTGGCATCACTGAGTGACCTCATGGCACTTTATGGTGTGTTCTTTGTAAAATCAGAGCATTCCTGCAGACACTCTGCTGTGCTATTTCTGCACTTTCTAAGCCTCATCAGGATGGAAAACATCTTTTAAATTCTTATTCCAGCTCATGCATGTTGCAGCTACAGTGCAGAAAACTTGAGTCCCCCCCCCTGCAGGGTGCAGCAGCTCAGGGATCAAAGATTTTGCATTTTAGAGCAAACTGAAACATTGTTGATCTGGATCATTTTCATTCTGATTTCCACACAGTCTTTTCCTGGTGAAACACTTCTCACCGGCACAGTTACTCCCCTCCTCTGTGTTTCAGAAGGTCCACCGCTGTGTTGAATGTGTTGCAATGTTGAGTCAGTGTTCAACATTTCTCACTTCTGCCTTGTGTTTGTGTCAGTTGCACCATCAGTCTTGTCTCGGGAGATTTATTATTGTCTCAGGCGACAGGTGCTATTTCCAGTGCTGCTGCGTGTCATCATTACTCTGCATTAAGTCTCTAATAGGGCTTTTGTTATTAGTTAAGTGCCTGAAGCTCTGTGGCAGCCTGAGAATGAGGATACAAAAAGACGGAGAGCAAAAGTGCAGAGCAATGAGCGATATTAGGTGTGTTGGATATTATAGTGCTTTGGTTTAATACTAACAACATGAGACAGGTGCTTATGTAAGCTCCTCCAGATACTTGGTTATCCCGGTCCTGCACTGCATCTATCATGTTTCAGGCTTGAACATGGTCTGTGTAACATCTCTGGACTCTACAGCTCTGACAGTGCTCTGACTGAAACGAATCAACAGGGAATAAAGGCTTAAGTAACGGCAGATTCTTATAATTGTCCTTGCACCTACGGTCACATCATACAATTTCTCAAAATAATTCTGATCTTCCCCTAACCTTGATCAAGCATATTTAGTTTTTACTCATCATAACCAAATCTTAATCACAGAGGTAGCACATCTGAAAACACTGAGCAGAGCTGTGGCCAGAATTCCAGAAATGCACATCATGAGTTGTTTCAGGAAACTGAGAAGAACCATTCAATCTGGGAAATTATTAGGAAAATGTGCTTCTGTAAAATAAGGTGTTATAGTTTTATTTCCATTAGCGTGAGAAGGAGAGTGCCGAGGATGCTGCGTCCTCGCTGACCAGTGCATCAACAAGCACCGTGCATGCTGATGTTGCGGTTACTGTGGTTCAATTTCGAGGGTGGGAAATAATTGTTGTATTCACTTTTGAAATCCTCTCCTGGAAGTGTAAGGGAGACACTCAACAGGAGTAAACACGCAGTAATTGGCCATAGGAGAGTAGTGATGCAAAAAAAGAACAGCGTATTTTTTCTCTTTAAGTCGTCCAAAAGCAACATACAGATCCATGGAAGAAGGGACAGTGTCAAGAGTCTTTGTTATCTGAGCAAGAACTTACCCACTGCTGACGTCTGACAGGATAGTGCGTGTATGATAGCTAATGGTAACATATGGTCATAATGTTACATCGGTGCGTTTGTGTGTTCTTTTTTTTTTTGCAGTTTCAACCAAGTCAGCAGTTAAGCTCTACACAGGTTTGAATATTGTTAATATAGATCATACTGATTAGATATGAAGACATTTACAGCAGTGATTATGGAAGTTTGAGATTTGGGGTGTAACCCAAAGCTGCTGTATCTCTTTATGTCTCAGAATTATCAGTATTCATATCTGTAATCAGATTGTGGTGGAAGTAGATGCGAGTTCTGCTGGATTGTGTTGAAATGGTTCAGTCTGCTTCATTTTCTACATTGAATTGTTTTCTACTGCTTCTGCTTCTACTGTTTACATTTCATATATCTTCAGGTCAGCTGGCAACAAAATAATACATGATTTTATCTATTTGCCTGAATTCATCAAATAACAGAACAGGATTTGTATATGAACCCATCCTTCAAAAAAGAAACAAGTAGGTCTAAACTGAAGCTGTGTAACTGTTAATGTTCCCAGTGTAAATCGATTCCAGCAAAAAGAAAAAAGAAAAAAATACTTTGAAGTGTCAGTTCAAGAAAAATGAGAATGCTAATGTCAAAACTCTCAAACACTCCCTTGGCCCATTCGTGTTGCACATTTGAGACAGTCCCTAACTCTGGCTGCTCTGTTTCCTGTCTTCTGTCAAGCTGCTCACAATGAAAAGGCTTCAATATTGGATCATGAGGGGGAAAAATAACACATGTGGAACATCAGTCAAGCTTTATTACAAACTGCACAACTGATCTGGTGAAAACTGATGAAAGTTATTAAGAATGTGTGTGTCCACATATTGAACTATTTTTTTCCCCTGTGTGCTTATAACCTGTTCCAAGCATGTTTTCTCTGCATATATGAATAATGTATTCATAATTCAGATCAGAGTTTAGAAAATGTGATTCTACATCTATTGTATGTTGTAAATATTTGCATATAGCACAATGTGCAGGCAGCCACAGCCACTTTAATACAGATTCTTTGGTTTTATTTAGTTATGCTAACCTAAAAGTAGTCCAATCTGAATATGCTAAGAATAAAAATATCTGTCAGCCTAATTAGCCCTTCCATCCAGGTTGGTAAAACACTCACAGAAAAAAGAGGTTATGACCCCAGTATCCTCAGTAGTAGTAATTAAAAGTTTTTGTTGTTTAGGTTGGAGAAATTACACAATACTGAGTCCCAGTTAGTTCCTTTAGCAATCTTTCACCTCAACCTAAAGGTAACTTTAGATTATCCCACAATGCATCACAGTATGGAGTATGGATCTTATCAAAGGATAACACTGGAAGTGTTGCTGAGGGTCTAATTTGATCTTTCCATCAGGGGTCATGATGGCACACAGTTAGCAGCAGCCAGGACAGCATATTGTCCTATTAATCTTAATGACTCCTGCGGGCAGGGCGGCAGCAGACATTGAGGAAGGGCCTGAAAATGTTCTCCGGTGACCTTCCAGGAGAAACAAATGGAGAAACAACCGAGTCCGGCCCAGAAAGCTGCCAACTCCGGTAAAACTGAAGAGAAAAGAGAGCAGTGGAGTGTTAGTCTATCAGTCTGATTTTACAGCAGCTTTTCCAGTGCGTCAATCTGGCCACTCCCTCGCTCCCGAGCCAGTTATTACATTTCACTCACGTTCGCCTTTGCAGAAGCGCTAATTGAATGCATCCAATATTCAAGCAAAGACCTACCTACTGTACCAACATGACCTTGGTTACCATTTCCCGATAACTTTGGCGAGCGACAAACTTCAAGCGAGGCCCCCGAGGTGTGCTGTGTCATCAGTCAGGATTCATGATGGTCAACCTGCTACGTCCAATTTACAAAGACGTGTTTGGGTAGCTGCAACATGGATTAATTTGTGGCTTAGCAAGCAATTATGGAGGGAGGAGGAGGCAGAGGCTGTGAGGAGGAGGAGGGTGGCTCTGTGGGATTGAAATCTGAGGATGGTGCAGAAATTTGTCAGCCCTCCATGCTGACACCCTTATCCAAGTCATCTTCTCTCAGGATGGTGATATATGACTAAGGTGACCATAATCATTATTCACAGACTGGTCTTCTTCTTCCTCTCCCTGGCATCCCTTCCTCCTGGGTCTTATCAAGTGTGTTATATTATCCGGCAGTAATGATTTGTGGAGGTCTGTGGTGCTGTAGCATCTGAAGGACGGCGCGTTGCAGAGCCTTCCAAAACAATATCATAACCCACATCCATTAGCCATATGGGTTCCATTCGCCAGATTTGCTTGATGCACTTTCTGTGTCCTCCCACAGCGGAGCCACAGTGGAAGCCTGGGATTCATTTAATTAGTTGATTTTGGGTTCTTCTGCTTTCTACACCTTTTTGAAAAGGCTTGTTTCCCTTTAATCTTTATCCTGTGGTCAGAATAAACGGCGCAACTGAGAATTATTTGTTTTAAGATCATTCATTGTTTTTTGATTAATCATTTAGTCAGTAAAATATCAGTAAAAATGTATTTTTCATTATCCCATTTATTATCTCTATCTCATATTGGGTTTTTTTCTGACCAACAGTCCAAAACTGTACTGTATTCAATTCACAATGACATGAAACAGACAAAAATAGCAAATATTCACATTGTAGAAGTTGGTACCAGAGAAAGGTTTTAAATGATCGTTTAATTTTCAAAGATGTCAGTTTTCAGGCGACCAACTAATTAATTAATTGACTAATTAAGCTTAATTAAGTTTCAGTCTTGATTTTGGAAAAAGTAATTCCACCAAAAAACTCTTGACCATGACATGTAATCAGTCATATGTATAATACATAGGAAACAATAGTTTGAAAAAAAAACCCAACCTCTTTACACAAGGTCCAGATCGCTAGTTTTTTTGTCAACAGACAAATTGTTTCAACACTCCTCCTTCATATCACTGTAAAAGATATAAACCATGTCTTAAAGGAGGAGGAAACATTCATTGTCGCTCATCAGACTCATCATGTGTGTCCTTGAGGCGTAACAAAGTTTTGCAGAGCTGACTTTTGGGAGAATTTGAATCCTTCATTGTTTACCTCCATGTCAGCTCCAGCAGCAGTCTTCTTCTGCCCTGCCTTGGTGCGTTGCTGCATCTCTCAGCATATTACGCTGCTGGCTGTCAATCAGTGGGACGGCATCAGCAGGAAGGTGCACCATGTTGCTGGCATTCTCGTGCACATGCACCCAGTATGAAAACCAGAGCAATACAAAGATGAAACTGCTGTGTTATGGTCACCAGACTTGATATAACTTTTTAGCCATTTTAAAGTCATGAAGGCCACAATGGTTTTGTCTTTTTCTTTAATCCCAACAATGGAATGCAATAGCTCTCTGTGCACCTCTTGCATTTGAACACCTTTGATTGAAGGTGTGCTGGTGTTTTGCATGGATCCATATTTAATACCGCTGCTGTGTTTGCTGGTAATTGACTTCTGAACACATAAATAATGACAGCTGTTATGGCTTCCCTTCCCGTTCTCCCCTTCGCTCGCTGGATCTCTCACTGACTGTGCAACCTCTCCTCCATCTCACCTCTACCTCCTATCACAGCAACCGCAGCCCTGCAAAGCGCCCTTTGAAACAGAGCAAACAAAGCCGCGGTCCAGGTGGATGAGGTCTCTGGGAAAACAACACGATCCCCCACCTAACCGTGAAGATTATTTATGGGCCTGTGTTGCTCAGTGGATCGAGGACAGCGCCAACTGTGAGGGCTTTCCCATGGGGTTCGCTCATGCTTAAAATGTAAGCACTCAGGGTATCAGAAGGTGCTTGTATTCAGTTAGCACTGTTGTATCAGCTGTAGCAGGATAGAAGTGTCAGTAATAGAGCCTGACCATTACTGGAGTTTTTTTTCCATTCTGCTTTTTTATACGCATAAACACGAGACATGAACCAAACATTTTAACTGATCCCTTTAAATTTGATTATTAAAGTCTTGACTATAATATGTACTCAGCAGAACATTTTATGTTTAGCATGAAAATTCATTCTTGACCTTGACTTTTTTCCAGAGCTTTCAACCACTTCTCATGGTCAGCTCAGGGGATGCGCTTTGCTCCTTTTTATTAGCTGAAAAATGCACTTGTTGATGCTTAATAGAGCAAATTTAATTGTAAACATGCCTGGAAATCCACAGTAATCTCAGTCTAAATATACAACTATACAACATCACAACTACGACAAAAATATACTTAGAATAAGAAAAATAACATAACATGCAAAACTGCAGCCCAAAGAATCAGAACTATAATAACCATTGAATTAGATTTTGATGTGGCAAAACAGCCTGTCACTAGTAACACTAATAACATTCCTTAGTATCTCTTAATTTATCCCTCAGTTACAGTTCTTTCATCTGTATTTGATTTAGGTAGTATGCATCACACAAACTAAAGAATGATATGGTCACATTATTCAAACAGGAGGAAATAGTTCGTTTGATGGGGACTATTTTCAGTGGTGGATTAATACACATTTTTTGCTCTGGTGAGTATTTGGGGTGACAGGACGGTGTATGTGGGATTGAGTTAAAATAAACTACAATGTGTGTGTTGGTAATGAAGGAACATGTCACCCAGTGCAACAGTGAGGCTCATTGATGTTTTTAATCAGAGGCCCAGAGGAAGAAGAAATATCAGGCTTTGAAACATACACAATACTTGTTAGTAAGATGCATTCATTGATGGTATGTGTCTTTTCGTGAGATTTATTTACAATTAGAGGAATACTGAATATGCCAGTCGTATCCTTTAGGTGCAGTGCACATAGCAGACTGTATACGGCAGCTTGTCCAGAGAGCCTTCACGAGTCAGTGGCCCCAGGTTTGCTGGGTGTCATTCAGCTTGTGGTAGGTGGTAGGGATATGCACCACATGAGCCCTATACAAACTAAAATACTATCCTTACGTGGTCTGTGTAGACCGCTGTACTGATTAAAATAGGTGTGTCTGTTCTATCAGATGCAGGTGAGACGGACGACTGAAATGTGTGGCTGAAATGCCTCCTGTGCAGTCAAGCTGTTAGGCTTTAGTTGCCCTGGGGTTCTGAGGCCTTGGGGCATTGTGGCCGGTTGATAATCCAGCTCTGTGGACTCTAATGCAACGTACCTGTGATAAGCTAAACTGCAGACTGAAAACTCATCAGTTCAGACTGCACCTTGGCTCATAAAAAAACCCCTCTTTCTCTATCTCTATTGTAGACGCAGCTCAGCACATTTGATGATGTTGCTGTACTTGCATGATTCTGGGTTGTATCCACATGGTTGAATGCACTTATTGCAAGTTTTTTTGGATAAAGGTGTCGGCTAAATAAATGTAATGTAAAACAGAGCTCCGATCAGTCTGTAATGACAGGCTTCATTCTGGATTTCTCTTCACTCTATGCTCAGTGTTGCGTCACATCCAGCTGACTCAAGTTGATACACCTGAACTTCATTGTATTCTTAAATATGTCGTGACTATTCACATTTCAGCTCTTTCATTTTCATGCCAGTTATAAGCCCAGTATAGATGTCTAATTTGAAAACAAGCACCCAAAAACTGCAGTCTTCTGTGTCTGTGTGAGCTTTTTCATCCGCCTCACTGTGTTGACAAAAAAAAAAAAAAAAGATGTCTGCCTGCTCCAGCTGTCTGCAGACAGACAACAGAGAGGCAGAGTTCATTTTATCCTCCCAACTTTGGCTTTTGTCGAATCGTGGCTCGATACTTTCTCTCTCAGCAGTGGCCCTGCTGCCGCTACTGCTGAAACACAGCCATAAAAAAGACTTACCACTCAGGCGTTATTGACATGCGTGGACATGACGCTGCCATGCTGAATGCAAAAATCATTCATAATTATATTTCTAGCAGAGAGCTGGTTTACTCCGAGTCATTTCAGCAGAGTAATGGCATCTCTAACTAAATGAGAGGCAGGTTCATCAGATTTTGTGGGAAGTGCTTTCCCTTGGGGCCGTTCAGAATTGGTGGGAAAAAAAGACAGAATTGGAAATTTCTTCTTTTGGCCTGAAATGGGTTTTTTTTTTCCTCTCTGCTGAAAAATACAAGCTAAAGGGCAAGATAATTAGACGTGATGTTTTCTGACATTAATGCATCATACAGGAAAAAAAGCAATTATAGCTAAGAAAAGTAGCTTTTTTTCTTTAGGAGTGATTTCAAATGTGGGTTATTTCGGGATTGTATCTGGAATTTGGGAGCAAATTTGTCCCAGCAGGGCACCCTTACATCTGAAGCCTGCGTCGGCCACACATGGGTCTGCACGTGGGTTTTGTCTGGCTGTCAGTGCCTTTGTCTGCACGTAGCACCAATGATCCGGGCCTGATGCTTAATTCTCTGCAGCTATCTGCTGCTATCAATTAGAGCTTTTATGGGGAGGTGCTGTCAGAGTTACCATGGCAACCGATGTCTTTGGCAGCGCATTGCATCCCCCGCAGGGCTGTGGATGGATGCAAGTATTACTGAACAGTACATTTTAAAGATTCAAATTCTTCAGCCCCTGGGGACAGAAACACTAAGCATGAAATAGTCCGCGGCGTTGGCAGACTGATGTTCATGGATGGAGCTCCTCCTCGGCTTCTTGGCTTTGTATGAGTTGTTTAGGCTATTTTGAATGTTGAACGGATAGCTCTCACAATTTGAGAAAGTTGCAGAAGTGTCTAGCAGGCAGAAGTAGTCATTTACTGGAAGCAAGCCCAGAGTTACACAGAGCGTACTTTCAAATAACCTGCTCACACACTTTTACAAGCTGCTTTAGGATTCTGTCAAATGAAAATGTCTGCGTTAACAACTCACTATTCTTCTGTGACACGCTTTATCACCAGTCATGCCCTGATTTCTTAAAATATTTGGATTTAGTGGTGAGCTTTAAGTGTGCTAAATGGAAATGGCAAGAGATGTTGACTCTCGGGGATCAGAGCCAGAGCTGCCATTGAAAATGCAGAGGGCACGTCCTCTGTATTTGTTCTCTGAATTTAGAGGTTTTAGGGACTAGACTGGAGTTTATGTTCTACAGTTAAAATTTATACATGGTGGGTATTTTACAGGACGCAGCCTGTATTTTTGGTCTCATTATATTCTAAATGTACTACTTTTAGGCCGACAAATAAAAAATAAAGGGCTCACAGTATTCCAGGGGAGGCTCTGAAACAGCAGAATAGACGAGGACAATGTAAGTCTGCCTCTCACACTGTACATACCTGTGGACAGCAGAATTCAGGAAGAGATTCAGATTTTCAGAAAAGATTCAAGCAGTTGACACAGATCTCACACGCTCCGATTTGTTTTCGTCTTCGCTTCCCTCGATGTAGTTTTTTTCCCCCAAGTTCACATGGGCTGAGGCCTTTGCAAAGTTAAGGATGCACCTTTCCTGGTGAACGCACCAATCACTATCTGTTGGAACCAAAAGCGTGCAACAACAAATCATTGCGATGCATGTTCCACTGCAGCAGCTGATCACAGTGATTTTGTGGTTGAGAGACTGTAGTGTTAACGTTGTTTGCACTATGTGTGCACTGCAATGTCAATGATCCTGGCTCAGTGTTCAGTGGGTGAGCACCTTCATCACTAAACAACTTATTATCTCTAGTGTGTGTGTGTGTGTGTGCAGGGGAGGTGGCTATTGGAGAAAGTCTACTCTATCACAAGTAAATGTCCTGCATTGTTCCAACCTGTTCTCATTCCCAGGTCTTCAAATACCCACATTTTTGTCATGTCCCTCTGCGTCTTGTACAGACCCCTGCATGAGGCCACTGCCACAACGCCTTTCTGTCAGAAAGCCTTTGTAACACATGGTTAACATTGTGAAACAGCTGCAGTTTGGTTAGGTTTATACCTTAACCTACTACATAAGTTAAAATAAGTCAACCTTGACCCAACCATCCCAGCCTCCTCCTCTGAGCTCCTCACTCTTTATTCTATGTCAGCTTGCTCTGAGTGTCTAATATTGTGGCTCACACAGATGAAAACATCTGTAATTGCCGACCTGGGAATGAGAACGATCTGGTTGTTCACACTATCACACACACACACACACACGGAAGGACAGGAGTTCACAGACTTAAAGAGAGAGCTGGAGAGTTACTTGGGGAGAATTTTGAGTTTTTTGACAACTGTGTTGAATTTTGATGAGTTTCACACAGAATTCAGTATGGATCCAATACGTATCAGTGAATCTTCACACCCCTAACTCTGCGCAGACGCTGCATTTCTAATGATCTTGTACATTGTGTTAACTCATATCACATGTTTTTATGGGCCTCTCCGTATGTCCAAACCTGCAACGTTTGTACTGTATGGATCAATTGGACAGCCACAAGGTGGTGCTCACCCTGAACCCCCTGTCTGCTCTGTACAGTGACAGTTCCGGTAAAATTTGCTCAAACAAAATGACTGCGTCCTTCCTGTTGACTAAATAGAGAGAAAGGCAGAGTTACTTTGAGCAATTGTACTTTGAAGAAGAAGAAAAGAATGATATGGTGCTCTGAATCTGTCTGTTCTGCAGCAGTCTCCACGACTTATGATAGCAAGTCTAGACTACAGTTTAACATATATGATGAAGTGCTGCTCCAGGATTATTTAAACAAGCTAACTGCAGTAATGGCTCTTCAAACAGCTGCCATGTTGGAGAATTAGGCTGTCGTCAAATTGCTCACTGACCTGCCGAAAATCCATCCAATCATCTGAAAGCTAGATCGTTGATCAATTAGGTGATTAGTCAGACATCATGACTCTCCTCAAACTGCACAGATGTCTTAATATAGACATAAATAAAGAACATGTATTTATATGACTTGGTCAGGAGGGCTGGTTCTGTCCTGGACTGTTCTCTGGACTCCATTGAGGAGGTGGGTGAGAGGAGGATGTTAGCCAAGCTGACATCTATCACAGACAACCCCTCTCACCCCCTGCAGGAGACTGTGGGAGCTTTAAGCAGCTCCTTTAGCAACAGACTAAGACTTCCACCCTGCAAGAAGGAGCACTACCACAGGTCCTTCATACACACTGCAGTCAGAATCTATAACACCTCATTGTAGTTAACCGATGACTGCATTTCTGCCTCACTGTGCAGTATGTAGGAATCATCCCCACTGTCTGTGCAATACCATAGCATTTTCTGTGCAATAGCATTTTTAGCATCTTTATTCTCATATAGATATAATATGTCAAATACTTCTGGATGTCAATTAACAAGGAAAAAACAGGTAACATAGTGTAAATACTTTACCTCATTTAGTGTAAATGCTGTTTCTACTTTTTCTAGTTGTTTCTATTGCCAGTTTATTTTTTGTTATTGCTGCCTCATTTTTAACTTAGCCGCTTTATTTGTATTTATTTTGAAATACTGTACTTCAATTTGCCTGTTCTGCGAGTTGCTATAACAAGTGAATTTCCCTGAGGGGGATCAGTAAACGCTGTCTTATCTTATCTTATCTTATCTTATAGTGATTATTTCTCTGTGTTGTTTTCTGAGAAGGGGTTACGTATGTGCATTGGGGAAACTCATGGCCTCACTATTTGTAAAATCCTGACTACGATCTGCCATTGCATGAAGTAAAATACAAAAAAGGGATTTAGTATTTTGCACCAAATTATAGCCTGGTAGTGGGAAGAAGCTTTGAAGCAGCCTTTAGATATTCATGCAGACAGATCAAATTTTCAGAAAATGTAATAGAGATATAAAATTTGACTTCTTTTGGTGGCTGGCTACAGCTCTGTCAGGGATCAGCAGATAAAGAGAGGTCAACTCCAACCATCCTGTTAAGAGAAGGAAGCATTTAGAGTCTGTCTGTGGAGAGTGACGCTGATGAGCCGTAATCTGAACCTTCTTTGAGTGAGAAAAACACCAGCGGCCTCCTCGTATCCCAACTGTGAGTTATGGCTCTCCTTTATCTGATGGAGCACTTAGTCTCCAGCCCAGCCTTGTTTTCAAGTATTCTTTTCACTTACGCCCGATCGATCGCTGTTGCCAAGTGTTAATGATGAGTCATACTATTAAATGTGATGACCTGCGGCCGTATTCTATTACCTTGCTTTCTTGCACAGGCAGACCCCTGTAATTAAGGTTCAAGTAGATGCGGCAGGAGAAGCAGGTTGGAGCCAAAACTCAATTAAAAATAGCCTTTGCACGCACGCTGCCGAAGAAGAAATGTTGAGCGCAGTTTAAAAGTTTTAATGCTTTATTGGTTTCTGTCGCCTGAGGAGATGAATGTTTTCTTTAAACTAATGCTGAGATAAAATACTGCTGTACGAGTGGCGGGATAATCATTTACTGAAATTAACAGCCAGTACCAGCCTTTTAAATTCATACTGTTTTCATTTTTCTATGGAGTCTGTTGGGAACGTGTGGTGGAAGATGTAATGCAGAGGTCTCTGGTCAGACCGAGGGGTTTTTATGCTCATTAATAATGCAATGTGACAAAGCAGGATGTGACAGTGTTGTGTAATAAAAAGGCGGCTCGCTGTGCCATTAGCGGTCTGTTTTTAAAACTGACACAAGTGTGAGACAAATGTGAGGGAGTGGATAAGTGATCTTTTTTGACTTTTATCAGCTTGATGTCAAAGGTCGGCGAATCCCTTTGGATTGGCCCCCGCAGGGAGAGGTTTGTGCTGCTCACACGTGGGTCGTCTCAGATGGTTCCTAAGCGACTTTCATTTAATGCCAAGTGTGAATTATTCAGACAAGAAGAGCGAATCAAAGCCTTTCATTAAAATTACTGATGTCTGCCTGTTATCAGTGTGTGTTCTCTTTTGATGTAAACACTCGATGCTCCCCCTGGAAACCTACATGTGTTTTAAGGATTGCTTTGATATGGCTGTTTTTCATTGTGTTACAGTGGAGACAGAGAGATGAAACATGGCAGTGTTTTAAAGTTACAGTTCGGCTACAACAAAAGGGTCCCTCATTCCACCTACACCTTCAATCTGTCTCTTTTTAATTTCTATTTGTTTTATATACAGTCGATGTTACTGCTTTCACCTTATTTCAAGAGTTGGTTTAATGTTAGAAGTCTGGCTTACCAGGAAACAATAAAACTATGTGAATACTGTTTATTTACAGTAAACAGATACAATAAAGTTCTAGATATTCGAATTAGAACTAGAATAGAATTAGAAATGAGACCTAAATTTCTGTATATTAATGCAATAAGCCTGAATTCACATTTAGTTTCATTGATATAGAACTGAGGCTGAAGCAATGCTATGTTCATATCTCTAACAAAAACCACAATAAAATGAATCATTTTAGGACCAGAATATAGTTTCAGTCACTAAGAATCAATTCTTGTCAATGGAACACTATGACATGCTTATACTAGTATGAAAGTTTTCACTTTGATTCCCTCCAAGCACAGGCAGACGTAAGTGCTGCTGGTTTATTGGAGCTTCTTCTCCAAATCCACCATGAAAACTATGCAGTATAAATGCACACAAATAACAGCATGCAGAGCAGTGATTGACATGAGTAACATTTGACCAACATACACAAACAAGCTACCTCACTGGCTGCGTGCTACAAAGGGAATAGTCTTGAAGTGTCCGGCTTAAACTTTTATAGAAGTCTGTGACAGCTGAGTGTTTACAGGTGATGCTGAGGGCAGCCCAGCGAGACTTGAAATGTGACTCCAAAATAAATTACATACTAAAAGTAATGACATGCATAAACATGAAAAAGATGAACAATACAACTAGTATGACATGTAAAAGAGGTCGCAGAATCTAACTGCACCCCACACCCTTTCTCTTTTTCTGCTTTACCTGTTCTGTTCTCAGTACAGTTCATTCAACTGTAAAAATACATGCTTTGTTCTAGTTCCATATTATAAACTTACACTAAAATAAAGAACACACTGTACGCTGATATTCATAGGGTGCTGTTTTGGTCGTTAGAGATTCATGTCCTTTTCAGATTTTACTAAAGTTGAACAATACAAGGGGCCCACCTACAGCCACCACACTGAAAATTTGGAACACCATTGTCAATTTCAATTTCCCCCCCGGTTTTACTAGTTAAATTTTTTATGAGGTTCAATTTCACTCAGCCATTGCAGCGGCATCCGCAGCTGTTCTCCAGCTGTGAGAAGCTCTATTTCTATTGCACGTTGCATTGCGGGACGGCCCTATCCATCAAAAGTTTAGTCAGAAATTGGGTTATTTTAGTGACTGCATGCTGGCATTTTCAAGGTAGAATTTTCACAGTAATCGTTTCACCCTCACAGTGTGAACATTGCTCCCAACTGTACAAAAACATGGTAAGATGAATAATGTAGTATGGAAGTGGGACACAGGAATTCTCTTGAGAGGTAGAATATAACTGTGGTCAAATAATGGCACCATGGCCATTATAGTATCATCTCACTATCTGAAATACATGTTTAACTAATTCTTTCTTGCATTGGGATTTGAGGGTGTTGGTGTAACCAGGAAATGATCAGGAGACCATTTGCTCGCCTGTGAATGTTTTTTTCCATTTGGATCCTGCAGATGTTATTCATGGTTGGTTTTGTACAGTAAGACATCTTCAGCAGTAACTACAAACTGTATTTTACATTCCATTGATGCACACTTTGCGAACAGAAGAAATATTTCATGACTTTGCTCATATCCAAGCTTGCAGTCTTTCCAAAGAAGGCAGCAGTCCTCACGGGTTTATTGCAGTCTCAGGTCAGTCCTCCAACTCTGCATTCAGGTCAGCTTTTAAATACTCAAAGGGATTTAATAAAGGATGTGTCAAAGGCCACAAAGGCTGGAAAACTGGAAGAAGTCAAAATAGGAAAATTCCATTATATTTAATGTGTTCCTCTGTGAGCTCGGTTGAGGCTGTTTTTCCTTTTTTTTCTCACTTAGCTGTGTCATCTGCAATCATGAGCCAGACCTACCTGCCATGACAGGAAGACAGCAGATTTTAGAGGCCACAACACTGTGAGGATTGGTCTTAGTTTTCAGAGATGTTGACCAGATAAAGACAGCATCATTGAGTTAATAGACTTTCGTTGCATGTACAGCAGTACAGCATACTGCTGCATTGCTGAATGAGGAAGCAGTGGGTGTAGAATAAATGGAAAAAGTCATCAGCATATCAGTGCTTTCTGATGCTTTGTGCTGTTGATACTGAACAAACTGAAGTTCTGGACATGAACTGACTTAGATCATCAGAAACTTGAAATCAGAAGGTTTTTTTTTTCCATATTTTTAATATCTTTTATTAAATAGAGCTCTTGATGTCTCTTACAGTTCTAGATAGCTGAAATATGGATATGGTATGGTTTTGGAATGAGCCCACAAGAGGATGAAGCAAAGTACAGCATCCTCCTGAACTGGCCACACTAACAACAGAGGATGATAATACTATTAGCACTCTTGATGCTACGCTGCTACAGCCCATGATGGACTCTTGTAAGAACAACATATTGGTGAAAATTCATGCCCAGTCCACAAACCAGTAGAACCACTTCAGTGGATGGTGATGAGGTGGTGGTGCAAGAACATGAGCAGCTACTGACCACGGTACTTGGATGAATATATTGGAAGCTACAGTTGGCCTGCCAATCATGCAAGTGAAACATCTGGATGACAGCTGTGAGGATCTGGTCCTGAAGGAATAACGTACATGTGATTGGTGTGCCACAGTTACTGGATGAACCCCGTGCCACTGACTTCATCCCCCAGCCCACTCAGCCACTCACTCCAGGACCTGCTCAGCTGAAGGCGAACCCCTGCTCGACCATGCCCACTGACCTCTATGACAGAAACCTAAAGAGGGGAGCACACCTTGGCCCACCTTACAAAGGCACACTTCTACCACGTCCAGGCGCTGAAGCTTCTTCAGACGTTGGAATAGACCCCCAAAGAATTAATGACAAATTTAAAGACTACTTCATGCTTTGTTATACATATGTGAAACCAACTCGGCCATGCAATTCTTTGACAACTTTTTTGTCATGCTTGAAATCCCTGTAGTTCATCCTGATTTGGATGAAAAGTTGGAGAATCCAATAACCATTACTGAACTTTCTGTTGCTATTACATCTATGCAAGGTGGCAAATGTGCAGAGCCAGACAGCTATTCAACAGAGTTTAAAGGTAAATTTCAACTCAAATTAGCCCCCGTTTTGATATGTCTAGTGAATCATTGAAATCCCCCCTGCACTAACTCTAACTCTCTTACTTTTGAAAAGAGAAAGGATCCCATTGCCTGCTCCTCTTACCGTCCAATCAGTGTGTGAAATGTTGATTTTATATCGCTGTCTAAAATGCTCACCCTTCATTCGGAAAACGTGCTACCAACCATCATCTCTCCTGATAAAACTGGAGTCATTAAAAATAGCCGTATTTTCTTCATCTGAAGCAATATTTGTACGCCAGAATAGGATAGTTGTAGCTAACCTGTTGCAACTGCTGCCAGGTTGTTATTTCAGATGCGTTCTGACAAGATGTTATACTGCTGCCATCCGTTAAAGTGCTTAAAATGAAACATTGTTTTTAAAAAAAATCTATTTTCTTGCATTATTTTTGTAGCAGACTTCCCTTCCTGCTTCCTGATGATTCTGTTTCAACCAATTTCCTGTAATTTCACCCCTATATATATTTAATGGCAGACTGTACCTTGTTGTTAATTATTCGTTTCTGCCAGAAATACCAACGATGTCATACAAAAATATAACTTCTATGGGGGGGTTTGCAAGACACTAAATGTCAAGATTTATCTGGAATAATGAAATAGAGGGCAGACAGATCCTGTCACTGATTGGCTATTGTTGAACATATAAATGTGACTAATCATGTGAACAACTGTGAGCTGCTCTTAAATGTTCCACTTTACTGTAAGTCGGAATGAGTCACTTAATAAATGTATTGTATTCTTCACACGCAGAGAAGAATTATTACTCCTAATTTGACTCTTTACAGAAATCTCAAATATAACTCACAGAACTTTGATAAATATGAGCCCTGCCTGTTAAAGTTGTAAGGCAGTACATTTTTGAATCACCGTTTAGTATTTCCTCTTTTCCTGAGTGCTCTTTGGAAAAACGGTGTCAACATTGAAATAATCCTCTTTTCAAAAACACAGCCAACTCTTGCTGGATTCCAGTCCACTGAAATATGGAAAATCCAAAGCCAAACATAAACACAAAGTCTTCAGCCGTCAGTTACCACCATAACAAGCTGTCACTTTCCACCATAAAGCCACAACAGCTTCAGTAGTGGAAAAGATTCAACATTATGCAATCTGTTACAATTCAGAAGGAAAGCAGGTGGGAAATGTTTCCGTGTCCCCTCAGGACAAGACTTTCTCCTCAGATTCACATCCAATACATCAAGAGTTTTTGTCACAGGATAGAATGAGGAGGAAATGTGTTTCAAGTCAGGGTACAGAACATCCACTGGGATGTAACCTAGATGTTTTATCTGCACAGATCTGCTGCCATGCCTGCCATATCTCTAACTCAATACTGTTGCTCTGTTGACCTTGGGGGGAGGGGGGGAGGAAGATGGGAAACATACTGTATTAGCCTGCAAAAAGAAATCCAGTAGCCTTGGAGCCAGTTTGTTTCAGGTTGTATTTTTCACACGTGTGGGGAACATTTACGTGAACACCTGGAGACTGTCTGCCTGGACGATGCTCCTCTTGGGCAAGCTGTAGTTGTATGCTAGATAGTGTAAAATCTCTGAGGTTGCAATTATAAGTGCTGAAGGAACACGGTTCTTTCTTCAGCGCTGTTCTGCTGAGTCTCCTGTTTCACTTTCCTCTCACCTGCACAAAGTACAGCAACGAGCCTTCCCCACACTTCTGCTCCTTCAGCACACATATCTCACTTGATCACCTTGTTTTAATTTACTGGTAAACACATCTGAGATATATTAATGCACATACATTAATATCATATTCATTCACCATAATTTCTGTCTCTGCCATAGCACAATAGACCAGTGTGAGTCCGAACATAGAACAAGGAAACAAAACAGTTGAGGTAGAATTGAAAATGTGGTCTAGTCATCTTGTCAGCTAGATTTGCCAATGCAGTTGCCTGCTTATCTTCGTATTGTAACGTAAACGAGATCCCCATCCTGGTAGTGATCCACAAATGAATTGGGATTTAAAAAACAAAATACAAAATTTTATTTTTGAGAACATCACTATAATCACATGATGTTAGTCATCACACCTCTACCTGTAGTGTAATTGAAAATACTTACCTGGTGTTACTTTTTGTTTTTGTGATGACACTAGGTGAGGGCTGGTAGAGACAGAAGGTCTCGAAGCAGTTATTAACTGAGAGAGAAGTTTTAATCGTTTTTCATTTCATGGAACTGTTTTCAACATGTCAGACTTCAACACGCCTGTTGATTTACAGTAGAAACCTGGTAGAATAATGATGTGATGGTGATGCTGATTCCACAAAATGTAACCAGCTGATCTGCTGTGTGTACTTCTGGTTCACAGTCACTCCAGTTAGAGACTGTGGATAAAGTAAAGAGTCTCCAGAGTAAAGGAAAAACCTTCAGTACATACTACTAATGAGCTGGTAAGAATCATTAATCATTCTGATTTTAATATGATATGAATATATCACATTTTCTGTGTGTTCAGCTGGTTGAAAACGCAGAATACAGTAAAAATGGAAAGATAAACAAAACATGATTTCTAAAGTTAATTTGCCTTCACCAAAAAAAGTGACAAAAATATTAAAGAACACAAGTGTGCTATTGACATGACGTGATAATTATGACCCCAGCCCCTGTGGTGGATAATGCCACAGATGGCTTACTCACAAAATGCACCACCTACTAAACTGATATAAGTCTCACTCCAAACTAGTTTGAAAAGTTGGCAGACCTGAATTTAAAATACATTTTTAGATGAAGAAGGACTACCATGCGTGTGTGCACACATTACGACGCTTCACAAGTCTCACAGCACCACTCTGGTCTTGGATGACATCAGCTAATCTTACAGTTGTTAATTCATTATCATGGCCTGTAGAGAGAAAAAAGGTTTTTGCTGGGTGGAAATTTTGCCATTATTTTGTCTTTAAAGCAGAAAAGGGAAACAACATCACAATACAGTGCAAGTTATTTCTTTTCTTGTGTCTTTATTTGCATATTTGGTATTGAGGTAATCCAAAAGTAACGGAAAGTAATCAAACTACATTACTTTAGATATTGTGACTGACTACAGGTAATTAGTATTTGTCTAAACTGCTTTACATTTCTCAAAGTTGGGAACACACATCCACCAGTTGTATTGTACAACTGCTGTCACTGGTTGAAGAGTACTCTGGGGCGAATTAACCAAACTTAATGTTTGAAATTGGTGGGTAAACCTGAATGTAAATATGCTGCACGTTGCTGCACCTGTGCAAAATATTACCTTATTATATGGCAGTAGTTATTCTGCTACTCTAACGGTATCCTCACATAAGAGGCCACGTTGATTTCGCGTCTGCTCTGGTCACAGTGCAGTGAGCTAATGTCGTTGCATTAAGCTCTAGTTGATACGAACTCATCACATTCCCAATAATTGCATTTTAATGTGAACGCAGTGGTAGGCCTTTTCTGGGAAACCGGAAGCACTGACAGTGCCATTGAGGGTAAGCAACTGTTACTGTGTGTGTTAATGACGATTCTCAAAGTACCTTTTCAGCCCTATTTTAGTCGGAAATCATTTTGAAACATTGCATTAGCGGAATACATTTTATTACATGTTTAGCAAAGTTTGATAAGAGAGAGAAGTTCATGTGGTATGGTTACTGCCGACCCGATGACCCTGCATGAGCGTGATTGTCATGGTCCTGAATGACTGAAAACATTTCCCACTGTGCTGTTTTGTTTCTTTGTTTTAAAAAAAAAATTAATTTGTTATATGCTTCTTTTTTGCAGTGCCATTTTGGTGTCAGAAACAATGACACATGGAAATGGGGCTATTAATAAAACTGCAAAACCTGTGAACACCAAACCCCTAAACACAGGCCAGTGCTATGTTATCGCAGTCAACCTGGCTTAACTTTACAGGAAGAGTGATGAGTGGGAATGATGTTTGGGTGGTGGTTGGTGGGTGGAATAGGAGGTGAAAGCAGGGACAATACAGAGGAGGGCCAGCTCTTTAAAATAACAGTTTGTTTGAAGCGACCGACATCGGGGTTAAAAAATACATTCACAGGTCATGGGTGTCCTCCGTCTCCGCTGCTACCTCCATCGAGCTGAGGACAACACCAGCATTTTCCATGATTAGCTGCTGCTTCTGCCTCACAAGCACAATGGAGATGAGGGAGACGGTGGGGGATGAAAGCGGGGAGGAGAGCGTCGAGCGGGGATTGGATTGGAGATGAGCGCGGCGGGGCCATCCATTCTGAAACGCCAGCGAGTGCCTGCATCAGTACATCTAATATGTGAATGAATGTCTCGACCTTCACTGGTCGTCTTCAGGAGAGACCACTGACCCGCACAGCGCTCTCTTTGACAAGATTTGCTTAAAGCTGCACTAGGCAAGATTTTTAAGCAAAGATAGAACCCTTCTACCAAGTTAAATCAAAAAATGTGGTTGCAGTAGAGATGAATATCTAATTCCCTGCAATAGAAAAGCTTTATATTCGCCCTAATTTCCCCAATTAAATTCTGGTTGCAGGCGTTATCAGTCACGGGAAAACTTTTCCACCCACAGGAAGTGACTGTATCCTAAACAGAAGTGAGTGGGCGGATTCTCCAGAGAAAGCTGCATTCAATGGCATTATCTGATATAAAGCAGCACTGATGGTGTGCTGCATGATTTTTGGATAGTGAAGCTGAGATTTTAATGAGATTTTCACTTTAATGAACCGTAAACATAACAGCATGCCCGTCATTTGTTAATGGGCCAATATTAGCAGCATCTTGAGGCTGCATTTTAAGCTCGGCAAGTGTCAACTTACTTGTAGAATTTGAAAATTATTTTGTGCAAATGGACATTTTGATCTGAAGGCAAGGGGTCAGGTGAAAAGGTCATCAGGCCATCAGAAATACTGCGATTTTTCTACTTTAGGTTTTAATATACCTTGTCATGGATCAAGGTGTTGGTGGAGGGGAAATCTTTGAGATTGTCTTCATCTGAAACAGCAGCACTGGCCATTTGTTGAAACAACCAAGTGAAATTGCTCACTGACAAGTGCCCTCTTGTGGTTCTGAGAGTACTGTCTCATGTGTCTTCTCTATGTAGCAAAGTTGCTTGATGTTGTTGTACCATGGCAGAACGTATTAGTTAGTATTGGTTTCATTTAACCAAGATCACAGTCTTTCCCATGTCAGTCATCCCACCACTTCAGTTGTTGAAATATTTCAGTGTAAGCCACTTGATATCATGAAACAGCCATGCTCCCCAGAGAACTGATCCTACTGACTTGACCAACATGAGGTTGTCATGGTTTTTGTTTTATAGTGATCCCAGCCTGGCTTTTCATCTCGAACCATCATCATATCAAAATGTTATCACAAAGTTGTTTTAATAGCTGAAACAGGAACAACAGATGTCAGATAAGAAAATGCTCACATAAATCATTTTTGTTCGGCATGTTTTTTGGTTTGTTTTGTTTTAGGAAATGGCAAATAATCTATTTTGTCAGTGAGGGATGAGGACTGTTGTTAATCTCCATAATAAAATAGATGCAAGCAGTAATGTTTTGCTTTGAACCAAAACATTGGACTAACAATGAAACTGACTGACAAAAAATCTGTAATATCTGTAATGATATTCTTGCTTCATATTGTTCAGGAATATATTAACCCCTACTGAAGGCATCACTACACGTACTGCACATGTATGATACTGTGTATTACTGAAACAACACACATTAACAAGTGAATTTCGACTTGTGTTTAACCTTGTATTTGAGGCTGGGCCTTGTGGAGGGCAGGTCACCACTCTTCATGGATTACGTGCTGTATTCTAGTTAATTAGCATCCAAGTGTTGCAGATTTTGTTTTTCTCTAAACCTGAGCAGGATCTCTCTTTTTTTGGCACCATGATAAATACTTTGCACAGTGAACGCCTACACTCCCAGTGTTTTTTTTTTTCTTCCCCCCACTGATCTGGCTTCTGCTTAATGAGGCTGACACCTTCACACTCCATATAATGAACCCACCTGTGACTCCGCTAACTTATGCAGTCTCAGTCTTCGCATGTAGGTGGTGAATATGTGCCGCTGTGCTGCATCATTTACATTGATTGCACCGTGCTCACTGTGCATTTGAGGATGTAATTTCAACTTTGTTACATTTACCATTAGAGGAGAGAGGTTGCGGGATAAAGCTTCAAGGTAGGCTAAGTAAATCTGTTGTCTGACTTTCTTTTGCTGTATCTGTTTACTTCTTAGCTTAGATTGAATGGATATATGAAAACAGTCTTATTCAAAGTTATCTGCCTTTCGCCCACAGTCAGCTATGTGGTGCACATCAAGGTTTATAAGCAGGCAGCTGACGTGTCTCTCTGTGGAATGATATATTTTCTACTGCATCCTATACCTTCTGTGTATGCAAGTGATAATCTGTGACATTTTCATATACTCAAATGCCTACTGCTCATAAAACACAATAGTGATTGAAACTATCACCACATCATAAAACCATGTACAGTCGGGCGAGCAGTGCTAGAGAAAAACACTGGCAGACTGGAGGTGCACTGTGTGCAGTTTGTGGGTTTGATCTGTGGGAAGTGCAGTAACAAGTCCAGCACCAAATTTGTGTAGTTCAAATCATGATTCATAAGGAATATTTCTCATTTATTACAAATTTGGTCTTATTTTCATGGTTTGGTTAATCTACATCTGAAGATCCCACTTTTCCCCCCACCCACCTTTAAAGTTCCAGTTTGATTTTCTTACTGAAATCTCTCTGACTATTATCCCTTTTCTATCCAGCTGCTGAAATCCAGATGGGTCAGGGAAGATAACAATGTTGATATGCTCACCTGAGTCACATTCAGCCACTGTGCACTCACAGCAGAAAGCTTAACGGGCAATAATCACTTTTCCTCATTAGGCTCCAAACTGTACAGTCTACCCCACCTTATTGTTGGAGGTTGTTAGGGCTGTGTGCATTCTGTGTGTAAGCCTGCAGGCAGTACTCGGGGCTGAAAAAAGTTCTCTTCACTTTTCAGCATGTCTTTGATTAAAAAATCATTCCATTTGTGTTGTTGTTTACAGTTCATATTCTGCGAAACAATGACACTAGAATTCATATAAATGCACCATAATTGCACCACAGAGCTCCACAGGAGGTCTTCTCCACCTGTGGCCATCAAACTGTATCACCCCTCCCCCTTCTGCAGGAAGGATAACTGAAGTATATTACTTCTCATATTACTTCTCAGGTCCATGTGCAATATTACTTTACCATCATAAGCTTTATTATGTTCATCCACATCTGTTGCTTGACTTATCCCATCTATTGTAAAAAAAAAAAAAAAAATCCCATTAGGCACTGTTCTCTATTTTATATATCACTTATTTATTGGATGCTTTCTTGTTATGTTCTATTTTTTTCAGTTACTGTAACAGTCTGGCAAAAGAATTTCCTTCGGGATTAATGAATGAATGAAATGAATATAAATGCATATTCATATTCATAATGTTTTCTGAACAACCTGATGTCATTTCATGGCCCCTGCTTGTGAAACCAAACCCTCACCCGGCTCACATAGCTGACATATGTGACCTCACGAAAAAGGGCAACAAACATGAGCCATGAACTCCCAGGAAATGTAAGAAGAACTGTGCCGTTATAACCTATACTGCGATGTCAACATGTTGCTAGATGATGGTTTTTTTTCTCTTTTACTATATAATTCACATCAGAACATTTCAAAGATTCTTTCTAAATCTTACAATCTGTAAAACTGTGAACTCATAGCTCAAGTTAAATTTTAGAAAGAGTCTGAACAATTTAAACTGTCCAGATTTAGACGAGAGAAAACGTGATGTAACCGGTGAACAGTAGAGAAGTGGTTGTGGAGGAAAATGATTTTGTCGAAGTCGGAGAATCTTGTTAGGCCATAGTTGTTATCCATGGTGCTGAATCAGCCTCTTCCAGCCAGGATTATACTGTTTACTGACACACAATGAGAGGATAAGAGCTGAGGGCAATGTGCTCGTCAGCTTTTTGTTACGATAATGGGTTTTACCATGTAAGAAAATTAATGTAATGATTCTCCGCTTATCTCCGTTGACAGAGAGGTAGTTGTACATTTAACAAAAAATACTCTTAATTCAAACACTGCATGTGGATTACTAGTCATCTGGGCTAACAGCTGTTACTGTGTTGAAAATGTAATGTTTCAATTCAGGTAATAATGAACTAGCATGTCAGTGATACGTTTACTGTCTGTGTAACTGGTAACGATATGTACTCTGAGATGGGTGGGTTTGGAATACTAACCCAAAGAGACACAGATACCTGGCCAATGTAAAACTGCAGTTCTGAACTGTATATTGCTTCCAGTCCGTTCGGCACCGAGCGGGACGAGGTTGTAAATAAATCTGTTAAGATGTGACACGGGCTGCACATAAAGTGTGCGGCTGTAATATCGTTGCATGTGTGGTACAAAGCAAATAGATGACGATCAAGGCCTGGGTTATGAGGCAGAGCTTATATGAGCTCTGTGATCACTGGAATGCATTTATATACTCCGCTGTAAATAAACTGGTGGCAAGAGCAGCCGATGAGCTTCTGTAAAAGAGCAGAATACCTGTCATGCTTTTACATTTTTTTTAACAAAAGCGTCAACGTTTTAAGAAGCCCACTTGATTCATTAATTATTTTCATGTTCCATAGATTTGGGATGTGGGTGCAGCAGGATCGCATTATAATGTGGCACAGGCCTGTGCTATAAGCCATAGATCACACTGCTGTGACATGGAAGCCAATGCTCTGCTGTCCTCTATCAGCTGTCAGCCTCTTCCTTTCTTAAATCATGTGGCTTCCTTTTTGCCATATCAAAGATCTTAAGTGATGCATTTGTGTTGAGCCTCAAATTAAATAGTTAGACATTGTAGGGAAATATGTTTTTTTCATTTTCTTTTTTGATAGTGAGATGAAAGGATTGATGTCTTATTCTGTGTGAAGCCTTGTGACCTCTGCAGGCTGCTGTTTAACTACAGCAATGGTTTTCTGCCTCACCACAGTACTTTTATTTGCAGATGTCCCAAAATCTATATGAGATGAGAACTTGTGGAATTTTATCATGAAAACACTATCTTATCTGTAACAAGCTACCTCAGTAATAATGCTTTTACATGATGGCAGGACTGGTGATGGAGTGTTTTCTGCCCACAAGCACGTTGGCTGTGTTCAACAGTCAGAGGTGCCTCGTAGACGCACACCTTTGTTCATCAAGAAAAGTTCCAGCACTTAGTTCCCACTAAAACCACAAATTGTAGTTTGACATTTCAGTTTCCATATGGATTGGACCAACAAGTGAGCTTTAGAGGTGTTGGTAAGCATATTTTTTCATTGTAGACAGAGCCAGGCCTGCTGTCTACAATGGAATCAAAGGCTAAGCTCATCCACCTTCACCCACAGACATAAGATTGATAGTGATCTCATGTCATTCTCAGAAAGAAAGCAAATAATCACGTTTCTCAAATTGTTGGGCTGCTCCTTTACAAAAGCTGTGGTTTATGGCATTAGTGCATTGCATTTACTTGCTAGTGAAATAGAGCTGTCTGCGCTCCAAGCAGCGGGAGGATCTTGTGAGTTTTCCTCGGCTTGCGATGCATGACGGTACACAGCACGCAGGCTGAGCTTTCCTCGCTGAAATACCTCCCGATTTGGCTACGGTGACTTGATGTTTGGCTGCTCATGTTGACGTGATTTACTCCCGGCCCGCAGCTGATGCTCTCCACATTATTTGTCAACACAGCAGAGCATTACTTATTAATGAGTTCTTCATGCTTTATTAAACTTACTGTCATAACACCTCATCGGGGAGCGCGGAGGGAGTTCACTCGTCCTCCTCCCACTGGTGAAAAATAACTCGTTTAAGCTGAAACCTAAAGTTATTTATTTCTCATATTTACTCCATTTTGCTCACAGGATGTGACATGCGACCGTTTACAGAGCCTGGAGGAAGTTAGATCAGACTTGAAGGGTTGGAGCTGTTTGCCGGCAGCCTGCCTGATGCTCACTGGGCATCATAGAGGAGACTGTGCTACTGAAGAGGGGCTTGCATCCGTCAGGCAGGCAGGGCATCAGCTTTAGCCTGCTTACTCATCACCATTTATCTTTCCTGTTGATGTCCATTTACAGAGCTTCACGCCTGATGATTTCAGCAATCTAAAGTTATCACCACCTCACCAGTGAGTGCAGTTATGCCAAATGGGCCCTGTGCCTGCCAACAGGACCGCAGCTACCCCTGCCACTTCTTATCAGGAGGCGCTGCCGTGAACCCCCGAACAGCTTGGTTATTTTAGGGCAATCCTCTCCTCCTGTGTCCCCTCCAGCATCTCCTGCAGGGTTGCTGTCATCTTTATGGATGTCACTCACTGTAGGAGGACCCCGCCGTGCTCGCCTTGGCCTGGAAGTCCTCTGGAGGGGGCGCAGCGCCAGGGCCAAATGATCTGAAACCCCTCCTAAAGATCCCGCCGTGGCTTTATGCCAGCTCTGCAGAGTCAGCCTGTCTTGAGAGACATTTCTAATACACTCACCCCTCTATTTAATCCACTTCAAAGCACAGTGGGTTGATAAAGATATCCTCAAAAGCGTGTGTAACTCTAACCGCTGGAATGTTCTTCATCTGCCACGCCACGATGCGTCACAGGGACACATAACGACAGAACAGATGTGATCTGTTCTCAATGCTTTTACGCGCAGACAAAGGAGATAATCTCATCATCACCTGAGTGTGGCATGATGTTGCACCATCTCAGCTTGGATGATCAAAGACAAGAAAAACAAGCTAATTGGCACTCCCCGGAGACTCTGAGCTGGAGGATACATCCAGCCTGTCTCAAAACAGTAAAAATATTCTCTTTGAAATTATGCAATGCTAAAGTTTGCAGTGCTGCACAGTATGTCATTTAAACAGGCAATTTAAAAATGAAACCAGACAGAGGGGTTCAAAATACTCCCTTAACTCCCTCTAAGTTTTCACTGAACTGGCAAAAAAATGCCAATGTTACAAAATTAAAGTTGCACTCAGCAAGATTTCTGTACATAAAAATACAGCTGTCTTGTTAGCTGAAATCACGACGTGAGGTTGCAAAAGAGAAGAATGCCCCCCCATAGCTTCTTCCTGTGTTCCCAGATGAAACTTTTGTGTGTGATATAGACACTCATCAACCTGCAGGAACTGCTGACTCAAAACTAAAAGGCCCATATTGGTGCCTTTGCATGTTTTCACACAGACTGTACATTCTAAACTTTACAGTAGTGCTGACTCATTTCCAAACTACTGTTGCACTTGTTTCCAATTATTTCACGATGCTGAAAATTTTTTTAAAAAATGGCAAAAATGAGCTGCTGTTGAGCCCATTTCTTCTCCTACAGTATTCCTATACAGGAATATTATTATTATGGTCCCAGGTCTGCTGTGTATTTGAACTAAACACAAATACATTTAGGAATGTGCACCATGTAATTTGCAGCTATGCAGCTATTTCAAATTCAAGACCAACTAATAAAACAATCCATTTGAAGGCCCTTATCATGACAGCACGACATGACATGACATGACATGACATGACATGACATGACACGCCAGCTAGACTAAGGATTGTGAGGCGCTGCAGGTGCTCACATTGCCTGGTTGATAACCCAGCCTTGGTCATCCTCGACAGTGAACATTTAGTTGTCTTCAGTTTATTTTATTTTAATTTTATTTATGTTTTTCTTGTTTTACCAAAGTGGCATCATATTCACTTATTAATGTAGATGTGAATAGGGACTAATTTAGAAATCCTGCCTGGATGTCCTATCTATCTGTCTATCTATCTATCTATCTATCTATCTATCTATCTATCCACACAGGCAGTCATTCTTGAAGCATTTATGGTGTGTTCTTAAGGTCTAGAGTCTAATTTTTTATTGACGGATAATTTCCAGTATCAATCCACAGATATTAAATCACATGAATCTCCTGCTGTCTATATGTTGTGAAACTATTCACAGTATCTATACCAGCTAGCTGCACTAGCTACAGTACTTCTCATTAAGCCTACTTGAAAACTCATTTCGTCCATTTGTAACATTAATCAACCTGGTGTAGACAGTTTCTAAGTTTACAGAACTGTAGGTGCTGCATTAACATGTGGCAACAACATAATTTGACAAAGAGCAATAAAAGCATTTTCCATATCTAATTTATTTCAAAATGGTATGATGAGCTTGGGAAAATGTTCAGCTATGTATAATGTAAGGGTGTGTAATTTGTAGGTAATGGGCTAAAGCAGAGCCACAGATGTGGTCTATCATAAGCAAAACATAAACTGTCTCCTGAAAGCCAACATGGCAGAGAAAGATGGACTCACCAACTCTAGACCCTGCGCCTCATCGCCTCTGCTCTGAGAACAACAAGAGATTCAATGAGCTTTGCGTTGCTGAAAACAAAGACAAGAGCAGATGCACTGAGGGTCTTGTCATTATGGAGAGTATTAGTAGAGATGTGATGATCCTTTTGCAGTGACAGATTTTATTCATTCATCTCAGTGTCTGAAGCATATATTTGTCTTGAATGCTCCTTACAAATAATGTTGCCTTGTTTTGCCTTAATGTACATTTATCAGAAACCTGCAGCTTACTGGTGTGACAAAGAATTTACGGTTGCTGCTCAAATTTCTTTTCCCTCTCACTGGCAGAATTTACTAGTTTGTATATGTGTGTATCCACATAGGGCAGGTGCCTCTCCTGCCACTCCAGACTTGTTGAACCACAGATAAGCAGACGTATTAAAAAAGCACTTTAAGTTGCCACTCATTAATCTTCTGTGTGAGCTAAACAGACAAACACAAAAGGCCCCGCTGGCTTCTTAGTTCTAATGAGCCTAAATGGGTCTAAATGTCAGGGAACAAGAGCACCTGCTGCAGTCTGGCAGGCCACTGTCATACTGGTAATAGTTGACTGGCACATACAGTCTGCCACAGGAGCCGGGCAATTATGTGGGCAGACAAACTCCCTTATCTCTAATGAACACTTGCAGTCACTTTAAAAGCTTTCACATCTGTCCGGGCAGGCGGGGTGGAGGTGGTGGGGGTGGTGGTGAGGTGCAAGACATCTCTTACCATCATGCCGTCTCCTCTGAACTGCTTCAGCAATTTGAGTCTTTCTCAGAGAATGTGGGCAAACAGTTGATCGTTACTGTTTTGAAAGGAGAAAAACAGAGTTGGGTCACCAAGCTGTTCTCTAAATGATGAGCTTTCAGTCAAATAAACTTGGATTGTTTAAAGGTGTTGTTACAAGCCAACCCATTTTATTACAGCAAAAGCCCTGTTTTTCCTATTAGATCAACCTGTTCTGAATAGTTTTACAGTTTACTTTTGGAGACAGTGCAATCCATAAATCCTAGCTCAACAAAGCCTTGCAAAAGTAAGTCTTCCTTCTCGAAAAGTGATTCAAAAAGAAAGTCCATCAATGGCATTACTTCAACTTGGGATGCTCTATATTTGTTGACAGGTCTCACTAACTAATTTGAATATTAAGATTCATTAAAGATGCGGTAACAATTAAGGTAATTATTCCAGGTGTCAATGCAAACACCCATGTGTTCGATATCAGTATCCAGATATTGTATTGGATACTGGATTGTGCCTGGGGGCCGGGGGGGAGTGGGGGTCCGCGGGGGGTGGGGTCCTGGTCTTTGCTTGCTCCCGGGAGGGGGGCTCTGGCCTGGCCTCGGGGTTGGTTGTCGCCTTGTCTCCCTCTCGGTCCATCCTCGGTTGGGGCCTCTTCCTCGTGGCTTCCTGCTGGGCTCCCTGACGGGGGTTGCTTGGGCAGGCTTGGGGGCTCTGCCCGGGCCTATCCCCTCTCATGGGCTGGTGGGCTCCCCGGTGCTGGGGGTTCATGCCTAACCCTTAGCTCTAGGGACAAACACAAAACACACGCACACACATACACACACACGCACACACATACATACATGCACACACACACACACACACACCCTTGGTACTATTGGCCTTAGTGATGTCGTAATTCTGTCTTTTCTTATATTTGCTTTTTGTTTTAGTTTTTTCTATTACACTTTCGTTACATTAATTATATATTATATATTATATCGGTTTGTTCCACAACCTTTTACTTCGGTAGGTATTGAGAATGTTGAAGTTCTCATCCTATCCTTTATATATATATCTATCCTTTTCCCTCCTGTTCTGATCCGGTCATCACACAAACAAAAAATAAAATATAAATCACACTACGAGAGAAGTATCTCAGACCTTTCTCTAGCAGAGCAAATCTGTGTGGCACGACTGAGCATCTAGAACATCATACTATTTGCCCAAGTTGCTGTACAGAACAGGTTAAAAAAAAAAAAAAAAAAAAAACAACAAAAAAAAAACGTTTATGTCAGGTGTAAATGGGGCCACAGTATTTCACTATTTCATCCCAGTGTCACAGTTCTGCCAGCCAGGCCTCTGTTTAGCTTTAGTTTTTGTTCTGCCACATTCTGCCTGTCACATTTCTGCCTGTCATGTTTTTGTTCAGCCCTAGTCATTCCCTGCCATGTCTGTGTCCAGTCTCTGTCTGTGGTCATGTCTGAGTCCTGTTCATGTCTTGAATTTGTCCTGCCATGTTCTGTCTTGGTTCTGTGTCTTAGATCTCTGTCCTAGTTCCGTTCTGTCTCTGTCCTAGTTCCAGTCTCTGTTATAGTTCTGTCAGTTATGGTCCTGTTCATGTCTTTTAGTTCTGTCGGTCTCGTCTTTGTCTTGTCGTAGTCCAGTCTTGTCATTAGTCCAGTCTTGTTGTAGTCCTGTCATGTCTAAGTTCTGTCTGTCACTCTTCACCTGCCATAGCTTCTCACCTCAGGTCCCAGTACTCTTCTACTCACCCCTCCTCTGCCTCACCTCACCTGTCAGCCACTCCCACCTCATCTTGTCACCTGTGTTATCAGCTGCAGCTAATCACCATCAGGACTCTATATAAGCCACTCCATTACATTCAGCCTTGGCTGGATTGTTGCTTCCTTCATGCCTGTCAGTGTTTATGTAATTTTTTGGATGTGCTCTTCATCTCCTGTTCATGTTTGTGGTTTCTGTCTGCCTGTCCCTGTGGTTTTTGACTATCCTGGATACAATAACTTCCCTTCCCTGAGTTTTTGTTTCAAGAAGATTTCTTTTCCCTATATTTAAGGACATTACTATCACATTACCATTTGTTCTCGTGTGTTGCATTTGGGTCCGTCCCCACTCCCCGTCATCACCACTCATATCTCCAGTTTGTTAAGCAGCTCCGCCAGAGGTTTTTGTGGATCAGTTCCGTCAGCTACAGTTACGTTGCAACATCAATGACAAATAGTGACAGAGAAAGTGTCCACAAAAATGGCAAGAATCGTGAGTGAGATGGCGAGATGATGGATCAAAGCTTCCGTGTTTGCACTTGCCACTGATTGGTGAAAGGAAATGGATCAGGCTAAGATATTCAAAACATTAAGCAAAAACTCTGAGAGTCGAACTGTGTTGCAGAAACTAGAAAGTAACTTACCGCATGTATTAAAGTGATTCTTTAACCTGCATTAATTGACTTTTTGGCCACTTGGGCAGAGCAACAAGCTGCCAACACTGCGCTGTCATAATATCAGACAGGAGGCATTAACATAAATTTAAGTTAAACATAGGTTTGTGTTTCTGGTCATTTGATCCATTGTTATGATGAAAATATTGTTTAGTGCAGCTTTAAAATCTAGGGAATTAAATCTGCAATACCACAAGAGATAAATGAGAACTGACCCTTTGAAGAATAAAAGTGTAATTAACACATATTCACTGTATAATCATGCTGCCAGTTTTATCTGTTGCCTGGTAGATGAGGTATTGATTTCTAACAACGTCTTTGTTCATTTATTCCTCCACCACATCCCGACTGTGCTTGTCCTTGCAATGCACAGTCGCTAACAATGCTCCTATTCCCTTTAAACCTCAAAACCCTATCAGCATACAAGACACTTGAGAATAGAGCCTCGACAAACAAACAGAAAAGAGAAAACACATTTGCATAACTTCGCTTTGCTGGTCGCATCTATGTGCCTTACAAATTGCATCAGCTGAGATCATTAGCATGAATGAGCGTGGAAGCCTGACACAGCAATATGAAAGGGTAGAGAAAGGCAGAGAGAGGACGATTATATGGAATCTCTGAGCGGGCCTATCTCTGGCACACACACATTGCCGCTGCTGTCACAAGACAAGCTGTTGCCAGTCAGCAGAGGAGCGTGTAGACGTGGAGGAGACAGAGAACGGGTGGTGTTTATTCTCCATGAAGCGGTGCAGTCCGACTGAAGGCCGGGGCCGCTGCTGGTGACAGGGCGGCGCAGCGTGATTGACTGCACAGCCTGCGGAAATTATCACTGGGGGACTGAGGAATAAAGCAGAATAAGCCCGGCGCTATCGCATGTCACCGTCCCCTGTGCGGAGTAATATGCATGTCACCCAAGTCTGACGGACTGTCTGGGCAAATGTAACGGTGCCGTCTGAGATAGCGAGGGATTACATTTTTCATTAAAGCTGCACGAGGCAGCCTGGAACGTTAGCAGCTCTGCACATCAGCAAGAGGTCACATCATGTAGCGCGATGTCAGTAAACTACACACAGTATGCTCACATGTACACAGGCGGCAGGACACCAAAGACGGCAATGACTCAAGAGGGAGGCGAAAGGTTTGTCTCACTATCAGAGGGGACGTGTTGTACAGATGCAGTGTCAGCATGTTTGGTTTATTTCTTTCAATTCATGTAAGAGTGGAATGTACTTATGAAACTGTTTGTTTGAGGATTGTACATGAAGGAAGACTTCATCTGATGCTGACTGGCTTATATATCCAAAATGATGTCATGTGCTGCGATATGCAACAAGAGATTTCATGATATGTTATGCAACAAAAAGCAGCCTGTTTCGCTTATGTTTGAAGGAAAGCGTTGTCGTTGTCTTAGATAAAAATGCCGTCAACATATTATTTCTCTTATCTCTCACCTCTCTCTCATTTGTGAGAAACGAATTTGTTATGGTTTAGAAATGAAATTAATAATTACGTTAAAGCTTTAATGTAAACTACAACCAGGAAAGTTTCAACTTTTGTCAGGGGGCCAATTATTTTGGTTGGAGGAGCAGAATCGGCCCATGAGCCACTGTTTGCCAACTACTGGTGTACATGATGTTCACTAAAGATTCATTTGAAGCAATAGGGTCCAAATTAAACTTGCCTATTCCAGCTGTGGTATTTATCATCGTAGACCAACTGGGACCAATTGAGATTCTGTTCTAATATGATTTCAGGTTGTAGAGTTGTTCTCCTTCCAATGGAACTGCAAAACTGCAAAAACATCAGCAAAAAAAATCTGAAAAAACAACGATATCACAAAGACAAAGTTGTGCATTGGTCTTGATTTGACTCACGTATCCACTGTAATAAAGGCTTTCTGATTTGTGTTGACAAAGCAGTGCACCTTTTTGGGGGGAATTCATTTCCATTTTTGTGTACAATAATAAAAAAGAGTATATTAGTTTAGCTGTTGTCAAAATGAATATTATACAGTGACAAATGTTTTTGAACTCATCGAACAGACAAATAACATAAAAAGCACAGTGGTTATCAATAAGAAATTGTTTTAAGGCAGGGTTTACAGGAAGGTTTAGAAACCGGGTGATTCTCCTCTGGTCTTAAACCCAGACAAAAACGGCTCGAAGGTTTTTGTCTGAGGCCTTCAGGCTGTGAACAGTTTGATACACAGAAAGCAACTCTGAAATATAATCTGGAGTCTGGCCAATGAAGAGCTCAATTAGACTTTAAAAGCAATCCCAAAACCAAAAGATAACCAGTGGAGGGATGCTAAAAGCATCTTCTTGGTTTGTGTTTAGTCTTGCAGCTGCAGTTTGTACTAGTTGAAGCCTGTTGGGTGATTTCTGGCTCGCACCTATTAAAAGACCACTGCAGTAGCCCAGACGTGAGGGAACAAAGGCCTGATGAGTATGATAGTGTCTGCATCTTTGAAACTCAAAACCAGTCTGGTCTTGGATGCAAATTTTCATATGACAGAAACAGGATCTGACAAACTTCCAGATAAGATAAGATAAGATATTCCTTTATTCTTCCCTCAGTGGGGAGATTCACTGTCATTCATGTGTCATAATATGGGTTGGTTTCAAAAAACACACCTGCAGTTCTCACCACAGGATTGATAACTTATTGAGATAGAAAATGGAGATATATTTCCATTATATACTTCCTGTCAACCATTTTTTAAAACATGCAGTACTTTGCTGTGCTACCTTTGTAAATCAGCCTTACATTATCATCCTGTAGTGACCCTGGGACTGCAATAGATTTAGGTACATTTTCCTTAAGCAAACGCTGGATCGTGGAGAGAGGATTGTCAATTTGGCATTTGATTTCATTACACAAAAATGAAAAAAAAAAAATTCTGATGGATTACCTATCAAGAAATTTTGAACTCTGCAAGTTCATTTTCATGCTGTGCTGAAATGGACTGAAACCACTGCCTTGAAGATGGGAAAATTGATGCATGTAGATAACCATGGTATTGCATGAATGTGTTTAATTAACGTTATGATTGTTTTCAAGAAATCCCTCTCATTTGTACGCATGCAAACACGGGTTTAAGCGTCATTGACTGAGGTCGGTTTAGCAGCATCAAACATGCTGAACATCCAAAGGCTCTTGACCTTCAATGAGAATGTTCCTTGTCATGAGTGTTGTGAACATATCAATAAGATCTTGCACCAGTATTGAACGAGAAGCCAGCTTTTTTAACAGTCGCTCATACCTGATAGGAAGAGCTTGTAAAAAAATGCCACTATTAGCCTTAGTTACAAGCCACTTATAAAACTACAGTGGATCTTTGCTGATTGGACTGGCAGCCTTTTTATCAATGGTGCTCAGCTAGCAAACTAGAATAAGGGTGATATTGAGTATTTCAATTTAGCAGCCACTGATTTTTCATGATTCAGCCAATGTTGTCAAATCCATTCAAATCAAAATCCAGATTGAAAGGGATTGCCATTGCTAGACCCAGATCCATACAGTGGATGAGCTGGCTCATAAGGGATCAGTAAACCCAGCAAAACCTTTCACCAGGCGCCACACAAGACTGAATCAATCCTAAAGTTCAGCCTTTTAAGTCTTTATGGAAGCTGCAAGTAATTGGCTGTCCTCAGTTATGAGTCTTCTACAAGTCTGCTTGGAGACTAACCATCTTTTATTGGCCCGACTTTTAAAGGCCTTCGCACGGGACTGGGTCATGCTCCCATCTCAGCTGGCCAGTGGTGGGCCAGACACTCGCTGTTAAAGATGGAGGGTGCTTTCTTCATGAAGCCTTGGCTGGTGATGATGGTGAGCTGAGATTTGCTTGATGGCTGTCAATTTTACAGCTGACCTTGAGTAGAGATCCTCTTGGAAATTTATGGCAAATAATGTTCTAAGGAGTCCCATTTCCAAGATTCACTGTCACTTTGCACTCAACCATCAGTCTGCCTCAAAAGACAATCTGCACTCCTGACAGGGCGGTCCCATAAAAAGTATTGCCAGCCACCTTGGTGTCCTATCCAATTATGTGAAGAGGAAATTAATACTTTAAAAAGCTGCTAGTTTTTAACAGTTATTGCAATTTATGCTACCTGTTTCACAGGCACTTTAAGACTGATTGACTTGAGGCATCATTACTTTCTGCGTGGTGCCAGGATGGCGGTTAAGTGATGTAATAGTTACTGAATATTCAAATCTTCTCCAACCTGAGTCTCACTGCCGGTAACATGGGGAGCTGGAGCCACTGTGTTTCAATCACTTCTCAGCTGAGCCCAGCTGTTTATTACTAATGCTGATGTTTGTTAGAATAGACGAAAAACATTTTTTTGAATAGGTCTGGATTTGCTAGTTGAATTGCTTTCCAAGGCTAACCTTCGAACATGAGCTTTGGGGAGTGACCAAAACAGTGAGATTGCAGGCACAAACCACTGAAATGACTTTTCCTCGCAGTTGGGTGGGAATGATCATTCATGTAGTTGTTGTGCCAGACTGCGCTGAAGAGAGAGCCGAGTGTGAAGTCAAAGCTCTAAATTTGATCTACGTTCCGGCTTTGTCACAGATAATGTTGCCTGGATGCTGGAGGCAGGCGTTCAGTTACTTGAAGGAGCTTTTGTGTATTCCCGTTATCAGCGTGAGCTCATCCTGGTGCCGGTTAAAAGTTAAAAAGTCCCTGTCAGAGGGCTGGTTCGTGCCCTGATTTCAGAAACGAATTACACACACAGCACTCAAAACTTGCAGTATCTGTAACTTCTATCTGTTCTTACATCTTGCTGGCATATAGATAAATCTGTTTACTGCTTGACTTTGAGAGTTTTACCGTCGTCAGCAGCGCCGGGAGGCCTGTTTATCTTCCAACACACAGATGAAGCATACACTGGAACATTGTTAGAAACACATATAAATAACACAGCTGCGACACAAAAGTCCAGTTTATTAAGAAACGTGTTGTTTCTCCCAAATGTCTCTCCAGCTGTTGTCTCTCCACTTGGCCATGCTGGTGCCAGAGCTGCATAGGTGAAACTAAAGTGGAGGAGTCCACATGATGAAAAGTGTCCTCCCTAATTCTGTATCTGTCCATGAAAAACACACTGTGACATATACCACTGGGAAAAAAAGTATCGCAATGTCAGTTTTTTTCAAACACCGTGCAGCCCTATTTTATATTTGCTTGATCTCACGTTGTCAACTTGCCCTCCTGACACTTGTTGCTCATCTTGATGAGCTGTCTACTGTAAAACAGCATCTACCCTGAGGCTGAGTGAAGAGACATTTATATAAACCCCCATACGTGTTTACTGAAAAATATACATAGTGATCCCCCGTGTTTTGTCTGCTTCACGTGTAGCTTTGCTTTTCTGACATTTTTTGCTGTTTTCCATCATTCTTGTTATTCCTCTAACTTCCTTACTGACATTCTCAGTGAAGGTTAATGCTGGCCAGCATTCACATCTCTGTGAAGTCACTTACATTCATTTGGACTCAGTGTCTCACACACAGACTCATTTGGTTACATTACATTGAATAGGACTTTCTTCAATGCTCTTTCAGCATTTTGGGATGTTTTTTTTTTAATTTCTTTTATGGATGAGGCTGATATGATCTGAATACCAAAGACATATTTAATTTCCCATTTACCTCAAAAATTTTGCAATGAATCAGTCTGAAATCTCGTGCACTCCTGATACGTTTATCGTGATTAATTGCAGCACAATCAGTTAATGGAAAAGTATAATACCAAAATTAACATTAAGTGTATGTTACTAACAAGTATTGTGTGTGTATCCAAAGCCTGATCTATCTTATTCCTCTGTAGTCTTTCCTCTCTCTACCTGCTCTCACATTGAGGATAACCATGCTAAATAAGTTGTGGTGTTTACTGACTAGAGTTGATGTGTATAGTCCTCCTGTCTGTCATTAAGAGAGATCAAGCCTGCACATGGCGCCACGCAGCTCAGGCTTTGATGAAACCAGCAACTCTCACCCATTAATAATTACAATCCGGCACACAAGGACATCTGTTTCCTCGGGCTGTATCAGCTCTTACACAGTAACCTGATGCAAGAGGGCTAAAAGTGGACTTTTGGTGACACTGCAGTTTTTCACCCCAACAACCTCTCCCTCTCCCTCTCTCTCTCTTTCTGAGAGGCTGCCTCGGCCCGATGCCAGGTCATGTTATAAATTAACGCATTAGCAGTTTTGGTTTGGCTCCTGTGGCCTGATAAAAACAAGTTGCAGAGGAGCGAGATCCCCACAGCTGTAGAGGTGGGATAAGCGCTAGTGGACACGAAAGCTATTTGTCATTGTTAATTATTTGACTGCCATAGCTCCACAAAAGACATCCAAACTAATTAACAAATACAACCAGGAGAGCAGCAGGGGACATTGTGGACGCATTAACACGGGGGATTGTTTAGCCGTTCTTGGGAAAGAGTTTGACTCCAGAAAACTGAATGACTTTATGAAGTAAACTTTCAAGTACTTTCGGAGCAGAATTTGCCTCCTTATAATCCTGTTATTTTAGTCCCAAGACGGCTACTGTATTTTTTCGCTTGGAATGCAGATAAGTCATTTCATGAGATTACATATACAGGAAGTCTTTGTCTATCCCTGTTTTTTTTAATTTATTTTGTTGTCTGTTAGCATTATGGTCATATGATCCCAGATATTCAGAATCACATACGTGTACATAGTATGATGAAATCACACTTCAAGGACGATCTCCTGCCCACTGACTCCTGGTCGATGACCTTTGACCTCTTCTCAGAAGATGCTGTGACTGGTTTTGCTCTGGTCTTCACAGATAGCTGGTGTCTTTCTGGTGTTTCTTCGCTCTCTTGTCCACAGGTGATGTATTGTTCCCCACAGCTGTCACATGTGATGCTGCGATGATGACATACGCCACCCAGGTCTTTCTCTCAGGGGGGGTTCTGTCTTCAGGGTGTAGCAGCAGAGATCTTAAGTGGCTAAACGGTTTGTAATAAATGCTCCTTGTGCCTCGACAAGTCTTGTTAGATGTTCTGAAAGCAGAGACATTTTGCTCTGTGTAGGAGGGCCCTTACAACTGATATCTTTTATTGTAAGTGGTGGTTAAAGGTAAAATTGCAGTATTGGTCTGTATTTCATGGGTTTCCTGCAAACTGTCATCTTTATACTCCTGCAAACCTCCCATGAATGCAGATATCTAAAAATGCCAGCTCAAGTCACTGAATGACAACTGTGAATACCCTTAAAAGCTCAGACTTATTGCTAAGGAAACCTATGAACTGCAACACAAAGTATATTCTGAAAGAATGAACATCAACACAGAGGACAAAGGGTTGACTCATCTGTATTAGCTCTTTAGTATGTCTGGATTGAAGTGGTTGGTGTGGTCAATGGTTCAGTGTGCTTCAAACAAACTGCTTTGTACATGTGTCATCTGAACATGTCTAAAGGTAAAAGCGTTCATGCTTTGTTGCAAATGGCATGGAGAAGGGTAAGACACGATGAATTTCACAAATGTGGATAATGTGGCCCACTTTCAGTCTGGGCTGTTCACACAAAAAGACATTAAAATCTGCTTTATTAACTCGGGGTCACCTGGCCAAACACTGCGTGAAGCGGGTGTGCATGGTGCATTGTTGGCTTCGGAATCCCCGCTGAGTTATTTTGTAAACCAACAAAATTGCCGGCGTGTTTGCAGAAGATACTAACAAAACAGTGGCTGACTGGTAAAACCAAACGTAGTCAAAAACTCCACAGGGAACCTTTTAAAAAAAGGGTTGATGATACGACAAGCACTTTATTTACGCTGTGACACGATACCAAGTCATATCATGCACCACGATCACACTTTGAAATGAGCTCATACTGTTACATGGGGCTGCCAGGGTTAGTCTATTTATTCCACACCCACAGTGTAATCATTTCAAGACACTCTTATTAAGTAGTTCTGGGTTTTGTGGCTTGCCAAAGAACTCTTCTCCTTCCAGACTAATTATGTGCGCTTTGACAAACTACCTAGAAGACAACTGAGGTCTGCTTGAGCACTTTCTTATCAGGAGAAAAGGTGCGTGGTTCCAGAGGTACATACCGCTGGAAATGTGTGGGGATGCACTCTCAACGAGGAAATGACAGTAATCCAATGATAAAAGGTAGAAAGGGTAGTTTGGCCACAGCACAACATATGCAAACACTTCTTTTTGTTCCGTTTAACCAGCGAAAACTCTTAATGGTGCTAATTAATCCAGAAGGCTCAGTGCTTTTAGTGTGGAGGAATAGGTAGTTTGGTAAACTGTGTTCTCAGGATAGTTTCTCCAATACTTAATTTGATTGCACATAATAAAACTTATATTTTTTCACCAGAGGGAGCCATTTTTTATGACGCAGGATCCTTATCAGCACATCAAAGAATAGCCTCCATGAAACGACTCTTCTAAATGAAGTGCCATTGTGCAGCTGGGAAATGTGTTTGTTCAGATTAATCTCACTAATGCTACTTATAGTAATGGCAGCATGGATTTTTTTTACATTGTAAAAGTATGCATGTTGTTTCACGAGCATTGGGGGGAAAGGAGGAGTCGTCTCTCAGCCTATAGAGCGTTCATCAATAATGCAAACTATTCTTCTCCCTCTCTCTCTTTCTCTCTCTCTATTCCTCTGTCTCTCTGCCACACTCCCCCTCCCATCCGTGGTGCTTCGGTGTCAGTGATACTAAAATCCAGCCGTGGAAGAAAGAAGAAGTCACACACTTGATATCAATGCACACTCAGACTGAAAGATAAAAAGGCGAGTGAGGAGGCTGACAGACAGTTTGTATCACTTAAAGGATAATTAGAGTTTATGACAACATGGGGCTTATTTTTGTAGTTTTGGCTGTCATTTTTATCAGTTATGATTAGTGCAGTCACCAGGTAATTAGTGAGATCTGAGACGACAAAGTAAACAACAAAAAATGTAATATTGGTTTAAGCTATAAGTTGCTTATGCCCAAATATTCCTGCATCCTTATAGTACTTTGGTAGGGCCATAAAATACCACGGTTTTGGTTAAAATAACCACTTTTGTTGGCAGAAAACAGGAAGTGAACATTCTTTGGAGTCACTTGAATTGTTGATCTATCCAACTTCTAACCCAGCATCCTTCTTAGAAAGTTGTGTTTCTCTGTAACATTGACATGCTACTTCCACCTTTGCCTTTGCTTCTTGTCTTGATAAACATAGTTCGTTTCCTAATAATTTTACCATTCAAATTCATTTTCTCTTTAAAATGAGTTTAACTAACCTCAGGTTGACCTTTCTTTGCAATGTCGCTGTGTTCACAGGTCCCTGTCACGAACTTGGTGTCTACAATGATATAACCAACAGACGTGGTTGCTAGAAAAGTAGGTCTCAATAGTAAAAAGTTCCGTCTTGCCCGCGCTCCGAGGGGAGTTAAAGATGGAGAGAGACTGACAGTGTGAATGAAAAAGAGAGACAGACTGGCAGGCAGAAAGAAAGAGAGACCCAGAAATCAAAACTGCATCAGTTAGTGTGAAAAAATGTGTTATCTCCTTTTGACTCACATTGTGTGCCAGCCACAGGGAATCCTGCTCTTTCCCTCTTCCGTTTCATCCAAGTACAACGTTGCTGTTAATAATTAGAGAGGAGGTGTAAGACGCCACTGATTCACCAGCACAACAATGTGTTGCACACAGAGCTGTCTCATTTTAATAATTAAAATGAATCTACTCTTGTGCATATTTGCATAAATTAAATTAATATTTGTTCTGCAAGGCTTGGCAAACACATTCCTGTCACCGCGATGTGTAAGCATGGTCATGATTGGCAGAGTCTGTTGTCCTACAGGAGAGGTAATCTCCACACTGCGGCGGTGATACCGGGGAACGACACAGGTCCTCTGCCTTGTGTGTGACCCTGCCGTGTGTGATTCACTGGATTTCCCACCAATGCAGTCAATTTTTAATGAGATTAAAGTGCTCCATAGTCCTCCTGGGCACCACACCCGGTGGGGTCTGACCCTGTAGCCCCTGACCTCTTGGGTTAGCCTTCAGTGCTGTAATCACAACATACCCTGGCTGCCATCTCCAGCTCTACCTCCCGCCCCCTTTTGAGGCGAGAGGAAATGAACTGAATCACAATATAATTCTTACTGATTGCTTTGTGCTTTGACTTCAAAATTGATCATTTGATTATAATATTCTCATAATTTGGTATTGCTGCACTAAATAACCCTGCATGGGATAACTTAGAGCCTAATTTGAAGGAGAAAATCAGAAAGAAGTGGCCTGTAGATTATTTATTGGGTCAGTAATTTCATTTCTTTCCCCCTCAGAGGCAGAATTATTGCCTATGTCCTGAACAAGTGGACCTGGAAGGCATAAATTCTTACAATATTCAGCTTTTCTAATACACAAACACTGGGCCTATTGGAGTCAGCCAGCACTGGATTTTTGAGGCCAACATGATATCAATATATGTATTTTTTTGATTTCTTGTAAATAAAATAAATACTATGAAAATATATAGGTAGATTATATGTAGTATATAATACTATAAAACAGTATAGAAATAAAAGTAAAATTTGTCAGCAGTGGTATTGAAGAGTGGTGAAGGATCACACCAGCATCTAATCTGAAATTTGCAAGTATTTTTTTAAGCTGTTTAATGGTCCTGCAAAATGTAGCAGTGCATTTTTTCCACCTTTGGCATGTTTGTGGGTTGCCAGGTCACGTGACATTTTTGACTTCCCTCCAATATTTTTGCAGACTTTTGTTAAATTCATACCACAACAGATCTGTAGCAAAACATCCACAAATGCAAGGTGCAGTTACGAGCTGCAACATTCCCTCACGTGAGCCGAAACTGCAGTTTGCACTGGAAGAAGGCTAAAACAAGAGTCTAGTGGCGCCTGTTGTTCCAGGTCGTGCACAATGAGAAAAACTGGATTTTCCAAGCTCAGTAAAAACAGCCGACACTTGCAACGCAATCCAATCATTCGAGCTTGTTTGAAAAGGACCCAGATTAAAATCAGCATCATCAAATCAGCAAGAAGTCATGTAAAAACAAATAAGGGCCTTGTGAAGAAGTAAAACCCAGTGTCTGTCACTTCACACAGAGAGAAAGGGCCTCCCAACTTTAGCTGAGTATTATAATGAGTGTTATAAATACGACCAGTAATAAATCTTAGTGCAGAGTGATAAACAGCATCCAGTGGCTTCAGAGTCACAGCTGAAGCATGCATGTATAAAATGTGACCATAATCCAAGGCTGATAAGAAAGTTGCCTCAATAAGCATCTTTCTACAATGCAGAGGAAAACAAATTCCTAGATATGTATGATTTGTGACTCTTTCGATCTTTATACTATTTTTACTAGAGATGATGAGCTTAACATAAACGATATGTTTAGCTCTGGTGAAAAACATGAATTTAGTCTTACCTGCATTTAGAACTACTTCATTGTTATTGAACGCAACTTGTAAATAAGCAAAATCATGCTGAAGGGACTTAACAGCTGAATGTGCACCATCTGCAATACAATGCAAAATAGTATTGTCAGCATGAAAATGTATATTACACCCACATAGAGCAGAAGCAATGTATATAAAGAGTGGACAAAACAGACCCCAGTTTGAGACCTGTGGGACACCTTTCGCAATTTGCACAAATTCAAATTTAACTTTTCCAATAGCCACACTGATTTCAGTCATGAGGTAACTGAAACCATTTATAAGCTATTTCATCAAATTCAAGATTACAAAGTTTATTTAAGAGCATAACAGGATCCGCTATATTGAAAGCTTTTGAAAGATGATGAAGATGAACCTGATCCTGAATCACAAATTCGAATTCCACCCCCTGTTTGAAGCCAGGCTGCTGGCTTCCCTCTCCTTTTACAGTACAAACAGAACAAAAATCTGAAACAGGAGGGGGGTCACAAACGTCATGTGGCCCCCAGACTGATAGGAAGCCTTCCACAAAAGTGCAGAACCTGTGTCACATGTACAGACGGATCTACAAAGACATTTTTGTTGTTGTTGTTTTTAAATGTGCATTAGATACATACAGAGTGAGTAATGTATATTTACAAATCGTTATGAAAACACAAATTTAAAAAAAAACATGTTTGTGGATAATGAAATATTTGTGGATCATGGTACACATTTGTGGATTGTCTTCTGGGAGTTACAGCTGTTAAAGTCTAATAAAACAACATTTTCATACCATCCACATTTGCCTATATTCTCCTATAAGAAGCATGTTTGAGACTTCAGATAAGAGACATTAGCTAATCTGGGTTGAATTCAGAGTGTGTGTCTCAGACTGCTTTATGCACATGTGATTTAAAATGAAAAACTCTTAATTGGTTGTAACTAAATGCAAAGGTAAGGGCGTCATTGTGGACATGAAATGATTTGCTGTTTCCACCTATATAGCATGTGTCTTTGTGTATTCTTTGGGACAAAGTACACAGCGTTTGCAGTACCATTAGGACGCCCATTTTTAGCATCACTGACCCCAGTGGGAATTGACCCCCTAACCTTTGCAGTGCTGGTGTTTTGCTCCTCCCAGCAGTAAAGTTTAGGGACACTCTCAGAACACAGGAGCGTCTTCCATCATTATCCAAACCTGGAGGAAAACGTGTGACTTTTAAATATAAAACCCGTCTCTTCCCAGAGTGTCCGTGCACTCAGTGGGCTGGCTTTAATGAAGTGAGGACAGGGAGGATTTTGAACTGATGAGCTGTGTTTTATTCTCATCTGTGGGTATATTTTAACTTAGAAGGCAGTCTCCCAACTGGATGCCAGGCGCTGCATCCCATTTGTCATGCAAACTGGAAAGTGGATGAGCCTTTCCCCGGGCTAGGAGCTGAGAATCAGTCAGTGGGTTTGTTCAGACATTTCCACGGTGTGATGTTTGTAATTCAAAATGGGTGGAGGCAGGACATTTTTAATTTAAGTTTCTGCTCTGTGTAGTCCTCACCAAAGGTTTTTTTTTTTTCCTTCGTAGATTAGATTTGGAAATAGTGATTGTCCATTTGCTACAGTCTGAATAATAGTCTCTGTATTCTAGATACTGGATCAGTGTGTGCATAAAGAAGCATCCAGGTGCAGATCACCACCTCTGGCAGTCATGAGGAATAGAGGGTATGTATTCACATCTCTTATTCACACAATACCACACCCCTCACTCCTGCTGAGCAGCTAAAGAAGCTCACATTCAGTGATATGAGAACTGCAACACAGAGAGGTAAACCAATATCAAGGCCATTAGAATCCATAATGATCTGTATAATGTACCAAGCAGCACAGTTTTGTGACATGTTCATGTGGCTTGACACAAGGAAGAAACATTACAAACATGAGTTTAGATGCGTTCCACCACCTCTCTGAATGAAGTTGGAGAGTTTTAAAACTTTTTTAAAATTTTTAAAGTGGTTCACGTTTTAAGGCCCAGTGTGTAGGACTTAGTGGCAACTAGGGATGAGGTTGAACATTGCAACCAAATGAAAACCCCTTGCCTCACCCTAACCTTCCAAGTGTATATGAGAACCAATGATGGCCAATATAAATGTGAAATATGTGAAAGGACTTCTGTCAAGCCAGTATTTGCTTGTCTCATTCTAAGGTAACGATTCATTATTTCACTTATTTTCAGATAATTATACACTAATGATAAAATAATGAGGGATATTATTTTCCGTTTCCTCAGATAGATCCCCCTAAATCCTACACACCAGACCTTCATTTTTTAGTTCATGTAAACTGAATATATCTGTTGCTGATACATCACACTCTGTTCTAGGAAACTGTGATGAACCTTTTATTCACAATTTTGTAGATGAAACAGTCGAACTACTGAACAGTTCACTGAGTGAGTAGTTAGTTACAGTGAATATACATGTACCCTAATATAATGGCAATAATTGAACTGCAGAGGTCACACATAATTCACCAGCATGTCAGGGCAGTGTTTGTCACACAATGTGCAATTTCTCTGTGATTGTCTTTTCACAATTTTGAAATCAAAATACCATCGTTTATGCAGGTTTTGTGCCAGATTTAAAGGGTTAATCTAGTGATTTAGTTCAGTTTACTTTCTAACTCAGGCTTTCTGTTGGTACATCTGTAGTCTGCAGGTCCAAGCTGAGATAACCCTATTTTTCTGACCTTGGAAAGCTCCTCCAGGTCAGCAGACTTTATACAGCTGTATGTGCAGGCTGAATAGTACTCCTCATGATGACTAAATTGAACTTCATGTCTAAAATTGTTAGAGAGCCCCTGATAAACACTGGAAGAAGTTCTGACAGGATAGAAATACCTGTTCCTATTTTAATGCAGGATTTGTCAGTCTGATCAAAGTAAGCAAAAACAGTATCATTTCAGATTAGTTCTCTTTCCCTTAATCTTCAGCACTCTCCAAAAACCTCTGCATGAATTCCCGCTGAATCTGTTTTTGCAGTCGATTGCACAACTGCTTGTTAGCACTTGTCTTTTCATGCTTGCTTTTCCATATGGATGCAGGATGGAGATACTGGCTCTTGTGTTGTTACTGTATTTTATGCGATGTTGCAGCGTTCCAAAACATCAGCTATTAATTTTTGTGAGTGCAGTGTTATTGTTACTGATTACAATGATCCAGCTGACTGTACTGTTCTTCAAAAAAATCCATTTAATTCAAAATCCATATGCTCTCGTATTCTGGAGCTTTCAACAATATCACAGTCTTCATCAGCAGATGAAGTTTGCATATGTGTCGTGGAACAGCAGATGTTTTCTTTCTATATTTTTGTAGCACTTTGTCTCTATGGCATCTTAAAAATTGAGCTTGACAGTTCATCTCGACCTTGAGGAAAAAAACAGTGGACAAAACAATCGCCATTCAAGGTCTACTTACTTGCCTTTCTGGTGCTTTCAGCCATATCACGCAGTATTCATTAGTTGATGGAAGTGCAGATGTTCAAACCTTCCATTATCCTGAGCACTATAAGCATTTTTCATCCATTTTGGCTAAAATTGTCTGTGCTGCTTCCAAGGTCATGAATGAACTGTCCAGGTTTCCTAAAGTAAATGAACAAATTTGGAAATATTAAATATTTCTATAAAACTATTTGTGCTTTGTGAACTATTCAGGAACAGTACTAGAAGCTATATGATATTGATGCTGGACAACTCAGACAAATACATCGGTCTTGCATCATCTCTGGCTGACACGCAGTAGGTGACTGTATTTCCGTACTTGACCTTGGCTTTTGACTTTGCCCTGTTTACCTGTCCTGCTTCGATGGCTGATGGGACCTGCTGCTGCCTCGCCTGGCACATGCTGTTAGTTTAGTACCAACCTCAGCTGGATGTGGGTGGAGCTGAGTGTAGGTAGGCAGAGCAGTAAATCCACACCACGCTCATCCATCAATGTGCCTGTGTCGCCGCTCTCGCCCTCCCTCTCTCTGCCTCTTTCCCTCCAGCTTAGCTGAGCTACGTCCCTCCTTATACACGTTCTGTGGCACATGATTAATCCCACCTCTCATATCTCTTCTCATGTGTCAGCACCTTCGCTGCTTTATAGGCTTATACTGAAATGAAGTGACAATTCCGCTCTGAAATATCACCAAATTAAGACTGCTGGCATGTGTAAACAACGCAAATATACACCAAAAACCATAAATCAAATGGAGGGCGATGCCTAACTCTGCTATTAAAACTTTGTTGACCCTGTAATATTGAAAGGTTGTTCTGTGTGGTTGAGCCTTTTTAGCTGATTCTACATTAGTCATCTCTCAGCTGACTACTCATTATTGATGATATTTGTGATGTTGTGTGCATTAGTTCTTGAAAAATTGTATTCATAAATCACCCATGGGTTTATTGTAGCCTAGTTCACAAATAAACATGGACATTTGGAAGATCTTAACAGGCCATTTCACTGATACGACTGCAATTATGTGTAGGAGAATGCTTCACGCCATGAAACTGAGATATCAGTGGAAACACTTCTCTTCTTTATGTTTACTTGTTTGAAGTCGGACTGAAATTTGAATTCTCCTCACTTTATGAGCACAGAACCATAATGTGGATTTTGTGCAGACAGTGTTATTTTTACAGAAAGGAGAAACTCATTTTTGGACATTCTTGTGGAAACAGTGTTTAAGTTTCGAGCCTCTGGGTGGACATTTCTCAAAGGAGTGGTTGACTGACATCTCAGAGGCAGTGTTTGGAAGAGTTGGATGTCTACTTTCAGTTTGCGCTACAGGCTGGAAAACATCATAGCCCTGTATGGCCTACAAACACTGATATATGGAGTTTTTACCTCTTTTTAACAAGCCCAGGAAAAGCTGAAAGCTGAAAGCTGAAAAGCTGCTAAGCTATGTTAAGTAGCTTTCGAGTGGAAGTTAGCAGAGATTCCCTCTAGACATTGCTTTTTGTTCCGAGTCATTGACAACTTCCACACATTTCATGTTACCTTCGTCCCACATTATACAAAACAGGGAGGTCTAGCTGGTCTAACTAATGTACATATGTATGGAGAGCTCTAACCCCAGATATCTGAATAAGAATCAGATGTTTCACCAAGTAGATTTTCACATCAGAGGAATTTGGCTTGGTGTTTTTACCAAGAAAGATAAAAAAAGAAAAGCATGAATAGAAAATTGATTATAAAATATGAGAAATAATTCTAGAAATATATACAAGGTGTTATTTAAATAAATGAGCTGTTCAGTTTGTGCAGGAAAGTACAAAGTGCTCACCAGGGAATGTACAGACATTCACAGCATGTAAAAATGTGATTTAATGGTCAGAGACATGTTTCTCCAGCTTCACACGCCGCCCCCTGTCAGACAAGAAGTCAGCAATCAACCTGCAGGTGGAATCAGGCACGCAAGCACACACGGGACGATGGTGTCAAAGGCAGAGCTGAAGTCCACCAACAATATCCTGGAATAGATTCCTGAGGAGTCCAGGTGGTGGAAGATGAAGTGGAGAGCCATGTTGATCATGGCATCATCCATAGACCTGTTGGTTCTGTGAATACAGGGGATCCAGGAGTGGGTCAGGGTCTTGTGTTGTGAGGTGGGATAGCTCAAATGACTCCCTTTGAGTCTATCTGAGGTGGGCAGTTGTGCAGAGGCTCAGGACCCTGCTGACCTGGGGTAGGTGGAACTGGTGGATGGAGTCATGGGGAGTGATGTTCTGCCTGGCCCATTGTCGTTCAAAACACAGTCGAATTCATTCAGTTCATTGGACTGGTGCAAATTGTTAATGGAGTGGGGGGCTTTACGTTTGTAGAGCATGCTCTGTGCTTCCTGCACGTTGACCTGTGGTGGGATGTAAACGCTGACCAGTATGAATGCTTCACTGCACATTAAGCTGTTGGAATTGTAGTGATGATTTTCTTTTCTTTAGGCCGCCATGGCAGATATTCCACCAATCAAATTGCAGTGTTGACAGTGTCAGTCAGAACCAAAAGGTCACTCTAATTTGATCAAATAAGCGGGCCTACACGAGTCGGAACAAATGCCCGCTATATACAGTATACTGTTTTTTTAGTAAAAATTAATTTGAATTTTAGTTTAACTTTAACAACATCAACACCTTCTAGACATGATTCATTAATGTCAATTAAGTTTGTGTCAGAAGTTCTGCAAAAGAGCCTTTTTAGTTTGAATTCACAGAAAGTTTTGCAGGTTTATAGAGTAAGGGCACTTGAATGGAAAGGAGAGGGAGGAAAAATATCTCTGGCGTTGTGGAGGTGTGTGTGTGTGTGTGTGTGTGTGTGTGCGTGTGTGTGTGTGCAGGCTGCTGGGGACGAGACAGCGAGAGAGCTCTCTGAAAAACTTTAACTGGCTCCTGGCTTCTGAGGCTGATTCGCCTGCATATGCATGAAGTCAAACGAGTTGCGAGTGCATGGAACTGATTGAAACGAAATATGACAAGCTTCATCTTGCAAGTGCGCACATACCGGCTCAAGATAATGCACATGTACTCATACATAGGCACACATCTACTCAAATGTAAGGCAGAGCTCTGAAACCAGCTGTTCCACTGTGTTTAAATTATCACCTGTCAGCACAATTTTAGCTTGCTTCTGAAGGGGCTGGAATTTAAATTTTCTGATCTGCCATAGAAATCACCCACCACCCCTCCTTGCACTGTCATCCATCATAAAGTGCAGGCAATGGAGGCCTAGCCATCAATTTTCCCTTATTTCCTTTTAAGATCACAGGGATTTAGCTCTTAGTCCGGCAGCTTTGCACAGCGACTGAAGATGGAGTATGAAAATGTTTAAAGTTTCTAAGAGACACAAAGGTTCTTTCGACCAGCCAAAATGTGACAAATCAATAAATACACTACTGTCACACAGTATGTCTCTTTTTCTCTTTATTTCACATATAAATGATATATATTTTCTCTTAATAAATCAAAATAGTATCTCTTTTCTCATAATGATTTTCTCTTACAGTCAATTCAGATTCAGCATCAAGCAAATTTTCACCTCAGTTTGTTCATGCAAATTTGACAGCTGTTTGTTTTTGTTGTCCTTTTCTCATCGACTACCAGAGTGCAGACTGCACAGACGTTAGCTGGAGCTTCATTAAATAAAGCCATAAATCCACAGGTCCAAATTTTCACTCAAGATGAAACATTTTAAAGTCACACAGACAAATCTTTGCCTCAGTTTGCACTGCCATGAGCAAACTTGTGTCTGTTTGCATCCACTCACATGATTGCTTTGACTTTATGCCACTGTGTCGCCGGTAAAATCTGCTCTGCCTTCTATTTGAACATTTTTTTATCCTCACATGGTCACAACATATGTCACAAGTTTGGGTTTTACTCCAAGATTTAAGTTTGGAAAGCTGTCAGCACTGTTATAACCTGACTTACCATCTTCCCCCGACAGATTCCATATGGCCTTTCAAGACTTAACCCGGAGAGGTAAAATTGTGAGATGGGTTTGTGAGAAATGGGTTTGTGAGAAATGGAAGTCATTTATCCTTTTCCTTCAGCCATGTTAGTATTTCGAATCAACTGATCGGGCATACAGGAGCAGCCAGACGATTGGTCTTTGGCCATGTTGTGACTGAGGTGTGCATCTTTCTCCCAGCAGCCCCGGAGCTGAAAGCAGATCAATAACGCATGTACTCAGAGGAATCATCATTTTCATCCTGGTTGTCACTCCTGCCCGTCCTTGCTCAAGCCTCTACCTCCTGTGTAGGCTGCTGGCAATGAGCAAGTGGTAAATACTATTAAAATATTACCTCTAATTCGATGCAAATGTCACGCCGCAGGAAACCTTCGACCCACGGCGTGCTCGATCAGTCCCAGGGCAACAGAGGTGGCCGTCCTGTTGTGGCTTAAATGTCCCGAGTAAGTACAAAAGGCTGAACACTTTCTTCTCCCACACCTCCACCTAGATATTTCACCCCAACACAATAGAAGATATTGTGTAGTCGGCTTATTTATGGATTGACGCTGTTCCCTTTTAGCTTGCAGGGCAGAACTCTGCCACGGTCTAATGAGGCAGGAGACAACCTGAAATCAATAGCTGCTCCCAGCGCAATGCAATGAGAACAGCCCCAACAGAGGACTCCAGTAATTAAACGTATTTCACCATGTGTAACAGCCTGCTGGTTAAAGGTTGGAGAGCAGGAGAGTTGTTTTGCAGAGTTTGTCCGAATGTAGGTTAGGTCTATTTTTTTCTTGTCACACCTTATCTCCCCCCTACTTTTACCAGCTGTGAGGTACTTTGAGTCTGCAGGGTTATGTGTCTTCTGGCCTCGTTAGTCTTAATGCATAGAGGCTTAGTGCATTCCCTCTAGCTGACTACTTTGGCCCCAGTGTAAATGCTTAATGTCTGTGTTTTTCAGGGTATTTACCTTGACAAATCCACTGTGGACATGAAGTGGCCTCACCACTCACCAGTCTACGGATCATAGTGTTGCAGTGGGAGGTTTTAGAACTATTTTCCTGCTCTGTAAATTTGATTTTGAAAGACTCTTTTGACAACTTCAGTGTTCCTCAACAGAGCAGCACAGCCTTACTTTACATTACTACCGTGATACTACTTCTATAACATCCAGACTTATAACTTCCAGGGAAACACAGGAAACACCCGGTGATATGTCAGAGAGTGAGGAAGGAAGTCGCCAATGCACTCAAAGATCCATCCATCCATCCATTATCTGATGTCCGCTCCTCTGCAAGCCTAAACCGACTTAGGGCGAAGGCAGGGGACACCCTGGAAAGGTCGCCAGTCCATCGCAGGGCCACACACAGGACAAACAAACACACTCACATTCACACCTACAGACAATTTAGAATATTCATTCAACCTCAGCATGTTTTTGGACTGTGGGAGGAAGCCGGAGTACCCGGTGAAAACCCACGCTGCACAGGGAGAACATGCAGCACTCAAAGATGTCGCTCAAAATAAAGTTCATGAAGATTTTTATGCCCATGGCCTTGGAGGAGTTGCCGGAGTCGGGCTGCTTCACCTCTTCTTCTTGCTTCCTTTGAGCCCTTTAAGCTGCAGAACGCTGGCGTCTCAGCTGGAGTCAGGCTGGCTAATGGCTGTGAGTCAGATTGTCAGGTGGCAGGTGTCTGGTTTTAGAATGGTGTGTGTCTGGATGCTAGATGATGAAGTTGCTTTCACAGGAAGTCCGGCAGCAGGATATTAATATAAAACCACAGCTATAATATGTATTACATTGTATCCTCCGGAGTGATGAATGCTTCCAGGACACATGAAGAAACTCTTAATTTTGTCATCGTTTCTTTTCTGACAAACTTTATTCGAAAAAGCTAGAAAAAGGTCAACAAATAAAGTAAATTATTCAAATAAACATATATATTTCTTGTATTTTCAAACATTAAACAGGTGAGGTTTGAACCAACACAGAGGGTAAATTAGACATATCCACCACCGTCACCCAGGTAGACTAATCTGATATTGCTCTCTATTTCTTTTTAAATTATTTATGTTGCTTTTTACAAGCAAGCTGTTATTGGGAAGATGATTCACGTTCTGTAAAGTTGTAAATAAATGGCAGACATACGGTGTTGCCATCACACAAAAGCAATATCCGTGGCTGTTACCTCAGGCTTTGTGTCTTTTTATTGTTGCATATCGCTGCCAGCAACTCAGACAAGATGCCGGTATTGGGCCGTAATTGAAGCTGATATTAAAAGACAGGAGCAATGCGTAAGTCATGGGAGGAAGGCGGCGGGGTCATCCCAGCCAAATGACACAGCCGTGTAACTGCAGTCACCTTCCCTGTATACTTGACAAACTGCTGCCAACAGGCTACACAGGCAGCAAAACAGATACATAAACCACTGCCCTTCACACGAGCCCTTGACTTCAGCGCTTTGGCATAATGGCATTGTCACCACTTAAGATGTACTCACAGGACAATAATATGAAGGAGAGAGTAAAATGTGAAATGACATCACCCTCACCTCAAGCTGCTTGTATGCTGCGTGAAGGGTAACTGCTGCATTACTGAAGCACCTGCTGGACAAGGTACGTATTATGGCCACATTTTTCAGCAGCATTCATTTTTGGCCATGCTGATTTCAGCCTGTATTGCGCTGACGACAGAAATCAGTGTAGTTAAGAAAAGGCTCATCTGAAACAACAGGTGTGCAACAACAGAAAGACATTATAATGTCTTTGTGCATAAGCTACTGATGCATCATGTTCAGTGGAACTGCAAGAGAGAAATGATCTTTGCACTCCTTCCCTTGCACTGCATCGTATGACGTTCTGACTCTATTTCTAGGATCATGTGCTTTGAGACAGGTGGAGCAGGTTCACTGTAATCTGTCATAGTGGGCTACTAATGTCACTGGCATCCTCCTCCAGCAGCACAACTCCCAAAGCTGGAGCCACCGCATAAAATCTGCACTGTACAAATATTTAGTTTAGTAAGAAGCTGTTTTTCTTTGCTTCTTATCGTTCATTCTTTGTTTCCTGTTTCATCATGTGATGCTTTCCTCTTCTCTTGTTTCTGTTATTTTACTTCCTGCCATTGTGTGTTTCCCACCTTATTGTTACCTGTCCCTGTATTTAGTGTGTGTGTTTTCCTCACTTTGTGTCAATTCGTCTTAGCACCTGGTGTGTCTGGTGTTCCTTTTCCAAGTGATTTTAGATTTTTGCTTCTTTTACATGGACCTTACCTGTTATCAGATTTTGATTCTCCACTGTCTGCCTCATTACTTTGTCCTTTTTGAATCTGTGCGTTAAAATCATTGAACTGCTTCAGCTCTGCCTTGGCCGTCTGTATCCAGCTCCAGTTCCTCACCCTGCATGCACAAGTGTGATAGAAATAAAAGTCTTTAAAACATACATTTATATGAAAAGTAAGTTCCATAAGATTTGACTTTTTTAAATACGCTCTTGAAAACATCTTGATTTGCTACAAAGACTTTAAAAGCTCTTTCTGCTAATCAGATTCAAGCTATATTTATACTATATGTGCTTTTGAAATGTGATTAAAGTCTTTTAGAGATGCTGCATGTCTCAGACCAGTTCCTGAAATCACATTTCCAGCTATGCTTTATGTCACTTAACGCTGACATCAAGTCCGGTGTGTAGCTGGTGTGCCAACACTGCATCATCCAACTCGCTGATGCTGTGTGGGCCTTTTTATTCACTTTAACTGCAGAGCGTTCCAAGCCTTTTATTTGGAACAGGCCTTTAATTTTAATTTCTTGTTTCTAACAATGTTAAATGATATTTTATCAAGAGGCCTACCTGTTTTCTGATCTGCTTCCATTTTTATTTGCTGTTGAGTCAATTTTCTTGAAATGTCCTCCTTTTGATGAATTCAGTACCACCTACATTTCTACATCTACACTTCCATCTGCAAAATGACAGTCATGTCCAGTGCTTCATTTGTAAATCATCAGGACCCGGAACGCAGACCTGGTGTTGTTCCGGCAGTAAGAGGGAGACAAAATGTTACTGAATACATCAAAAAACAAAACACAGTGCCTTGTGCTAAACGGACCAATAAGATCACGTGACTGCAAACAACCTATTAACCTGAATGTTTAAGAAAAGAAAGAAGAATCAGCTGTAGAGAAGCACAGACAATCGCCCATTGATGGAGCGCATCTCTCCCCCTCACTCTCTCTCTCTCTGAGCGACAGCCGTCAAATCTGCCATGTTTCAGCACCAAGGACAGCGCAAAATCAACACCAGCTCATTTAGCCACTCTCAGCACCAACGTCACTAAACTTTCTGAACACAAAAACATGCTTATACAAAATAATTATTTACGAAAATTTACACTCATAACTCCTCTAATGAATCAGCAGCAAAGCCCAAAAAGCAGCCATAAAGTCTGAATGTCCGTACCAGAACTTCCGCCCTCTCCTTCTCCGCTCTCTGTCCCCAAGTCCTCCTCCCATGTCCTGCCTGCTGGAGGCAGGTGTCCCTGCCCTAGCATCTTCACCACAGCTGCTGCTACTTGCTATGCTAACTGCTGCTGCTGCTCCTCCACGATTTCCACGGAAACAACCTTGGACTTCTTTACTTCAGGCTTAGTCTGACTTATTGGCTGAACAAAGCTCTTTAAATCAAACTGCCTTTTAGCCATTTTCTATCATCTTCCAAGCTAACACAGAGAAACAAATTTTGCCTGCAAGTGCGCAAATTCCCGCTTCAGACGTAGCGTGGGTGTGGCCTGACCTGATCCCACTTTCCCCTCTCTTCCTCACTAGCACTCAGTTTTTACATTCATTTGTGTGTGTACAATGAGATTCCCAAGTGATTTAAACTCAATAAAAGAAAGAGCTGTCCAAATTTAATACTTCACAATTTAATCAAAACACTTAGAGACACACGAGGTGCTGGATCCAATCAAATAAGTGCCAGTCAAAATCTGGCAGGTGCCGGATCTTGTTCCGGCGGGATCTGGTCCAAATTAAGCCCTGGTCATGTCTTACTCATCACTCCAAGCCTGAGTTCTCCTTCTACTTACAGCAGCAGAGTGGTGAGGTATGACATGACTCCGTTATCGTACTGATGGAATTAGTTCTGTGGAAATAAACATTATCCTGAATTTACAATGTGAGCTCTTAGAGTCCAGGTAATTACACCCAATGTTTATTACCTGGACTTAATTAGTGATCAGCCTTTATTTCTTTGTGCTGACCCCAGTCCTTATTTAAAGCCCCACTCCATTCAAAACTGTATTTTCCTTATAGTGACTTCACTTGGATGTGAGCTTCACCGTGCAGATTTTGGCGCCTGAAGCCTGTTTTAATACATCTGCTAAAGGGGGAAAGTGCTCATCTTAAATCTTTAAGATGTGTACATGCTGGCAGGATTTTATAACATTTGCAATGTTGGAAGCCAGTCATGGTCCAATAAGCCTCCATCTTAAACCAGCTCGTGGCCAAGTGGAGCTGAAAGCGGCAACTTCTCACAGTCATTTAATTGCGGTGTTTTCAAATGTATTTCCTTGAAAAACAGAAATTAATTGGATTTACATAAATGAATTTACAGTATCTTAGTGTTTCAGTTTGCTTTATGAACTACTGCCCAGTCTGCAGTCTGAACAAACAGTCTTTACATCACTTCATTGGCAGAAGAGAGAAAATGAGATTTTAGTATTCAGCACAGAAAGGAATGATGTGTTATGATGTGCACTTTTTGCAGCACGAGGCATCTGTCATTGTCTGCAACTTGTGTATTTGAAGTGATACTTTAGAGATTAAAAACAGTCCATATGGAGTTTAACCATGTTCTGAGTGCTGTGTTCATATATAAAAAGACATGGGGGTGGGGGGACGTCATCATTCAACATCAACATATCCCATCTATTATTCATGGCTCGTGTACTTGCTGCAGTCTTCATCGGCTGTAACAAGGATTTTCGATTCCATCTCCCCGCGCTCTAACCGCGGCGCACACACACACACACACACACACTCCACACCTGCCATGTGAAATTGTGGATTTCGCCCAGTTAATGCAGTCATATGAATTATTAATTGTAATAAGTGGAGCTTCCAGGCTCTGTGTTTTATTGCGTCCTCCTTCACTGCTCTGTGACATTACAGAAATGGCAAATGTGGCCGAGACAGGCTGAGCCCATTAATAACAGAGCCGAGCTTTGTTTCCTCTGCGACTCCAGACCTCTCTCGACTTGAAGAAGGCTTCCAACGTCTGGCTGTGTGGGATCTGGAGCATTTAATGGATTCCCCTCCAACCCCTGCATTATAATCTTATGAAGTGTTTATTTAAGGGCGACAAGAATGCTTTTAAGAGTACAGAGGTTATTTGCACCAAATAAAGTAGCAGTGTGTGTTGCTTCAGCCAAATTTGTGAACCTCTTAAAATCTTTAAATGTGACACCATGTCACTTCCACCACAGCTTTCATTATCTCTTAAAATAGGTGCATTATCATCTGTGGTGTCTTTCTCTATAGATAAAGACACTTTTTTTTTAAGATGGTTTCTCCCCCTTATTGTCAATTAGATAAATGCTTTCTCATAAGAAATTATAATTAAGAGAGGGACTTACACCTCATGTCCCAGCTAATTAGGGATCAGAGCACAGGCAGGGCAGAAGCAAACTCAGTGATTTATTACCCTCTTATACTAAATGAGCTCAGTATGCTAAGGTCTCCTGAAGCTAATATAATCCTTAGTTAAAGAAAGTAGAACCTATTGACATAGACACAACAACACCGCTCATACAGTATACTGCACATATGAATTTATACTATGCACAGCTATAGTCAGAAACACAAAGGAAACTGTTCCAGGCTGAGGTAGACACAGTGCAGACAGTGAGTAAACAGCCAGGATGAATAAATATTTCATTCTGTCTTGAGTGAGCAAGAAGAGCAAAGCATAGGTGTATCTATATTTGGATGCATTATTAATAGAGAATCAGTATTTGAAGCATGTAGTAAACTGTATGTTCCAGGCTCCACGTTTTTGTTGACTGCAGGATGTCATTTTTAATTTGCTGTTCAAGAATTATGTAAGACATACAGGTGTACATTTATTTTTACATTTATAGTACAGAATAGTTTTATGCAGGAGTAGATAACATGACTCCGTTCAGAAAACATCTGGGGGAATTATATCAGGAACATGACACACTCTTTGACTGGACAAGTGATCAGCAATCAGGTCTCTTTCTTTCACTTTCTATTTTATTCTATTTGATTTTATCGGGCAGAGGAACTCCACACAGAGCTTAAAGTCCAAATGTATAAGGTTATGAACACCACCCTAGCTAAGCTCAGCACCCTTTATTTACTGTTACTTCACCTGTCAAGCTTTCCATTCTCACACAGCACGTATGCAGTCTGCACTGATAGCAGTGGCAGATTTAGTACTAGTTATAATTTTTTAAACAATGGCTGCTTGATTTCAGACAGGGCTAGACAAAAACAGGCATTTTTAATAACATTTTATGTGTAAATGTTTTACAATGAGAATCCTGGAAAAAGGTCTTAAATATGCACTGGGTGGCTTCCTCACATCCTCGCCACTTGATGATCCTTGAACACATAGGTGAACTGGAGTTTGGCAAACCAATTTATGTTTGCTCTCAGCATGTCTAACTAATGTGTGCACCTTGTTTAAATCCCGCTTTACTTCTTAGCAGCCTTCTCCTTCTCTTCTTTTGCTTACACATTACTGTGTTTCTTGTTGCGTTGCTGCAACCGACTGTAAATTATTGGACTCACCTGAAACTGGCATTGGTTAAGTGTCTTGCATAGCGGCACACCTGTGTGCGTGCATGTGCTTTCTCGTGCAAATTTCAAGTCCACAGGGTACCTTTAAGTTGAATAACTCCTGTTTTGATCTCAACTGATCTTCAAGAGAATTTCCTCCTAAATCATTTTCATCTAAATCATTTTTTTCACTACTTGCTAACTTTGTCTGCTGTATGGTGCCGGGAAGATCTAAAAAGCTCTACATAACTGCAGAGTTGTGTTGAGTTCTTTGTGTGTTTGTCACTATGAGCGACACTTTCGACATGACACATAGCCATTTGATCCTTGTAAGAAATATTTATTAGTTCAACTTTAACCTCAGACTTTATTATTTAATCAGCCTTCTTTTGACACATCTCTTATCAAACTATCATGCACAGATTTTTGGTGTTGCCTCTCCTCTGGAATGACAGCTCTCTGGACATGTCGGTTCATACTTCAGTGACGCCAGGCTGAGGCTTTGGAGGGAGACACAGTGAAATGGACATGTGAAGAGGAATCTGCCTAACCAAGCACAGCTCCTGCCCTGACTGGCAACAGTTGACTGGCTCCCTGAGCAGATGATGGGCAGCTCATTGCCACTTTCTCCGCTCTTACATCTCTGAAGTGGGATCCTGTAGAGCATTTGAAAAAGCTCTCTCTTTTTTTTTTTTTTAACCTACCTTTACATTTCACATCCTACTTAAACCATTTTTAGACATAAAGTGCACTTCCATAGTGCCCTCATCTTTCAGGGACATTTTGAACAGCTTTATGGACAGATAAACTGCTTCTTTTGAGCAACACAAAGCTGTTTTTGTCCCTTGGTGTTTTTGCCCATATTTCCTGACACCCTTGTGTATTTACAGCCATTTATCCATTCAAGTGCCACTCTGTGATAAATTTTCTACTCACTCATGCAGAGTGAGAACTGGCAGACACGCACACCCATCCTGACTTTGAGTGTCTTTCCTCTGCCTGTCCCTAAAAGTCTGCATCCAGATGTGCTCCACCCTTTGTGGGAAACTCGCTGCCAGTGTACCCAGAGCTGTACACACAGCGCTGCATCAGAACCTACTCACTAACATTTCCTCATTCGTATGAACTTAACCTTAACACTAATACACTTCACTATGGTCTGTGCAGTTTGAAAAGAACACCCCTGTAATAGGATGCTGGGACATTCATCAAATTCTTATAGTATTCAAAATTGTCAAGCATCAAATGTTTGGTGAGACTCTTAGTCTTGTTTATTTATCATATATTTCTACATCTAAGTAGGGAAATTATGAAACTTTTTTAGACATGTCTTCCTGAGAGTTAGACGAGAGGAACAACAACTATCATGGCATAAAGTAGCATCTATGCATCGAAGCAGTTAGACCCACCATGCACAAACAGAATGTTTGCAAGTCATTTTCACACAGGTGGTGTAATGGGACCCATCACTGTCCTGCAAAACATCCCTAGCAGTCTGGTGCCATATGAGAGTGACTTGATATTAATACAGATGCAGGCCAGTAACAGAAAGGTCACTGTGGCAGACGACGTATCTATCAATAGCTGGGTGTGCTGTGTCCTTGAGCAAGACGCTGCACTGCTTCCTGTTCACCTCCCTGTACGTCTCTCTGGACCGGTCTCAGCTGAATGCAAATGTAATTCAAAGGAACGATGATCAGCCCAGGCAATCTGTGATGGACATCAGACAATGATGTGACTTGACAGACTGTGATAGAGATGGAATAGCTCCGGTCTGGAAACTCGTGTAGCCAATGTTAGCCTCAGTATCAACATTATTAACTGCAATATGGATGTAGTGTTCCTATCAGGCAGACGCTGGATATTGAATATGAACTTGACAAGTACCTGGGAGATGAGCTGAATATGATCAGCATTCTTAGAGCTCGTCATCACAAAAGACTTTGGACTTCATTGGGGTGTTTTCACAGCAAGCATGTTTGGAATGGTTTTATTGGTTTTGTCTGTTCAGTAGTTTGGTCTCTGTGCCTCTTGTGAATAATCTATACCACCAATAGAAAACAACATTAAACCTCAAGGTCTTCTTGATATACTGACACTATGAACTAAGGGAAAACAACAGTCTGATCAGATGCTCATATTCAATTATATCCTCACGTGTTCTTACCATACGCGAAGGCGAGAGAAGGCAAATTGCAGCAAACAGTACACATTGTCCATTTGTAGTTAAAAATAAAGATAATCAGACAGGTTGTAACCAAACCCATTGAACCAGATTATCTGAAGTACTTTATTTGTTGGTAAAACTGATGTGGGCACATCTAGAATGTCAGTAACGATCCCTCATTCCACAGGAAAACTGCGGCGATTCAGTCATAGAAACTCTCATCAAGGAATTGGACATTCATAGCAATTAGGCTTGTTGGAAAAGGCTCTAATGTTGAGCGAATTTTAGAGGCAGTGTGATTGCATACAGCAACAATAGAAAAATGCAAGTCGGCACGAATTTGCCTGACGTGATAATTTTCAGCTAGAGCAAGGACAAGGTTTGGGTGGTGAAGTGTGCCGTGGCAGCAAAAGCCGTTGGCATAAGCGAGGATAGCAGTGAGAAGTGTAAGGTTGTCATGGCCACAACATGACCCTGATTGGATGTCACTAGTGAGCTGATAGCCAGCTGATGAATGATGGTGAATCATGAATGAAACAGCCAGTGCCTCTCAGCTAATGCAAGTGTGACTGCAGCCCCCTGCCTGAAATAACACTGTTACATGTATGACAGGTCAAAGTTGTGCCACAATGTTGGTCTGTAGACTATAATACTATACAATGATTTAAGCTGCTTGACTTTGTTTTCTCCTCCAAATAAGTTTGAATAACTTGGGTTTGGTTTAAATTCAAATTTGTTTCTTGCCTGCCTTGCAGTTTGCAGTGTGGTTGCATTCCCACCTCTCTGCTATTAAATTTGTAAGTATAATCTCATCATTACTCATAGGGATGATGGACAAATCTACAAGAAGATCCATCCATGTTGTAAAGAAATTGAATGACTGGAATAAAACAACCTTTTCCACTGTGACACAGACCAGAAAAATGAGCTAATATCATCACACAATGGCTGCAACTAATGACCATTTTTAATTGTTTAAAATTGTTTATAATTGTCTGTGAATATTATAAATAGTGAAAATATGTTTATGTTTGATCTGAAACCCAAAGATATTTGATTTATTGGGAAAAAAATTGTCACTTATTGTTTCATTAAATATCTATATGGGATTGTTGAGTATTTCACATCTTCACTATTTCACATCTCCATTGTCATACAATTCATTGCTGTCTGAGAACAAGCAGTATTCCAAGTGGCAAATTGGGGAAGCAGGTGGTTCGTCATGAGATCAGTGGAGACTAACACTCTCCCTCTGCTCAGTATATCAGATTGTTCCCAATGCATGATGATTCAGATACGTGATGAGAGATGTGACACTAATTTATTTATTTTTCTGTGAAATTCAGTCCATTATGAAAGCCTATTGTGGACTGCATTAAAATGATATTGCAAACTTGAAAAAGAAAAGTATGGGTGTTCTATGGCCGTATTAAAATGAAAGTGGAACAGCTGTTTGACACATAAAAGTCGCACTGCATTGTACAGTGGACAATATTATAGTGCTTATTAAAATTTGAAAATTAAAGGCAAAATCAACACTGTGCAGCAATATTTAAGATACGATTAAACTGAAAATGCAATTTTCTAACAGTTTGAAAATGAAAATGAAATACTGCATTTGACATTTCATTCTGTTCTACAGCAACAAACCAGCAGGATATCAACTACAGTTATACACAAAGGAAGTGATGTCATAACTGAAGCTCCACCTTGATGAGAGTACTGACAGATTGCATTTTCATTTTCATTCCACCACTCCACTTTGTCACCAAAAAAAAAGCATGGCGACATGTAAACATAAATGGGGGCGCTGTTTCACTTACAACATTTGAATATATTGAATATAGTATCAAACTGAAATGTCAAGCATCTGTTCCATTTTCATTTTAGTGTGGTCATTGAATGCCCATACCAGTACATAAAAATGAAAGTGCAAATTGCACTTTTGCCTTTTCATTTCAATTGTTACTCAAATAGCACATACATATTTTGGAAAATTATAATGATCTTGTTGAATTACATTTTCATTTTCAAGTTTACATTATCATTTCAATATAGTCCCTTATAGGCTTCCATTACTTTTACATGCTTAAGTTCAATCTTGAGATTGATTTGAAGTTTCCCAAGAGATATCAGAGCATGGTATCAGACCATCTGAACTGTCTGAGAGAGGGTTAATGAAACACAGATGATAGGTATGTCCTGCTATGCTGCTTGCCAATAGCCCGATGGAGGAGTGATGCAGGTGGTGATAGGCCTCTGTTGAGGGAGGCGGATGAAATTTTAAACACCCACACCAGCGTCTTTATGCAAAGCAGAGCGGAGGGCCTGTCAGAGGGAATCACAAGGTGCTTGATGGCTGGAAACAGTTAAAAGGTTTTTGCATAAGCGCTGCGTGGCTAATTAGCTCTGCACATATGTTGACTCCTGCTGCAGGGCTGCCAGTGCACCTAGAGCCACCTCTGGTTCCCCCCCCCTTCTTCAACAATCCCCAGGACGTTCGCGCAGGCCGTCAAACCCACGCTGACATCCTATCTGTATCAGTGTCACTTACAGTTGAGCGTGGCAGATAGGCCCGCTTTGGCTCTCGATATGGTTTTCGAAGGGCGTACACATAAAACATCCATGGCTGGGTTTTTGATTGAAGCTACGCAGCAAGGATGGCCCAAGGTTGCTGCATTTCAAGTCAACAAAGAGGAGCTGATCAGAGGCTGAGCTGATGAACGAGGAGGTGAATGGCGTGAGCTGGTTGTTCAGCAGGGAGATATCGCAGCGGTCCCTGCAGTGTTTTCATGACTCAGAGTCTCATCACTTACACATTACTCAGCTTTAACCTCTGCCTGCCACCTTCCTCCCTTCGCACCCCCCCAGGGCCTCTGCCAGTCCAACTATGAAATGAGATGACAGGGTTTTTCATGTGTGGACGGGCTGTCCCTGCCTCAGCCGTGAAGGGATGACGGTGTTGTTTACACTCATGAGTGTATATGTGTGCATAATTTTCTGATAAAATCTGGTCTTCTTATTACTCTTTCATCTGTGTGAATAAAAGACAAGCACCCAGCATGTTTGCCTATCTCCTGTTAGATCTTGGGAAAGAGACGGTTGCCGTTCCGCTCGATGATCAGGTGTTAGTGTGTCGACTGAAACAGATTCACTTGCAGATATTTAGAGATGAAAAACTTTTTTTAAAAATCTGATTACTTTCTTTGGTTTCTCTCTCTCTTCTAAAACGGGGGGGAATCAATTTTAAAGGAGTAGTTTAAACATTTTGGAAATGAGCTTATTCATTTTTATTTTATTTCTTGCCAAGAGTTAGATGAGAGGATCAATATCAGTCAATGTGTGTTAAGTACAACACTGGAATCAGGGTGTGAATAGTGAAGCTAACAACATTAAAAATCTGGTAACGTAAACCTGGAAATAATCAGAAAGTTTAACAATTCAGAAACAAATACAACTGGTGACGTGATGAATGAATGAATGAATGAATGAATGTCATTTAAAATGAAGAAGAAATATTGAAGATTCTGCACTATTTTTTGGCCAGCAGTCAAATTTAAACAAGTTTGTGACATTGACCAGCTTAACTCCTTTGTGCAAAAGGTCAGATTTCCTTCAGTTGTGTCCCTTCCATTGAAGTGCACATTCAGATGACACTTCAGATGAATTTGATCTACTCATCAGAGGCTTGTTCAAGTCACTAAACTTGCAGCCAGTGTTCACCTGTTATAAATATGGCTGTGTTTCAAGTAGATAATTGCTTTCTAAGTAGCATTGTGATAGTGGGAAACATGGCATCAGAACTAAGTGAAAGTGTCAGAAGTCAAATTGTTATTCTAAGAAAATATTTCTAAGAAGGTTTCTAAGGGGCACAAATACTACTCCATTCTTCAGAGATATGCTAAAACCTCTGGTTTGCATCTTTGTGAAGATAGATTTATGCTGCTGCAGGATAATGACCTCAAAGCTTTGCAAGAACTGCTAGGTCAAAAAGCCCTGACTGTCATGAACTTTCCTCCACAGTCACCTGACCTCAACCACACTGAACATTTATGGGGGCACTTGAAGACTGAGAAAACCAAACATTGTGTGACATTACTAGAAGGTCTTTGGAACATTTTCAAATCATGCTGGGATAACAAAGGTCATCAGGAGTCCATGCCAGCTCAACTGCACACTGTCATAAAGCAAAAGGGGGGCATTTGCTTACATTTGGTTGCTGACCTAGATATAGTGCAGATTCTTTAATGTTTCTTTTTAATTTTGCATGTCATTTATTTTTTCTAATTGTTATTATTATTATTCCCATTCAAAATAGAGAGATCACAAACAAATTCCTGTTTCTATAATATGGCCTCTTCAAAATGGAGAACCACTTTTACAGAAAAGTCAAGCAACCCTCGGATCATTTTGCTGTCAGTAGAAGACACAGTTATCTGTGTGGGTGGTGAAATTTACAGTTTGAGTGCTTACAGTGCTTCACAAGGACTATCAGAAGAGCAAACAGTGTCTAGACCACAGTTTGGAAGTTCAAGAAGTGTGCTGACTGTTTCTGAACTTGTCATGCTGAGTAAATCAGACCTCCTCCATATATCTGGATAGAGATGTTTGCAGCTGACAAGCGAGTGTTTGGAAGGATGCCCATTCTTGTTGTTTGTCCTGTCTGTACGTGGTGAGGAGAGGCAGCAGTGCCCGGTGTGGGGAACAGCACATCAGGGTAATAGACGAGCTCAAGCTACAGAGGCAAGCAGGGAGTCCTGGGAATTGAGCGCAGACATGACATGTAGTGCTCGGAGCCCCGGGAACACCACCCACCTGTCTGTCAGTCTGCCTGTAGGGCCAGAACCAGGCACCAACAGCCCCCTGCTCCACCCAGAGCTGCAGGAAACAGAGGAGAACAGGGAGCTGGTTGGTTTGTTAGGACGTCAGCGGCTCCTCCTGGGAATCGGGGGTGTTGGCTCAGCAGCTGTCGGAGGCACACAGCTGCTCCGGAGACCTCTCAGCTAGCAGGTGTTTGTACCTGATGTGATTCAGGATTCTCCCAGAGGTGGAGAGAGCAGAGAGCCCCTCCCATCACACACACACACACACACACACACATCTCCCATTTCACCATAACACATGCCCTCCGCTAACAAATCCCATTAGTGCACTTAACTTAAAAACTAAAAATAGGCCTTCTCACTTAATCTTGTTAGTTGTCACCATGTTACAGGCAAAGTGACATGAAGCACACAATCACATCAGCCTCAAAATAGATGGTCACAAGCCTGCTGGAAGTGGCTGTTAACAGATGAAATCTGACACTTGTTAGTTAGGCTTGAGCAGGGTTAATAGGCTGCTTTGAAAGCCAAGTTCAGACATGATGTTCAGAGCTGCATCTCACTTATGCAGAACAGGAAACATACCTTGGTGGAATCATTTAAAATCATCATCTATCATTTTGGTTTGAGCAAATGTAGGATTTACTCTAGAGCAAAGTCTGACTGAATTACAGTTATACAATATATGCTCATTGCTGTATAATCTTAGTGGAGAGACCAAAGCGTACGCAGAATTATTGTTTGCATAATTTGAAAATGAACATTTGATATAAAAATAATAAAATTAAAAATCAGTGTTGAACATTGCCATTTTGTGATGCTCTGGTTGCCTTTATGCATTATAAATTACCTTATTAGATACAGTTCATTGGCATTCTATATGAGACCACAAAATGAGGAGTATATAGCAACTTTTTAAGAGTTTTGTACAGTAAAACAGTGTGAAAATCAAGTCAAAGTTTTTTATAATACTAAAAATTCTCTTTAAACTATTCATTAAAAACAGTTTCAAATGACTTAGAAGGTATTTTCAATAATTTTTACCTTAAGCTTCTTCTTCACCCACACATTCAACCCCTATGACACTGTAGCTGGATTGGACTGTCTCCTCAATAACTGGTGAAATTATTTGTTTGGTTAGTTTTCTGTCTAAATGAAAAGATATCTTGAAAGATGTGCAGTGCAGAGGTGGAAATTACAAGTCCTTTTGCAGATTTAAACTGCTTCTAATGAGCGCCACATGTTGCTGTGGAACGCCTATTGTGAGTTACATGGTGTGAACATATTAGTATAAAATATCTTGCATGTCTGCCTGAACTGCATCGTGGCTCCATTTTAAAGATTCATTACAAGTATGTTTTTGTCACATCACAATTATTTATATATTTATTCATAATATATTGTCTATTATATCTGTCTATTATTTCCTTTTTTTTAAAAATGAGTTCAGCTTTAATAATGTGGCACAATGATAGAGATGCTGAAACATCCTGAGATCTGATCACAGTCAGACCAGGTGTGATATGGCCAGTATGATCACATTCATTTTCTATTTTCTCCAGGCCGAATGTTTATACCAGGTGAAAATGAAAATATTACTTTGTTTAATATACACCGTTTTTTAACTTTGTTCTCATTTTGTCTTACTTAACAAATCACTTTCCGGTCACATCTACTCATTTTGATGTAAACCTGTAATTAAAATGCATGAGACGTTTTTTTTAATAAGAAAAAATACAAGAAAGATTCTTAGTGTAATTACAAGCCATGATGCTGTTTCAAGTCATTTTTGGTTACTACTCAACCCTGGCCTATTTTGGGAATGTTTTTATTCCCTTTTGGCATGTGCTCAAAAGCAGAGAGTAAAGAGGAGAGAGGATCTTGATGAGAGTAATGTTTGAAGTGGTATGTACTCAGCTGTACGTCCTCACAGCTTTGAACAGGACATATCTCGTCATTCATCCGAACCTCTCAAAGGAGTGTCTTTGTGTTTGTCTTTGTTTGAAGGGTGCCTGCATGTGTGTGTGTGTATTTGTGTGTATGTAGTCGCACCTTAAAATGGGAGTAAGTGCACACTACATACAGGGCTTTGAGATTTAAAAAAAGTAGCAAAAACCTCGTTGTGATATCTCCTCAGGTTTGTCTCCCAGCTCATAGTTTATGATTGGTGTCTTACTTGGTGTTTGAAGGTCACGCAGCAGTCGGGAGTAAGAGCAGATATTGGTTTCTGAGTGCGAACATTCGCTCCTTGTGTTGTATTCCTCTGCTGCCATGTCAGAGCTGTGGGAGACACACTCACAGGCTTGTTGGTGGATTTAGTAATTAGCCACTCGTGGATGAAAACAAGGTTCATTCCGGAAATACATGAAGGGTCAGCTGCTCTCACAGCTGCAAACCCAGAGTGTTAATCACATTCGGGTTCATTTGGATGTTTGTTTGTCTGGAGGCACAGAGAGACCTGGGAGCTGATCACTTCTCAGGCAAAGCACTGGTGGAGAAGCACACTGCTCCAAATGTTCTTGCAGAAATGGGTCACGTGATAAGGGTGTGAGGAATGAGGGAAGGACATGTCGTGACTGATAAGATCCAATAAGGAGGCGAATGTGGGCATCATCAGTTCCAAAAGTCTCCATTGTGATCTAATAATTTTACTATTATGTATATTATAAAATTATAATAATTCACTGTTTTAAACACTGGTGTGACCATGACACAAGTCTGAGAGGGTTAAAGCAAAACTTACATTTTTTTTTAAAATATGTGTAATTATTTGAGAACATTAATGGAGCATTTAGCGGCTAAAGAGCCAGATATTGTTCTCAGGAGTTGGTAGAGACCAGAACAGAGCTAAGAGAGAGTGAAAATTGGATTTACATTCATCAGGTGCACACAAATGTGACTCCAAATGAATGATTATGTTGCTTCTACTGGTCTCAAGTGGCCCACCAAATGAGTTATTGCGGGTTTAAGCTAAAGAACGACTCGAAAGGATTCCATTTATTTTAAATAAGGGTTAAATAATGTCCTTTTTAAAGTAAGTTGTGTTGTATGTCATGTATTTAGGCCATTCCTCTTGTAAACCTTTTAATCCAATTAGGGATAAAGAGTAAATTGTGTGTTAACTGTTTTCAAAAAGGTGATTGTCAGGGTTTTTTGTCTGTGAAGGTTCTCAGTCATGCAGGTCATGGTACTCAAGTAAGAGTTGAATCAACTGGACGAACCTACAAACAAAGTCCAGTTGCCTTTGATTCAACTCTTACTTGATTGAGGGGTCTGAAACAGCACTGTTGTCTTTTATACTGGCTGAGGAGATTAGGCTCAGGTGTGCTGGTAGAAGATACCATGTTTAACTAGGTCGGGGGGGGTATGCTGTTTTATCAGTGAAATTGTGGGGGTTTATTAAGTGTTGATTTGACATTTGACATTTGAGGTGGTGAATCCCATAAAAGATAATATTAGTTCAATGTAAGAATGTCAGAAAAGTGATCTAATTATCAAAAATAGGAGGTAATTGATGTAATTCGCTGTTGGTTTGTCCAGAGGGAGGGGCTCAACAGTTAAAAGCCTCTGGCCACCAAGGATCGCGAGAGAGTCAGTTGGAGGGTGGCTGTAAACCAGATGAGACAATTGTGTGATATTGATGTCTTTTTGGTTTTTCCTTGTTGCTGTGGACATCCAAGTTTTTGTTTTTTCACTGTTTTTTTTTGTAAATAGAAGCACCTCCATTTTCTTTGCAACTCCTTTTTGCAACAGCACCTTGCTATGTGTGCGTTCTCAAAGTTAAAAACACGTTGAAATGTAAAGTTGTTTAGATTCAGATAGGAGCAGCCTGGTGTGGTGAAGGTGTACAGTGCAGATATTACAGGCAGACATATAGGAGATGTACAGATCTAAATGAATAGCTGTGTATATATCTTACCTAGACGCTTCTTAAATACGCAGTAGCAGTGTCTAGTAGGATGCCAGAGTAGAGTTGGAGACAAAGGCATCTGCTGTGACAGGTGATAAATAATGGAGGTGTAATATCACAAAATGAACGGCTGCTTTAGAGGAGTGGAGTGGAGGTCAGCAGAGGGTGGAGCTGGAAGCTGAACAGCAGAATCATTCCCTTGTGCATAAGCAAAGATCAATAACAATAATAAAGCACATAGTGGTGAATTATTCATCAATGCTCTGCCCTCTCTCTGTCTCCCCTTCTCTCTTCTCCCTCCACAAGGTCCCCAGCTGACTCAACTCCAGCAATAAGAGCTACAGTACGCTGCCGCTCCCGTCTGTCTCCATCCAACTTTGGAGAATTTGGTTTCACTAACAAAGAGTCCAAATGCATATTATTAACTTTGTTTTTCCTCACATGTAAATACCTTTGATGAGTGGATAACTTCATCTTTGATCACAAACAGACTTTGGAGCGTGCACCAGTTCTGTCAGAGGATGAAATGTGTCAGGCTCTGTGAAGTAGACTGTGGTGACTGCCATTTATAGTCTCTCCCCGGCTTGCTGCGCAAATAAAAGATGAGAAGTCGATGAGTCAGGTGAATTCGCTGTCCCCAAAAATATCAGGAATTCAAATAGTTAAAGGAAAATGATTATATTTTTCAGCTTGGGTCTTGTTCTCATAACTATATCCATTATGTCTATTGGTCATGATAACATTGTAGTTACCACGTCTGTTGTAAAGATTTGGGAAAAGCAAACCTCGGCAAGCCTACTATAGCTTTCCAAAAAAATTCTGTGAGTTAGAATTCTTCTGCAGCTAGTGTGTTTTATGAAAATCCAAAAAAGTCATGAGTCATTTCTCATTTCTCCTCTACTTTCTAGTAGAGTAAAAGTAGAAATACTATACTGTAAAAAATACTCAAAAACTTTGAGATTTTTGCAAATTTATTAAAAATAAAAAAACTGAGAAATCACATGTACATAAGTATTCACAGCCTTTACCATGAAGCTCAAAATTGAGCTCAAGTGCATCCTGTTTCCACTGATCATCCTTGAGATGTTTCTGCATCTTCATTCCACCACCTGTGGTAAATTCAGTTGATTGGACATGATTTGGAAAGGCGCACACCTGTCTATATAAGGTCCCACAGTTGACAGTGCATGTCAGAGCACAAAGCAAGCATGAAGTCAAAGGAATTGTCTGTAGACCTCCGAGACAGGATCGTCTCGAGGCACAAATCTGGGGAAGGTTACAGAAAAACTTCTGCTGCTTTGAAGGTCCCAATAAGCACAGTGGCCTCCATCATCTGTAAGTGGAAGAAGTTCGTAACCACCAGGACTCTTCCTAGAGCCGGCCGGCCATCTAAACTGAGCAATCGGGGGAGAAGGGCCTTAGTCAGGGAGGTGACCAAGAACCCGATGGTCACTCTGTCAGAGCTCCAGAGTTCCTCTGTGGAGAGAGGAGAACCTTCCAGAAGGACAACCATCTCTGCAGCAATGCAAAAATCAGGTAGAGTGGCCAGATGGAAGCCACTCCTTAGTAAAAGGCACATGGCAGCCTGCCTGGAGTTTGCCAAAAGACACCTGAAGGACTCTCAGAGTATGAGAAACAAAATTCTCTGGTCTGATGAGACAAAGATTGAACTCTTTGGTGTGAATGCCAGGCGTCACGTTTGGAGGAAAGCAGGCAGGCTCATCACCAGGCCAGTACCATCCCTACAGTGAAGCATGGTGGTGGCAGCATCATGCTGTGGGGATGTTTTTCAGCGGCAGGAACTGGGAGACCAGTCAGGATAGAGGGAAAGATGAATGCAGCAATGTACAGAGACATTCCTGGATGAAAACCTGCTCCAGAACAGGTGACCTCAGACTGGGACAACGGTTCATCTTTCAGCAGGACAACGACCCTAAGCAAACAGCCAAGATATCAAAGGAGTGGCTTCAGGACAACTCTGTGAATGTCCTTGAGTGGCCCAGCCAGAGCCCAGACTTGAATCTGATTGAACATCTCTGGAGAAATCTGAAAATGGCTGTGCACCGACGCTTCCCATCCAACCTGATGGAGCTTGAGAGGTGCTGCAAAGAGGAATGGGTGAAACTGCTCAAAGATAGGTGTGCCAAGCTTGTGGCATCATATTCAAAAAGACTTGAGACTGTAATTGCTGCCAAAGGTGAATCAACAAAGTATTGAGCAAAGGCTGTGAATACTTATGTACATGTTATTTATCAGTTTTTTTATTTTTAATAAATTTGCAAAAATCTCCCAAAAACTTTTTTCACGTTGTCATTATGGGGTGTTGTGTGTAGAATTTTGAGGGGAAAAAATGCATTTAATCCATTTTGGAATAAGGCTGTAACATAACAAAATGTGGAAAAAGTGAAGCGCTGTGAATACTTTCCTGATGCACTCTAGCATTTTCCCATTGTATGTGGTTGATGTGGACGTTACTTTAACTACTTTGCTGCTGGGTAGTTTAATCTATAATAATGTATCATATTTACATAAGTTGCTCATATAAATGTCAGAAGTGTTTTCATGCGTTGAACATGAAAATATTCACACAGAAACAGTTCTTTAGTGTTCTAGTGTCCCCGTCCATCTATCTGGATATGCTGACATTAAAAAAGCAACAGCCCAGTAACAGCAAAGCCTCAGTAAATTATGTGATGTAGAAAATGGCATTGATGTGACTCACTATATCTTTAAGTAATATGGTCCCCATAAGTCCCTGGGCTGTGCTGCTGCTGTCCTCATCAAGTCCCTGGGCTGTATGTGTGTGAATATGCGTGTGATAATAGAGACCTTTTATTCTGAAGGAACTGCTGCTCCTCCTTGCTATTCCAACAACAGTGGTTTCAGTAAAGCAATGAATTAACAGAATAGCAAGAAATCTAATGAGAGCTCAGCTGCAGTTGTTTATTTCTGCCGGTGCCCTCGTGCACTCCTCTAAAAATGAGAACAGAGCAGTGCAGATTATTAGCACAGCATGTGCCTTAATAACTAAACAGGTTTTTTTGTGCTGTGTCACCGCAAATAGCTGCTTTTTATCAAGCTATATATTCCACGTTCCAGTATTTGGAAACTAATTATAGTTGTTATCGGGCCTGTAAACAGCAATGCTTTTCACTGTTTTAATTACACACAAAAAGGCCAGTCAGCATTTCTCTAATCGCTTGGTGTTTTGTTCTAAGCATTTCTGCTGCGCTCGTTCTCAGCCCATTAACCCAGAAGGCTGGGAGCTCATGTATGATTGATCACTCATGACACATGTCGGTCAAAACTGTGTGTGTGTGTGTGTGTGTGTGTGGGGGGAAGTTACCTGGGGTATCAAATATATGGATCATTAAAAAAAAAGTCAGACTTACATGCTGGTTTTGGTTGGTTCGCCAGCAAGATGGAAACAAGATTCACATGGTGATCCTTAATGGGGAGCAGCCGAAAGAAGAAGAAGACGAAGAAGAAGGAGAAGAACATAAAGGAAAGTAGGGTCATCTGAGACATATACAGGTTAGAAGCTGAGATGAGAGAGGAGAGGAGCATAATCTTTGTTGTGGCCTAGAATATTCAGGATTTTGCCCTAAAATGCACTAAAAGTCATTAAGACACTTCTTAACATAATCTTCCAGTAGTAGTAGTAGATAGTAGTTGTCATGACAGACAGTAAAGGGGGAGTAACAATACAAACTATTGCACTGAATTATTCAATCAAGATCTCCATTGTGTCTGTGTCTGTTGACAACTACAGACCAGGTTACAATGAAATTTGACAATTCTTAATCGTTCTGTGACCCACTGACTTCTTGTCTTGTCAAAGGTATTTTGAAAAAAGTGGCCACGCTATTATATACTATTAAATATATCCTGGATATTCATGATCCCGGATGATCCTTGTGTGTTTACAGACCACCTCCGACTTAATAACCCCATGACCTTTATAGTCATAAAAAGGTTCTGTAATGTGGGTGTAATGAACATTGCACCCTCAGGGGTATTATTGTAGGGACTAGTCATTATTGTGACAGATATTAAGCTAAGATGAAATGCCCCCTTTTTAGTCATTGTTATGTTATGTTATTGAATTGTTTTTCACTATGGTACCAGTAGGGATAATGTTAGTCTCTCTACCCGAAGATGTGTTTACAACTACAGAGATGTCATAGTCTCCAGAGGGGTGTTTTTTTGTCTCGTGCCACCATCAGGTCAATTTGTGTCCATGGCAAGGTACCTTGAAAAATATAAAACTTCTCTTAAACATGGATGTACCCATGTGTCTTATTTCAAGTGACCATTAGCTAGTGGTCATGCCAGACCAAGTGAGACTAGCAGCAAAGCCAAAGAGTGTATAGAACTGAGCAGGTTTTATTGCTTGTGAAATCCACTTTTAATTTCTAAGAGGATGAATGTGTCATTACTTCTTTCAAAAGTAAAACATGTTGAAAGGAAAGTTATACTCAGTAGATTGCCATGATGTTTGCTGAATACCCATTTAGATTTCAATGACCTTGTGACCTTTCCATTAGTGCCATTAGGATGCTGTTTCTTGCAACAGTTTTGTATTCACTGTGTAATAAACATTGTAGCCTTTTCTTTGCTTTAAAGTTTAGTTACTAGTCAGTTTCTTCTCGGCATATAAACTCTATGACTGAACATAGCTGATTGCACCTGTGAATCTAAGCTCTATCATAGCTCACTTGCAAATCCCCCACAGTCATGTTAGCTCCCCCTGCCGTCAATTAAACTGTATTTTTACCTGAACTTTCTCCTCACAGTGAGAAACTTTTCAAGTGCTATTTGATTTTTCTGATCAGACACCCTGTGCCCGTCCACTGCACAGAGGATTTCCCCCAAGATTGTCACTGACAGTGCACTTTAATCTAGAGCATCTCCAGACAAATTTGGTGTGCTGAGGATACCTGCAAACACTGCATCATGCTTAGCATCGCAGAAAAAGACTGTCACTATTTTGTCTTCTCTCTCCGAGTGATGCTGCTACTAGTTCGATCAAAACATTCCTGTCTCGAAGCCCGGCAAGGAGAAAACAGTGGAGTTTTTTTAGGTCACGCTGTATGAGAATCTGCTTTATAGACAAGATAAATAACTTCCACACTCTGCTTTCAGGAGTGATCCCACCTGGCGGGAGCAGAGGTGTTTTTTCAGAAGTGAGCAGCGTGAGACATTTTACCAGCACTGTAGACTAGAATGATACTGTCGTTTAAGAGGGAAGTGGATTTTTATTTTCTCTGAACTATATGATTCTCTCTATCTCTTGAATATGCACAGACAAACTCCGCCAGATTGCCAGAGCCACTGTAAATTCTCTTAGCTCCTTAAATAAAAGTTGATGCTTTGGCTCAGTGCATAGTTTATAGAAATAAATGCTCCATAATTGATCATTCTGTACGGACCCCTCTTGTGCATCAGGCCTGGCACAGCTGTTCTAGTTGTAGCTCCTCGACTGGACAAACAAGTAATTTCTTTGTATGCTTATAAATAAGTCATAAAGCATGTGCAGTGAGTGGTGCTCTTGGATTATTAGTACAACAGAGGGGAGTCTGGTGAGAGCTACTGTGAATCTGTAGGTCGGGGAAGTCAATTGAAACTGATACCCTCCATTTTATAAGTTTGACTGTTTATTCTTCAAAACAAGACTATGTAGCTTTTCCCGAACAGTAGCCACTGTGTGTGACGATACCTTACAGGTCATATTTAGCTTCCGTATTGAACCCATATACCATACTGCATAGTTTGTATTGCATCATTACATGGCACACAGTTAACATAATATCATGTATGTTCCTATCGGATGCATATCCAAGACCATTTTGGTTGTTCATCACTTTGCCCAAATGATTTGTACCCCACACCAGCACACCAACTGTAACTGACCTGCAAACAGGATTCACGTCAACAGTCAAGTTTTTCTGAAGACTCGATATATCCATCTTGGCATGTAATAGCACAAAAAGGCCTTAAAATTGAAAAATCCTGGATGCCTCGTGATAGCTGTAGTCCGGTGTTCAAGGCAGTTACTTGAATTGATATAGTGTTTTATACAGTATATTGTCACTGTGCAGTATTTTTAACCCCGAGATGACCATAGCTATAATCATACAACTGTACCGAGTTATCCGGTGATTGAGAGGTTACGTGGTTGCTTGCAAGTGGTAAACATGGAAATCTTTAACATCTGTTCCCTTCATACCATGTGACGTAAATGCGGCATTAGCAAAGTGTCAATTATGGGATAGTGGTAAATGCCAACAAGTAGCGTAAGAGTCAAGCAAGTAAGAGTCAAGAAGTCTGCAAGTGACACGGTGATGTCAGCTACAACATCTGTCCTTGCAAACTTCCAACAGTAGCCAACATAAGCTACTGGACATATCAGACCGAGTAAGACTGTTTACTCGGTCGACATGAATATATAATCTAATATGTGTCCAATGTACAGTGTTAGAGTTCCTGTTTAATCTTAACGCAAATGACACTGAAAAAGGTGGATATCTCCATACTTGTACGGTCAGATTATATGGTGTGTTTTGCTGGGAAGAAAAATATCGAACAGGCTTTTTTTTCATTGTAAACAATTGAATTTATAGCTCCCACTTGTTTGAGAGATACAGGCTGTAATGAAAAACATTTCTTTTCTAAATGGGACTCCACAAACACAGGGCTGGCCCCTGGCTAACTGGCTTTATTCTTCTGATTTGTCAGACTGATGAAATTACAATTGCTCTGCTGGGCTCCCTTCGGACGTCACCACAAGGCAATATGAGTGAAATGTTTTCCAGCCACACTGGGGTCAAAAGCTCTCTCTACTTGTTTATGAGATGCTCCAGAGGATCTTCTCTATTGGTAATGGTAGGCAGTATAAAGGCTAGATTAGAGTGCAGTTGGTCCTATTGAAATAGTGCTACGACTTCTGAATAGATCCATTATTCCATAATGTGATTTACCCAGTCACACTGTGGTAAGAGTGCAGATGCAGGCAGCTATTGATCTGCAAAAAAAATGAAGAAACTCTTTTCTTTAATTACAGTGAGGCAAACATTTCTGTGCTCTGTCTGTATGAAAGGATGCAGTGCCCTCTCTTGGATAAAGAGATGAATTCTTTCATTTCCTCTGAAGGTCAAAAGAGCCATAAGCATCAACATAATGTGACTATTCCTGCACTTCCTTATGTCCTTTTATGTACCTGTTGAAGATTTTTAGAGATTGAGATTTTGAAGTCCATCCTTTCATTTAGGCCAAGAAGAAAACAAAACAGGAATGGTCCAAGAACTGGGATTGGGTCCCATATGAAATAACAGATGGGGTTGAAAAAGAATGAGTTCAGATATTGTAAATCCTTCTGAGAATTGCCTTTTTATTTTTCTCATATATTTTTCACACATTTTTTTTCCTCTTGAGATTGTGATTCTGTCTCATTTGGGATCGATTCCATCACTTCTAAAAAAGGAAGTTTAACCTTTGTGTAACATTAAAACTCCACTAATAAAAATGTTTTTAATAACAATAGATCAGACTATGTGCAATATGAAACCTGTCACTCATAGTGACAAACCCGCTCTGCATTTCCCATCTGCTCTATGGAGCATTTTAGCCTCTTTCAGCTTATTGTTTTGTTCTTTTACAGTGGTAAACTCACTACTTGCCCAGAGTGCAGAGTGAGTTGCAATTAGCTGGTAAACATATTGGAGCATTTAGCAGCCTGTCAGATATTTTTCTCATGGTCAAAAGGAGGTTAAAGATAGGACTTATGCTTGTCTTATTATTATATTCATATTTTGTTTCCTCTCCTTGCACACTAATTGATGAATTATGAATTGAATTAATTGATTCATTGGCAATTTTAGGTCACCATATAGCATCTGACATATTAAAGTTGTGCTGTGTCAGTAAACATTTACACAGTGTTAAAATTAGCATTCATTTGGAGTAATATCTCATATATAGCAAGCCAATGAAGGTTGATGAGTGATGACATTGAACCAAGCAATAAAGTTGCAGGTGGTAAAACCAACAGTTAGACTAAAACTGCAAAAAAGCTCCAGGAGAACTGAAGAACTGCGTGATAATTCTCTGTGGGTATAAGCCCTTTGAGAATAACACATTTGATCCATTCTCAAAGTAGAAATATTGATTAGAAGAACTTCCATCTTCTACATAGAAAGATGGATTATTCACCAATCATCAATTGTTTAGACCAAAACACTATTTTATGGCTTGTTTTTCATATTCACATTCCTGTCTCAAAGCTGGGCCCTCGCAGCTCGCCTGTACATTAGATCGAATGTGATTCTGGAGTGAGCAGACATAAATAAATAAATGTAACAAAGCAGTGGTTGGTGAGTGAGTGTTTTCTCTAATGGCACTGCAGCACTTTTCAGGCGTGTTTGGGTGTGGCTTAATCACTTGTAAGACTTGATTGAGTGTGTGTTAATAAACATTAGGCTATCTCTCTTCCCCTGGTGATTAGTGGTTTATGTGCCTTGCTCTCTGCAGGCTGAAGACGCAGTCCTGAAGATTGATGGAGGGCCATGCTATTCAAACAGCAGGCATTGCTGAGACAGAAGCTCTTCGTTCTGGGCAGCCTTGCGATCGGAAGTGTCCTCTATCTCGTGGCCAGGGTTGGGACCTTGGATAGGTAAGGAACCACTGTCACAATACATTACTTTCATTTAAAGTAACTCAAGTAACAATGTTATCTTTCTTAAAAATCACACTATATTACTGATTCATTTCACTCAGTTTTAGGGAATTTGTGAATCAGTGCAGGCAACCGCTGCATGAATTTGTTTAATGTGCTCCTTCATACAAGAACTTGGCTGTTCTTATGACACAAGTTATGTCAGCCACAGATGTCAAGACATTTTGCCCTACATTGAGCCTGTCAGGTGCTGTGTCAAATAGGTTCTGCCCGTTCTCCAGAATGAGGCAGAATTTGTACTGTACATAACATGAGAGAACAAGTTGTACAAACATTCCACCATGCCTAGTTTTTGAGTTAATGGTAATAGTTATTAAAAATTATTGTTGGTTAAAGGCATAGGTCAACATTTTGGGAAATAAGGTCAATCGCTTTCTCCCAGCCAGTGAGAAAAGAAGGTCGAAACCACTCTCATGTCTATATGTAATGTATGGTGAGTCTGGAGGCAATTAGCTTAGCTTAGCATAAAGGTTAAAGCAGCAGAACTGCTAGTTTGACCCTGTCCAACGTTCAAAAATACACTTACTAGCACCTCTAAAGCTCTCAAATTAGCAAGGTATGTCACATTTGTTTTGTTATGTGTATAACTTTTCTGAAATATCAACTTAACCTTAACGAATTTGGAAAGTTTTGGGCTGTGGCTGAAATAATTTCCCATTTATATAGTGCATTATATTTACCCTGCATCATTTTTTTTGAGTGTCTTAAGGTGAAAATTATTCACTATACAGTACCCTCAAAAATTCTACAATACAAAAAGAGTAATGTCCATGACATGTAAACTACCATTTGCTGACAATCCCACAATGCAATGCATCACATTTTATAGATGTGACACAACACCTATCAGCGATGATGGAAAATAATATTGAATCAATAAGTCTCTAATAGCTCAATTAACTGCTCAATATAGAGTTAACTACCATGTCTACTGGCTTTTTGGGGAGTAGTGAATGAGTGAATGAGGCAGTGGTTTTGTACACTACATGACTACATGGTCCACTTCTCATACACTGCAAACATTTCCACCTTATCATGGCACTTTATCTAGTTTTAAATCCTTACATAATTTCTGTTCTGTTTGAAGAATTAACTTGGGTCATTTTGCTTGACTTGACACCAATTTCCAGAAAGAATTTCCACAAGCAGATTTTTCACTTGTAAGAAAACTATACTTTCAAGTCTCAATAATAGACTAAATTTTCTTCATGAGATGGAGATTTTTTTGCATATCAGATGAAAAGAGATTTTTAAAAAAGAAAAAACATGAGTTTCGCAAAGCACTACCGACATTCACACAGCAAAATATGTTTGTTTATTGCTTCCCGAGTGTTTAGCGCTAAAAAGTTGGTAAATTAAAAAAAAAAAAAAAAAGTGCTCTAGTAGTTTAAACTGCCAAAGACTTTATTTGAAATGACCTTAAGGATTCTTGTAATGGATAAGTCATAATAGTGTTGAGACTGAAGGTGTCTTTTTTGCATTTTTCTTTTTCAGGCTACAGCCCATTTGCCCCATTGAGAGCAGACTGCCCCCTCCTGAGCCAGAGCAAATTCCTCTCCGCACCCTGCAATTTAAGCGTGGCCTGCTCCATGAACTACGCAAGGGCAATGCCACCAAAGAGCAAATCCGCCTGCACAACCTGGTCCAACAGCTGCCTCGGGCCATCATCATCGGGGTGCGCAAAGGGGGCACCCGCGCCCTGCTGGAGATGCTCAACCTGCATCCAGCAGTGGTCAAGGCCTCGCAGGAGATCCACTTCTTTGACAATGACCAAAACTACGCCCGGGGCATTGACTGGTACAGAGAGAAAATGCCCTTCTCCTTCCCACATCAGATTACCATTGAGAAGAGCCCTGCCTACTTCATCACAGAGGAGGTCCCTGAACGCATCTTCAAGATGAACTCCTCCATCAAGTTGCTGATCATCGTCCGGGAGCCCACCACCAGAGCTGTGTCCGACTACACGCAAGTGCTGGAGGGCAAGGAACGCAAAAACAAGACCTACCACAAGTTTGAGAAGCTGGCTATCGACTCCAACACCTGCGAGGTGAACACAAAGTACAAAGCGGTGCGGACCAGCATTTACACCAAACACCTGGAGCGCTGGCTGAAATACTTTCCCGTGGAGCAGTTCCACATTGTGGATGGGGACCGCCTCATCGCCGACCCCCTACCAGAGCTGCAGCTTGTCGAGCGCTTTCTCAACCTCCCCTCGAGGATCAGCCAGTATAACCTGTACTTCAATGCCACCAGGGGATTTTACTGTCTGCGATTTAACATTGTCTTCAACAAGTGCCTGGCAGGCAGCAAGGGCCGCATCCATCCAGAGGTGGACCCATCAGTGGTGACTAAACTGCAGAAATTCTTTCACCCCTTCAATCAGAAGTTTTACCAGATCACTGGTAGGACATTCAACTGGCCATGATGAGCTCTGGACTCCTTCTATGAGATTCTGTGGATTGGTGTTTTGTTTTTTTTTATAAATGCCAAGCTACAAGATTTCAAAAGATATCAAAAGCACTTTGACTGAATTTAATACAAGAACGACAGTGTGACCAAATATAAAAGGAACTTGATGTAAATTTGTTTTTACGTGTGTGAAAATAAAACAAAGGAGTTCAATGGTTTGACTAAGAGATTCAGTTCAAAGCACTTCATCTTGAAATGAATTCACCTGTCTATCAGTTTTCCATAAAGAGAAAAAACCCAGTACTGAACTGTGTGATGAACTGAAGAGATTATTTTTGTTGCTCTTTAAAAGACTATCATGCTGTTAAGATGAGCTTTAAGTGTGATGCTTTTCTCATGATAAAACACCTTAAAAGATGAAAATGACATTTGATAAACAGAATTGTTCATTTGTTCCCTGTCATGTTGTTTATTTGACAAAAACTGCATGTGCAATTAGGATGCCATTATAACACTGGAGACTTTTGTGTTCATTGTCTTTTGTTGTCAGTTCATACTGTTTTTCATCACATTTTATTTTTAATTCATGCTGTGATTAATCCATTAGAAGGTGACCTCTTTTAATTCTCCACACAGTACCCAGTCTGAAGATCAGGCTCATCAAAATAGGATCTAGTGTTTCAAGCTTGACTCAAACCATTCACAAAACCTTGAAAGCATTTAAGACTCAAGCTTGTGTTTTTAATGTGATTATGTTGTTTGCTCCCCCTACAGCTTATTCATTGGTTTGTGAAATACCTGGCAGAAAAGCAATAGTGAAAAAAAAAGTTGTCCTCCAATGATGACTGTTTATTCTATGATGATTAGCAAAATTTGTCTGTTTCTGTGCAAATATTCATTCTGTATCATATATCATATGTGTGTTGTTAAAAAAGGTGAAATTAAAAGAATGTGTAAACACTTGTCAGCTGATTTATTGTTTACCTTTGTTTCACTTTTGCCATTGACAGGAATAGTTCAATATTTTTCCCTGCCTCGTCCCTGTCTCTCTCTCTCTCTCTCTCTGAGCTCTAAGAATTATATCAATTTTCTCATCTAACTCTCAGAAAGGAAGTAAACAAGCGTATTTCTCAAAATTACTTTAAACTATTCTTATATTGTGCATAATACATTTATATTTAAATTATAACATAATTATTGACACACAGCAGATCCCGAGACAGGGTAGACTATCAGTGTAGGAGTTTGTTTCTAGGCCAAATGTTCTGTCGCTTGTCGTCTGCAGCACACACAGCACCTGATTGGTGAATACTGCACAGAGATCAGGGGGGCCTCAGGCCTTATTTTAACCCTAAGGCCTCCTAGCACATGAATCCGGCCCTCACCGTGCCCCGGGTCCACAAGCAAAACCATGCCTGCTTTGGAACCTTTCCTCGGAAGCAAACGCTTCCGACCTCTGACCCCCTAGAATTTCTCTAAAGGAATCAAGTGAATCAGGCAATAGCTGCCTACTTCAGTAAGATATGATTTAAACATGATGGTCATATAGTAAGGTGGTTTAGCTGGTGGTGGATTATGGGTAGACCAGGGTGTAACAAAGATGATGCTGGCACCTAGTGTTGTGTCAGATCAATGAATAAAGAGCTTCATGCTTTCCTCTCTCACTTTGAAAGAAGTGACCTTTCTACATAAATCATGGCAAGCACATTTTAACACTTTGTTTCTACAATACTTAATAGGCCATTCAGCTCATCTGTCAGACCCTCTTGTGTTTCCCTTCAGAATGGGTTGATCACATATTTAAATGTAAAGTGAAAACTAACTTACTCAGGATGTTTTTGGTTCCTGTCTCTCATCTTCCCTGCCACTTCCTGACGTCCGCGGCGGCCCCGCCCCCTCTGCGGTGGCCCCTCCCACTTCAGCAGCGCTCCGCTCCATCGTGTCTTCATATCGTCCATTCAAACCTCCGTCTGCGAATTCAAACCAACTTTTTTTTTTTAAAAAAGTGCTCCGAACATGGCTTACACGACCGCGGGTGGCACCAAGAAGAAGGTCTGCTACTACTATGACGGTACGGGACATCCTGAGCGGCTCAATGAGGAGCCCTAATTGGGGCATCTGGCAGGCTAACGCTAGCCGCTTAGCTAGGTGCTGCTGGTTTAACACAGGCTAGCTAACCGACGAGGCTAACGTTAATGACATCGCTTGAATGGTCTCGGTGGTGCTAACTAGTGCGTGTTAACTGGTTAAAAATACAGTGTAGCTAACCTTATATGCACCTTACGAAGGGAGAGTGAAAGTGTACAAATTAACGTAAGATAATGATAAATTAATGTTGAAGATATTAGCTAAATGTGGTTAACGTTGTAATGCCAGCTCTTATTATCATCATTGTTTGAGGCAGCCGTGGGCCAGGCTTTGTGGACTGTTGTTTTCATGGTGGAGGAAGTAAAAGAAAATGTCAAACTTTAGTCTGTCACAAGTTAAAGTTATATTTTGGAAACTCTTTCACCCTCACTGTGTATTCAGGCCTAATTGATGTGTACTCAGTGGACTGGGTGTTTCCGCCTCTGTGGGTCCAGATGAGCAGGATTTCACAGTCCTGACCCACAAAGTGTCCACATGCCCTCACCTATTTTTAAACTCAGCAGATCGGGCCAATGAGGACATAATTAGTCATTGTATCTGCTGAGCTGGCTTTCCTATTAGTTTAGAATGGAGCAGTGCCAAAAAGAGTCCCTTGATGGCCTAGCTTGCTGTTTGTAGCTTTTGGATAGAGTTGATTATACACACCAATATTGACCAAACTGTCATAGGCCTGTGTGAGAACTCCCATCACATGGTGGATTTCTGATTTTGAAATTTGAACTACATTTGTTCACATCCAGGAAATAGTCCCTGACAAGTGCTGTAAAAACTGGAGAGGTTATTGCTTAACGATGGCAAATACAGCAGTTCCCAAATACCAATATCTCAGACCAGGAAGGCACATCAGTAGAAACTGTCATGTGTCTGTATATGTGTTTGTAAAATATTATTATAAAAGAATCGATAATAGTGATAGAATAAGAACTTTTAAGTGGCACAACACAGGCAAATAAGAATCAGTGAAAGTAAATTATGATAACAAGAACATGAACAATAATTGTAGTATATGTTGTAACAATGATTAATGGTCATGGTGACAAAGCAGCAGCTATGATAATAATGTTAAGAATGATTTTATTGACAGTACTCATTATATTTAATGACCAACACTGTTAACACAAGGAGAAAGAAGGAAACAATGACATAAACTTCAATTATAATAGTAATGAAAAGAGAGATCAAGGATGAACTGGTACAGCGTTGTGATCTCAGGCTCAGTGATGTTAATTGCTGAGCCTGTCTGAAAACAGAAACTATACTGTACATTGGTGGCATTTTAAAGATTTCTGTCTTCAGTGGGAACCAATGGGCTTAGGACTAAGAGCCAGAGACAGAATGGAGAAGTCAGAAAGTATTGAGAGATGGACTGATACATTGTTGGTTTGGCTTTTTCTAATGTGATTTGTTGACATAAAAATGTTGAATAGCAGCAACCTTATCCTTTAAGATCACTTTAGGACTGCATGTGAAAATATGAATTATTTTGATATTTGAATCTGTGAAGCATGTGATGCATCTTGAACACAATGGAATGAATTCCTTAGATATCTGTCTACTTGCATTTAAAATTGTTCCATGTGCTTCTATGGCTCCTTTCTTTAGAATGCATTTTTTTACTTATTGATGACCCATGTTGAGGCAATAGAAGTGCTCACTAGCACTTCATTATTAATTAATCATTTCAGTAATTTTTCTAGCAAAAATGTCAAACATTGGCTGGATCCAGCTTCTTAAGAACTTTGGACTCTTTGGAAATTGTGATGAGCATTTTTCACAATTTTTACATTTCATGGACTAAACTGATCCTGAAAATAAAAGGATGATTAATTGATAATGACAATATTTGTTAGTTGCTTCCCTAATATGCAGCTAGACAATGACATTTTGGTCATTGTAAAATGTGATTAGTGATGTGTCTTTTTTTTTTCTTACAGATTAAGTAAACACACTTTCAGCCACCCTGGTTAACATATCCATGTTGCTGATTATTATTTCTCAAAACTTAATCACATGTAAATATATTCTGAGAGCCCCACTAGTCATCCCTAAAATGTCGTCACAGTTCTAATAACGAGGCATATGTTCAAAAATGTTGTGATTTTAGATTTTTTTGTCTGTATCATTTAGCCCTCCTTATTAGACAGAACATGACACATGCACCTACTGTTGCTCATGAAAATGGTCTTCAACTTGTTATATTTCTCTTTGCAGGTGACATAGGAAATTATTACTATGGGCAAGGGCATCCCATGAAACCACATCGTATCCGGATGACTCACAACCTGCTTCTGAACTATGGACTGTACAGGAAAATGGAGATCTATGTATGTTCCTAACCACTGAATAATTTAATAATATCCTTTATTGTATTCTGCACTATTGTATCAGAATGTGAGACGTTAATAAAACATGAATGTTGTTGAAGTCTTCTTCCTCTCTCCCCTAGTTAGAATCCAGCTGCTTTGTTTTGTGTTTCAGAGACCACACAAAGCCACAGCAGAGGAGATGACAAAATATCACAGTGATGACTACATCAAGTTCCTCCGGTCTATACGGCCAGACAACATGTCCGAGTTCAGCAAGCAGATGCAGCGCTGTAAGTAGTGTGCAGGCTCCTTGTGCAGGGTTCTCCCCAAGGCTGCAAGCAACAATTATTTTCATTACCAAGTCATTTGCAGATGATTTCTTATGCGATTAATTGTCCCAGAGCTCAAGATGACATCTTCAAAATGTCTTGTGACAAGGTGGCGATGGACAGAGGGGATGTGTGAATACAAACTCACATGCAGGAGATAGGAGGCAGTGCTGCTGGTCAAACATCAAACTGAAGATGATAATTAGCTGGATACATATTTTACCCAATATGGAGTCGGATAGTGACTTTGGCTCTGCCTCTCTGTCCGCTTCCTGTGACTAAAACCACCATGTCACCATTTGAAAAACAGAACACATCACAAAGAACAACACCCAGTTTTAGTATAAAAAAATCATTGAAAACTCAACAATTTCATCAGTGCTGCAATGGGAACCCTGTTCATAGGTCAACACTCTTAATAAGCTGTTGGTCTTGTTCTGTTGATGTGCTCACATTCGAAACTGATCAACAAATGTTTTAATCTTTCAGTCAATGTTGGAGAGGACTGTCCTGTGTTTGATGGCTTGTTTGAGTTCTGCCAACTCTCTGCTGGTGGCTCTGCTGGTAAGTTAGAAGAAAATTGATAGAGGCTATCACCTGCAGTTTTTATTACTAAATATTAACTGACAACATTTTGCACCACTAGCTGGCTTACAAAAAGTGGTAAGTGAGTCCCTTCAACTCTTGCAATGCAAGATATCTATACAGATATTTGCCAGATTTCTGTTCAGACACAGCCAGTGCATGCTGGGATAGACCCCAGTATGCATTGAATAAGAGGCATGATACATCCTTGACAGGTCACCACACCATCACAACATGACCACACACAGAAAAACACATTCACACATACATTCACCCCTACTGGCAGTTTAGAGTCACTAGCTCACCTGATTTGCATTTGTTTGGACTGTGGGAGGAAGGCATTATATACTATATCACTATATACATATACATACACTACAATAAAGATTATTAAACTAAATTTTTGCTACTAGACTTCATTTTTTTGTGATATTAGAGATTTTCTATTAGAATATGTCACACCTTAGTGACAATGATTCCTTAGTTAAACAAATGAGTGTAACATCATTATGATAAGATCATCATTTATGGTATTCACAGTGTCACTAAATCACTGTCTCCGTTTAGAGCAAAGTGTAAGATGAGCTAAAGTAGGCTTTACTGCAGGGATGCTGGAGCACCATCTGTCTGTCTGTCGCTATCTCTAAGAGGATTTCATTACCATGCTTTTGATAACTGAATCTTTTAGAGAGAAATTTCTCTATAAACTATAATAAAATTGCTTACAGAATAAATTTTGGTATTTAATGTTAAAACCCATAAAATCTCTGTCTGTTTCAAATCCAGTCCAGAGTATTACTTTCAATATTAAATATTCATGACCAAATAAACAACAGACTAAAGTTAAAACTTCATCAGGGCCATGTTGGGGTTGATTTCTTTAGTTTAACAGGTAACTTTTCAACATCAGCAAACATGACAGCTGTCATGAGATTGTGACTCAAATAAATCCTAATTGTTACATAGAAGTACATTTTACCAACCAACCAACTCCTACCAACTTCAAACTAGTGAGAAGAGCATGGACAGATATTTATCAGTTAAAATAAGCAAAACTGCTGCAATTCTGAAGAGAAATTTAAAAAACTGTTCACCAGCTTCTTACTAGGAGTGATGGGGTCCTCCATCGCTAATAGTAAGAGGCTAGTAGAAAGAAAAGTTTTTCATTGGCATTAGTAATTGGCAAGCTGGCTGAAGTTACTCCTTTTGGAGTAATAGTTTGATGGAATGACACATCCTCTTGTGAACAGTTTTGTATAGTCCTGCATTTGTGGCAACAATAAACATAATCACACACACATATATATATATATAAAACCAGTTGAGAATGAATGACATCAGGCCACTTGGTGTGTCATTTAAAGGGAGCCATACAATACACTAACACATTTTTAAATCCTGTTGGTAAATTAGTTAGATCTGTCATAATGGTACTGAAGTATCAGTCATGTACATACACACATTATTTATAACAACAAAAATTAAAAAAGCCAAATTTTACCAAATGAAAGATGTGTTTTCTGTTGTGCACAGCTGGTTCAGTGAAATTAAACCGACAGCAGACTGACATCGCAGTGAACTGGGCTGGAGGACTCCATCATGCAAAGAAGTCCGAAGCCTCTGGATTCTGCTACGTTAATGACATCGTGCTAGCCATCTTGGAGCTGCTTAAGTGAGTTTTACCAACAGCTGCAGAAATTTCCATTCCACATAATGTCCATCTGCATGTATGAAAATGCAGTAAATGACAGCAAGCACAAGAACATTTTACATGAGAGCAGAAATAAAGTCTCTGAGCCCTGATCTGCAGGTTATTTCTCTTGAAAATACAGTGTTAAGCAAACAACGTACTGCTTGTACTTATTTCAGCTCTGCCTATGTGTCTCTCGAAGGTACCACCAGAGGGTGCTGTACATTGATATTGACATCCACCATGGGGATGGAGTAGAGGAGGCCTTCTACACCACAGACAGGGTCATGACTGTGTCCTTCCATAAATATGGGGAGTACTTCCCTGGAACTGGAGACCTCAGGGTGAGCCTCCGCCTTTGTTCTCTCGTAGACATTTAAAACAAGCTAGAGTATTTGCATGAAAATAGCAAAACATTGAATTGTTTGTGTGGCGAGTTCATATACATTTAAGTAGACAGAAATTAAATGGCAGAAAGGAGGAGAAATACTTCAATATGAAAACAGTACTTATTATATGTTTTGTTTGTATGTTTGTATTTGAAATCATAATAATTGTTTTTGGTTAGTTGCAGCTAACTTTTCTTCTGTCACACTGATAGTATAGGAATATTCCGCTAATTAATTGATAGATGTCTTTCTCTCTTCTACTCCATTGTCCCTCTCTGTATTTAGGATATTGGAGCTGGAAAAGGCAAATATTATGCTGTCAATTTCCCCCTTCGTGATGGCATTGATGATGAGTCATATGAGCAAATCTTCAAACCTGTGAGTATGACACTGAAATCATGAACATTACTAGACTTCGTTTTACATTACACTGCAAATATTTATGACATTTTCAAAATCCACAAGATCTGATTCAACCATCCATCATGAAACACAGTGTTGTCATGTTTACTCAGAAGATTACATGAACCTTATACCAAGAACACATTTTTATACCTGAATAATTTTGCCTTTGACTTGTACTACACATTATTCCAGTGTTTATCCCTCGCACTATATAAAGGTTAGAACTTGCAGTTCCCCTCAGTTTTACAGGGCTTTTTAGCATCTTAAAACATTTAGCTGCTAAAAAGACAGATATTTTTCTCAGGAGTTGGTGGAAGCCAAACCAGAGCTAAAGGAAAGTGAATACTGGACTTGCATTCATCAGGTGGCCAGAAACACAACTCCAAAAGAAAAAGTGTTGTCCCCTCTCTTCTAGATGTGTAAATTGCGACTGTTTTCTAACTTCTTAGCTAAGACGACTTTACAATATATCAGATATTGTGTTTTTTATTTGTATTGTTTTGCTGCCCCCAACAGGCGGAACATCTGTAAATCCAGTTTTAAGTTACTAGGGGTTGGTCACTGCATCAGAATGGAGTCACATTCCAAAGTCCAAGATTTTATTACATTGATCATTTACACTTAAGCCAAAATAGTTTGGAAATGGATTTAAATATTTGGAAGCAGCACAGAAAGTACCACAACACTGACATGTCCTAGAGTTGCTTTCAGTATGATAATTCATATTGTGAAAATTGAAAATAATTACTGTCAGTGCAGAAAAATAGTTTTGGGTAATCAAAGGACTGAGACTAAAAGGAAAAGTAATAAAAAAAGTAAAAATAAACAGCAACCAGTTTCACTGACGTACACCCTGGAAGTGCAGTGTCTCTTGTGATCAAAGAGGGCTTTGAAAAATTTAACAGTAAAGCCACACAGTGTATATTTAATCTATTCTAATTTAGTTGAAATGAAGAACATCTCCTATCCAAGCCCCATGGAATGGAGGAGAGGATGACTTCCAATTAGGTAATATCAGTTGCCTAGACAATAGGCTCAAGATGGCTGGTTTTCCATTATTTTTGCCAGGACCACTGCATCCGGTTTTACCCCAGAGAGTGCTGTTGATGCAACTGGAACAATGAGTACCTGAAGCACCAATGCTAACATTTCAAAAATATAGGACCAGTAGTTATGAAGAGATAGGCAGGGCCAAAACATATGAATCACATATGAGAACCCTGTCACAAGCAGAGTTAGTATCAGGATTCATTTGAAGTCTGAGTTCTGTCCAGTGAGTGCTGTGTATGATTTCACATTGGACAAGACCATGTTTGTCTCATATAAATGAAGAGTAGAACCGCAGAAAAATAGCATCCCATAGATCCTTCTTTATTTCTTTGCATATATCTTGCTCCCATGATATTTTGAGAGCTAACACTGAGGAGCTTTGAAGAGAAAAAAAACTGTCAAGTAAACATGTACACACATACATTGCAGTAGTCTGCACAGATTTAGCCACTAAGGGTATAACCCAAAGTGGCCAGTGACGGTGTTCTCAAAAAACTGATTTTTAGGAATGCATTAAAACATGAAGGAAAATTTAGGCAGGATATTCATTTTTACTGAGTAAATTTGACCAGGTAGAGATAAAGGGAGTAACGACTGTCCCTCAAAAGCAAGGTAAAATTATACTTGAAAAGATTCTTAAATTTGCCAGTAACTTGGCCCCCAAGCACATGAATTTGTCCAGTACTGTTCTAAATGGTGTTGTGTGGAGTGGGTAATTGCGAGCTGCAGCGTTCAGAGGAAAGTGTTCTCCAGGTCCAGGTGAATGTTATCGTCTCTTGAAGCATTTTAACTTCACCTTTGAGAGTATTCACTGTGTTACTGAGAGAAGTCTCTGGTGGTACCTGAGAGCCCGAGGTCCTTTATGGTAGAGCCCTGAGAGTTCATTGTTGTCTGTAATGTAGCCATTTTTCCAACAATAGTGTCTTTGTTTAACTTCACAATTTACAACTTACTCACCTTTGACATGAGCTTCCTCCATGAACGGAACAGATCCCAATGAGATAGAGTTTGATCGCGAGGGTTGATAATGTCCACATCTCACATTAACACTGTATGGTGTTAGTTGGCTCAGGAAGGTCTGAGGCGTTCTCTGCAGCCTGCTTTGGTAGTCACCCTAAAGTGTTTTTTGCCATTAGTTGTTGTTCAAAAGAGCAACAAGGATCAGCAGGTATTAATAATTTGCTTAAAGTAGTATTTCCATGAAATACAGTAAAACTGCTTTAAATTAAAGAAGCCACTACTTGGCAGAGCTTTTGGAAACATGGTCTCACTTTATTGTTGGGGAAGGATGCACACTATCTTTGAACATGCCCTGAGTGTGACTTTCTGCTTTGGCCCTGCAGGTGATGGCCAAAGTGATGGAGATGTACCAGCCCAGTGCTGTGGTTCTTCAGTGCGGTGCAGACTCTCTCTCAGGAGACCGCCTCGGCTGCTTTAACCTCACCATCCGCGGTACAGAGACAGATAATGCTAAATAAATGATGAACAGGAGTTACAAACTGTGCCAGAAGTGTTATATCCTGCCTCTTGTTTTTACCAGGCCATGCCAAGTGTGTGGAGTACATGAAGTCCTTCAACCTCCCACTGCTCATGCTGGGTGGAGGAGGATACACCATCCGCAACGTGGCCCGCTGCTGGACATACGAGACTGCTGTCGCTCTGGACACAGACATCCCTGATGGTTTGTCACAGATTCCGTGTCTAAATATCCCTGAATGTGACAGATGTGCTCTGGTAACCAGTAGATGATAGCAATAGAGCAGTAGGTCTCAACCTTTGTGGCTTATTTACTTAGAGCAAAAGTCTCTGATCCACCACTACTTCGACCTTTCTTCACAAGCTAGAAGCAGAATCCTGAGTTGTTCAACACTTCATTTTCGGTTTGTTTTATTTTATTATAAGAGAAGGTCAAAGGGGGAAAAAGTCCACATGAATAAAGAAAAATCAAAATTAAATGGATAGTGAGGGGTTTTTTTTGAAGTGGGGTTGTATGAGGTACTTAATCATAGTTAGTGTATGGCGGTCGGCACACCCCCAGTTTGGAGAAACAGGCAGGAATCCTGGCATGGACTCCTGGACTCATGGACAGGGTCAGAAGAAAAGCACATTTTAGCCTCCTAAAAGAAGGTCCACCTCAATATGGTGTAATAGGTTGATATTTAGTGTTAGTGGTAGACTGACTGTCAAACCACTGAGGATGGAAGTGAGACATTTGGTGTTAGTCTTGTGTTGATGTTGGACATGGGATTTGTGGGTATACTTTGGATTTTGTCCATTTTGATGTTGCCATTTTAACAGTCAACAGGATACTTAATGTTATATCCTGTCATTTCTGTGCCCAAATTATTTATTCGAGACATCTGAGACCAAACTAGTTTTTGTTGTCTGCATAGAATTTTTAAAGCATAAAACTGTATTAAAATCACTGAGGTCTAAAAATGATTATTAATGTTTCATATTCAATCAACCACGTCCTCTTTCTATTAAGAGAAGCACAGAGCATGTGTAGATCGGATGCAATATATAATTGATTCTGTCGTGTAATGAAATGAATTTTCATTTAAGAATGAAAAGCATCAAAATGAGCCTCAGCTTAGAATTGAAACTAGAACTGTGATGGTTTAAATGTGTGCAGCACCTCTCTTGCTTGACTTCCCTCCCTCTTTGTTGGTGAATGGAGGTGATTGGGTATCTGGGGCTTTGTTGAGAGGGAATATTATACGACTTCACCTCTGCAAAGGGACAGCCTGATTTCTACCTTTCCTTGCAGGGAGCTGACTCAACAGACTGCCTGTTCCACAGAGTGTGTGTAACATAAAGAGAGGGGGTGTAATCACAGCCTGTCGAATGGACCAGCAGTTCTCTTAATGGAATTTCAGGACATTAACTGACCTCCCCACTCATTCCAATCCATCCTCCCCTCAGTGAGGATCAGTCTAGGTTATAAAGCCTCAGTAAATCATATTAACGGGTGTGTTAGCACTGCTTTTTCATTCCAAACGACTCATAATTTGACACGTTGTTTTATCTGCAGCATATAAATCTCTTCCAGCTGTGTTCATCTTGGCTCCGTTTGCTTACTTTTGTCAATGATGTTTCTATTGCAGAACTGCCATACAATGACTACTTTGAGTACTTTGGGCCTGACTTCAAGCTGCACATCAGCCCCTCCAACATGACCAACCAGAACACACAGGAGTACATGGACAAGATCAAGTACGTACAGTCATTTGGTAGGACTGTTTAAGAGCAAAGCTGCAGTGGATTTTAAAAGTATGATGAATGAATTACTGTTATTACTGATGATTTTGCCAATTGTGCTCCCAGGTGGCCTCTCATAGTAGTAGTCTAGCAAGAAAATTCATTCTTGGTTTGACAAAAAATTTAGGCTCCACTTACCGGCTTTTTCCAGAGCTTTCAACTATGAATCATGGTGCTCTTCCACAGATAGCAATAGAAAACATAGCAAATAACATGCTCAGAACTAGTTTTTAATATTAATATTCCTGTGTGTATGTAAAAAGTTTTGATTGTAGTTAATATTTAAATCACTCCAGAGTTACCTGAATGCATTAGCTTTGTGCCTGTAATTGTTCAGGCAGCGACTGTTTGAGAACCTGCGGATGCTGCCTCATGCTCCTGGAGTGCAGATGCAGGCCATCCCAGAGGACGCTGTCCCAGGACGATGCTGTGGATGAGGACACGGAGGACCCTGACAAACGCTTGTCCAGTAAGACTGCTGTTCATTCTGTCTCGCACAAAGAAGAAATTTGTTTGTATACCCATGTTTATTTCCTGTCCTGCTTAACTTTGTCATAATGTATTAGTGACAGTTACTATTTATTGCTTCTAGAAATTGGAGTTTAGAATGTTGTAGCATTTACTGTTTGCAAGCATTGTGAGTGACCTGTAAAGAAACTATGTTTTTGTAAGAACCACAACTCAGAACATGTTTGCCCCAAGTAGAAATATAAGAACATCAACAACAGTGAATATTAGCTTTTACTTGTTTTTCTCATTTCACATAACTAAGGCTCAAAATGTGTGATCAACCTGGATCTTATATACCTTTCTCTTTGTACTGTCCATTCATATCCACATTTGCTATGTGTTGAAAACCTGTGGACATACAGGCTGTAAACCAAAATTTTATTTAACATTTGTTAAAAATTCAGAGACAATTAGCATGGCTGTGGACTCTTATTTCCATACAAACTGTCCTTGAACATGTAAACTGTAGTGCTACTCAAATGCCAACTGCAGTGGCAGTCAGGTTCCCTCCTCGCACAAATCTCCTTAAGCATGACACAATTAGTGTATGTCTCTAGGTTTTCCACCTGTAACGTCATAAATCGGAGTGTGTTGTGTGATTGCAGTCCGTGCCACAGATAAAAGGATAGCCTGTGATGAAGAGTTTTCTGACTCTGAGGACGAGGGGGAGGGAGGCAGGAAAAACGTGGCCAATCACAAGAAGGGAGCGAAAAGGCCCAGAGTCGACGAAGACAAGAAGGAAGGAGAGGAGAAGAAAACTGGTACGTGTTCTCAACGTCTACACAGTGGTGAGAAATGACTGCAGTTGATTGTTATTTTTACGAACAGTTTTTTTATTCTCCATCTTATTGCAGAGATAAAAGAAGAAGAGAAAACAAAGGACAGCAGTGCAGAGAAGACTGACTCAAAAAGGTGACAAGCCTCTCTATTAGTATTTAAAACTGAAACTGCACTCTCAGTACTGAGCCAGTCCTCATTGCACTCAGTCCATATGCTCTGACAAACACCACATATTTCACAGTAAGCAAGTTAGCACAGTATGTAAAGACATTGTCTGATTTCTGACAGTAACCAGGTTTCTGTGCATATGCACTGTTCCAAATTATTATGCATATGTTGTTTTTGTTCTTTTTTCCTAAATAGTCAATACAAATGACAGTTGGTACAATTTTTTAAAAACCCTCAACATTACAAAACGTCAGATGATAACAGTATTTTTTTTATATAACAATCCAAATTAATCTGTTGTATTTTCTGCATCAGGAGATATTGTTTCTCAAAATAAATGCTATTTCCATCAAAAACATCTTGAAACAGGTCAAGTTACATGTTAACATAGGAGCCCTTCTTGGTTATCAGCTTCACAACTCTCCCATTCATTGAACTTGTGAGTCTGTATATAGTTTCTGCCTGGATTTCATTTACGTATGCCAGAATTGCCTCCCAGAGCTGCTGTTTTGAAGTATACTGCCACCCATCCTCATAGATCTTCCCTTTAAGGATGCTCCACAGGTTCTCAATAGGCTTGTGGCCAGGGGATGATGGTGGCCACACCATGATTTCCTCTCCCTTTATGCCCATAGCAGCCAAGGACTCAATGGTATTTTTTGCAGCATGGGATGGTGCATTGTCTTGCATGAAAATGATTTTACTCCAGAAGGCACAGTTCTTCTTTTTATACCATAGCAGGAAATGATCAGTTAGGAACTCCTCATATTTTGCAGAGGTCATTTTGACACCTTCGGGCACCTTAAAGGGGCCTAGCAGCTCACTCCCCATTATTCCAGCCCAAAACATCACTCCACCACCTCCTTGCTGGCGTCGCAGCCTTGTTGGGACATGGTGGCCATCCACCAGCCATCCAGAACTCCGTCCATCTGGACCATCTAGTGTAGCACGGCATTCATCAGTGAATAAAACTGTTTGAAAATTGGTCTTCATGTATTTCTGAGCCCACTGCAAGTGTTTCTCCTTGTGAGCGTTGGTTAGGGGTGGCCGAAATACAGCTGCATGCACAACTGCAAGCCTCTGAAGCCTCCTATATTGAGAGGTTCTTGCGACTCCAGAGGCTCGAGCAGCTTCAAATACCTGTTTGCTGCTCCGTAGTGGCTTTTTAACCACTGCTCTCTTAATACGTATGTATAATATGTATTTGCTTGACAGAAGTCTTCCTCAATGCACCTTTATCTGAACGAACGCGTCTGCACTCTGAATCACACACATCTTTTCACAATACGATGATCTCTCTTTAAGTTTTCATGAAATTTCCAGTGTTTTCATACATTTTGCAAGGCATTGCAATATTTCACGCTTTTCATCTGCAGAAAGATCTTTCTTTCTCCCCATATTGTATGAAACCCGTGACTTGCTTAATCCTTAAGTAGTTTCCCTTTAATTAGGCCCACCTGCCAAATTAATTATCAAAGCTGTCTGAAATGTCGGTGTTTTAATCAGACAGGAGAAACAACACAAGCAAAGAGTTTCATTGAAAAACAAAAAACCAAATGTTTATTTAACTGAAATCCTACTTAATAATTTGGAACACAGCATAATGTACAGTAGGTTAGTTTGATGTGTGTACTATTCGAATTTCCCCACTGAGGGAGGAATAAAGGTTTATCTTATTATATGACACAGGTGTTTTTTAGCCACATTTTTAGTCATGTGTCTTTTGTGCAACTAACAGGACAGATTAGGTCCTATTTTAATCATTCCAGCTATACACAACAGTTATTGTGTATTGGGTTATGAGCACTGCCACATTAAGGCTTACCTACACTCAGTACTGTGCCTGAACACATCCTGTGTAGACACAGACCTGAAGCTGCTGCTCGTCTAACCTGCTGCTCTACGCTTCCTGTGTCGATACTGTGTTACAGTCTGTACAGCTGTGTTATGCTGCTCAATACCTTGCTAGACAATGTCTGAATGCAGTCCATTATATTCCAAATTGGACAGGATTTCTTCTACGTTTCTCATTCATGTTAATTACAGCAGATGAAGTCTAGTTTCCAATGTGTCAATCACTGGCCATTGCTTGAATAAGTGTGTAATTTGGCAAATTGAAATTATGCCTGTTTCTTTGCATCCCACAGAATTCAGTGCGCCTTTCCCCCTAAACTCCCTGTTTTTGTTTGGCAGTGTGAAGACTGAGCAGACCAGCAGTGCCTAAATTGTTCTTCTCATCCACACACGCCACTCAACGGTGCTGTCCTCCTTCAAGGTTCTAACTCTTCACTGAATCCCAGCCAGAAGCATTATATTTATTATGACTCTCCATTTTCTACTTGTAAATCTCTTGTGAATTGTAAGCGTCTCTCTTTGTCTAGTGTATCAGTGGATTTGAAGTGAATCCACCACTTGAATTTGCCCTGCTTTGTCCTTTGATACCCTTTGAACCATTTTATTCCAATGTGCTTGATCTTCTGAAGGAAACATTGACTTTCTTGTTTTTTAGGAAAACTGTGGGTAAACCTGTAGATGAACTTATAATGATTTCATGTTTAAATTTTAATATTTTGCATTTGTCAATAAAACTTTTTATACTATTTCTTTGTGACTGGTGTTACTTGAAATATGCCACTGGTTCATTTAAGGTCTGTGTAATGACAGTGTACAGCCACATAGGGGCATTCAAACCCAAGAGATAGCCTCTTGGTTTGGTACAGGTGGACTGTTGAGGAAAGTTGAAGTTGAAGCCACACAGATATTTATACTGGAAACCAAACTGTACCATAAAGTGGTGCAAGGTGAATTTAAGAACTGGGGTGTCTTTGCCTAAACTTCACCACTGCATCATTCTGCTTTTGATGGGGCAGATTTGAAACTGTCAGTACAGACTATGAATCCTCACCTCCCTCTTTATGATCAGGGTCACTACTTTCAGGTTTGGTCTTTGACTTAAAATGCCTTCAAGTGGAAATGTTCTGATCCCTGACTTTACATGCGGAGATTTATGGATGTACTGTACTGACTTTTAGTGAGATCACTGTGCAGCCTCTCTGACTTATTTACATTTGAGTGAGAGACGGTTCAGTTTATGTCTGCTGTGTATTGTACCCATTAGATGTATGTCCAGTTTTAACCATCACTCTTTTCTATCTCTCAACATGAAATTACTTTTACCTTCTTCCAATGAAATTTGTAAATATCCAAAATTCAACAAACTGTTGTAAAGCCTGAACAGGAACATTTAATTTCCTCTTTTGAAACTTGCTATCACCAACGATGAGTCATGATTGCACTTGTCAGATGAAATGTGCACTTCAAGAGCAAGAGGCTGGTAGTAATTGCAGTAAGTTCAAATCGAATTGAATGTGATAAAATGTAGTCACATTACATTATTGCCCTATAATCTATTTATTTGCTTAGATTAATTTGCTTAAATTCAAGTGTGCACTAGGTGTTTCAATGCATCCATCTGATCCTGGTGACCAGACTTCACCTCTGATGAACTTTGACAGTTCAGATGTGTTCATCAGGCAATAGAAACACTGATGCCCTGTGTTTGGGAAGTCATGATTCTAGTGATTCTGGTGATGTGGCTTGTTTTGTACAGTTTTACCACCAGACTGCAAACTGCAGCATCACACTCACACTCACACTTTGGGTGTCACTGCGTTGCTCAGTATTTCATTTGTGACCCACATTAGAACCATGACATCACATCTATTCCTGGGGCACTTGCATTGTATAGACAACATCAAATCATCACTACAGAGTTTTTACAAATCTGTGGGTCAGATATGTGTCATTCATGGGGCTGCATCTCCATCCATGAGGCCGTTATTCTACATGAACAAGACTGCAATGAAGCCTCTTCTCTTCACTGTATGACCAAAAGTATGCGGACACCCCTGTCCACATACTTTTTTGTGGGTCTGTCTTGTCTGGTTTGGGCCCTTTAGCTGTAATGAAGATAAATCTTACTGCTGTCATGCAGAACAGTGTTCTTCCAACCTTTTGTCACCAGTTTGTTTTGATCCCTTTCCTGTTCCAAGCACAAAACCAGGTCAATAACAAAATGGTTTTCCCAGTTTAGTGTGGAAGAACTGGACTGGGCTGCACAGAGCCCTGACCTCAACCCCATCCAGGAGCTTTGGGATGGACTGGAATTGGCATTGAAAGCAAATCCCTGCAGCCAAGACTCAAAAGCCTGCCCAGAGGAGTGGAAGCTGTTATAGCAGCAAACTAATGCCCATTGTTTTAAATAGAGACATGTTCAGCAATCACATGTTGCTGTCATTCTCAGATGTCCACATGCTTTTAGCCATATAGGTTACAATTAAGTTCTTATCTAACTCCTTTTATATTCCTCATTGTCACATTTGAAAATACATGTTAACACCCTGGATTTTGTCTTGAAGGCACAGAGCTGCTGCAGCACAAATAAACTGCATAGGATGTCATTAATCCACTTCAAAATGACACCCTACAGTAAGCAACACACAAATAACGACAGATGCAGCTCAAATTTTATTCACATTTATTTTTGCTTTTAGTGTGCTCACAGAAAATTAGAACACCTTAAGCAGAGGAGTTTAATAGCAATTTTTTTGTAAGCAAAGTTACATTCCATCTCTAAGTCAAACTGGTCAAAGCTTCTCCAGTATTTACAAAAGGAAAAGAAAGAGAGAGACAAGATGCTACACAAACATTTGCATCTGATAGATTCCTTAAATTTTGTCAAAGACCACTGAAAAAGCATTGCCTGCTGTAATCAAAAACATACCACAGTATATAAACAGTTAACCATTCCACTTATCACAGCTTGGTTTTTGAGTTCAAAATTGCTTAAGAAGGTCTTTCGGGATGACTTTTTTTTTGTGTGTGTGTGTGTGTTGTTATCTTACAAAAATGAGCGGGTGGAAAAAAGAGCTGCAAACTTCATGTGCTTCTTGAGATCAAGATTTCATTTTGTACAATAATCACAGTTAAAAACACCCTGGCTATACATACTTACATTTTTATTAAGGTCATAAAACCAACAATAAACAATAAAGCCTATACAACTTGTATTTCTACTGAATCACTGACTGGTACAGCTAATGAGAAGTGAAAAGCTCCTATGACTTTATTATATGTCTTGCTAAAAACCTAACTCTGGGATGTCTTGTCATCGTATTTTAAAAAGGGCTTAGTGTTGTAAACCGTATGGTGTATATAGATGTTGGTCTCATAGTTTTTTAGACTACTCTTTTCATAATAGCCTGTGGCACATTTCCCAGGCCCCTTCCTCCCCTCCCCCCCGCCAACCCCCCCCATTTGCAGCTCAACCCCCGTCTCCTTCATACCATGGGCATGTCCATACCATTTTGTTTACATTTTGTATAAAAATTCAAAAGAAAAAAAAATTAATACTGATGAAAAAATATATGGCAAAATGTGGATGTATTTAATCTGTTGTACATATTGAAGCCACCCACCTCCCCAGCCCGTTGGAATGGAAGTAACAATGGACCAAGATGGGTTTTGTGTAAGGGGGAATGGAAAACAAAAATAAAAAATAAAGAAAAGCTTTAAAATATCCCTGGTTGTAGACAAGTTCTTCAAAGCCAGGACCTGGCGTCACTCCAACATACAAACAGGGAAATGTTCTTTGATTATCTTTTTTCTCCTTTTTTCAAATTTCTTCCTCTTCCCAAACTTATTCAGCAGCCTCTGCAGCTGCGGCCGGAGCCTCTGCTGACGCTGCTTCCTGTGAGGCCGGGGCGGCCTCCTCTGTTTTGGGCGCCTCCTCGGCCGGCTTCTCCTCTGCTTTTGGCTCCTCTGCAGGTGCGGGTGCGTCCTCCTTGGCCTCCTCAGCAGGTTTCTCTGCTGGTGCTGTGTCTGCTGCTGCTGCTGCCGCCTCTGGCTTGGCCTCTACCTCCTCCTTGGCCTGCTCTGCGGCAGGTGCGGCCTCCCCCTCAGCAGGCCTGGCCTCCTCGCTGGCAGCTGCTGCTGCTTCCTCCGTGCCCTCAGCCTTGGCCTCCTCTGTGGATGCTGCTGCAGCCGCCTCCTCGTTCTCCGCTCCCTCTCCAGTCTCCTTTTTGGTCTTCTTGAAAGAAAAGCCGCTGAGCTTGAACGACTTCTTGAAGGAGAACCGCTTCTTCTTCTTCTTGGGGGTTTCGTTGCTGGTGGAAGGTGTGGCGCCGTCCTCTGCCTTCACCGCCGCCTCTCCCTCAGCAGGAGCAGGAGATGCTGCCTCTACCTTCTCCCCATCCGCAGCCTCCTTCTCGGCGGGGGCAGCCTCTGCCTTCTCTGCCTCCTCCTTGGGGCTCTCCTCAGCTGTGGCGCTGCCGTTGGCCTGCACCTCCTCTGCAGGAGAGGCATCTCCATTCGCTTTAACGTGGCCATTTTCCTAACAAGAGAAAACATTGGATGTTAATGACATGTAAGGAGCTGGCATGATTTCAAGACTGAAGCCGGATAGTGCCACTGATGGACACCAGGGGCAGCAGACACCATCAAATGAGCACTGACAAAAGCAGGCTCACTCCAGCTTGGACCTAGTTTATACTTTCAAGCGTTCAGAGACTAATAATCAAACGCAAAGTAACAGTCGTGCTGGACTAAAAAAATGCAACATGTTTCCTGCTCTTTTCGCACTGGATTTCATTCATATCCCGAGCGAGAGTGAGCGCAGTGCCTCGACCGCACCGCAAGGGGTCAGTGTGTGGCCGCTCCAAAGCCAAGCAGCTGCTCATTAAAACAGCAGATGTTCATTAGTCCAGCAGATCACACACAGCACGGTTCACACACACTCACTGAAAATGTCCAAAATCTAAACGGGATTCTGAATTTTATTTACAATTCAACAAAAATCTTAAATCTAAAAAGGAGAACAGCCTCTCTCTCTCTGTCTGTCTCTCCCCTCTCTTTCTCCCTCTCAGCCTCTGCCTCCCTCCCTCTCTCTCTCTCTCCCTCTGCCTCCCTCTTTCTCCCTCTCAGCCTCTGCCTCCCTCTCTCTCTCTCTCTCTCTCTCCCCTCTGCCTCCCTCTCTCTCTTTCTCCCTCTCCCTCTGCCTCCCTCTCTCTGTGTGATAGCAGGCTGCCATCTCCACTCTCTGCTGGAGCATCTGGAACAAAAGGAGCGCACTCAGCCTTTGTTGGTCGTCGTGCATCTCGTCTTATTTAGCAAAGTCTACTTCATTCAAAACTAAAATCACTTCATCACTGACCTATTTTTCCCCCAATCCACCATTCAACACTTCATTCAAATCCTACAATTGAAAGTGATTTTTATTAACAAAACCAAACTCAATCCTCAGCTTATTTTGCCAAATTTCCTTTAAACATCCTCTCATTAAAGCTCCTCGTTTTCCATGAAAAAACAAATGATCAACAGTTGCTCATAAGCTATAATGTGTTCAGAATGAAAACGAAGTATCTCCATGTAGATGGTCCGCTCAGTGTCTCAGGGTTGCGCCTCCACCTCCACACCGCCTCCGTGGATGAGAGCAGCCGCATGTTAAAAGATCATTTACCTGTCCATTGGTCTTGGTGGGTGAAGCAGCGGCGGCGGCGGCCTCTCCGGGCTTCTCGGTCTCAGCCTTCCCAGCTGTCTTGGACAATTGCGCTCCCATGCTTTCCTCTCCAACAAAGAAACTCAACCGATCCAAAAAAACCCGAACAAAGACCCACAAGCCTCTTTTGTTGTGACTGAGCTGCTCGCTTGCCGTCTCCCAAAAAAAGTTCACAGGCAAAACACAAAGTCCAGTCACAGCGAGCTGGGTTTTGCAGGAAAAAGCTGGCAGGTGAGGAGAAGTAATAAAATCCCAGATCGGTGGCCGTGTCGCCGCAGACAGGCTGCAAAATGGAGAAATTTCCCTTGTTGCTAATAAGATGCGGAGTCCAACGCCCAAGTGAAGAGATGAATGGGCGCTCCGAGCGATGACGGCACCGCACTCACACCCAGCCAATCACAGCCTCCGCTCGCAACGTGGGCGGGGTTTGGGAAAGGGAGCGAACAATAGATTGTAGCGCTGCATTTTGGGTACGTAGGAAAAGTGAAATTCAAAAAACTGGCAGCGTTTGACTAAATCACTGGAATCTTATCTTACCAAACCACGTGATTATTTGTTCCATTTTTAAATCATTATTCAACCGAAATGAATAAATATGGAGGTTGGAAAAACACAACTGATTTTTTTTTTCATTCTCTTGCAATTAATGCTAATTAACTAAAGGCCCACTTACTAGTTTTCTTAAGCTATATATCAAAGATATCAATTATTGTACACATGGTATCTATGTTATGCACTGTGAGCTAATGTTCAACTTCTAAATATATTTTTTCTGGAACTCACTGATATCAATTTAAGTGATTATTTGATAAATAGTCTTTCATAGTTGAGTCTTTTTGGTAGTATTGTCATGTAAACAAATATTTCCAGACAAATTGCCTGCATCCATTTTAAAGTCTGACATATTTCTGTGGACGGTTGCAACACTTAATTTATGTGATAAATAAATTTCATTAAGTCAATTTTGGGTCAGGTCAGAAATTTGGGGGCCAAATCCAAAACTGACCTGTAGAAATCCTACCCGAACTGCGAATTAATATTTAAAGAAAATAGAGAGCTGATCCAAAAGGCAGCCAAGGACAATCAGGCCAAAAAGATTTGAAGATAAGAAGACCAGGTCCAAAATGCAGTGGACCCAATCAGACCCCATGATGCATCACATGATCATGGCTCATAGCAAGTTGGACCTGGCCCAACTTGTGGCTCGGGCCAGAAGTGATAAATAGAAATGGGAACTTATGAAGTCCTCTTGGCTATACAGTTTATATTTTACAGGCAATGAAGCTATGCACTGTACAAGTCGTCATGATCCTTATTTACATTTGGACACATGTATCTACCATTTTTTTTGCCTGTGCCTTGAATGCAGCATTGAAGATTGGAGCCAACTCGCTGTGGCCATAAATTTGATGCTTTATAAACCATAAATTTAAATTAAATTGCTGTGCTTGTAGGGATTATTAAATATATTTTAATGATTATTTTGTAGTGATAATTAAAACTTATAAAATAGAAGCGCAGAGTGAGAACATAAAAAACTTTGCAAACTGTTAAAAGAAAATAATCAAGTTTTGTATCATTTCAGGACCTTTCTTAGCTAAACAATGTACTCAATATGCACAAGTGTGTGTGTTTGTGTGTAGAGGAGCGGGGGGTGGGAGCACACACCCGGTGCGCTCTTGTTGATGACCATGTGAGTTAGTGTTCAAACAGGTCCCACATTTGCAATGCAAATCCTCCCACAGGCAGAGTCAACTGTCCTTTGCAGAGCTGAGAGACTCTGAGGTGAACACACATAGGACATCACAGGAGCTTCCTGGAGTAGTTTCACTCTGCTGCTTTTATATGTTATCAAGTGCGATGCAAAACAGCACTGCTGGGCCACTCTCACCTGGGATACACACTACAATACTTCTTCCTGTTCATGGTATGAGTCTATGTGTCCTACCGCAGGGCCAACACTTGGTCATGATAATGATGGTGATGATGATGGTGATTTTGGACTGCTGGTCAGACAAAACAAACGATCTGAAGACATCACATTGGGCTCTTTGAAATTGTGATGGGGATTTTTCTTCACTATTTTGTGACATTTTGTAGACAATCAATCAAATATGACAAATACGCAGGCCGTGTTCAGGAAAACCCACAAAAACCACCTGTCAGCAAGTCGTTTACAGGACTATCAAGCTGTCTTTCCATGGAAAATGTCACATTTACAATAGAGGGGAAACCCAAGGACTTTGAAAAGATGTGAGGTTAATTCATGGGCTTTTTGAAAAATAACCTTATGGTGGATTCCATGAAACAAGTATTGTGTCTGTATGGACCCTGGGTTGTTTTTATGATACATGGTTAATTCAGTAACAGTAATATGTTAATTCATACTTTCAAAGCAACATGTGTATTTTGATGGACAGAGCTTCTGAGATTTACCACAATAACAGACTCAGCAGAGGTTTGGATGTCTGTACTTGCTGTTTCACTCACTGGAACACAACATCTGAATAAAGCCGGCTGTGTGTTTAACTTTCACTGTGGTAGTTTCGCACTCACTGATCTTCAACATGTTGTGAGTCTGAGTTTTGGAGCAGTTTGAATTTTCTTACAAGCTGAACTTGCTATAGAAATGAGTTAGTGCAGTCTTTTTTGAAAGAGAACATGTGGATAACGATTTATTGTTGTGTTAATTACAGGATATTCAGTTTCAGATGAAAAGGAACTCGAGGCACGGTGATGCTGAGACACCTGGCTGTCATTGTACAGTGATGGTGGTGAAATGCCAGACACTAATTACTGAGAGAAGACAGATGATATCTCCGCTACAGACATTTCACTGAGACTCTTTTACACACTGATGTCATGGGTTACATGTACTTTACATGACTATTTTTAAGTGGGGTTGAGCAGTGTGCCAATGCACACTGTGACATGATAAACGTGTCCACCATTAGATTTTGCTTTACCATTTCTAATGAGGCAGCTTTTCCTTTGATATCTCTGGATGTATTTGTGTACTGTGGATAATGTTGGAAATCCATTAACAGAATTGGTTGTGTAATGTTGAAGTTACAGGATTTGTGTATAATGTGATGAAGTACCTTGATTTCTCTCTCTCTCTCTCTCTCTCTCTCTCTCTCTCTCTCTGTCTAGCAGCTTTGTGCTTTGGTTTCGAGCACCCTGCCTTGGTAACCAGTGGTTGGTCTTATTTCTGTATTTTGGTGGTAGTCCTGGGTTGGGAGATGTTTCAGTGTATTGCAGTTGAATACATTTCTGGTCCTCAGTAATGAGTTCAGCATTTAAAGTCACCACAAGCTCATCAAGCCACTGAAGATGAGCTCGGTTAGTCAGCCATCTCGGTTGGCAGGCCGGGGTTGTGGTGCCTCCCTAAAGCTTGCTTCCCTAGTTTCTGCACTTTGCACAGCAACCTGGTTGTGATCTTGTTGTGTGAGATGACTTTTCGTTTGTTCACTTCATCTTGTGTAGCTTTGATGAATGCCTTTGTGTTCGGTGACTTGTGGTTTGTGACCTTTGTGTTCTGGTGACTGCACTCCACCTTTTGTTGTGGTCACCTCAGTGTCACTGCTCTTAATTGTCGCAGAACCCCCCTCCACCAGCTACAGCATTAACATGGTGTTAATGCACCACTAATCATGACCCTGTGATTTAATATACAGTAAATAACAGGGGCTTTCACTTTTGATATTTTAAGTAAATGTTGCTGTTAACACTTGCACTGCCTCCTCCTTCCTGATGAACTAACAAACAGTTATAGTTGTTATCAGCAGGTCCTGCTGTCAGTGGCATAATAATGTGTTGACAAAGCACAGTTTGTTAGTTTGCCAACTGACAACAGTTATTAGCAAACACACCTTGGAGTCAGTGAAGGTGGAGGAGCTGAGATGAGACGGTCACATGACTCCCAGGAGGAGGAATCATCCTCAACTCACCACTTACTATTCAGTACATGACATGCAATCAGGGTTTTGGTGAGAAGAGGAACGTGGGCAGAGAATATCTGATGATTAAGCAAATCTACATGTAAGAAGTGTAGTAAACTAAAACCTAGTATCATCTGATGTTTCAGTACTAGAGCTGATATGATACATGATTTTTTTTTTTTTTGGATCCCTTCCTTTGACAGATGTTAACGTGTTCTTTGACAAAACCTGACAAGAGCAGCTAAGCTTGCAGCTCTTGACTGTGGAATGAGTAAACAAGATTATGAACCTGAGGCCATGAACATACTGCATGTGATTCTGTACTGACAACTATAGTTATGAGAAGGGTTGTTTAGATTCTGTTGAAAAAATGGGTAGGCACAGTAAGGTGAAGTGATTTTCCCCAGTGATGCCGTCGGAGTGCAATATTGTGAGATATTATCACTCGGGTGAAAAGCTGTCAGCCAATCAGAATGCACAAACAGTTGTCTCAGATTTATATGAAGGTGGCCACATTGTCTTTGAAACACCATCTCCTTGGTAGTTTTGACTTTCCTTTGAAAAACCAAAGAATATGCATGTGATAAGTGAGGACAATTCAAATTTGAGTTTGACTTCAGAATATTCATTGGAGACAGATGTCACCTTTATTGACAGCTCTAGTGAAATGGGTTTAGAGGTCTCTTCAGCTCTCAGACATCATCAGCAGAAGTCCAGCTCCTTCAAATACCAGAGCAAGGGTTTCTTAGCAAAGTTGCCTGTTTGCATGTGAATTCATCAGTGGAGGGCTGTAATGCATTATAGAAGAGGGACACATTTCTTAATGAGCAGTTTTCTCAATACAGAAGAATGCAGAACAATATTATGTCAGTTTGTGTTCTTGTGTGATCAAACACTGGATGACCACAAGAAGTTGGCTAAGTGGCTGTGTTTACAGGTCGTTAAAGTTTTACGCCCACCTTTGATTGAAAGCAACTAGGCAAATGTGCCTTCTGTGGGAATCATTCTGTCTTTAGGTCCAAGGGAGGACGTTTCCTAGAGTCTAGGAAAAACAGCTAACTAAACAGAAAACAGGGGGACACCACTGTAACTATGCCATGCAAAATAATACATTGACCAAGCTCAACTGACACGAGATGTGTTGACACAACTCAGCTTGTTTGATGAGACACATGCTCCAGGGGGTGTTGTCTTGTGAAACCTGATATAACTGGTATCATCACACTGAAGCAAATAGGAGGTCACCCATGTCCTACGTCCTTAGGTGGCAAGAACAAGACACCGGTGCTGACTCTGTATTATATAGATAGTGAATGAGAAACTTCAGGTTGTGTTTTGTCACCACCAAAAGCAGCATGTTTTTAGTCCAAGCAGCCAATCCCAGCCTCTTTGTTCCAGGATTTCTCCCCCAGGCAAAACCTCCCTGCTGCTTATCTACATTTGCTGCCTCGTACCTCCTTGTTCTGGCTCATCTGTCACACCTGGCTTATCGGCCCCGTAAGAATAAGGCCTTTATTTCAAACTGATAAGAGAACAGAACCTGAACAGACAACCTTGTCTAATACAAAATATGTTTAGGTTCTACTAATTTGTTTTGCCAGATATATTTTGGAGGAAAGAGTCTAATTTCTGCCTGGATTATGTTCACTGGCAACGTTTTTATTTTCAAATTGAGTTGGTCTGACAGGTTGGGTGGGCGCACAGGACGGAAGAATCTTCAAACAACAGTTTAACCAGGTGCTTTAGTTGTCAAAGCATAACCACAGAAACATGAATCACACTGTAGATGCCACATCATATCGGAAAATGAGTGAAATATGTCAACAGCGAACATTATGCAAAAGTGTTCATTATAAACATTCTGATTGAAGCCATAATCTGGGGGACATGACGTGTTCTATTAAACATACATGTTCATGCAAATGAGCTGAAAAATGAAAATAATTTTTAGGTGAGAACATTTGATGAAGAGATTTTGTTGCTTTTCTTAACAATCTTGACGTAGATGAAGTTTAATATTCCCTTTCTACCTTGGAGTTTTTACTCCCAAGTTCTGTCTTTACCTTCCTTTTTCCACTTTTTTGTCCCAAAGCCTTGCTGTAAACGCTTTTCCTTGCCGAGGAATGCCAGAGTTCATTTGCCCAGGGTCGTTGTTGTCCGACTGAGTAAGTAGAGGACAGGGGAGAGAGTCAGAGGTGCTGAGTGATGGAGCGCTGTGAATGGGGTCGCACAAAACACCAGGGAGGAGCCCACTGACCTGTCTCAATGGGACAAGGACAGGAGGAGAAAAGAGGCTCTTTAAAACTCAATCTGGCCAACCGTAAATGTTTGTCCACAGCTTTTCTGCTGCCGTTACAGGAATGCTATTAGCCAGCCCTATTGTGCCTTGTGGGAATTATCCTGACTCAACGTGGCTGCTAAGACTGGAGATTTGTCTTCGTGCTTCCTATACAAAAGGTATAGGAACCGAACACTCAGGCCTGCACAAAAGCTGCGGAAACGTGATCTTCTTTTTCATAAGGCCGAGTTTTGTGTGAGAGGGAGAGGTAGCTGCTTCCGCTGGCTTGTATAATTGCAGGTCTCCACTCCCCACTGTGGTTCTGGCCCCGGTTCCTGCTCCTGTTGCTTTGTTTCTTCCTCAGCTCAGGTCCCCCGCCCTGGCCGGGAGCGTTCAGGGAATATCTCCTTCTGTTTTGGGTGTGCCTCTGTACCCACACAGATGGTGATTCAGGCACCCCGCATGTCAAACATCACATTGGGCTTATCGCTAGCGGTGACTTCACTGGCAGTGACTTCATGCTCCACACGGCGGGCTTTTATTTGCATATATCACGTGTTTGAACAAAACAGGGGCTGTTGTGCCAAGGGGGGAGAATCTGATAACAAACAGGAGGGTTAGTCTTTTCCCGTACTACCTCTCTGCTGTGGCCTCTCACTCATGATTAACCAGCTAACAAGCAACATCTGAACACTGTGGCGAACCAAGCCGTCTCTCCCCACATCTGTCAGTGCAGCCAACCACATCTGTACACTGTAAAAAGCCATAAATACCCAGTTTAATTCAGTCAACTCATCTTTCATCATGAATTAGATAGGTTTGTCATTTTCAAGTCAGGTCAACTTAAATTCTCATGATAAGAGCTGTTTCACCACCTAAAATCAGCAGTTCAAGCCTTGTAAAGGTGGGGACACACATGATGGTGATGGTTTGCCTGATGACTGCTGGGAGCAAGTTGGACTGGGTTTGTCTGTTCTGGGTAAATTGGTCTTGACAGTCGATAAAATCAAATAGTGTGTGATATGTAAAGACTCCAACCTGAAGTCTTCAGTTGCTACCAGTCGTACACATTAAGATTTTTTTCATGATTATTTTATGTTTTATGTCCGATATTTGCAACTGATTGTCTGAACAAGCAATGACACTCACCCAAGGGTCAGGCAGTTGTTGGCTGTCTATCATTTCATAGAGGAATGGTCTGACATTTCGGGAATACATTTATTTGCTGTCTGGCAGGGAGCTAGATGAGAACACAGATGCCACTCTCATATGTATGAAATGTAAACATGTAAAAAAAAAATGGCAATACAGCATTTTATGGGAGGTCATATCATAGACTGTTTCTTGGCAGCCCAGAGCCACATAAGCCCCTTTAAAACATGAACTGTCAGTATTACTCTTCGGTTTTTTCTTACCTCTTACCTCTTAATTAGTGAGATTAAGAGGCGCTGCTAGGTGGATTTTGCTCCCTTGGGACAGGGCCAGTCTAGCTGTTTCTCCATTTCCAGTCTTGCTAAGCAATGCTCTTCTGCCAGTTGTGGCAACACTGTAATTACAAAGTAATTTGCACAGCAACATCACCACAGTGAATTCTGATGGGGAAGAAACACAAGCAGACAGACAGATTGAAAAAAATTTACTGTTAGGTTTTGTTTTCTCTTCCAAATAACTAACTGTTGAATCTTCTGTTAAACGTCTTTTTAAAATGAATACACATGGGAATTATAAACTATGACAAAACCAAAGAGGCAACCAGAATTCTCCTAAAAACAAATCTCCAGGTAAATCAAGCTAATTTGGAAGAGAAAGCAAAAGTGAATGCTAATAAGACTCAAATCTCACAACCCCAATTACAAAAAAGTTGGGAAGTTGTATAAAACATAAATAAAAACAGAATATGATCATTTGCAAACAAACCTGAGTCTGAGTTCCTGATCCCATGTATTAATCTCTTTTATACAATCATGTGTTTGACAAAGTGTTGAACCTCTCTCCATCCTTTCCAGGATGAACCTTTCATACCCAATCATGCTACTATCACCTGTTACCAATGAACCTGTTTACCTGTGGAATGATCCAAACAGGTGTTTTTGGATCAGTCCACAACTTTCACAGTCTTTTGTTGCTCAAATTCAGAATAAGCAGATATTTACAAAAATCAATGAAGCTGATGAGGTCAAAGATTAAATATATTGTCTTTGTACCATTTTCATCTGAGTATATGTCAAAAACAATTAGCAAATCATGACATTATGTTATTTACATCTTGCACACAGACCCGACTTTGGAATCCGGGTTGTCATAAACCGCAGTTTTCCTTTCACAAGCGGTCTCATCATACAAAGGCATGAAGCAACATGTGGGAGTGGGAGCAGCCACATCCAGAGGAGACACAACATATATTTACCACAGCTATACGTCTTAAATCTATTGTGTGAATGTGTAAGTGTGTGTGTGTGTGTGTGTGTGTGTGTGAACTTACATATCAGCCACTGTCACCTGGAAGTAATAGCAGCCCTGCATTCCAACACTGATGTGAAGTGTTTCTCATTAGTGAAGGGAAAAGTCCCTCACGTTCACAGAGTGGGCACGGCTGCAGCCCATCCTCAGGCTGAACACCCACTCCATTCTCATCTACTGTGCTCGGCCTCCTCAACCTTCCTAAAGTGTTATCAACCAAACAGTGGGCCACGGAGTGTGTGAATGAGATCTGTGTGTCATCCAGTGAGTGAGGGGGTTTTGGTTTTGAAGACCAGATTAAAAGCAGGCCTACAGAGTGAGACTCTGAAAGACGCAGAACTCATCCTGTGTTTTGACAAATTTGCATGATGATTCATCATTCCCTTTTTAAGGATGTGATTTAAAGCAGGCCTATGGGCAGAGACAGAGAGTGAATGGCGCTGTGTGTCTGTTCTGTTAGGTTGCGGGGGGGGGTTCAGACTGTTGTTTGTGCGCGTCGATAAGACTTTTGTCTGTGCAGATTGCTGCCTCAGCACGGGCTGCAGCCACAGGGATGCCACTGGCTGACAGATGCAGCAGAAGCAGCATGTGTCTCGCAGAGTGGATGTTTAGTCTGCCAGCGAGCCACATGCCGAGCTCACACACTGCAAAAATAATTCAACAACAAGTCTGTCAGTCCTGCTTTTTATCAGAACCCTGTTTTGTTTTTTTAAAGCAAATGACAATCTGTCAGTTCTACTGGGGCCAATTATTCTATTATAAAAATGAAATTCTCATGTTGACATTTGAGCAGAGAAGTTATCCCACACTCTTCACAGATTGTTCCTCTTTAATACTGCTGCCAGTGTGACAGTACAGATGGGTTAAATCAATGACCCATTTGGACTGTGTGGTTTAAATAAGTTTTGTTGCTTACTCATTAGATCGGATGTTGATGATCACCAGTGCAGCTGTCAGTAGAGCTGAACCAACATACTGGGTCAGCTGATCAATTTTCGAAGGCAATGTTAGCATTTATGTGATATGGCTTGTATTGTTAATACTTGGCAGGTGATGGAATTCTTTGTAACCTTATATTCTCTGAATGTGTCGTAATAATCCAACTGTGAAATGAACCACAGCTTAAAACAAATGTCGTATTTTGCTTAATGTCTTAAGCAACCGTCTTCACAAACCCGTCTTGTTCAGCCAAGGATTGTTCAAACTTTATTTTATATTAGAGTAAAGATGATATATTTTACATATGCCAACTATGTCATGCTGAATTCAGGTAGTTTCATGATGTAGAATATTTCGGTTTGTCAAAAACATCTTAGCTCAAAGTCCATTTACTAGCTTTTCTGGGGCCAACCACCTCTTATCGACCTCTTCAGAGGATGGAGGTAGCTCAGTAGTCATTGCACCAAAGAACGAAACTTCTGAACAATGGAATGACCTGCATAGAAAGACGGTGATGTGCAGTTGAAACCTCTGAAAAAACAAATATGTGAAAGTCTTGTCAAATCTTGTCAAACTACTCTTTTCAGGCCAAGATCAAAAATGAATGCATCTGACACTTGAATCACTCTGCAATTGTCATATCAGCTTCAATGGTGTGTACGAACAACAGATGAATCAATGTAACTGCACTGTATTAATTTGGTTAGTCAATTGAAAATTAATCAGAAACTACACTGATGGTTAATTAAACATTTAAAGAAAAAAATGTATGCAAAAATGCTTCACATTTTCAGGCTCTACTTCTCAAAAGTGAGGATTTTTTTTTCTTTGCCCTTTATAAGAGTTCTCACAGTAACTTCTAGAGACAAAGTGGATTGAGAGGATGTGAACCCCTGATGTAAAAGGTCCTTGAGGTGTCAGCGTGCTGATCCAGCCTCACACAGCTCCTCTCCTTCAAGACTTGGACAGTGTTTACATGTCTACAGCCTCTTCTTTGATCGTCCTTTCGGCCAGTTGCTCCCAATTAATGATGAACGTGTGGCGAGGATCCCTGACCCCTGGCTTCAGTAAACAGGACTGCTGCTGTGCATGCTGCGTCAGATCAGCGGTATTTAAAGCAGGAATTTGAGGGCCAACAGGAACTGGACCGAAATCACAACTGTGAAGCCCCCCCCAAGCTTCTGTCGTTTTCAACTACAAGGCATTCCTACAGCATCACGCCATCACTTAGAGCTCTTATTAGATGCTTTAAAGGGCTGCTTCCCTTTAACAGCTCATTTGATGGATATCTAAATATTCCTCATCCATCACTGTTAACATTAGTTGCACTGATATATCACATTTGTCTTGGGGCAGTTTGGACCACATTGGTCCATGTAGGGATGTAATGATTATAATAATACATATATTTCAAAGTGAGTAAAAAAAGTGATTTCTCTGCGTGATCATTCATGTAAGTTTTCGGGTGTCACCTGTGCTTGTTTCCAGTCTGAACCAGCATCCATTACATTCCTTTTCTGCTGCTCACCTGGGTCCAGGTTGTGGTGATAGCAAAACTGGCCCCAAAACCTTTCTCGCTGCCTACATTCTTCAACTCCCCCTGGGGTACTCCAAGCTGCTTTCAGGCCACATGGGTTACCCCTCCAGTTCTGGGTTTACCCCAAAAGTCAGGCAGGGGTCCCCTTGTATCTTCTCTGTGGTCTGTCTTCCAATTTGTCAAACACCCAAATGGTTCCAATCAACGCCCGGTCCCTAAGCCCAGACACCGTGTGAAGGAAGCTTATTTCAGTTGCTTGTATCTGCTATTTCTCCCCAGGGTTTCTGAACATCCATGAGGGCTGGAAGGTTATTCGACTGGTGTATTGAGGACTTCAACTCTAAGCTTAGCTCACAATAAAATAAAGCACTTTGGATACAGTATGCCATTTACTGTCTGTGTTAAATGAGGTGTACACAATTGTTTTAGGTGAACAATTTTTTATCTAAACACTAACAAGTTTCAAATATAAGTCAGATTAAATCACAAGCATTAAGATTCTCAGTCTCAGTTCTGTTGATGCAGCTGTTGATGGTTCACATGAATTAGTATAACAAAGGTGTGTACATTACATATGTGACAGATGGTGGAAACACCTTGTTAGGGACACTCTGGCTTGCAGTGTGAACACGATCCAAGTCAAATATCAAAATGCGCTCTTTACTTAGCTGTGTTGTGTTTTGCTGCTTGTGGTCCCCGACCTCTATCACTGGTGAGGTTTCGCTTAGTAAGACTGGAATGTCAGAGTACATACACAACAGGTGAAGCTACAGTCACACAATCAGTGCTTTCAGAGCGTAAAGCTGGAATATTGTGGTCTTGAATATTTTAGAACGATCAAATATTTGCCTGTTGACATAGGCATTGTTTGATTGTTATAAGGAAAGGCACCTGAACTAACTCAGTGCTGTCCTGTCTTTCACCACGTGTTTGATTTCACTGTGTATGAGCATCTTCTTTACATAGTCTGATGCCTGACTGGATCAGAGATTATCTCTGTCACATTATTATTTTGTGTGATTTGTACTTGGCAAGGCCACATTTTTTAATTCATTACCAGAATTGAATACTTCTTATGAGAATATTAACTTTCTTAATAATTATATATTAGTTATATTAGGTGATTATTTAACCTATAACACACACAGACACAATGTAGCAGTCCAATGCGAACAATATCAACCTTTTCCCTTTAAAGATTTATTAATGATCTTTAGTGTATATATATTACTATTACATAGGTCTTCAGCCTTCATCTCATCATCTCATCATCTCTCAACCTCTCAAATACACGCTGTTTAAAAACAGAAAGTGAGAACTTGAATTGCATTAACAACTTATTATTACTGATCCTCCATTTTTAACTGTACTTTTAGGGGGAAGTGTGGGACTATATGAGTACTACACTATGATGCCACATGACAATCAAATAATCTGTGACTGTGCTGATTAGTGCTGTTGCTTGCTGTAATTTCCCCCCTCATGCCAGAGAACACTCTAACAATGATGATCTCAGATGGACGTCCTCATCGTGATGAGGTGAGAGGAAACCAGTCGTGGCTTTGTCACCGTGACTGTGTTGTTGTCTTTGTTTGTACACAGCAACGATCAGAACAGATCATCTTTTTTCATGTAAAAGGAAGTGACCCTCAGTTTTCATTTCGACATCGACATGAAGATGTTCTCTCTGACAGTTTCGTGTTTCATATCCTCCCACGTGGAAAAGTACAAGTACAAGAAAAATATTGAGGCCATCTGATTTTACTATTTCCAGCTCTAGAGGTGCATTGAGGAAGTGACAAGTATATTTAAGTTGGTAAAAACAGATGTGGTTTTCAGGGTTTCTGCTGAAACATGAAGGTTAATTTAATTTCATAAATATTAATATCATCAAATGTTAGCTGTCTTTAATCCAGGCGATGGGGACCGCCTCTGCTGTGAATCACTGCTGTGGTTTTTGCCTTCTCTAGCTCAGTATTTGAAAAATGATCTATATTAAGGGGTATTTATAGTTCTGCCTTGATGTTGGTTGCTGCTTTCATTAGCTTGAGAACCTTCCTTATCTTCTCTGTTGCAGATCATTTTGGATTGCATGCAAGTGTTTGCAGATTCTCTCACCTGAGGAGAGAGGAGAGCAGTGAAAACGGCAGGTTGTTCACAAGAGTGAAACTCCCAGTCATCTACTAGGGATGGGGTTTGATAGCGTTTCATGGAGTCTCAATCCAAATCCACTGATCAAATCAGAATCTTTGTAAATCCCTTATTGAATCTTTTACATAGTTTTTTGATGGGGAGTGAAGTTAGTTAGTTAAAAAAAATATGCACTGAAATCTCATTCAGTGTCGAAGTATGAAAGATTGTACTGTGCTGAAAGGATGCAGGTTTTTCACTACATGTTTTGTCACTGCTCTGTGACATTCATTAACCCCATTCTGAATCATTTTTCCTTTTGCTGCGAGGGAAAATGACATTCGCTCCTCTCTGACTGTGCTACAGCTGCAGAAGCCGTGGAAGCTATAGTGAAAACTGCAGAGCAGAAATAATATCAATTATCTTTAATCTTTCAACAAATATCAACTAAAGAAATAAAAATAATTTCTGCCTGTCTGATGCACTTTTAAGTCATCCTTTATTGTTCTTTCCATTTATGCCATCCTAAGTTGTAGAGCCGCTGTGCAGTGCCTGGGGACCACTGCCTTGATCAAGAGTACTGACAGGAGAATTAACATACAACTAAAAAGCCAGAAGGTCTTATATATGATACATGGTAGATAAATATTTAAGTGATGGACTTCTTGTTGCTCCCTGTATCCAAAATCTGGAATCTGGATCTGTTAATGGAAGTTAAGATGGTCTGCTCATGTTCAGTCAGTCTTGTTAACAACCATGTCTGTGAATTAGCACGTGTATTTTATCTATATAGCAACAAATCACAACAGAAGTCATCTCAAGGCATTTTTCATGCAGAGCAGGTCTAGGCCGTACTCTTTATAATATCATATAAAGATCCAACAGTTCCCATCATGAGCAAGCATTTGGCAACAGCGGTGAGGAATAATGCCAACAAAAGGCCCAGTTACATGAACATCCTCTGCCTGTTCCCTGAGGTCAGCTTGTCTGTTGTCTTTGGGGTACATACAGTGACCTGGACTAGGGGAGACGACAGCTGCGTGGGCCGATCTGATCCAGGTAGGTCGGAGCGGTGGGTGTCAGAGCTCCTGAGCAGGTCCGCGTACTCTGTGTTTCCTCATCGGTCGCTGATAATCACAGAGAGGCCAGCTGGAGGGATCTGAGAGGGAAGGAAAGGCTTCGTGGCTGCTGGCCAGCTGGCAGCGTGCTAACCTTGGAGGGCTTGTTTTGGGTGTTGGATGCAGCAGTTCCTGGATATCTGCTCCAGGCCACAGCACTGCCCTGCTGCACCTGGTATTTTTACACCAACAGTGATTGTGGCAGTAATTCATCTCAGCCCACACTGCACTCATAGCACACAGTGTTGTTTGCCCTGTTCTTTTAGCTAAATGTGTGACAGTAGAGTGATGTAATAACGAGGATCTCATTGACCTCATTGACCTATCTGCTGACAGATTATTCGGGTTTGGGCTTTTGTAGTATTATTGACCAATACTTTTTAGAGATCTTCACAGGGAGTCTACACAAATCCTCCCAGGTTCCCCATCATTGCGTTTTTAAAGAGGAAATTGTTCCGTGTTAATGGGCTGGGTTGGATGAAGCAGGTGACAATGAAAAGTGTCATCATCTTTCATCATCAGTCTGAAAGGTTGGAGTCATTGCTGTGTTGGTTGTGTCACTATAGAAACTAAGAGAGGAAGTAGAAGTCAAGTAAGCCAGCTCTCAAGTCTCATACAAGGTTTTAGTAACGTAAAATAAATCTACACCAAAAAAAAATACAATGAACACCCACCCTACATGCCAGCCCAAAATGAACTGTCACAGTACACATGTGCAGACAATGTGTGAAATGAAGTATCCATTGTCAATTTGAAAGAAAAAGATGAAATGTGCCCATATGCATTTTTTTTAAGGTGAAACACCAGAAGTGACACATGTGGTGGTTCCAGGTGAACATGTCTGCTAGCTAAATCATATCTAGACACAGTGGAAGTATGAACACATGGCTATGTCACATGTTAAGAGTGCCGATACCTGTGGATTTCAAATTCATCAGACCTGGTCCGGTACACATTGCTGTTTTGAAACAGTGAAACTGGAGGACAGAGCGATCCCCCAGTCCATCAATCAGTCTGTACATGTGCGTCATTCACAGTATTCTTTCCCTTGTCTTGTGCCTTTGTTGCAAACAATATTTTGAATCCCGCTGATGTGTTTGGGCTGCAGTGTTCAGACTGTGTTGATCCACAATAACCATGTCAAACCAGGGCTGTAATAATTATAGTCTTTATTTATAGAGCACTTTTTAAAAAACCACATTACAAAGTGCTTCACAAAGGCAGTGAAATTAATCAGATAAGTCATAAAATCATCAGGTTTTAAAAGAAAACAAGAAGAGATGGTTGTCAACCACTGTTGCAGAACCAGGGACCAGGTCCTACTGGGCCACCTAGACAGACAAATACAGCAAATAGTGCTGCTCCGGTCCAGTCCGCTGGGTTGGCACTGGTGGTGATACTGATCTTATTAAGTGGATCAGGAATAAACATTCTTCATGTGAAGAAACTCTATTTAACGTGGATGCATTAAATACAGTTTTTTCATTAATGTCATTGTAAAATTTGATGCTTTCACTAACAGTCACATTCATTTACAGCAGCCCACCAACTGAGTATTTGAGTCGTTAACGTGAATAAAAATTATACCAATGAGTTCAATGCAGTGTGATTTTAAATGTGAAAATTAGAGGGCAGTGTAAACTGAATCAGTATTGGTAGGGTGGGAATGAATTCGCCAGAAAAGGTCACACTGATGGATCCGTACAAACACACTTAAAGCTACTTAAATGGCAGCTTCATGTGTGAACTGACAGTATGCAACATTATTTTCTCACGTACACAGCAAGTTTGCCTTAATAGCGTATCCCATTGACCTCCACATATCCGTGACTTAGTTGATGAAACAACCCAGTTTGTTTGAAGCATACTGAGGCTTTAACCCAAAGCTGCTGAGCTGAGAGTGGCTTCATCTTCCTCAGGAGGTCAGGGGTTCATCTTGGTGAGTGTCTCATTTGCTACAGTACATCTTTATAGATATACTGTCTGCTGGCGGTGCTCTGGAGTCTGCCTTCAGTCTGTCTGAGTGTCAGGAGCGCTGGGGTTTGACTGCCATGTGTCTGAGATGTGAAAGACTCGTAGGTTTACTGACCTCTCCTCTTATAAATACACACCATATGGATGCTTTTATCTCTTTTCAACAACATAAGTGCAGATTGTCAACATGTAGAGATGAAGCACAGCCTTGACAATATTCTGACTATGAACTACAGGCTGCTCTTGTCCCTCTTGTTAGCAATGCTGATACAAGTCAGTGGGAACAAAAACAATTTCACCACATGCAAGCTGTTTCATTCATCTTCCGTTTTTTTCTTACTAAAAACGACAATGATTTGTACTCTGATAAATGCCAGTGCTAACATGTGGATAGGCAAATGCCAATTTCTCTAAAACAAAAACACCAGTGTGAAAACATCCTGAATGCCAGATTAATGATCCACAGTGTACAAATACAGAGAGTGAGCAAAGAAAATCAGTACAGTATATATCCATGGTCTGTTCAACACATTTGAACAAGGCTGGATGTAGTGTGAGGACGTACAGGGCTCACCAGCGGAGCGCCTGTCGATAACATAAATAATGAATGCAAAACCGAGATTAAGCAGAATTGTAGATAACAGCATGAACCGGAGGAAATAATTTTCTTCCACAGACAGAAATCAATGTGCTCCTCTGCATTAGGGTCCGCTCAGAGGTTTTTTTTTTCAGAGGTGAACAAACAAGATTAAAGATACAAGTGATGAATACTGCACTCTGTTGAATATTCAAGTTCCCACAGTGAGTGAAATAAAGGTTTTTAGTGATAAAAGTAGCTTGTGAAAAGCCTCTGGATAAAAATGCAGCAAATGGCCTAACGGCTTAAGAACATGCTGTGGCAGTGTTCCAATAAAAGAAGATCGGAAATGATCCTATAATCAGGGTAAGGTGTTTGGGATGTAATTTAACTTCTGATTTTATTAACCTGCCTTTCTTATCAAATCTTATCCTTCTCTAATGTAAAAAACATTCTGGTACTCATTTAGATAAATCACAAATTAGTTCATTATAACTTTTGTCATTAAACCTAAACATAAATAGATCCAATAAAGGAATTTGATAGCATTTGGGTTTGATGTTGATGGTGGCCTAATGTTGATGTGAGAGGAAATGTCAGGCTAAAACATTAGAGACCATCCTTTGGGGACGGTGAATGTCACAGCAATATGGCCTGCAGTCATCGTATTGTCTTGTTCTGGACCAAAGTGTTAAGCAGAACTGACCAACAGACATCATCATTTCAAGTTCCCTCCACTCGTGCGGCAAAAGCGTGAAAATGATCTTTAAGGCCAGATGAGTTTCCCATGTTTAACGAGTCAGACCAGGGGCGGTAATGCTGGACGAGGGATCAGGAAAAATAAATTGTTTTTTAATGAGCCTTTTGTTCTCCTCCATGTTTGGGTGTAGACATACGTTAGGCCTCTTCTCCTTCCACAGGATATAGGCTCCTTTATTCAATGAAATGTGTTGTGTGTCACTTTAACAAGCCACTGCTATTACTCCGAGAGACAGTATCTCATAAATAATAAACAGCCTTCAAATATTTGTTGTCCCTCAGCTTCTCATTATATTCATGGCACCTGGCTGCAGTGGTTCGCACAGTGTGTAACTGGCATGATGTTCACTGCAGCAGTCATTCAGGTTGGGTCTTTGTTTGGACACACAAGAACTGTATGAGCCCCACACTGAAAAGCCGTCTTGGCCTGGAGTCTGATTTGGAAATAATGGCTATAGAGTATGAGGGTAGACTCATTTGAATATAGATTTCGGGGAAGCATGGAGTGCAAGATTTCAGTTTGGATGGTGCTCAAAGATTGGGCTGACTTGGCTCCAATAGCTCCTCATATTTTTACACTGAGATTTGGAAACAAGAAGAAAGGTGTCATCATTTTATTCACAGGTCCCTGATTTGATAACTTGTGATTTGATAACTTGTAATGTCTGTGTTGTGTCACTCTTATGAAAAAGAAGAAATTCACCGTGGTTCTATGTTGTGATCGTACTGTATACTGTGCATGTGTGTGTTTCACATGCAGCTTTGTGAGCTCCCGTTGAGGTAAAAAGATGCTGACAATTCACCACAGAGCAAGTCTGCGGTTATATAGTCTGCCATGTGCATTTGTTACCCACATCTGACCACAGGGGGAACAGGAGTCCTGCTTCTCTTTTGCAGATTAATCAAACTGAAAGTTATACTGAGCTATTGGTCAATATTGATGCAAATGCTTTGCTGTTTTTGTTAGTTTCGTTAGTTAGTTAGTTTTGTTCTGATAAGACAAACTGATGGCTTGGCCCCGCCTCCTTGCTCTTCCCATTTACACTTAGATTTCAAATGGTTCTCCCCTAACTTCCCCAATTTGTAACAAGTAGCATTCAAATTCAATCAATTTTGGTTTTAAACATTCTATTTATTTGGATTTAAACTAAAGAAAGGCAAGTTGATTCACAAGTTCATTTTTAATCAGAAATGAACACTTTGTAATATTTTTACAATTTTTAAAATACATTTGAATACATTTTCGTCACAAAAGTCCATATGCACACTGAAACAGGTTTTTCTTGCTGTAATCATTTCTCTTGTTGACACAGGGCCATAAATGAAAATGAGTAAATAAATAAATATCTAATTGAAACAGCCCAATGCCAGTTTGATTGATATTCCCTGGAGTCCACAATTAAAGAACATAATTAAGAAAAATAAATAAATAAATCAAAATGGAAATGTTTTGCAAATGAACCCTTCATAGTATGCAAACATACTATGCATATGCTACTTGTCAGGGTGGCCAGCGACCAGTCAGGGCAGAGACTGTATCAGGGTCTTGGCAGGGCATTGCAAATCAGGTGGGAATTTTTGAATGTTACAGTCTTTATATCCCAGAATTTTCTCTTTGTGCTCTCTGGTGTTTTTTGCAGGAGGCGGGCTTGGTCGGGGGACAGTAACACGAATGACCGGTGTAAACAGGAGGAATGATTGTGATTCTTCTTGCTGGACATAAGAAGTGATGCCGTGGGACACAATGAACACATTATGTCCCGTCACACTTGTAATTCTCTTTGACAGATGGAAGGAAATTCTTCGTTACGTGACACACATGCACTGCTGCCCATGCCTGGAATTAATCCCACGTTTGGAGCGACTTTTTCTGTGTCGGGTTTATGGGAAGCAGGTTGAACATGTGCCCTGCGCTCTACAGATCATCAGAACTCAGTGGATTGACTGGAATTAAACAGTTATTCTCAATTGGGCTTTTTCATCCTTGACAAGACCTTTCGGACCTCTTTCTGTTGTCCTCCATCAGGGGCTAATTGTGAGCCCTGTACGACTGGGAATGCAAGCTCTCCCCCTTCTTGCTCCAGGGCATATGTACATATTCTCTGTGGAATGCCGGAAAGGCATTGTTGTCTTCTTTTGAAAGGTCTTCCGAGGTCTATGAATGTTATGTTCCCAAGCCCTCTGCATAGTGTAACTCACAGTCCACTAATTGCTGTAGTTGGAGAGAGAAAGAATGGCAAGGATGTGGTCACAGTTGCTTGGGATTTGTCTGGAGGGATAAAGGCATCAGTGAGCACGTGAACAATGTTGAAGAGGGGCACAAAAGGAGTAGCTATGAATTAGGAACCATTACTAAATACCACGGCTGCTGGGCTGAGAGTCATTCAGTTTGGTCAGGAAAATCCTCACAGTCCCTAACACAGATAGAATTGTAAAAGTCCTTCCCCTGTACGTATTATTTATTATACTTTGTGCTTTAGCAATTTTACTGCAAAACATGGGATCAAACATTACTAAACTAAACCATCTTATAATATTTGCCAAGGTAATACTGACAGAAACTGAACCACAAGAGCACATATTGGTGTCTCCAATTGGCAGCAAGATGCAACTGTATTGATTTAATATCCAAAACTCCTGTGATGTGGCATCAGTAAATTTTAAACAGTGTGTTCAGACTTGCTCAATCATGTCACTAAACCGTCTGAGAGGTAATGTTTGGGAACATTTTGGATTTGACACCATGGACTGAAAAGTTATAGGTAAAGGAATGTGGCCTATACAAATGCATCTTGCACTATAGATGAACTGAGGGTATTTTAGGAGTAGGCTCGGTAGGTTGTGTTTGAATTAATTATTAGATTATATACAGCCAACACATTGGCCGTACTATCAGTCTTTATGTAGCCCCAGTTAGTTACTTTAATAATTGGGAAATTTAACCTTGGCCTCTCCCTCCAGGTACCTGGTGGGCGGAGTCAGGTCGTTGAGGAGATGCAGCTCACCTGGTCTGGCTGAAAGATGCATAAGCTGTTTGCAGTCAGTCAGTCAGTCAGTCGCTCTCTCCTCTGGCTTCCACTTTGTTTGGTTTTGTTGTAATTTGTTTGTCTTTACCTTAAGTTCCTCTTTAGTTATGTAAAATAAACTTATTTTTAGCTACAACTGCTGTGTGATCTCCCCTCCTTTGTCCAGCTGTGAGCCAGGTTGTAACAACATGGGGCCTTGTCAGGGATACAAACCTGTTTGGTAATGATTAAATCCAGCTTTAGTGTGACAAATGAGGAATTGTTGACTGGTATGTTGGTGATCAATTTGGTTTGTGACTTTTAGGTGCTTTTTGGAGCGGTTAAGATTAAAGCATCTTATTGTAAGTCAGCTGTTTAGGCTTGGTTACTCTTGTGGAGTTTGTTTTGGTGGATGTTTGAAGGGAGCAGCATTTGGCCCCAATTTAGTTTGCAAACCCATTTGTTAATTTCCGTTCTGGGACATGTAATTGGTGACGATGGCCATGTCACAGTTGGTAACAGCCATGCATCCCCTTGGGAGGCTGAAGTAGTTGATCTCAACAGGAGACCGACCAGTTTGTTGTTTTCACTTTAGTGTGGCAGAGAACGTGGGTGAAGACAATGTCTTGGGAGCATTTCCCTGGTTTCCGGAGGGTCGCCAGTTCACTGGTTGCCTTTTGGTTCTGGTGGAATAAGTGCATAAGTACCCACCACAAGTATCTGTCTAGGGCTAGGAAGACTAGGGCTGACTCTAGATAGTAAATGGAATTGGGACTGGGGAGTTTTGTCTCTATTGTGGCTCTTTGATTTCACTATTCTACATGTCTGGTACATGCCTTTGTGGTTTTGTTTTGTGGATATTTAAATGTTATGTAGTGTTATCCACTTCAGTTGAGTCTGGCATGCTTCGAGATAGCCAGGCATGTGGTGGAGTTTGGGTTTGGTAGGTGAGGAACTACAGTTAAAGTAGTGAGGAAGCAGTCCCTTTCAATGTTGTGTCTGCAACTTGGCAGCTTGGTTAGTCTGAGCTTTATTGTAGCTTGGTTTCCTCTGTGTTGTGCCTCTTGGGACGACTTTGTTGGCTAAAGAACCTTTTGTTTGGAGGAACCTTTCGGTGTGCTACATTGGGGTAGCGCTTATGTGTCTATTGTCTAGCTGCAGGCCACATTGTTGGACTTCTGAAATTTCAGTGTGTACTTTAAGTGACTGGTTTAAACCTCATTTCCTGCTGATTAGATCACTGTTTTGTGCTCCTCACTTTGCTGGTTGCTGTCACATATGGGGGTATTTATGCATGCGAAACCAGTAGAGTGAAGAAAGGAAACTAGCAAACCACAGAGATGCTCTCGAGCTTTGCTCTACCCACGTTCGCCACCGGCCTATAAATTACTCCAGGTGAAACCCCTAAACAGGTTTCACATCTATGCCTAACAGGGGAGAAAACTCTTTTCCAATACCAGTTTACACAATAATAAATGTGGAATAGACACAGACTAGCAAAGGCTCTCTTAATTACCAAAATTGGCAGAAAACGTGTGTGAATCTCCCACAATTGTACCAACAGTAAGACAGAAATTAAATAGAAATTGCTCTGAAGTGCAAAAAACAATCTGGCACAAACTAATTAGTTTTAATCAAAAAGGTCAGAGTAATACAAATACATCAATCCTGGATGAAACCCCAGTTTTGTTTTTGTTTTAGAGTCACATGATCTCTGTCCTAACTGAAATAGTGCTAGAATTGGAGTTTTTGCCACAACCTCACCTACGTTTGAGGTGGAAATAGTCTGGACAGCTGAAAACTTCACACTATTAAGAACAATTTTTTTTCTGAGACCGTGTTCCAGCTTGTGGCCTGTGTCATGATCCTGAAATAAAGGTATGACAACAGAGAAACGCAGCGGGTTATCTAACAAACGAGTACCTGTCCTACAAATTTGGGAGTAAAGGTAGTAGAGATGCAGCAAATGTCCAGGTTGGATGAAAGCGCTGGGGCGTCCCACACGCCCAGGACCTTCAGGGGGTTGGTTCAGCCATGGCACAGTAGTAATGAAACTTGATGCAACCTCATGATGGGGGTTGCAGTGACTCCTTGATGTTTGTTTCAACCTCTCCTTTGGCAATTTTATTAAACATGCATTAATAAAAGGCATTTAAATAATGTTACGAAATCTATCATGCAGTTTTCCTTGAGTTATCTGGAGCTCCTGTAAGCTTGTTTCAATAATAGAACCAAATTAGGCACTGTTTTTTTAAAATGCCATAATGACTCTACTCAGATTCACACATCCCCCTTCTTTCTATTGTCCATGCTGTCACACACTCTTAAATAGCTCACTATTCATTTGTTCAGTCATATTCAGCGTATCTGGAGAAATTATCAAGGACATTTTGATGACAGGCGGTGAAGTAATCAGGCAGTGTGTGAGAAGAAAAGACGCTTTATGTTAAAACTAATTTTGTTTTGCTCCTCTTTTCTCGTTGAGAATAAAAGGTCTCACATGTTTCCCCAGTGATAAAGCCTTCACTGGTTATGCAGTCATCCTGTGTAAATGGGGAATTCAGTTACAAACGACAACAGTGTTGGCTGAGAGTCTCTGGCTTGTGCGTCAGCAGCAGCTTTGAAAGAGAAAAGGCAACTTAAAACAGCAGATACTGCCTGAGGCTGTCGCAGGTGTTCATCCATCTCCAGTCAACACAAAATCTATCCTACATCGTCTCATTTTGCTCTTAATGTGTTTTACAGGACCTAGTCCAGTCTATAACATGAGATGCTGTTATATCGTCATTAATCTTAATGCTATTTGGTTTAGTAGGAGTGTTTGTTGTAACCATGGCAACAGTCATCAGCCTTTTTACATGGGCTTGACATATTCAAATATTGAACTTCTTCACCTGTTGCTTGGTACAGCGTTATGCAAATCACAGAGCTGTAGCGAGTGATGACATATCAGTGGTTTTGCATGTTTCATCTATTTACAGCAAATCACATGTACTTTAACTCTCGATGCCCATTTTTCAAAGCATGTGTAGCGTAAATAAACCAAATTTTGCTTTCAGTGTTGTCTGTATTACTCATTGCTTGATAATGTAAGTGTATATTGACTATTACTAGCAAAAGCATCAACTACCAAACTCCAGCAAATTAATAGGAAGTGGCCAAAATCAAGATGCTATCTTAGACTGTGAAACACTGATTGGCAGGCCTTACTGAAACAGATCAACTGCATATATCCAGCCAATAATGCAGTGAAATACATCAACCTTTGTGATTAATAATGTTTTTCACTGCCCTCATCAACCCCTTTTTCGACAGCAGCATGATGGTGTTTTCATAAGGAAAACTCTGATAAACTCATTGTACACTACCTGCCCAGTGCCAAACAGCAAAGTTAGCAAATTAGTAACTAACTTAGTTATCAAAGGTGGCATATAGGTGTGCTGACCCCTGGCAATGTCCCCCTGGATCTGTCACCAAAGTCTTGAAGAAGGGCTGAACTCTCTCCATTTCCATAGTTGCTCAGGTTGAGAGGCATTGGGTGGGTGTGGAGGGTCACCTCTATACCTTGAGTCACTGAAAGGAAGACTGCCATGTAACAGTGGACCAGCCCTTTAGCCTTGCAGTTCTGCAGGGGTGGTCATGGGAGTTTGCTCATTCAGTCCACATGTGTTTGTGGACTTGGAAAAGGTGTAGTCTGGGAATGCTTCCTGTACCAGGAAGTCGAAAACATTGCAGCAGTGAAGGACATCTGGACTACCTTGCTTAGCCTGCTACCACCATGACCTGGCCCTGGATAAGCAGAAGATAATAGATGGATGAGTTGCTACACCATGCCGATCATACTGCTTCCCCATTTGCTCTCCAGCATCTCATTACCATTTTCCTTTGAACAGATGATACTCAAAAGGGATAGCAATCCATCTCTCCTCTGGGGCTTTTGTCTGTCTGTGGTGCTGGAGAAAGAATGGGAGGAATTGTTTCCCACACTGTCAGGGATTCACCAGGGGTTTGAATTAGGTTTTGCTGATGCAGGAGATGAAGATCTGTGTTGTGTCTCAGTGGTTGGGAAGACTTCAGTGGCTGCATCTTCAGACAGATAGCTGAATAATTATCACAGTCTTTCCTTACAGTATGTGAAGGGCTTCAGTCTTTAAACATGAGGCTCACTTTGATTGTACTGCCAGAGAAGTGACTAAATTCTCAGCCAATTGTCCTTGGATGAACTCTTTGAAATCCTTGTGATGATGATGATTCTCAGATGCTAGTTTCTAAATAATACTTTTATATACATACAGCAGAATACACAGGAGGAGCACTTCTTAACTTTGACGAGGGTGACAACACAATTGAGAGGTTTGCAGATCTTATTAGTCAAACGCTCATGTTACCAGTTCCACTAGCAGTTTTTGCAAACAAATGTATATGAACTGCCACAAGACTAAGAGTCTGCAGCCATGCTTGTGGCTCTGTGAGGCTGAACAGTTGTGCTTTGAGCTAAATGCTAACAAAAGCATGCTAACATGCTTGCAGTGGTAATGCTAACATGCTGATGTTTAGCAGACATAATGTTTACCATGCCATCAGTTTCCATGCATCATCAATCATGAAATTTTGACCTGATGATAATGCTAGATGAAAAGCCAGGGGCCACAATTTCTGCTTCCATAGGTTTGAGGTGAAGACATGTCTACTCAGGATGTAAAGCATCTCAACTTGTATGTTAATTCTAACTGTCAACTGTGTGTCGACATGGCCTGTGATTCACAGGAGAACCCAGAAACGTGCAAATATAAACTATCTAGTTTATTCTGGAGCTTTTGTGTCTGGAGTAATTTGACTCCACTTGTACAGAGGCAGAAAGCAAATAAAAGAAACAACACGAGTTCCTAAGAAGTTAAACAATAACCAGCATGAGCTGTCTCACAGACATTCACACAGTGTGTGCTGGTACAGCAAACATCCAAAAAATGTCCATTGACTGTGGTCAAATTCACACAAGATTAAGATTAAACCAGGCAAAAATGAGCATTTGCATTGTTGTTTGAATGCACCAATGGAGGGAAAGTTTCCAAATCCCCACGTGGAAAGTCCTGATTCTGATCTCCATTCTAATTTGTCAGTAAGTGCAATGCATTGGGTTTGGTAGAGCAATCCATTTATGTGTGAACCGGTATTCCCCAGCCCTTGCCGTCACTCCCTGGCCTCCCCACCACCTCGTGCCCCCTCTGCAGTCACTTGTGCCTCAGCCTTCCTCTGCTCTGGAGAATCCCGGTGACCTAGATTCAGCCGGAGTTTACTGCCTGCTCCAGCCCGGGCTGCTTGCACTCCGCTGCCAGCGCCAAATCCACGCTGCGCTCGCACATCAGTGCTCTGACCCACATCTCCATGGCAACAGCTCCACAATGCCCTGATGATGCAGCAGCGGCGGCGGCGGCGGCGGCTGGTGAAGGGGAGAGGAGTGTCGGGCTCCCTGACCTGCGGAGTGGCGAATGGTGGGGCTCTACCCCCTCTCATATTGGTTTTACCTCCCCTCAGCCCCCACCCCTTTCACTCTCACTCTCCATTCACTGCCCTGCATGTCGATGAGGGGATTACCAAACACAGATATGAAGATGTAACGTCTCCATGCTGTTTGTTTTCCCCAGTTTTGAGGTAGACTTTTTTATCTTTTTTATCCAGTGACAGGAACGATAGATTTTTCTTGTCTGTGCCTCCTTTAAGCCACACTGGTGACTCCCGTTGTTACTTCCATCCTGTGCCATATGCTCCCATAATTCACTGCCAGTTGCTTTTTTTCTCCCCACGTGTTGAGTTGCTCGGTCAGTGGTCTGCTCCCTTTCTCCATCTTGATCGTTCCATTGTTCCTGTTTAAGCGAAACCAGTCTCAGGAATATTGCATTTTAAAACGGGTCAAAATGTTTTGTTTGATAGTTCAGTGCAGTTGATTCAGATATTTATTCTGTGGCAGGTTTTGTATGTATGGTGACAGTAATAGATTTTGCTGCTAGCTACAGCAGTTTTCAGTGCTCACACAAAGGGAAGCGGGCAGTTTGGGTTCAGCTCGCATTACAAAGTTGGCCTGTATCAGTGTCCCTATCTCTTGCCAACAGAACTCCCTGGAATAAGACTGGCCCTCCTCGATTTTATCACACTGTCACTTCACATTTACGCTGGGTGAAACCTACCCTGCCAACGGCCACCACCCGGCTCAGATAACACTGGTGACAATCAGCACTCTGTCTGTCTGTCTCTGGGTACCTGCTGGGGCAGTTTGTAACATGGCAAATAGCCACATGGTGGCTGCCAAGCAGGCTCCCAGGACAGGCAGATCCCACCCTAATATTGTGTTAACCATGGACACTGTTAGCTTAGTGTTCAAACTGTTGTGCTGACTGGACAAAGCTTTGACAGTTTGACAGTTTTCAGGCTACAGGTGCAGGCATCCAGGCTTGAAAACTCTGGATACGTGATTGTCTCATCAGTTACATTAGCGAGTTCATCAAACTGATTGCATCCGACTTGCTTTTTCCGCAAATCTGGATCAACCCTACTCCAGTCCAGAGGGTGGTGGTAATGCACCGTAAGTTGTTTGACAACTGCGAAAATACAGGAGCAGGCAACTCAGAGAAGCAATTCCTGTGAGGTAGTTAGAGCATTCAACTAGAATCCACTGTTAATTTCACATGACATACGATGATGATGACTGTAGTGTATTCTTGTGGGGAGCGAGGAGGTCTGAACCTGGAGGCCGAATATGATCTCTGTTCATATTCTAAATTTACATGATAATTCATTTCACATAAATCGGCTCACCGCAATAGTTTAGCTGTCTATCTCAGAGTGATCAATGAACACACAGATGACCTGCATGGATGGACTATGGACTGTGGATTATGAAGTAGTTCTGTTCATCATCATGGGCACTCACTCACTGAATTACTTTATACCACACCCACCTCATGTTGCATGAGAAGACACAATAAGGACTTAATAAGAGATGCACAACTTGGAGAGACAGACACATTTCCACTTTTCAACATCTGGCTAGAATGTGGTGGTTTTAGATGGATTACAATTAAATTGTAGTCTCCACTGCTTCTTAGAGTTTTTAAAATAACCTTTCATATGGAGACAAGCTAAGGAAAATAAATAGAGCTACTTATCACAGCATACACATGTTGACTTTCTCATTGTAAACTTAGCAATGAATAGTCTTGATCTTGAAACTGATTGACAATGTAGTGATACAAGTGTATACAAATATAGCTGTGAACCCAAGTCTTGTGTCGAGACTGACACACAGTTATAGCCTGCAACCAGTCCTCTTCAAAATGGGTCACATGTGGGGAGAAAATGTGTTTGTTTTCCTACTTCAGACACAGTCTCTATGTGGGTTATTTATTTCCTTCATTTAACACAATACAGTTTTTGTTTTCAGTCTAAGAGTGTCTTGGAGAATTGATATATACTGTAGTTAGCTTGAAGGTGCACTCACTCTTTTGTGCATGTGGAAAAAGGCAAGCTTTTATTTAGAAGAACAGTGATAGTGAAAATATAGTTCAAACTTAGCTGGATTCTAATGATGCACCATGTCCCACTTCGTCACATCATGGTGCATTGAGATTGCAGCTAAATCTTTTTCTGCAGAAGTATCCCTTGGTCGTATGGCGTGGCAAGACAGTTCCAAAATATCCAGTTTCCTATAAAGACACTCCCTATTTAATAATCTCAATTTTACGGTCAAATGAATTCCAGATTGTGCCCTTTAAAGAAATGAAGTGGCCGTAGGCAGAGTGGTCCAAATATTTACTGACAAGTTGCAGCAATAAAGAGCTGTTAATGTGAGGTTTATGTGATACAGTCTGCCTGTAGCGGCTGACAACACAAGTGCAGCTGTTTGCTTCAGTCAGATTCTTCTCACTCTTGTAATACTGAATTCTTTCAGCTCTATTCCAGTTCACACCTGTTTTTTCCCATGTACATTTACTAGAGAAATCACAATGACTCTCACACACATACCCTATCCTTGGCCTTAGGGTCATTGCTCTGATATCCCATCTCAGCCACCTTTCTCTGCACTAAACAAGCTTTTCCAGTCTGTCAGCCTTATTCCATGGCAACCAGATAAAGAAAGGTCCTGCAGAACAAAGACAAGAAGAATAAAACATAATGCGTTGAGTACAACTCTTCCCTCCAGTGAATGCAATTAAATGCCTTTAGTTGTGTCACAAACCCTACAGAGAGGAGGTACCAACTCCATTTTCAGTACAACCTCTGAAACTGATCCTTAAGACTAGCTCTCAGCCAAGGGCCCTAAACTAGGCCTTTTTCATCTGCTACACAAGCTTTCGCTAGTTAAAGGATAATTTCAGTTTATTTCAACTTAGGTCCCATTTTTATAGTTTTAGCTTTTGCAGTTTGCTATGATAACAATACACTCACCAATTCCGAAATCTATATAATCTTTTTTAAGGGCAACCTGGGGGTTTGTTTTAAATCAGCCTGATTGTATACCTGTTCATGTCTCTGACCCATATCATCACCGCGCTCTCAGATACCAGCTGATAACTTGGTGTGTACCAGTTATTATTACCAACAGGCAGGAATGCCAAAACTATGATAAAAGGACAAAGTTGCATTTTTTGCAATTTTTTTCATGACGCAGTGCCTTGCCATGGTGGCTGTACGTGTAAGGTTATAATGAAGTATTGGAGCCCAAAGCTCAATTATGCCCTGAAGCCAAGTAGCAGGATAACTTGACCTTGATTATAAGGACATTTTTCTGATCTCTTGCACCCCCACCCCTCCTTTTTTTTCTCTTCTCCTTTTTACTCTTCTATTGATCCCACACCCCCAGGCCCCAGTTCCCAGCACCTCTAAGCCTTATAACAAATCCAGACTCACCAATTGTAGTCCAGCTGTTGGGTGCGAGTTGCGCCATGATCACAGACTGATGTGTGAGTTGATGTGAGCACAGGCTGGGGCCGAGCTCACCACTTCCACACACAATAAACCACCCAGAAGCCCCCGAAGTGTCTAATCCTTTCCCACCATTGTCCACATATTCCTATCAGTGCAAATGCCAACCATCGTTCATATGATTCCAATTTTTGTTGCTGCTGCTGCCTTTGACATTTGTATTGACCACTCTGGTCTGGTTTCCCTAGTAGTGCTGTTTGGGTCTTAGAAAATGCTGGCCTCCTTCACCTAGTGCTGTTTTTCAAGCAGTTAGAACCTTGTTTTGGAGTGACTCACAAAAACAGCTTTGATATCGGTCATCGCCTGCCAGACTCTGTTCTCTTTTTAACTAACCTTCATGCCACTGTTGCCAGCGCCCAGACGTCCAAACAATCTACAATGTGACCTGCAGGCTTGTTAAACCTACTCAGTAACTCTCAGCTCCCTTTGTTTGCCACGTTGGACTCTTTTAAAGAAAGTGTCATGTGTTTGTCGACCTGTGTCACTGTTCAAATCAACATCCTTAAATAGACAAGGGATCCATATAGATGAGCTCATTGTTTGGTCAAAATGAAGCAAAAAGAGCAGGCTAATCCGAAACCAAACAGGAGCTTGTCACATTGGATCACCGCCCGAGATCACAGACAGCTGTATTAAAACATTGAGCATTGAAGTTATTTTCAGCACAATTCATGAATTATTTCTGCAGCTGTCCGACCTCTTCCTTTTTTCATCTCAGACAAAACATTTTCAGTTGTCTGCTCGTAGCTAACCCCTAAACACAATCTGACTGAGTCTCAGCTTCTGTTGAGAGAAATGTGTGAAAAAGTGAGAGGGGAAATAAATCAATTGAAGAGCTTCATGTGCCAGTCGTAATGGCTCCAGCATTTTTAGTTTTGTCCTGCACCATCACTGCCTTCAATGGTGCAAAGTTAATGTGAAGAGGCATTTGGCAGATGGCTGCCTTCTCTTTATGAAAGGATGTGAATAGGGATATTTTTCCCCTTTCCTTTCTCTACTTGTGATCTCTCCACAAGGCACCAGAGGCACAGGAGGAAGCAAGGACACACAAGAGACAGAAACACTCGGCGTTAGGAAGTAAACTCTATTGGTTCCTCCACCCGTGCTGTGGGCCTTGAACAAGACTTTGTTGTCTGCTCTTCCGTGTTTGGGAGCAGCCAGTGAAGGTGTTTCAGCTCGGAAAAGTACTTTGACTCAATGTTGCACAACACAACATACAAAATTTCTGACTTGAGCTGTCATATAACTCTGACATTTTAAAACCAATAGACATGGGATCTAAGGGCCCTGACGCACCCAAATCCAGTTTCAAAGAACTACATCCAACAAAGATTGATGCACCACCTCACATTGCTTCATTATAACTGTTCAAAGTTTTAAAAGCTACATAAACGTCTGTATTGCTAATTTCTAATTATATTTTTTTATGATTGATGATATGACAAACAAAACAAATCAGCCAATGATTTTCTTGCCACATCTCATCACATCTTCCAGAGCACACAAATAGTCAATGTCAATCTTTTTTTTCTTTTTCTTTTTACCTCTTTGCTGATATTAAATTAATTTTTACCTCATCAAACCACAGCGTATCGGTTGGGATCATCAAGGTGTTATATCCCTTACCCAGCCCTGGATAAACGTATTTTAAGTTCCCTACATGAATGGGTCCAAAGGTATTGGAAAGTAAGGAGGCACCTTTTAGAAATTTTAGGAAGAAAAAAAAATAATAGAAGAACAAAGAAAAGAATCAACTCCTGCATTATTTTTTTTTTTTTAGAACAAAGTAGACTTTATTAGTGTTTCCTTATGTTGGCTGTTGTTCTCTTTATCAGCCACTCCTCAAACACATCTGTATGTGCAGTTCAGTCCATCTTTGTCATGGATTAGCTGCAGTCAGTATACACTGTATACTGCTGCAGATTAGTTGCTTCGTCACTGATTGTCCTGAATTTGTTTAGGAACCAATTGCTGCACCATCACGGGTCATGATCTAGTAGCAGGAATCCATGATGCGCCTCATGCTCATGAACCTCATGCTGCTCATGCCCATGCTCATGAGGCTCCTGTACTCTCCGGGCCTCATGTACATCATCCTTCCTCTGAAGTGGGGCTGCTCGTACATCAGCCAGTGGCCCTCCATCACGTTGCAGGACATGAAGTTGGACATGCTGTAGCGGTCCATGACGTTCTCGCAGTCCTCCATCAGCTCGTGCATCTGTCCCTGGAAGTTCTCCCTCTCGTAGATCCTCATCCTGTAGGAGCCTCTGTGCATGGGGATCATGCGGCAGGACCTGATGCAGTCGCTCATGCCCATCATGTTCATGTAGTCGGCGTACTCGCCCCTCCTCATGAAGTACTGGTTTCCCGTGAAGTTGGTGCGGTCATAGACCATGAAGCAGCCCCTCTCCACCCTGCAGGAGTGGCAGCGGTTCAGGTAGGAGGACATGTCGGGGCAGTCGCTCATGCACTCGTAGGAGCGGCCCTGGAAGTTCCTGTCCTCGTAGAAGATGATCTTGCTCATCATGTTCATGCCGCTGGAGGTCATCTTTGCCAGGTGTTGCTGCTGCTGCTGCTGCTGCTGGTACTGGTGGTGCTCTTGGAGCTGAACTGCTTGTCTACCTGTTGGAAACCTTCCTTTTTATACCTGACAAGCAGAGGGCCCTTTGTGAAAACAGCCTGACCCAGCAACATACTATGGAAGCCCATAGAGCACTGAGGGTTGTCCACATTTACAACTGTTCCCCCAAAAGACCTTAGAGAGGCGGTTTTACTTCAAATACTGTCACACAAAACCTTTTTCAAAGGGTTAAAACAGAACAATAGCCCTTTTGTTTCACCACTGTAGCGCTCAAACCATCCTTGGCTTTGGAATTTGTTGTTTTGTCGTCTCATTCTTAGCAGATCCTCCATTAATATGGTCAATGAAGGTTTATTATACAAGATATTCGTATTCCAAAACATTTATATTGTTTATATCATTTCCTGAGTATTGTAGTGTTGTCACTAAAATGATATTCAACCTGTATCATTAACAGTCATGACTGTGGCTGATGTTACAAAAGAACATTCATTTGTTGGGGCTGTCTCTTGATCTAGTGTCAGTTTCCATATGTAACTGAATTATATACTGACAGCACAATATATGATTTCATTACATTAGAATAATTTCAAATAATTTCAAATGTCACAGTGTTAACTTAAGGAAACATTTTTAAAGAGGTTTTTCAAGATAGATTTTTTTTTCAGTCCTTAATGTAAAACGAGGTTTGCATGGTGTCATAGATAACAAAACGTTCAGCTGCAAGATACTGCAGTGTTTGGAGCTGGCGACGAAACATGTCTCGGCCACTACAAGTGTCTGCTACTAGTTGGTCAGATCACTTGTTCAGCAGGGGGAGAGGATGACAGGGAAAACTCCTAATGTATTAACATCTTGTCTACACCATCTTTGTACCAAATGCAGCAGGTCAGCAGTAGGGTTGTCTGTGTTCTGGGAATATGTCTATGTATATGTGATTTTTCAGCATAAATCAGGTTTGATTTTAAATACAGAACTTTGGACAGTTCAAACCTTCTTCAGAGGGTTAACACTGAGTGATAGCATCTTCGTAGTTTTTGATACTGTGGTGAGCTGTGGTTCACTCATAGTAAAACTCAGTGAGACAGTTTTCATTTCTTTCGAACTGGTGCTTTATTACCAGCAACAACTTCAGAGTAGCCTCACACTCAAAGACTAACCAGTCCACTCAGCCTCACTGTCCCACTGTAACCAGTCCTCTCAGCCTCACTGTCCCACTTTAACCAGTCCACTCAGCCTCACTGTCCCACTGTAACCAGTCCTCTCAGCCTCACTGTCCCACTGTAACCAGTCCACTCATCCTCACTGTCCCACTGTAACCAGTCCACTCAGCCTCACTGTCCCACTGTAACCAGTCCGCTCATCCTCACTGTCCCACTATAACCAGTCCACTCAGCCTCACTGTCCCACTACAGCCAGTTCACTCAGCCTCACTGTCCCACTATAACCAGTCCGCTCATCCTCACTGTCCCACTATAACCAGTCCACTCAGCCTCACTGTCCCACTATAACCAGTCCTCTCAGCCTCTCTGTCCCACTACAACCAGTCCGCTCAGCCTCACTGTCCCACTTTAACCAGTCCACTCAGCCTCACTGTCCCACTATAACCAGTCCGCTCATCCTCACTGTCCCACTGTAACCAGTCCACTCAGCCTCACTGTCCCACTGTAACCAGTCCGCTCATCCTCACTGTCCCACTACAGCCAGTTCACTCAGCCTCACTGTCCCACTATAACCAGTCCGCTCATCCTCACTGTCCCACTATAACCAGTCCACTCAGCCTCACTGTCCCACTATAACCAGTCCTCTCAGCCTCTCTGTCCCACTACAACCAGACCGCTCATCCTCACTGTCCCACTTTAACCAGTCCACTCAGTCTCTCTGTCCCACTATAACCAGTCCTCTCAGTCTCTCTGTCCCACTACAACCAGTCCGCTCAACCTCACTGTCCCACTGTAACCAGTCCGCTCAACCTCACTGTCCCACTGTAACCAGTCCGCTCATCCTCACTGTCCCACTATAACCAGTCCACTCACTGTCCCACTATAGCCAGTCCACTCAACCTCACTGTCCCACTATAACCAGTTCACTCAACCTCACTGTCCCACTGTAACCAGTCCGCTCATCCTCACTGTCCCACTATAACCAGTCCACTCACTGTCCCACTATAGCCAGTCCACTCAACCTCACTGTCCCACTATAACCAGTTCACTCAACCTCACTGTCCCACTATAACCAGTCCACTCAGCCTCACTGTCCCACTATAACCAGTCCGCTCAACCTCACTGTCCCACTGTAACCAGTCCGCTCATCCTCACTGTCCCACTACAACCAGTCCACTCAACCTCACTGTCCCACTATAACCAGTCCACTCAGCCTCACTGTCCCACTACAGCCAGTTCACCCAACCTCACTGTCCCACTACAACCAGTCCACTCAACCTCACTGTCCCACTATAACCAGTCCACTCAGCCTCACTGTCCCACTACAGCCAGTTCACTCAACCTCACTGTCCCACTACAACCAGTCCACTCAACCTCACTGTCCCACTATAACCAGTCTATGTTCATTTAGTTCATGTTCATGTTCATTTCTTCAGTTTTTAATGAGCTGCTCCTACAATGTAGTCTTATACAAGTCTGTCTACTTGTTATTGGGAAACACAGGTTACAGGTCCATTACAAAATGCTGTGACTTTGACTTGGGTGGAGGAAATCTGTGACTCTTGGCTCATGACTTCTTGTGATCATTCGCTCTGAAATATTTCCCAAGACTGGTCAGATGCTTCAACTCGATGTGTCATTTCAAATTCATTGCAGATGTGGCTGATGTTCAGACTTGTTTTTCAGATCTGGCTGGCACAATTTGCATTAAAGTGTAAAATTTTTCTGATAGAAGCTGCACTGATTTGTTCACAAAACTTCTTCTAATATTCATATGAACTGGCACCAGCAATTCAACAGATGCACTCTTTTAGCTTTTTTTTTTTTTTTTTTTTTTTTTTTTTTTTTAAGCATTTTCATGGACAACATTGCAACATTATTTCAGTGTTTAATTAAGGTAGATGTGACCTGTTTTAAGTATTCAGAGGTACAATAATACTGACCTTAACCCATAATGACGCCATCCTTAGTTTTATTGCATTGTTGTGCTTCTTTTGAACTACTCACAGACTGTTACCTGTCCCACTCTTCCCACCCCCCTGACACTCGGCCAGTGAACGTACACATTTAATGTGTCTTTTCCAGGGTGTCAGCCGAGTGCAGAGTTTCTCCTCTCTGGAGTTCTGAACCTCTGCAGCTGCAAACACGCCAGCAGCTTCTTCTCAGCTTCAGCTACTGATTTTGCTCCTTGCTTTTGTTCCATTCTCACACAGTTTATCAGGACTTTTTCATGTGACTTTTATTTTTACTCTAATGGATGTAACTTGAAACGTAGTTCTTCAGTAAAGGTAAATACTCAAAAAAGTACAGACTCTGTTACCACAATGAGAGTAAATGTAATTTGTGGCTTCCACCCCGGCTTATTGGTTCCTTTTGATTACAGTATAAGAAAAAGAAAAGGTAAGCGCAAAATTAGCATAATTGTGAAGGGATTCCTTGCTGGTTCAGGCTAAACTGTTACGAACAATTAGCTTTTGTTTTTAGCCCATTCATAATAATTGACTATTTGCCTCCATTATGGCAACAAGCATTGTCTCGAATAAACCAAAACCACATGCCAGCCCTGCCGTAATGTACAGACAGAGAGTGGAGGAGAAGCTAGAATGCACGTGTCACCAAAAATTAGACCAAAGCCATGTCTTCCTGTGAAACTGATTTGCTAAGATAAAATAAAGCATATTAAAAAGCAGTTTGCAGGGGGCATCCCTATGCTGACAAGATTACCTACATGAGTATGTGGAACCGTATGATTTGTCACACGGCCATCCTGGTTGTTGTTACTAGCCAGTGTCTTGTGAGCCCATATAATCAGTCAACCAGAACGATATTGGTTGGTACCACATTTCATAACCCAGCCCTGGATAATTTCCCTATACTGTATAAGGTGGTCAAAAGGTATTGGGAAGGAAGTAGGAAGGTCAACAAGGTACCTAGAAATTTTAGGAAGAGGAAAAATAGCTAAAAGAAGAGGAAGAACAAAGAAAAGAATCAACTCCAGCATTATGTTTTTATAACAAAGTAGACTTTATTAGTGTTTCCTTATGTTGGCTGTTGTTCTCTTCATCAGCCACTCCTCAAACACATCTGTATGTGCAGTTCAGTCCATCTTTGTCATGGATTATTGCTTCGTCACTGATTGTCCTGAATTTGTTTAGGAACCAATTGCTGCACCATCACGGGTCATGATCTAGTAGCAGGAATCCATGATGCGCCTCATGCTCATGAACCTCATGCTGCTCATGCCCATGCTCATGAGGCTCCTGTACTCTCCGGGCCTCATGTACATCATCCTTCCTCTGAAGTGGGGCTGCTCGTACATCAGCCAGTGGCCCTCCATCACGTTGCAGGACATGAAGTTGGACATGCTGTAGCGGTCCATGACGTTCTCGCAGTCCTCCATCAGCTCGTGCATCTGTCCCTGGAAGTTCTCCCTCTCGTAGATCCTCATCCTGTAGGAGCCTCTGTGCATGGGGATCATGCGGCAGGACCTGATGCAGTCGCTCATGCCCATCATGTTCATGTAGTCGGCGTACTCGCCCCTCCTCATGAAGTACTGGTTTCCCGTGAAGTTGGTGCGGTCATAGACCATGAAGCAGCCCCTCTCCACCCTGCAGGAGTGGCAGCGGTTCAGGTAGGAGGACATGTCGGGGCAGTCGCTCATGCACTCGTAGGAGCGGCCCTGGAAGTTCCTGTCCTCGTAGAAGATGATCTTGCTCATCATGTTCATGCCGCTGGAGGTCATCTTTGCCAGGTGTTGCTGCTGCTGCTGCTGCTGGTACTGGTGGTGCTCTTGGAGCTGAACTGCTTGTCTACCTGTTGGAAACCTTCCTTTTTATACCTGACAAGCAGAGGGCCCTTTGTGAAAACAGCCTGACCCAGCAACATACTATGGAAGCCCATAGAGCACTGAGGGTTGTCCACATTTACAACTGTTCCCCCAAAAGACCTTAGAGAGGCGGTTTTACTTCAAATACTGTCACACAAAACCTTTTTCAAAGGGTTAAAAAAGAACAATAGCCCTTTTGTTTCATCACTGTAGCGCTCACACCATCCTTGGCTTTGGAATTTGTTGTTTTGTCGTCTCATTCTTAGCAGATCCTCCATTAATATGGTCAATGAAGGTTTATTATACAAAAAGATATTCGTATTCCAAAACATTTATATTGTTTATATCATTTCCTGAGTATTGTAGTGTTGTCACTAAAATCATAATTAACCTTTAACAGTCACGACTGTGACTGATGTTACAAAAGAACATTTGTTTGTTGGACAAGGACAAAAATCAAGTGTTTCCATACTAATTAAATTACATACTGACAGTGCAATATATTACGACATTACATTAGAATAATTTGAATTAGTTTCAAATGTCACAGTGTTAACTAATAGAATTCTTTTTCAAATGTCATGTCAAAATGGATTTGTCTCAGTTCCCTATAGTTGTTTTCAGGAGCATGTCCTGCTCTGTAGGCCAGTTTACATCCTTTGAATCATTATCCTTCAAAATTCATGGTAAGACCTCTGTCCTTGATGTTTAGATTTACAGACCTTCAGAATAATCAAATGCCTTCCTCAGTGAATTCCCTGAACTGTTAACTCATATTGTGTCTAACCATGACAGTAGGGATTTAATACCTGGTGACTTTAACATACATGTCTGTTCTCCTTCTCAACCTCTTGCCAAAGGATTCTTACTCTTTGCTGAATCTTTTAATCTTGTCCAGTCAACAACTAGTCCAAGGCATGTGAAAAATCAAACCCTGGATGTAGTCTTATCCTCAGGTTTCTCCCCCACTAATCTTGAACTGAGCAATGTCTGTGTTTCGCATCAGAAATCACTTTTATTCGATGTACAGATTTTCCCCTCCTGTAGGCTCTTGCATACTCAACAAACTAGCAGTAGGGTTACTATTGGTCTGTTTTCCACTGCATTCAGAGCTGCACCAACCATCTGTCAAATTGAATCGCTCTTTTTGTAATTAAACACTGAGGAATTAATCACCCTTGTTCTCGACTCAAATACCCCTTTCACAAGAAGAGCTTGCGAACCAAAAACTGCAATAGGCGCACATGGTGATTCGGGATGGAGGTCCGCATGTCTGATTAAACCACTTGTTGAACCATTTGCAATGGTTCGTTAACAGATTTTGAATTGAACTGCTTTGTTCATTTCAACCAAAACATTATTTACCACACAGCCATTTTAACAAGGTGAAACCTTGTCAGATGGTCAGAATATATACAGACAGTGGCGTGGCAGAGTTAACAAGGTTTGGAGAGGGCGCCTTTGTTTCAGTACATATGATAGTCTTCAATATGTGAACACATCCAGTAAGCATGCACAGACACGCTTGCTCATAATTCGTACATCCTACAGATATTTTTCCCAGGAAACAAGCAGATTTTGTCAAGAATTCCTGGGACATATGGGACCTATCTCAATTTCCGTTATTCAGCCCTAGTCAGCAGCATGTCAGCTTCAGTCGTCTGTCACTGTCTACACTCTATGTTCAGCTACACAGCTGCTCTGTACTCTGAAACCTTTTGGCAGTGTTCACCGCCCAATGAACAATTAGTGCATTTACATGTGAATATATATGTATTGATTAAAACTGAATTGTATCTGCTGTGTGAGACAGAACTAAACTAAAACTAATTTGGGTATAGAAAAGTGTGTGTTAGTCTCTGTTGGTGAAACTCCTCATTGTCAGGTCAACTATTTAACTGGCAACTAGGTGGAAACCAGGGATTGTTGTACACTGGACTTTGGCAGTGACTAAACTATAGTGAAATGTAGGGAATTATATAGTCATAAACAGTAATAAATATTGGATATTCACATTTCTTCTTTTTACTTTCTTTTTGATTTGTCTTAAAAATATATCATATTAGAGTTAGAGTGTATAAATGTTACATCAAATTATAGAAAATAATGGCAACGCTTTATAATACGGTACACAAATAGTGCGTAGTTACTTAAGAACAAATGTGGAATGAATCAGGAACAGCCTGATTACCTGACAATAATGAATCATTATTGAGTAATACCTAAATTAACCTAAACTGTGATTTGTGGACTATATAGTAGATAATGAGTTACTAAAGAACAGAGTGGGAGATACTATGTTAATAAATCTATAGGTAATGATTAGCTCATAAAAATCTGTGACTATTGACGTACTGAAGTTTTTCTTCATGAGTTGTTCCTGATTAACTCTGAACCAGCTGCTGAGTGGCACAGACTAGTGACGACTCATTAATTAGTAATCACTTAATCATTAGTGACTCTTGTTGTGCCGCCTCAGGTAAAGTGATACATCATGCTGAGTAGTTAGTAAGTAGACTCATTGACTCCTAATTACTTAGTCATTAGTTACTCTTTATGTGTCCCCTTAGAGTAAAGAGTAAAGTGTTGAACCTCTCTCCATCCTCGCTTGTGAACGACTGAGTCTTTCCAGGATGAACCTTTCATACCCAATCATGATACTATCACCTGTTACCAATGAACCTGTTTACCTGTGGAATGATCCAAACAGGTGTTTTTGGATCAGCCCACAACTTTCACAGTCTTTTGTTGCTCCTGTCCCAACTTGTTTGGAACATGTTGCTGCCATCAAATTTACCGGATATTAACAAAAGTTGATGAGGACAAGCATTTTTACATATTGTCCTTATACTGTTTTCAATTGAGTATCTGTCAAAAAGGATTCTATTTTATTTATGTCTTCACACAGTCCACAGAGTGTCCCAACTTTTTTGGAATCTGGGTTGTAGTATCTCACAGTCCATTCTCTAGTAACTTATCATTATCTACTATCGTCTTCAAAGCAGTTATTAAAGAATTACTTAGTAACAACTCCTTATGGTTAAAAAAAACCAGACATGAACACCTGTAAAAGATGACCTGAAATATCAGCCCCTTCAGAACTGCCTGAAATGGGTTTTAGGAGGTGTTGTGAAAGATTTGACTTCTATCAGTCCAAGCTGAGAATTAAGAGACAGATTGAGCCAAAATAGAGAAGCTAACTAAAGACACAGGGCAAAGCTACAAGTGTAAAAGGTTAAACAGCCTGACAGTAACACAGAAGAAGTTGTGGGTGACGGAGCAGAGTCCAGTTTCAAGTCAACTTTGACCACATCACTTTCACTTCTTGTTGGTTCCAGTGTTGCTTCACTCAGCATACCGCTCTCTCACTGTTTTATTTCTCTTTAACTTTTAGGCTTGGATGTTTTCCTCCCTCGGCCTTGACAGGGAAGATGAAAGTGTTTACGCCCTCGGTCATGCAGGACTTGCAGCAAATGAGGCTGATCGTGTTTGTAAAAAAAATGTTTTACTAAAGACGAAGACTTCCCGAAGCCCATAAAGCTCAGCGGTCCGGCTGTATGCTGAGTCGGGGATGTCGCAATCAGCTGGCTCAACCATAACACTGGATGTTATCATACTGCCAACAACAGTTTGCTGTGTGGCCACTCCATTAAACTCAACATGGTAGTTAAACTGAGTTGTGGCATCTCTGGCTGCCGTTCCAGGTTGAACAAACAGCGAATGTCAGCACAAAGCGCTCGTATTCTCCTGCGGTGTTTGTCCACAGAAAGTACAGGGTGGAGAGGAGACTGAACAGCAGAGGAATTCCTTCGCTTTTGCTTTAGGGAACGTGCCTCAATTCCTGACACCTCTGTATTATAAGGTCTGCAGTATAGGCTCAGTGCTCTGAATGAAGGAAGAAGGAATACCTAGGAATAAGGATACCTTCATTATATAACTTTAAACTGTCTGAAACCTATTTATGATTAAGGTCAAATTTGCTTGAAATAAGAAACTATTATGGCCAAAACAACCAAATCTGATGAGTTGTAGTTCAAAATATTGCGTATCTTCCTCAGTTTACCTTGAATTGTATTTTTTTTTTAAGGGCTTCATTACTTAATTTACAGCATATTTAAGCAGCCTGTTCCTATGTTTGGAAAGTAGGAGAAAACTGAAGTATGAAAAAGAAGCGATTTGAGGGATCCTGAGTTGGGGATGTGTGAATGAATAAAAGCAACAGTATGTAATATATGAAAGAACAAATAATGTTAAATTGACACATAACTGAGTCACTTCACTGACTTCATGACTCCTCCTTACTTGTGCTGTTACACTACTTTTGAGCATTTCACATAATATGAATGGCTTTATGACAAAGCTTTAATTAATATTCACATTCATATTTTAAAGTTATAATCATTAACATTTTCATCTTCTCTGACCTAATTTTGATACCATTCATGGCTGGAATTTTTTCATTAATAGCCAATGTATTTTCACTCTGCAACCACTCCACTATAAAGCCTACATTGAAAACCTTACAAGGGATTCACAAAAAATGAGGCATGCACATACTAGATGAGAAAGACAAAAGCTGTTGCATGCGCACATTTCACGCAACGCTCTGCTACATTTCTGACAGAGTAGCTGTTCAAAGCGTGTTTGCTGCCCCCAGTGGTCGATACATGTGCCATTTCCAGCAGCACTATTAAAACATACTTTCCATTACCACCAGAAATCACAGGCGTCCCAAAGTCAACCAGGACTAAAATCTTGAGTATTAGAACTCAAGTGTAAGTCAAATATTCACTCTTCTTTATGCTTCTTTTTCTGGCTCCTGAGCTGCTAAACGCTCCACTATGTTCACCAGCTTGTCGCTAACTTTGTCTGCTGTTTGGTGTTGGTAAGGTTGTGTAAAGAGGTTGATGAGGGCACTGAGACTGAATCAAAGCAATAAAGTTGCAGACCACAAAACCAAAACAAAGAGCTGAAAGATGCTTAAACCGTCTTTGGAGAGGAACTGGAGAGTCAGTGAGTGAGTGAGTAATTCTGAGTGGGTTCTTCACTATGACCCACTTAAACATTACACATAGTCATTTGATCAGTGGTTGACATATAAATTGTGATTAGAGTAGCTTTAAAGAATATGTGTCCCCTCCAGGTCATGGAATCTGAAACTGTTTAATTGAGCCCTTTTTGATGTCTCACAGGTTGATCTTTCTTGCTGTTGTGAGCGCCTTACTTCCCTGTTTTGGATGTGTACCATTTCAGATCAGTGTTTTCTGCATTCTAATGTTGGAGGAGGATTATATGTTCATTTGTAGGATTTAATTGATCAAAGGAATGTTATTTCAAGTAAATATTTGCAGTATGCAATGTGTTTATTTTGCTATCAGTCAGTTTATCAAAGATCTTTCAGTGTTAGTGAGGTCTTTGGAGGGGCTTAGTTGAATTGGTTATCATGTCTTATGAAAGAATTTGCCAGTTTGGGACAAATAAAGCACATCTATCTATCTATCTATCTATCTATCTATCTATCTATCTATCTAATCTTGCACTTACATGTATGTAACAATGTGAGGAGAGGTCAAGAGGCCATCGCTCCCAAAAATGCTTAATTAATTGTTTTTTTACTGTTTAATTGCCAAAAAAAGATTAAAAAAATAGAGAGAGTGCACAGCCACATTTTTAAAAAGACAAATAACTACTTCCCAATTACACATAATTTCAGTCTCTAAAGATTCCTAGGAAAGCAGCCAAGTGATCTAGCCTGAATGCAAAAATTAAAATGCCTAAACTAAACTGTGTGCTTTAAGGCCAGGAGCCAAAAAGTTTGAGCAGCACAGCTGTTGACACAGGATCAGTTCACTGATTAACTGAGTTCTGATAAGAAGCTCAGTGTGTTGGGAGCCCAGACTCACATGCTGCTTTCTCAGGGTGAACCGACACAGTGCAGCAGCAGCAGCAGCAGCAGCAGCAGCAGCAGCAGCAGCGGCGGCGGCGGCGGCGGTGGCGGCGACTTCATGTTAACTTGTCATACAGAGTAATTGCTGCTCATTACACCGTACACAGCTGGAGAGCAGCCCGGCCAGCCCGGCTGTCTAACTACTGTTCTTTAAGCTACAAACCAGGGTTGTCTAGTCCACCTCCAACATTTAACCTCAGTGAACAGCTTTTATTACTCTGCAAGAAACTTTAAATTCCACATTTAAGTCAAAGCAGAAATGAGTGCTCGTGTTCATGTTTTCTTGCGCGTGTCCTTGTGGTTATATCAAAACTTAAAAGGAAGGAAAGTTGAAATTTGAGTTGTTATGTTGTTGAGAGTTGTCTCTAAATGTCTTGACTGCTCATCATGTTGCACAAAAAAGGAACTTGGTTGCAGTGAAAGCACTTCCTCTATATGGTTCACTGTGTACGTTCAGAATTGAGTTACCTACAAATGAAACTTAAGTTGTAAAGGTACTTTATTGTACATTTAATGTACACGTCATATCTTCTGATGAAGTGCCAAGTGGCTAAAGGCTTCTTTACTCTAACAAGATAATCAAGCAAATTTTATATCCCAACAATAATTTGCTTCAGTTATATTTTTAAGAATTTTAAAGTTACACAAAAAAGAAATACAATACAAAACACAAGAAATACAAGAAATTGAAATACAGAAACGATTATATTTCAGTATGTTTTTTATCAAACATGATGTGATCCAGACCCTAACTCAAAGTCCACCAGCATTTTCCAGAGCTTTCAACTGCAACTATGACGATAACGGAGCAATCTTCAATGACAACTGCACAATTCCACCCAATGATGAAGAGCATGAGATGCAGCTGAAAGCTCCAGAAAAAGCCAGTGAGTGTACATTGAGTTACAATTATTTCAAGTCTCACTTTATCTGTGAACACTGAATGAGCTTGAAGTATCAATGGAAACGAAATGGCCACAGGAGTTGAAGAGTCAGTGGAAATTCAAGCATGGAAAAGGTTGAAATGTAAATGAATGAGTGTAAGTTCAACTGAGAAACCTAACTTGAATAAGATGTTGTGTGGCTGATGTGTAAGCAATGAAAGCAGTTGATGTGTCACTTGAAGCGTGTATGCTACAGAAGTTTGAAATATTAATATTAAGTGTAAACACTGAGAGTAGTTGAAGAGTAACTAGTAAAAGTGGTTGTCTCCCTTCACTTTTAGGTATGTAATTTGAAAACTGTGTGGTCTATGTCTTTAATATTGTTAAAGCAAAGAGGTTTTGGACTAGTATTTTTGTGTTTCGCTGCACTGTGAAACTAACAGAGCCAGTTGAAGCCTTGCCTGAAGTGCGAGTGCAGAAAGTAATTTAAGTATCACTTGAAGCATAAGTACAAAAATTGTTGAGTTGAATGAAGTAGAAGTACTGAAAGAGAATAAATGAATGACACACACTCAAAGGAGTTACTGTGTCATTTCACTGTGAGGGGCATCATTCAAAAACGCAATGGATTCAGCTCAAGTCCTGTCACTTATGTAATTACTTGAATTTGTTGGTAAGAAGGTTTTTTTTTTTTTCAATCAATGTATGATTATGTGTCTTTGACTCAACCATGATTTGCTACATGCAATGACTTGTGTTTCAAAGTAAATAAATAAAGTAGAAAAGGCAAAATATTCCCAAGAAAATGTAAGTGTGATGGCAACTGAAATGGAGGTTCTACAAAGGGAATTAAAGTTTCAGTTTGTGCAATGCTGCCACTGCTTCCCTTCTACCTGTAAATAATCTTGGTATATCCACGACTGACTGTGACTACCGAGTGCTTAATAGTATCTGCATCAATATTTTCCTTTAAATCCTCTCTGATTGCTCTTCCATTGCATTCACTGAGGATACAAAATTACAAGTCTGACATATTCTTTAGTGACAAACTGACAAACAGCTCAAAATGGACAATTATTCTGGGCTAAAGAAATAATCTTCAGGGCTACAGGCCTGAACGCCCAGGACAGGTGACGCCCATGGTGTGGGAGTGATAAAAGAAGCTGAAGTGTCAGTTGAAGTGGAAGACCTGAAATGTATTTATTAGTTTAAGATTTAGATGATATGTAGGTGCTGAATGAGTTTGAACAGTTACTTTAACCACTGAACACCGAGCTGAAGAAAAAAAGAGTTGAAGTATAAAGACTGAAAGGAGATAAAGTGGCAGTTGAAGGATAAGCACCAAAAGGAGGGGGATCATTTTCAATAGTTACAATTTGTTTTGATTGATTTGATGTATTGTGTTCATTTTTTGTTTGCTGTTGTGCATCACGTCAAAGTGAATCTTGCATCTCTCAGAAGCTACCAGATGTAACTGCATATGTGTTCCCTTTGTTCCACCATGCAATTTTTGATTGCCTAGTCTGCATTATCACGACCTTTATGCGTACCTTCAACTGACTTCTGTGTTTTCAATAAACACAAAAAATAAAGGAAGCAGCGGTTTGTGTCGCAATCATTATCTTAATCATGTGTTTCTGTGAGCATGGTTTAACTTAACTTGACATTGAGTAGTTAATGATGTCATAGTGGTCAGTAAGCGCTTTGCATGATAGAAAAACAAAGCAATGATTGCAAAATTGCTCATGTTTACACGGACACAGCCACTGGAGATCATATGGGTTTGCACATTTATCCTAATGTGTTCCAGATTACTACATTAGCAACACTATTGATTAATTGAGTTGAAACTCGTGGCTTTTGCTTAAGGCGTGTGCTCAAGCAGAGAGATAAATTACAATCCTGAACGTAATAGAAAGACTGTGGAAAAGGGAGTTCCACCATAAAAGCAGACACCATTATTAAGTATGTTAACGTGTGCGTCAGCTCAGGCTAAATTCTGACTGCAAATGACTCCCTTTGAGAAGAAGAGAGCCATTGGCTGCACTTGTGAAATTTTAATGCTCATTTTAAGGCTGCAGTTTAAGCACTTCTGCCACGCTCATATTTCTCCTCCAAGGCTCTGCTTTATCTGCAAAAAAACATAAATCCTTGATGGGGGCCTCTTTGCATGACATATGTCACACTACATTTTCCTGTCGCTGTCGCTGTCTGTGAGGTAAAGGTGCAGTGACATAGTTCACCACAATAAATCTTTGCTGTAGAACAAATGGGTCCAGTCAGCGTGGCAGCATGCAGCTGAGAACACGTTTAGCGCTCTCGGGGCCCGGTGTTCACAGAGGTCACAGAGCAGCCGCAGCAGCCAGGCGCTGATGTGCTCAGTGTTGGGTCGGCCATAGAAGCTCAGCCAGCCGTTCCTAATAACATCGCTCGGTGACGACGGCGCTGATTATGTGGCGCTCCTCTTGTCAAGCCGGGGAATGAGTGTTGACAGTCACATTGTGTCATGAATGCAGGTTGACCCCTGGGAGGTCAGGGGAAGAGTTGCGCTATGATGTCACAGGTCAGCACGTGTTGCCTCCAAAGTGTGGGAGAAGGCCTCAGTCCACACTTTTTGATTGCTTTTTTAGTGAAGAAAATAAAAAACTTTGATCGTATTGATGTATTAGTATCTTTTTCTTAATTGGCATGCATATTATATATTGTAGCTTAAATAAAGGAGCCACACGACACCGACAGTTAACAAATACCTTACATGTTAAGGTATTTATGCCTTCATTTGAGAGACAAAGTGGATAAATAACATGAAAGAGGGTAAGAACACTGGAGATCATGGTCAATGCTCCTGGGCAAGCGTATATTTAAAGAATAGAGCTTTTCTTTGACTCACAATTTACAAAATATTTACTATATAGTAAAATGACATAATAAAACATTGAGGGAACATCTTATAGAAGACAATATAATTCCCAATTGGATAATAGCACATTGAATGATTGATTCTGTTGAGCTAGTTGCTTTAAAGACATCATCATTAGGTGACCTGACTGAAAGTGCAGATCAGCTGGATGTGGTAAACATAAAGCTCTGAGGGGATTCAGCTATCCATGCATCATGTTCCTGTCACAGCTTCAGCTCATGGATAAGATAAGCATCTACAGTGCATGTGTGACCACCACCCTCCTTCAGCGTGTACAGCTCATTACACTAGAGGTATTGTTTGCAAGGGTATGCATATGCACACAAGCATGTACAGACATACAGTATATGCACAAAGGAATGCATGTCCACCAGTGTGCACATGCTGCGTTTTGGTTCATGGCTCAGTCACAGTTTTTGACCTCTGAATGAAGGAGACAGGATGGTGACATCAGTCAGTCGGTGGCTTGGACTGTCTAACTCTGGGGTCAAGAGTCACATTGTCATGACAGTTCTGATGGTTATATATAGTTATTAGGCTGAGCTAATGTACCCAAGTGCAAGAGGATAAAGAGAATCATTTATTGCAGGGTTAAAGAGATGGGATGTGAGCAGGAGAGGAGTTCACAAATGAGCAGTCTGACTTTCCTGCAATTTGCTGTGGATGATCACGCTCCTCTGAGGATGAATCCTTTTCCTTTTTTGTGTTCACACTGGAAAAGTATGTAGTTTAAAAAGCCAATATGAGTGTGCTCTTCATGTCTTCAATGATCAGCCCAGTATCCTTTGGAATTACATTCGTATTGGACAATTCTGCAGCTCAAAAATTATGTCCAATGTTTATGAAGGCACAAAGTAAGGAGGGCACAGAGACTGAGGTGGTGGATGAACAGGTAATGCATCTAACTTTCATGTGAGTGAACTGCAGTATATCACACTTCACTCCCTGCCACAACAGTTAATGTTCATTTTTTAACACCATAACCAATGTCCTAACTTTGACCAGTGTTTCAGTAGCTTAAATCAAACATGGATACACATCTGGTCTCTGGTGTCAAAGAACAGTGCGACTATCCAAAGCAGCTCCCTCCCTATGACTTCTGTGTTGTGTGAGGATGGTACACATTCTGGATTAGGGCTGTTACTTTTGGTTGAAATTGTTTCAAACTCATTATGTTATGCATGGTTGTGGGTTGCATTCAAGTTAATTTAAATTTGTTCAAACCTGACTTTGACTTTTTTTTTGGAGCGGAAAAAATATAATCCAGGCAGCAATTACGTTTCCTCTAAAACTATTTGACAAAACAAAAGAATGGATAACTTCATGCTCCTGGTTCTTCTCAACCCTGTGCTTCCAGAAAACACTGCTGAAAGCTGCAGGGACATAAGATGGAGCTATTTGAGGATGGCACAGTATAGAAAATGCCTAATCTTCAAGGTCAAATCCTGGCAGCACGGTAGTTCCTTGCTGGAGCAGAGGGGGTGGCAGTGGAAAAAAAAAAGCTGTTGTGCTCCTCTGCTGTTCCCCATCCTTCACTTGGTAACTGTAATTACATCCCCACATCCTGATGCGAAGCAGATATACACCAAGAGCTTTTAATAGGCTGTGCAAAGAGCAGGAGGAACAGCCATTCATCCAAGATGCTGAGTGTGCAGGAAATGTCCACCGCAGCTCTGGTGCACCTCATGCTGCCATCATGTAGAGTTTTTGGAGAGAGATGCATCTCCCATGGTGCACTTTGTGTGCTACCGGAAAACAAAAGGTTTAAGCTTAACAAGTACAATATTTGGACTTGTGTGTCTCTTCTTTCTTTGTGTTAGACTCAAATTGTGCTCAGTTGTGAGTGAAATTTCTCAGACTACACGGCTTGATATTTCTTTCATTTCTTAAATTTTAAACTGGAATAAGCAGCTTTAAATTTGCTTGTCTCAGTTTTTCTTTCTTCACTTCATATTCTTGTCAAACCTGCTTTTTAACTAAGACTTGATTGTTTGCTGATTGTAAATGGAAAACGTGCACCAACTGTGTATGTGGCACAAAAAGTAGCCAAACATAGTGGTTGGAAAAGAGGACATAATACTATGATTAGGCCAACTTGTCTATTTGCAGAGGAAAACTTCCTTGGTAATTACAGAGGTAATATTCAAGTTTCCTCCCACATATTGCCTTATGATTGAAGAAGGCACAAGAATAGAAGAAGATGAGCTCATAATTTGAATAGACAACATGACCTCATTGGTAAAGCTCCACATCACTGAATACATCGTTTTTTATACCGTGAAAATAGCTGGCCCCGTTATCACTGTGTGTGCTGTACACATTTTCTCTGTGTTAAAAAACAGGCCAATTTAGTGTGGAATCAGCCACAAAGAATGCTGAGCACCAACAGTGGGACATACAGGGCCATATGTGGCACAGTCATACTGGCAGAGCTGACTCCTTACAAAACCACAGATATGCAGACGTGGGTTTCATTTTCCCAGGCTACACATGCGCTCCGGCAATGACAGAATACACAGGACCTAGCAGGTTTAAAGTTTAAAGAAAGTTTGTCTTCAAACTAGACTCACATGCCCATATGTACGTTGACAGAATTAGTGATAGCTGTAACTTTTCCTTCTCTCCATACTGGCACAGAAGGGATCCTTTCCTATGTGATTCTAGTAGAGGATAAAAATGCAAATTTCAGCTGGAGTTCATTTGAGGGTTTAACACTTTGTATTAGAAAAATGAAGCTAAAATTCCAGTCTTTATAGTGTGAAATCTCATTTGTTTCCACTGCCAGTGTTTACTACACTTAAAAAAAAAACCATGAACCTGAAGTTGAGGCCGCCATGTTTTCCATACCTCCCAATATGAAAGTGCTGGACAAAATAAGTGATACACCGACAATTTCTCTATTTTCAATGGAAGGAAAGTTTGTGGGATGTCCAGAATACAGAGTCCATCCTGTGATTGGGTCAAACTTCTTGGTAATACCAACAACTTTCCCTGTTTTTTTTTTTTTTTTTGCTTTTGTTTTTTACTAACAGGAAGTGATAAGATTTTTCCAACAACTAGCATCAATCAAACTGTAATTCTGTAAAGCCAATTAAACTTTGGACAGATTTGCCACAACGTCAGTAACAAAGTATTTTGCAGTATTTCTTTTAGAATACTGTAGCACGACAATCATTGTATGGTTTAAGATTTAGTTAACTGTGGTTTAGATATGGTTATGGCACCCAAAACACAAGGTTAGGGAAAGATGGTGTTGGTTAAAGCAGCTATAATCGATATAATATATGGATCTTGGTTAAAAATGTGCCCAGGCTAAGGCCCTGCATCTGACTGTGGTGTATACTTATGTTCAAGGTTAAAAACGAGATGGATTGGTGCTATTCATTTCTAACACAATAAACTCAAATTGTGCAATTTTTTTTCTGTTTGTCTAAATTTCCTAACATGCACAGCCCTGACAGGAACATCTTGTGTACAAAGAAACTCAAGGTCATGTCTAGAAATTGGTGAAGCTAAGAAGACACAAACATCCTGATTTATGTATATCCAAAGAACCAAAGGTTGGAGTAACCAACATTTCTGACATGACATGGAAGTGTATGGAGGACACAGAACTGCTTCAGTTTAGTTCCCCCTTACCCAGCCCCCACCCCCATCCCCAGAATCTGGGAAATTGTGACTTCTTCCCTTATTATTTCTGTGCCAGGCATGCCCTCAGTTCAGCCTGTGAGAGGGTGCATTCCTTCCAGCTGAGCAGAGGGTAGTGTTGCCCCAAAGATTAGCCCTCTTCTCACCCTCCTCCTGGAAAAGTAGAGCTCTGCCGATGCTTTCTGAATTCTTCCACGGCTTGTCTTGGTGTGAGTGCATTTGTGCTTTTCTTCTGGCATTCCATGTATCCCAACAGAAAACAATCACTTCCTGTATTGCAGTGGACGGTTCCTCTGTCGCCGTGGTGAGCCCCAAGGAAAAAAAAGCAAACAAGAGGCAAATCATTGCCTCCTCATTCACACCAGTGGAAGATACAGTATGCACTTGTGAATCTGAGGAATGATGAATGGATCAGCAAGCTTTAATTGGACAGCTGTTAAAAGACTCTTTCAAGTTTCGCTCCCATCATCCACTTACTTTTGAAATTCTAATAAAAAGTCTGCAAAAACACTCATTTCCTCTGGGGATTGGTTTGGATCGCCCCCAAACTGCTCAGTCTCACTGTGAAAACTACTCTGAGTCAGGAGACTGATGTTGTTTGCACTGTTACATTGACTTCAAACTTTTGCATCTCATTTTAAAAAAAGATGAGTATATTTTGCTCATCATTGCCACATATATGTGTGTATGTATGTCTTGGACCCATTTTTATATGTGAGATCTCGAATATCTTTATGAAGTATGATTATCATTCACCAGTGACACGTTTACATTTAATGGCATTCCACTTAGTTTTGGTTATTTAGGTTATTACTGTTATTTTTATCGATCACTGAACTTAAAACTTGCATAACATAGTTGTATATTGTTGTGTGTATGTAGTTGTGGATGATGTACAACCACTTTGGAGGATGTAGGTCAGATGTAGGATGTAGATGGAAGTCTACACACAGAGATGTGTTTCTGTTATTTACTTTACCTTGATTGATATACAGTGCATACATGCATACATACTGTGCTTATATATATATATATATGCATACATGGGCAGATAGATTCATTCAACCTGTATTTATTCTCAGAAATACACTGAGGTTGGCTGTAAAAGTAAAAATACTAAAAAGCCAAATTAGAAAAATAAAATAAAAACCTCTAGAATAAATGAATCAACTAAAACAAGAACAGTTGGAAGTGAAATATGATGAAATTAAAAGCTTAAATTGGATAGAAATGAAGTAAGTTTTTGATTGTTCTGCATGTTATTCCAGGTTACATGTGCACAATGAGAAAAACTGGATTTTCCAAGCTCCTGCACCATAATTCAGTCATTTGAGCATAGTGGATAAGGCCTTATGAATAAATAAAACCCAGTGCCTATCACATCTTACAGAGAAACAAGGTCCCTGATGTTAGTACTGGCTCACACTGATGAGTATTATGAATATCACCAGTGATAAATCTTAGTGCAGAGTGACAAACAGCATCCAATGGTGAATGTGACTTTGAGATTGTCGTGCATACTGCAGCTCTGGAGGTGGAGCATGGTTTCATTATTCTTTTTTCGTTCAAGATGATTTCCGCTTGGGTAGCAAGTGTATTGATGCAGAGTTTCACTTCCTTATTTTGCACCTCTTAAGTTTCAATTTGTATCTTTGTAAATTATGAAAATGTTCTTACATGACTGCCAATGTGCTTTGCTAAGCTAAAACCAAATGTAAACAGAAACGTTGTTTGATGCACCTTTAAAACAGATCTTACATTTACAATGACAAGTGTTGTCAATAAATTCTCTTTGACTTACTGATGTGTTGGCAAATTGTTGTACACTATTGCAAAGTTTTCTTGAGCAGCATTAAATCTTGTCAGGGCAAAGCTAACATCTTTAGCAGATGTTGGATTGGAATGTCAAAGCTGATGTGAAAGTACCAGGCTTCCATCTTACACCACACAGTGTGATGAAGTCTAAACTATCTGGTATTCATCTGAAAGCTTCCAGCATACAACTACAGTACATACCCATGCCAGTGTTCTTTTTCATTAGCTCATCTCTGCCACCCACCCACCCATTATTTCTCTGAAATACCACACATTAGAAATTCAAATTGTAAACTGTGAGATTCTCATTTTGCTGCGCTGTTGGTGCTAAGATATTACAGCTGTGGTGTTTTTGAACTGCAGTTCAAAGGTTTGTTTTCAGAGCGACAGAAAGTGTAAATGCCAGTAGTTCACGATTTGCCTGTTGGATTCGGTCATGTCTTGGTTTCGGTGGTTCATCATCTATCTCACCATATGATCTATACAATATGTTCACATGAACCGGAGGAGATCAGTTGTCACGTCATGTGTGCTGTGAGAGTTTTTCTTGGACAGCGGCCCTGTTGAGCTCTGTAGAATTTATAATCTGTGTGAGGCTTGTTAAAGCCTCTCCAGATCTTGAGTACTGTGGGATAACATGAATGGAACCATCCCAGCGCATGCAGGGAACAGAGTTGGAACCACTTCACCTTTGATTCAATTCTGGTCAGGTTCCTGATGTTTTAAAAATGTACGTGACTTAGGAGAGAATGAAACATCTGACATTCGTAGTTACATGCATTGCAGTTTTTTTTATTAGACGTTGAAGTGAACATGAGGGGGGTAAAGCAAGCAAGTTTGTGCAGTGCAGGATGTCTTTTATCAGAGATACTCTTTGCTTTGCATTCCAAATTCATGGCTAAAACATTGACATGGTTTACTAGTTGGACTGTACTGTCTCACTGCCAAGAGCCAACAGAAACCTGGACGCAAACTCTGTACTGCATATTTTTTTTGTCAAGCTCTACATGGACAGCTAATGGATTTAACACTTGCAGTCTGTCTGTGGAGATTTAAAGGCACCTGGAATTGTCATGAAGTGGATTTTCATTATGATTCCTTTTTTTACAGTCCACCAAAGAATCTCAGACTGTCTCAGCTTCTTTCCTTTGACCGATCTTTATTCAACTCTTTAGTGTCTAGCTTGAAAACACTCCAGTGTTTACACAGGAGGCAATGGAACGGTGCTTTGGGTGTCACTGTGCTGATGTGGTGGGGTTAGGAATATTTTGCTCATAGTGTTCAGGTTTGCAGAGAATTAACTATTTTGCTTCATTTGAAGAACTCTTGAACAAGACTCAAAAAACAACTTTGCAAAATAAGCCAAACAAAGCATTCCTTGTCTCTGAAAGCTGGTCCAATTCAATCACTGGTGATTACTTATAATTAATTATAAGTAATAGAGTAATAAATTATAACTTGTCTGTTCCTCCAAGAATTCACCATCTTGCAAAGGCAAGACTGAACACAAATTTATGCAAAAATACATAAATAAATGCACAAAAACAAGGGGGAAAAATGGACGGTGAAATTGGAAGTATGCTAGTATGGAAGTATTAGTTGCTCTTTGCATTCAGCTGCAGCATGCCACACTCAGTCATCCACATATCTACTCACCTCCTTGGCATCTGCACTGTGGTAGGCTCATTCTAGGTGTGACCTTCCCTCTTGAATATTGGCAACCAATCAAAAATGACAACTAAGACAATGAGACTGACACTGCTCTACAGATTGTTATAAGTTGAAATACAAAAAGAACGGCTCTTTATTTCATGTTTCTTCAACTGTTCATTAACTAATTTTGAATTTTGACATTAACTGTTCCTTGACTAATTTTGACCTTTTTGGTTAAAGGAAAACACAATAAAACACTACACAGTACCAAAAACACTGGATTCAGCTCAAAAAAGTTAAAGATAAAGAAAAGTTAAAGTTAAAAATGAGTTCATCTTTCTGGCAGGCAAACTGCACAGGTCAGCAGCTGCCAAAAGGAAGGCCCATGATCTTTGTAGTCATCCATCCATCCATTATCTGTGCATCTGTACGCCGCTTAATCCTCTGCAGGGTCGCGGGGGGGGCTGGAGCGTATCCCAGCCAACTTAGGGCGAAGGCAGGGGACACCCTGGACAGGTCGCCGGTCCATCACAGGGCCACACGCAGGACAAACAAACAGACACACTCACGTTCACACCTCACACCACACAATTTAGAATATTCAATTTACCTCAGCATGTTTTTGGACTGTGGGAGGACTGTGGGAGGAAGCTGGGGTGCCTGGTGAAGGCCCAACCCAGGGAGAACATGCAAACAGATCCCAAGCTAACCACTGCACCACCGTGCAGCCCCTTTGTAGCCATATTGGATTTTTTTTTTTTTAAAAGTCTCCAGCAAATTCAATTATGGTGACAGTGGCTAATTAGTACTGAACAAACTGGCTGAAGGGAATGTCATTCATTTTGCAGGAATTTGGTCAGAATCCAAAGAATTGAAAAAGTGAAATTTTGACCCGATGGCGGTGCCACATGAAAACTCCCCAAGTTTAAAACAATTCATTCTGTGGGGAACATGGATATCTGCACCAAGTTTATTGGCAATCCATTCAATAGTTGTTGAAACATTTGATTCCAGATCAATAATGTCAACATCGTAATGCAACTAGAGGAAAAGTCAAGTGCAAATTTTGACCTGCTGGTGGTGTTAAATGCAAAGTCAGGGATTCTCCAAAGTCAGGGGATTTATCATCTGGGGACCTTTAATATATATATATGCCAAATCTGATTGCAATCCATCCAAAAGTTATTGAGATGTTTACCAAAGTCCATTGCCCAACCCATAGACCGATACCATCCCAGTCATGCCACTATCATGGCTAAAATCTCTTTCTGTGGTTACATGAGCTTGAAAGAGCTCTGAATGTCTGAATGTCTCCGTTTTTTTGCCCTTTCATTGTATTTTCACAAACATTAAGAGACTCGGTTTGAATATAAGCATGTCCTGCTCACTTGTCTTAGGGCCTTGTGGCTAAGAGCCTCCATTAAAGACCTCAAAAGAAATGAATAGGGGGCATTATATTAGCTGTGTATTTTCCTCCCTCTCATAAAATAAAATAACAAGAAAGCTTTCAAGACATGCCTCCTTTTCATTGAGATCCTAATTATAGTGATGATACAGTGGCCCTGTGGATGGCGGGGATGCTGCTTTGTGATGGTGTCTCTAACTCGTCAAGATGATTTCCCAGAGGAACACTCTGATTAGGTAAGATGTAGTAACAGCCCGACCGTTAAACAGATGTCCACTGATATTAAGCTAATGAACTTGGCGGGTGAATGCTCGGGGCGTGCCTCTGCTGTCATTCTGAAAGTGCACGTTTCGTCTCAGCCGCTGCCTTTGAAAGTGACTCTTGGCAATCTTGACCTCTGCTGGATGACCTTTCACCATAAAGGCATCGCAATAAAGCGCTGATCACAGCTCGGATACCTGGGGGCCTAATGGAGGCATTTAGGGAGGAATTTTAGATGAGTTGGAATTCCCTGGTGACAGTGTGGTGTTATTGTTCGCTGACACTTGGGTGGAAGAGTATCTCTGTGTAAAATTATCCTCCATCTTTCTCATCTTGTCATAATTAAAGTGTTTTTTTTTTTAATCTTGTGTCTACTGTCAGTTGTGTCTGTGTTCCAAGGACCATTTAAACCATTTAAAATGATGGAATAGCAACAACATTCTTCAATCAGACTCTGCCGCAGCTATTTTCTATTATTCAGATTTATATGAACGCTCGAGAAAACATTTGATTCGGTAGATTATTTTCTTTGGAATCATGTTTTTCAGTCCTCCCTCATCAGTTTTTTATTGCCTTGTGGTGGAGTCCAGCAGAGGAAGTGCAGGGCCTTTAGACATTTAAAGGTGATAGATCAGGGTGAAGATAACACTGCCTTACATTTCCCTCCTCGGGAAGAAGTTTTCAACAGATTATCTGCTGAGCTCCAGTTTCAGCCACTTAACCTCTCAACTCAAATTAAACTTGGCTGGTCCTGAGTTAAAGCCACTTATACCTCTGCTGCTGAGAGACTTTCTGTTTCACTGTTGTTATGTCAGAACAGCATTTGCTAACAGCTCATGATCAGAAGTATAACAATGCGATGCAATGCAATGTACGAAAATGAACAGCTAGTCTTAAATATGGTTTCCACCTTAAACCTTAAGATGATTCATAACTTTTCTCTCGTAAAATATAAATTGATTACCCTCACATTTATTTTTTAATAGTGTGATTCAATTCATTTCAATTGAATTTGATTTATATATTTATATTATATATTTATATAATAGTGTGTCAAAGTGAATGCATATTCTCTCTAGATGGCACAAACTGAGGCAAAGACGTGTTCGTGGAGGTTTTTTATGCTTTAGCTAAGAGTTCATGCTAATCCAGAGGCTCTGTGACTTCACGAATGTCCAGAGACATGAAAACAAATGAAAGGGGTTTTGAGACAATATTGACAATAACAACACTTCCTGACTTCCTGATAGGTTTCAAAACCAGTGAGAGGAAGCTGTCGCAAACACAAGTACACTTGGTTGATGTATAGGCGAGCCAGCTAATGGCTACAGCTAATACCTAGACACCCAGTTAAATGGGTTTTTGTGGCTAACAGTCTGGCAGAGAAATTTATGTTAAAGCAACGCACATTCTATCTGAACATAGCGTAAATCTTTATCATTAATGGAATCTGCTTATTGCCTTCTTTTTAAGAGAGAGATGGAAAGCTCAATTTTCCTGTCTGCATGTTAAATGCAGAGCGAGAGTCAAGAAGCATTTATCATAGCTTAGCATAAAGACTGAAAGCTGGGGAAAACAGCTAGCATGGCTGTGATCAATGCAAAAAAAAAAAAAAAATACACCTACCTACACCTCTGAAGCTTATTCATTATCATGATATCTTGTCTGTTAAATCTGGAACTCAAACAGAATTGTAAAGAGTTGCATAATGGAACTATTTCAGACAGGACATGGTTTATTTTCTAAATCATTTCAATCCCTCGACGTGTACTTGAAACAAGATAAATGATTTCACTCTAGGGGGAAAAAGTAAGTAAAGCTTCAGTCATTTGTGCTTAGAAAAACAAGATTTCAAGGCTAAATTCCAGATGAAATAACTCAGCCTAATATCTTTGCTGCCTCTGGTGAACTTTTGCCTGATAGCAGTTCATCAGTGGGAATAAATCTTCACAGGCGGCCGAGCAGTTCACATCAGGCAGAGAGGTGGGGAGGAGAGAAACACTGTACATCACATACAAGAGAGGGGCTCAAGTTCTGTGGATGAAAAATGCCAAAGTTCCTTCCATCCCTCGGGTCAGTTTGGGGTTTTGGTCCAGTGAAACTCCTCCATTTCACTGTCCTGGCCAGATTTCCATGTCGGCTCCACTCACAAGCAAGGGTTTGGTTTGGAAGCTCTTCATATTATGTTACAGACAAATGAAGCGCACACATTCTCTTTATTGTAAATGAATTCAACACTCGGATGACTTAAACAATAAAGGCAGTGAAGGCGTGTGAAAGGAGATTCAGCAAAGCAGTGAATAAAAGTTACAGAGGCTTTCATTCCTATGAAAGCATAACATTCACTGCAGTTATTATGCATATAGCTATTCTCACACATCTCACAAAGGTTCACTGGACTAAAAAGAGACAACTGTTGCTGTGGTTACAGTAAATGTAGCATGTCTTTTTATTTCTCTCCCTCAATCTTTTGCCAGTTTTGATCTTGAAATATGTGATGGTTGACATTTGTATTTGTGTACATCACTGATCATGGGACAGATTCCCACAGTTTTTTGCGGCTGTCATCACATTTTCTTGTGTTCTTAATAGACAGGTAAGATATTTAAGGTCATCTTGTTGGCTTGTATTCTGGAAATTTCTCTATTTTAAGAAAAATGCATGTTCTCTCTGATAGAAGATCTATACCAATGTGACGTCTGTGTGTTAAGTATGGAGATGGAGGTGAAAATGGGTCCATGTTGAAAACGTGGCACTTTGTTGTTGTGTGACTCCAATTCAATGCAGAGACAAGGAAAAGTGTCTGGAGGAAAATAACAGAAAACATGAAAATAAAAATCATAAAAAAACAAACTTAATGTCCTTCATCATGGACTCCAAAAAAGCCTTGGCTGAGTCAAGACAGCCCCCCCACTGCTTGCCAATCTATTTTCATATCATCCATCTGGTCGAAACACTTGTCAACTGACCACAACATGGCAGATTTGGGGAAAAATCTGTGAAAGAAATTGCAAAAAAAATGCTTTAAAAAATTCACTGTTGCTGGTGGCTTCGCTATTTAAAAATGCCAGGTGTGTGCAGGATGTCCTGTGCTCCTGTGTCACATGAGTAATGATTCATTCTGACCAATCAATGGTCTGCAGTCTTTTGACGTCACCTTTTAGTATTTTCTCATTTTGTCAATCTATCCAAAAGTTGCTTTTTTTTAATTTTCGCTTTAGACCTATTATTTGCTGTATGTATCTAGTTTGTTTAATCCTTACGTGAACTGAAATGTAAGAACAACTATTTGTGATTTTTAGGGGAGTAGTGCATTGGAACTATTTCTTGGTGAACAACAGGTGGTACCAAAACCGGTGACCCCACTGTGACAACAGGGTTCAGAGAAGCTGCTCACAAAAAGCATACTCCCCCAAAAAACAAAAACACGACTAAGAAATATTCATAAGTTCTGCTCTGTACTTAACACAGAGACATTTGATTGATATGGATCTTTTCATGTTGAACTATTTCTTCAAGTATGAAGCTGAGTTCAGGACATAAGTAGTAGATCCAGCATGTCCAGCTGAAACCACAAATTGTCATTTTTACATTATTATCTGTTTGTGTACACATTCATTAATGAGACTTGTGTTACTAAGTGAACTTTAGAGATGTGGTTAAGTTTATTTCTGAGCTTTGACTAGCTTTCCCCCTGCTTTCAGTCTCTATGCTAAGCTAGGCTAACCACATTGTGGCTCCAGCTTTGTACTTGAAGCACAGACATGAGATTGCTATTGATCTTCTCATCTTATTCTCGTTGTGATTACATGTAATTTCCCAAAATCTTCCTTTTATATTGCTTTAAGTTCAGTTTTTAAGGACCTGCTATTTGAATTTGACAAAGCACAGAATGAATTTCTCTTGGCTGGCTTTGAAAGCAATGTGATTCAGACTCTAAAGGAGGGACTTTACAGACTTCCATGAGGTTGATTTGTTAGAGCGGGATAGCGTGTGCTGAATTTATTACCATTTTCATATTGAGTTTCCGTTATGCCTTTGTCTAACCTAAGCCACATGCAATCTTGTGTTGTTTAGGCTCATCTCAGTGAGACAATTCTCACTTTGGCCACATTCCACTGTCACTGGCTTTTCAATGGCTTCCGTTATGCTACAGAGAATAAAAGCTATGAGACAGAAAAGCTTGGCCATAGATTCAAATTTTATGATTTTTACCTGCAAACATAACTATATTTCATACGTATAAGTTACAGAAGTATAAAAGCTTTTGGGTTTTCAGTGGCTGATTCTAGATGGATGGGTCTGTCTAAAGTACGACAGCTTCTGCCATTCAGTTGTGTGATGAGTCCATATGATCCCATTTATTTCATTTTCATTTTTGTCCCCTTGTAGTGCTGTAGTGTAAGATGAGGTCAGGATACCTGCTGATAAGAAACGCAGCAGCAAAATGTGAAATGACTCATCTTATAAGAATAAAAAGGAGTCTTGAGGCCAGCTAAGAGTGTAGCTGTCCCACTGTTGATGAAAATGACATTGGTAAAAAAACAAGGTTTATTTGGACTTGTTTTCCAGTCCCCTGCTGAGGAGCCTTACAACATCTCATGTGTTTCTCTGCGTTGTTGCCTGGCTACAGCCTTCCTCCAAATATGGCTTTTTATCACGGTTGCTGTGTGTTCTCCATCCTTTCCTTGGTCGCTGTGTGTTTTATGCTTGGATGTTATTTGCTGGAAGATGTCCAACCAGTCTTTGATAACATGTGGCAAGTATAGTCGCACATTGTCTCATCTCATTTGTCCTGCAGCAGGGTTTTTGTTCCAGAATGGGTTTTGCCTTTCACTGTTTGTTAGTGGAATCCCTCCTGAACAATTACACACCTGCAGTCCCGATAAGCGACACGGCCATTAGCGCGGGCCGTGCTGTCATCAGCGATAAAGGTGGCCATTTCCTTGGACTCTCGCAGTTGGAGTTGATGATGAACCAAGGCCATTATGGCGGTCATATGTGACTCTGTGCAGGCTCTGATGACGCATTCTCCCTCTGATTAATTCAGACATTTATTAATTAGCAATTTCAGATAATTGATTCCTGGATATAAACGGCTACCCTCAGCATCCCAGTGTGAAGCTGTAAGATAGACCCCTTCAAATAAATCACATGCCTTTAATTCAGTGCCACTTTAAATGGATGGTGCCTTTGTGAAGCGTAACAGCCTAAAGACAACAGCCTCCCGAGGCTCAGCAGTGTGCAGACAGCGGGGCACGGGCTGCACTCCAACTGATTACCTGAACCACAGGCGGACGACACGCTCTCTTGCGCCTTCTCTTTCCATCTCTCGCTCTGCCCATGTTTTCCTTCGCTTTCTCTTTATCTCCCTCTCAGAGTAGAGACCTGGCCGCACACCCTGGGAGAAGAAGCCACTTAGCAGATAATGATGCTTTGCCTCACCAGCCTGTGACACAAATAAGTCAAGTGGGCATGGAGAGGGAGCTTGCCCATCTGCCACGGCTTCATCATTCCTAATATGCCACGTGTATCCCTGGGAGACCAGCAGGGGTTTGTGGGAAGTGAGTAAGCCATTACCAGCAGTAAACAGGCTGCTGGCTAGCCTTCATCATACATTATTGTAGCAGTGGAGATGCAATTAGAAATAAACAAAGGTGCCCTTTACACCTTAATGCCGTGTGTGCCTCGAATGCTAATTGAGTGGATTATGTTTATGTCTCGTATTAATATCCATCTTAGTACGCATAGAGATATATTTGTCATTCTCTTGCCAAAATGCATACTGCTAATGTTCATGTCTTTTTAATGCTTCCTGGCTTCTGCACATATGATATACACACTTTCTTGATATATTTACACTTTCTAGTAAATGTGGCACAATGAATCTCTGAAGTCCACCAATGCAACAGTGACCTGCTTTCAACATAAAAGATCACTGTCCTCTCAGTTGTCCTCCATAAAATCAAGGATAGAAAGCAAGCTTCTCAGTTATTGATTTTAATCAGCTGTAGTCAATTCATGTTAATTATGTGACCAGTCTACAAACTGAACCTATTGGCTGTAGTGAGGAACATGGATTGCAAGCTGGTAAATGTACACGCGGCCAAGATTGTTTGTTAGAGAAAGATGACCATTCTGTATACAACACTTAAATTGTCAGTGGATTGTGTATTTTTTGCTTTTCAAAAATACTATTCTGTGATACATGTTTTTTGGCGAATGCTGTCTTTGAGTGATTTATCAAATATTAACATTTTGTTTGATGAAGTAGTTGCATTTTTACAACAGGTACAGCTAGTTACTACTTGTACTGTTCTCGTTTTACTTCCCTAGTGTTAACATAGATAAGCAGCCAGCCAAACTCCTTTTCAAGAGCCAGAAAGTGACACAACATAATGCAAAACTAAGTGAGTAGCAGGTAAGTCTATGATAGTATTGCTAACTTATAGGCTGTAACACATGAAGCAATTATGTTCGGACAAACTTAGAAAATGAACATAAAACTCATCACTGTCAATAACTGAGCATATAAAGAACATGTAACACTTACACCGATTGCTTTCTGAGGGATCCACATGATGGATTATTTTGGATTATACATCCACATTAACAGATGCAGCCATGCCTTATGTATTATTGTTTGCTTGTTTACTATATATTTATATTTGCCACTTGGAGTAACAGAACAAGCCATAAGCACAACACTGACATGTTATTGTCTTGTGATGTTCTAATGTGTTAAAAAACAACTTCCAGTTTACACATCCAGCAGACACAGAACAACATTAGCATTTATTTGGCGTTGTATTTCTGGTCACCTGATAAAGTCCAATATTCAGCCCATGAGTAGCTATGTTTTGTTCTCCACCAACTCCTTAGGGAAATTTTGTCTCTGTAGTTGCTAAATGTTTGTTTTATTATAGTTATTCTTACTGAAAACAGCAGCCTGCTTTTGCTGGAAATGAGGTTAATGAGAACGCTGAACCAAAACAGTACAATTTGCCAAAACAATAAGCTGAAAGATGTTAAAATGCTTTGTAGAGTTGAGGAGAACCTCAGAGTTGGGTGATGTCTTTTTTAAGTAGTAAAAAGCATTTTGAAGCTCCAGAAGGAGATGCACAAACAGATGCAGATAACTTTCCTCAGGTGATGTCACTTGAGTCACAGGATGTCAGTAACATTTTCAGTGAATATTGACAGTGTTTGTAAAAAGTAAAAAGAAGAAAGGGTAAAATTACTAAGATGCCATCAGATCCTGTCCGTTGATTGACCACCGGTGGCCACTTGGCGACGTTGCAGCCGAAAGAGAATCAAATGATTGTGTTGTTTTGGTTACCGTTGGAAATTTATAGAACAGTTCAGTAGCTTAAAAACCACTTGACATTTCCTGGAAACCAGTCAAAGCGTGAACAGGCTCTGTCTCGTATCATCTAAGTGAAATGACCCCAATTCAACTCATAATCCTCTGTCATTAACCTCTCCAGAGAGCCTGCCACCACTTTCCAACTCTCTGTTTTTCCCTTCCACGCTGCCACTCACTCCCTAAGTCTTGTGTGGCCGGGGCGCTGTCTGCTCTGACGGGAGGGAGGGAGGGATAGGAAGCTGGGCTGGAAATGTGTTGTGCACCTGGGGCTTCAGTCCCCGCAGGGCAAGGGTTTGTTTCCACCAGACTAATCCAGGGCAGACTTAGGGAAGTGTGTGCTTAAACGGGCATCTGGCTGCTCTGTCTAGAGCATTGTCCTTTCCAGATTTCAGATTAGGTTTAATGCTCCTCTCTTAACACAGTACATATTGTTTTACTGTCAGCTGTCCAGCCTTGAGTTGTATTGAGATAAAGAGGCAGAGGAGCTGGAGGAGTTGAAGCTGAAGCAGATGACAGACAGCTGAAGCTGCAGTGTTGCTGTGGAGGTTAAGTTCTTCTATCAAGGGTGGCTTCTGAGGCTTCTTCTTCTGATGTGTTGCAAGTAGTCTCAGGTTCTTTCATTTATTCAGTATATAAAATAACTCTTCCCCTATTAGCTACACTTGAAAGGATGCACAGGCTACTTTTTCCATATAACCAACTAAATATCCAGCCCAGGCTACATGCACCCACACGAGGTGTGTATGATTATGTACATTTAAACACACAGGGGGATGTGACGTAGAACATTGTTTTATGCTATTGCAGTTATGATATATCTACAAGAGATTACAGTAGAGAATTGAATCATTGTAAATGTATGGCACTTTAGAGGAAGAGGAAAATAATTAGATGAATTCCTTAGAGAGTCCTCATGCCTCCAGAGAAGAGACAAGGTGTTCTAATAAAAGCTTTGCAGCTTCAATGAATCTGATTGATAGAGCTGGCAAGTTCAAGTCATTAAAGCAATGAAATGAGCTTTGAGCAGATACAGTCTAGCAAGGTTCTTTATGCCAGTGTTGGATTTGCTGTAGTAGGTGGCATCAAGATAAGTCACATCTCCAATCATCAACATGTGTCAGCTGTGATCAGCACACCCCCAGCAACCGCACCCTGACTGCTTCATCTCTGTGTGGTGTGGCTGGTGTGTGCTACAGTGGAGTCACTACACTCTGAAGCTAACAAATCTTTTGTTGGTCTTTTATCCGTCCTGGATCATATTTTTAATCACTGCTAAAATGAATCAACAGATGTGCATTGCACTTAAGAACGCAGGTTTTTGTTGTGTTCCTTTGTCCAACACTTTGGCCCACAGAAAAATATCTACTTGACAAATTGCTTTAAAATTTGGTATGTCCCCAGAGGGTGATTCTCATGATTCTTTAATCTATGAAGGTAAGGGCTGGTTTCACTTAAATTTGCTGTGTATGTTCATGGACTCCAGAGGATAAATCTTATCTTCCATATGAAATGTCAACATTTCAGGGTCAAATTGTCATTAAACTTGCTGAGCACATTCATGCTCCCCAGTGAATGAAGCCTCTCCATTTTGACACTTCATGAGCTTTGTTTTGGTGCTACCTTCAGAGTGATAGTGTGTTTCCTATTTTGTCCATTAATCTGTTCATATATGGTATAAACAAGATATCAATGTAATGTGGTTCTAAACACTTTTTTAAAGACATATGCTGTAAACTTTGGGTGAGTTGCAGTTTCTGAAAAGCTTTTTACACAGCTTCAGTAAGGACGATGGTAAGAAAGGTACTCCTGTGATCACTTCCAGCTAGTGAGAGGAAAGATACTGTCAAATACACATAATGAGAGAGATGAAGTGGTTTGTAAATGCTAAGTACCCTCACCCCGGATGGGAGGGATGGGATGGGTGAGTGACTGACACTTTATATATTTAGGCGTGTACACATACAGTTTAGCAGAGTGGGTATTATTTTTCAGCAGGGCATATTAACTGTGTTAGCACAGGAGCATGCCCTTTTCACTTTTTCTGTGCCTTGAGGGTGAAATTAGAGATACACAGCAAACAGGGCAAGAGCAACTTAATCCTCCCAGCTGCAGCACTCCTCCCTTTGAGCAAATGGAAATAAATGGAGAAATATCTATTGTCTCAGGTATGTATTGTTACATTGCCCATCCTCAGCACAGAATGACAACGCGAGACATGAAACATGTCCTTTAGAATTAGGAGCAAGACATCAGGATGTTTGTCTTTCAGCAGGCTGACGGTAAAACATGTCAGCATGTTAGTGATGCTGCTGTCAGCGGACACAAGAACATGCAAGTCAAATGCAGTGACAGGTGTCATACAGAGGCACTCTTTGTCTGCTGCATGTACAGTACATCACACTGTATATCGTCCCAGGAAAATGAAGACCTTCATTACGAGGAGAGGAGCCGCACTGTGACCTCTGTGTAATTCATGTTGTTTCCACCATGATGCCAGCTGTACTGTATGGGCGCATTCATCCGTCTGGAATGAGGAGAAAAATCCTCAGCTACTGTGCTTCCTCCCATTCTACATACAGTAGCCATGCAAACAGTATATACAAAAGATATGCAGAGTAATTATCCTGACATACTGATATGAAACATGACTACAGTGTACAGTGACTGATGGACTTTTTTTTTTTTTTTGGTAATCCTTCTATACTCTAGAAAAATAAATATAAAAATACCCAGACAGTTCTTATGAAGCCCCTGGTAGGGGAGATCCATACCTAGGGAGAAAACAAGCAAACATAATTTAATTTGTAGAAGCTGTAATTTGTTGTTGTAGTGAGTCATACTCTTTATTTAGTAGTGTTTTCCCACAGCACCTCTGTCTGTCAGTGTGTTTTTCTGACATCATTTGGAAGGTTGAAGTTTTGGTTTAAAGGGCCAGTCCAACCAATTTACAATTTTCTGTGGTTAAAACTTATCTGCATGGACAGCTAGCTTCTTTCAGGAAAATCCTATACTCATTCCACCTTTAAGGATATTTTTATGTTTTGGATAAAATGTAAGTTGCCTGTGTCCAGACAGTGGCTACCACTGCTCATTATAACACTTGTTTTTCTGCTCATATCAGATGTCCAGTCTAGCAATGTAAAAGCTTTCATAATGATGCTATAATTGGATCCATCAGTCAGACTGGAGTGAAAACAAAAACATAGCTAAAATATAAAAATTAACCATCCAGCATTTTTCCACCTCACCCCACCTCCGCCTCACCTTACCTGTCAGCCACACCCATCTCATCAACTCACCTGTGTTCCCAGCTGCAGGCAATCACCAATCAGCTCACTATTTAAGCCTCTCCAGTTCACGCACCCATTGTCAGACTGGTCTTCATGGTACGCAAGACTCTCCAGCGTACCTTTCTCAGTTGGATTCTCTGTTGCCGACCCGGCCTGTTTCTGATCTGCTGTCTAGTCTGAATCTCAGAGTTTGCCTCAGCTTTCTGTTCCTGTTCTGCCTCAGTGTTCCCAGTTTTTGTCTGCCTGTCTCTGTGGCTGTTTAGCAAACCTCTCTCCATGTTGCCTTACCCATCACTCTGTGAGCTGGTTTAAATCCCACCTGTTCACTTCACAGTCATCTTACCTGTGCTTCCTTGTGACTCCGAAACTCTCTCCGTGTTGCCCTTCCTGTGAGTTGTCTGTGAGTTTGGTTAATACCCACCTGCTGCTTCATGGTCATCTTGCTGGAGGTTTCCTGTGGATAAGAGACTCTCTCTGTGTAGTCACTCTGATAGTTTTGATGTATACCTAACTGAGATGTGTATCCTGCAAGTTACCAACTATCTCTGTTTCCTGTGTGTCCAAGCAGACCCCGTTGCAAAATGTCATATTATAACTTTTTCAACCTCCCACCTTACAGTCATTAAATACCATGCATATGCCATTTGTGTCATCACAATATACCTGTCTGCACAAGTAATCAAGAATTTTCAAATTTGGGACAAATAAAGTACATCTATGTATCTAATGGGAGGATGGAGACTGACAATAATTCATTTCTTGGGTGTTGCCGAGGAGGTGCAACCTACAACCAGTCTATACTGGAAAACATTTTTTGTCATCGAATTATAATTATGGACACAACATCAGGAAGACATTAAAAATGTGTTTTCATGGTTTGTGTAAATAATTAAAGAGAGAGCTGTTCTCTGCATTGTAGTAACAGTAATTTAGTCAAAATGTTTTGTTTTTTATGTCCACATTAAGATGCCAAAAGACACATGATCCAGTGTTCAATGCCAAAGAGTTATTTCACCAATATTCACATATGTTTGAGTTCATAATCACATCAGATACAGTTTTTGAGATGAAATGTGCTCCGGGGAGTTGACTTAATTGTATCCATAAGCATAGCAGGGTTTTGACATTATTTCAAATGTGGTCACTATAAACATTTGTGGTTACACCCACATGAGAAAGCCCCAGAGCAGAGAATAAATCATCATTGGCCGCATATTTTCATTCAGCCCTGAGATCCTCGCTCTCTTTCTCTTTCCACCTCAGCTTCCATTTCTACAGTAATCATAGTTCTCTCTCTCATTCTTTCTGACAGAAGTCAACGTTTAAATTACACCATAGGCATGTAGTTGTGAAATTAGAATTTATTACAGTGAAATTTGGGACCAAAATGGTTTCATTTCAAATGAATGTCCACAATCAGGCAATGTAAATCTGCAGGGAGTTTTTGTGTCTGCTTTGGCCAACTCTGACACAAATAATTGCACCGTTGATCAATTGCAAACTGTCTCGACAGTGATGACCTTTAACGGAACAGATTGCCAGAGATTTTAAAATGGAGGAACCTATCATACAGTATTAGCTGTTTTCAACATCAGGCTTTATATAATCTTGCCCTGCCAGAATATAAACTGCTCCATATTAAGGATATTGTTCTCTCTCAGTTGTGAGACAGGAGTGCAAGTTAGCTGTGAAGCCAAACTTTAATCCTTTGTCCCAACAGAATTAAACAACATAAAATAAATAATCTTGAGCTAACTGTCTTAACTTATTGACCAGTTGATCGAGCTAAGTAGCCTGCTGCCATTTAGCAAGCCAATACAAATATATGTTTTATGTTTTCCTCTTTCTGTTCAGTAGATAAAGTTCTGGCCCAGGGGGCAACATGGATGTTACACATGAGTATCTGATATCACATCGCATGATTTCGACACTTAGAAGTGGAACAGTTCAGTTGAGATCCAAAGAGTCGCCAGGTATCCTAGTGCAGCTTTAAACAAGTGTTTTCACCCCAGCTGGAAACACACTTTGTAAAATCCCTTTAAGGATACTTCCTGGATGTCTCAAAGTTTTTCAAAGACACATCCAACTGTGAGGAGACCCCAGACAGGACCCAGAGGACACTGGAGGGATTATACAGTATATCCCATCTGGCCTGGATGTCTGGGCTTCCTTTCTTAGCCTGCTGTCACTGCTCCCCGTGCCCTGATAACAGTCAGAGACAAAGCTGGATTTGACTTCTCATAAGCTGTGATTCCTTTTGCTTGCAATGAATGAACAATCGCATTCTTGTCATTTTTAAAAACATGAAAGGAAATGCCTGAAGTAGCAGTGCGTGTCATCATATGAAGCATGGGAATTCTAAGAAGAGGCCTTTCCACAGTTCCTTCTTATCAGTTATGAGCCTTTTGTTCTTTGTGCGTAGACGCTGCCTCTGGGTTGGACGTGTCATTACAGAACTATTTGTATTACCAAATGGAGGGTGCAAAGTTAATGAAATGCCTTTTTAACAGCCAGTGTCCCTCTAGCCACAGCCAAAGGACAATGACACTGTTATGTGGTCTGGTTTTAAGACAGGACACAGGCAGCGGTGTCTGTGGGAGAGTCAGAGGTTTTGTGCTCTGTGAATGTACTTTTGTGACAGATCTTCACAAAAGAGCCAAACATCATGTCAAACAAGTCTGTGTACAATGAAAGAGCATTATGCTGCGATGTATAGACTTGTACCATCTGGATTCCTGGCAAGTGACAGAAAGATGGTTTGGAGGCTGAGACTCTGGGCATTGTTTGATTTTCTGTGACCTTCATTAAGGATGAGACCAGATTTATGTGGTCCGTACCCACTGGGGATGATGGCACACATGAAAATACAATGACTGCACACACAGACACAGATATCTAGGCAGTGCCAGATATAGAGATGAATCGTTTCTTTCAGTCTGCAGGTGTTGTATTGTGCAGCCAAAATAAAATCAGGTCAGCTTTGAACTCCCCCACGAAGCAGGAGAGAAGTTTAAGGGAAGCTGAGCCGCAGGAGGCCAAAAGTAAACACATAGAATGTTTGTAATATAAGACAAGCACTCGTGCAAATTCACCCAGCGCCTGATATTTAAGTGTCATTCCACCGCAGTGACACGACAGGAAGACATCAAGCCTTAATAGTCTTTACTATACAGTACATCCAGACTGAGCTGGAGTACTGTGGTTGTTATCAGGCCCAGATGTGACAGCACAGCCAGCAGGTATTCACAGCTCTCTTGGAGCAGTGCCAAACAGGAAGCTGGAATAATACCAACCCCTCGGCTATATGCCACCGCCCCCGGGACATCAGATTCAACAAGCACAATGCACCCCAGGTCTGCGTGTGCGTCACAATGCTCCAGTCGTCCCTGCCAAGCCGGCCAACAAAAGCACAGCAATGGGAAGTTTTATGTGTTAAATCGTTGCCACGGGATGGATCATCAATCTGGGCGTGCTCCCTTCACTTTCTTCCAAAAAAATAAATCTTACAAGCGCAGTTAAGTATTGTTGTTGTTGAGGAAAACTCATGATCAAATCATTTAGGATTTTAGCACTGGATAGTGGAAAACATTTGACATTTTTCCTGTCAAATGCGTGCTAATTTGCTGCAGATGAGAGAAATGTCACAGTTGTCAACAGACATAAGTGAACATTTTAAACATTTTAACATTCAAATACATCATATTTTGCCTCTTTGGTCAAATCATACAATATTGTGTACACTGACATAGTGTTCTTTTATTTTTCTGTATTATTTCATGGGTTAATGTTGCTGGTTAAAATATTACCACTTGAGTATCTTGATTCAAGTGATCACAGATTAATAACAGAGAAATATCTGTCTTAGTCATTGTTGAGTCATTTGTATACCATATCTTTTTGAAACATTCATTTATTAATTATTAATTATTTTAGCATTTCACATCTTTGTGAAATTACAAGTTTGAGGTTGGACAAACTGTCAAAGTTTCTGCCCAACATCTAAACACTTTACATGTGTGGATCTGTATTTTCCTACATTTTGCTCTCAAGTCAAAACCGAACTTCTTACAACCCAGCACTGGTGGCGTTGCTGCTCTCACATTAAAACGCATTCATAATAAAGCACATGTAAGGTGTTAGCATGAGCAATAGATTTATGTTTAGCTTACCGCAACAAATCATATGGGATCATACTCATAAAACAACAGATTGAACGTAAACGTTTTAAGTGCAGGCAGACATTGGGATTTAATACATTATCAGCTGTCAATCTGGGGATGACAGTTCCACAACTACTGCCCACAACACAGACCACTGGTTTCAGTGGACTGTTTTAACTGTCTCTTGTGCCACTTTATTGACTCCCTTCTAGGGATCAGTATATTTTTGTTTATCTTATCCTAAACAGACATTTATAAAGAAGTGTAATACTAAATACTCATCATTTTAATCCTTTACTTTTCTCTCATTTGTCGCTTTCAGCACAGTACAAGCAGATCTAATATCCCATTATGCCTGTGTGTGTGTGTGTGTGTGTGTGTGTGTGTGTGTGTGTGTAGCGTAGTGAACCCCTGTGTCCTGTGTGCATGTACACTTGGTCTGCCTCAGAAGTAGAGGACAGCGTCACTGTAGCTCCTCTCATCAAACAGTGTGAGGCCTGGACTCATGAGGGCAAATCACTTCTGGGCCTCATCATCGCCATGACAACCTGAGGCTCTCATGATCTCACGTCTCTTCCTCCTCTTTATGAAAGGAAGTGCAACCATCACTCACAGAGGAACTGAAATACCTGTAGTGAGCATACAGCAGCTGTGACTGTGAGCTCCTCCAACTACTGATGCTTTATCTTCGCTCATGCAGTTTTAATGGTTGTCAACCCTCAGGATTCTCCTTTTGAATGTGGCAACATAGTTGATGTCAAGCATTCATTGCTTTGGCCTTTATTTGATGCCATATTTGGTGTAAAGTATTCATAGCTCTCGTGCTTTCCAGACATCATGTTTCAATTTCTAATGTCAGATGCTTCCAAGTGTTATGTCATTTATTGATTTAATAAGAAAGTTTTGTCTCTGTGCCTGTATTCAGTGCTGCTTTCATTCTAGTTTTTACTGTTTATCACTGCGTTGTGTACGTTTATTTTGAAATTTCTATGTTGGAGGTACAGCAACCTTTAGTGGTTGGTCGTGTAGGTGTTTCCATTTGATAATTTGTCTTTGTGTACATACAGGGCTGTGCTTTCACCAACCCCCTGATGAAGGACATGCACTGAAACAATGGTATTGAACTGGTTGAATAAAGCACAGCCCCTACCAGTCAGTCAGTGAGTCAGTCAGTTTTCCACTTACTTTCATCCATCCAAGACAAGCTCACAGCTTATTTTTACCGTCCTGAGAAAGATGTAAATTTAAGTCTTTTCAGCTATACAGAGTATTAATAAAGTCTCTGAGGAAAGATGCTTATACACCCACAGAACCTTTGGAGGAGAACTTGGGCTCTGCAGTTTTCAGTAGATGGATGTCTGTGATTCTATGTTGTCAGATTTACTTATTCATAATATACCAACTGAAACAAAAATCAAAATGATATACAAGCTTCACATTACTGCAGTGAAACTTACCTAAATGTTCTAAATATGAAAATGTAGCTGTGTTTTGTTCTTTCAGAAAATAATTCAACTTTTGATCTTGCCTCAGTAACAGTATTTTAATGATACTCGGACAGGTCACCTTCAGTTCTTCTGCAGTCCAGTTGTGTTATTCACTGTAAGATGCTGGGCACTATAATGTTCCTATAAGTTGCAAAGGACTAAACTGCTTAGAATTCATTACATTTTTAACATCCAACTTTTCATGTAGCGCCACTGTCACATTCTGACCTAGAATGAGGGTAGTCTGGCTAAAAGCTGACTGAAAAAAGGTGTGATTTGGCCTCCAAAAGTTAGAAAAGGTAGCAAGAAAGAGTCTGTTTGATGCAAAAAAAAAAAAAAAAGTTTATTGCCCTTTTTAAGACCGAAAATGAGGGCAAATAATGGAACAAAAAATAACGCAAAAATATTCACAAAGTTTGGCCAGAAACAACAATAAGCCCACACAGCACCACAGCCCTTCTCTGACTGACTAAGCAGTGTCGATCCCCTCGATTTAAAAGCTAGGCCCCTCCCACTGGACCAATCAATTAGTATGGTGCAGTAAGATGGACTGAGCATGTCCCCTACTAAACACTCAGGCACTATAAAAGACAGCCTGAAACTATGCTCAGGTCCTTTGTCACTGCCCAGAACCAGGAAGCACTGTGGTAAGAAAAGAACATAATTAGATTCAAACACACTCATAATCTTCCACATTTAAACATTTAAACAGTCATTTTGTGTTTTTGTAAACTTTATGGGGAAAACAATAGCACAGGAAACTTACTAAGATGTAAAATGTAGCTCAGTGTGTGCACCCACCAAATTATTAGCAGCATGCTACCTGGCTAACGTGTGGTGTGCTGGTGTGCTGTGTTACCAGTGGCAGGGAAAACTGCCACAGCCACCACATGTGGGTTTGAGTGAAATGTCTTGACAACAATCACAAAGACTGTCGTGACATTTGGTACACATTCATGTTCCCCTCAGGATGAATTGCAGTCACTTTGTTGATCTTCTGACTTTTCTTCCAGTGCTGTCACCCTGTCACAGCATTTCCATTTGTCCAGTACTTTTGGACCAAATACTTGCTTTGTAACACTTTGTTTAGTTCAGTGCTAACATGCTAAATGAGGATGGAGAACATGGTAAGCAACTGTAACTGTACATATACTGACATTAGCATAGCTGTGACTAGGTTATACCTCCATTTGCCAGACTGGATTTCAGAGTTCCTACTCATTCTTGTTCTTCTTCTTGGGACCTTTGTTAAATCCAAATGAAATTCATGCTCTTATGCGGGGGCTTTACAGACTGGTATGGAAATGACTTCTTAGTGCTGAATGCCCTTTATTGATGTCAAGCTGTACCACTGTCACGTGTATCAGTGTATTCTGTGTGCAGTGCCATCTTTTTCATGCATAACTAGCAGCATATTCACGCCACCATCAATCAAGAAAACTGTGCAGCCATCACTGTGATTTTGGGGTTCCTAGGATTTTCTGCTCATGAAGTCTAGAGTGTATGCGAATGGTGATCAATGCTGCTCACGCTTAATGCCCATAACAAACAAGTCACTGTGTCTGCTGTGACAAATGCAAATCATATCTCTTCCTGTTTGCCTTTCTCCCAAGAAAGATGCTAAGTTTACATTAGACATCAAGTAATTAGTTACTCTCTTGGAGATCTTTCACAAATGTGGGATTTCTCATGAACTTATATTGAGTCATAGACATAAACTTGTGCCATTTTCAGAAGGCTCATAAATAAAAAGATTATTGACTTCTCTATTAGCATTTTCTCTGCACTGCCACAGTTCAGCTACTATCCTGAGGCCTACTAGAATTTGGCTTTTACAAAACATGCTTTTGTATAATTTCATGTCAAAATCATCTGTCTGTTTCAAGTGAGAAAAGATGAGCTTATGCTATCCACATTCTAACTTCATGATTTTTACTGGACCACCCCACTTAACCTCTCTCTTTTTTCTCTCGCAGACAAACACATGTCACACACAGACAAAGCTGGGCATTTCTGGTCTGGGTCAAAAATGCTCTTCTTCCTGTTCTCAGATGTGACCCCACAGCTCAGGAAGCTCTTTGCAGCTGTACCACCTTCCCAGCTGTGACAGCAGCTCTGAATGGCAGGATGTCCTGCTTTGAGTTCCCCGGGGAGGCTCTGTCAGAGGCCAGGCACCGCTGCAAGGTTCACTGGCCACCGGAAGGATCCTGAGTGTCATGAAAAAAAGGTAGTTGCACTTCACATCATACTTCAATATCACTACCTTTGCATACACACCAGTAATATATCATAATACAGTTTAGCATGAAGTAGGTAAGATGGAGCCTTTATATTTGGTCGGTTTTTGCAGTCCCGGTTTTTGCATCCTTCAGTCGATCGATGGCACAGATGATAGTTTTGCTTCACTAGAAACACATGCATTGATAGTGAGTGTGTGTGCGCGCGCAGGGTGCCTGTGTGATCTCTGAACTTTGTTGAAACATTTTCATCTTGTGGTCGAGGCCTTGTTATATTTCATGCCACAAAGGCAATTCGGCATCCACTTGCATCTGTGCATTAACTTTATATGCAATTGCATTGTCTTCACATTCAGCCTGAGTGCACCTTATCATATTCTGATGATGCCAGTGCTTCAGTCTTGATGTTGTATGATTCTGGAAAATATAATTCACGCTCAATACTTGTGAATATTCAAAGCCAGTTCCTTTTGATATATTTCTGCAACATCTGCAGAGGGCAACTTCTGTGCATCACGGTTGGGGTATTATTAAGGTTAGGCAACTGGAACCCTTTTATTCCGATTAAAATTAACATTGTAGTTATGTTTTGAAAAAAAAAATCACTGTTATAAAACACACACTCCCTTGTTCACTGAAAGTAGGCATCTGATGTACTGAAAATTTGCACTGCAGAATCATCTCATGAAAACATAATTCTGAGACATTGCTGGCATGGCTGCAATGCATTTACACTCCACTTTCAATCACAGCATGATATGTTTCAATTGTTAATCAAACTCTGCTCTGTAGCTTGGAAACAATGAACTGATTAAAATGTGCATTTAAACAAGTATGGCTTTACTGCCCAACCACAACAAGGCTTTTCCATTAAGTAACCAAGGAATTTAGTGGTGTTGCAGTGCAGCCATGTGCAAGCAGTCTTTGAGAATACTTACAGGGAGCTTAGTTGACTATTAGACTGGAAATACCATTTTGTAACCTGTCTGGAGTTGATAGACGGTGTCTGAGCTGAGGTCTGTCGGGGTGAAGGGTGCTGCTGCCTTGTATCTTGAGTTGCTGCAGGAAGTGTGCAAAACTCATCTGCTGGATTTTCCTGCGCACAAATCATCATCCTGTCTCAGAGGAATTATTTTTACTCTACTTATCAGCTCTAGAGTATCCTGTAAAGGTCACGGTTTTTGGCTTGCAGTTCGTCATCATTTACAGACTGAGCGCTTCTTCACATGTGAGTTCTCATGGCTTCAGATAAGCAAAGGGCCATTTTTTCCTCCTAACGTGTATACCATCATTGTTAACCTGTCAGATGACATGACTTGTTAGGGCCGTTTAACACCGGGGACTGAGACAGCACTCAGGATGACACGATGACTGCATCCCATCAGAATGTCAATGCCCCCGGCCCAGCTGAGTCCAGCTCACTTCCTGTGGATCAGGGCTTTCTCTCATGCACCGCTGAATGGGGATGGTGTGACAACGCTGAATCGGGTTCCTGTTTTTGCTCTTCAATCGAAAGTGATCTGCTTGCCAATGTTCTGCCCACTTTTCAACTTTCTACCCACTAAAAAAAGACCCAGGAGCTGTAAGGAAAAGAGAAGTGAAAGTCAGGAGCTACTTTAGAAAAAGCCCTGAGCCTGGGGATTTTCCGAACTGACCGGAGAATTTAGAAATGTTTTAAGAGGAAAAACCTTTACTCTGATGTCAATGTATAGAGCTTTTTTTAAGGGGAGTTTTTGAGAAAGACAAGGTGTTACTTTATCTTTCGTTTCTGATGTGGAATGAGATGTTGACATTTGGTTTTGGTGTGTGCTGAAGTAGCCCTCTAGTTAGTTCCTCTATGCAGACATGGACTCATTTTAGCTGACTGCCACCAGACATATCAGAATTAAGTTATTGTCCATCACTGCCACTTTCATATGCTTTAATACAGGTGACTCGAGTAGAATATGATCAGGATAGTAACTCTCAAAAAGCACGCAAGCAAGAACACTATTGTCCAGTACATTAGCCTAAGTTAAAGTCTGTTTTTACAATTTGAGTCTTAATTTTGTAGTAAGTAGTTAACTAGTTATAGCAACATTTTCCTGACCTAATTAACTGCTTGGATCTGAAGACAGAGTGACCTGCTACAGTGGAACAGAATCCAACAGGGCAAAGATGTTGTGAACAAAAGCCCCAGTTGTTCCAGCTGAAAGCGAAAGTAAGCACAGCTAAGACTTTGGTTGGAATCCCTCATTGCATAACAAAAAATGTTTGCATGCATAGTTTTTTCACGTTGAAAAATGTGGACCTGCAAAATGTGATGGATGTTCAGGGGGGGCAGAGACTCCAGACACATTAAAGCTGCACTAATACATATTTTTATATTAAAACTCAAATGTCATTGTGTAACATGGAAGCGGTCACTCATAGTGATGAATCAACAGTAAATTATCCATCTCTATGGTTCACCTCAGCTCCAGAGAGTGTTTTAGTTCAGTGTTTTCAATTTACAGCCAGCAGCTCTACTGATTTGGTTCTGCTCTCATCGACCTCATTTCCAGCCACAGGAGGCAGCTCTGATACACCCACGGCACACAACCCACCCGGCACCAAACAACAGACAAACCATGTTAACAACTAGCTGGTGAACAGCACTGAGCAGCTGAAGAGATATTTCTCTCAGGAGTTGGTAGGGACCTAAAAGGAAAGTCATTTGGACTTACATTTGCCAGATGGTCAGAAAAATGACTCCTGATAATTTGTCAATATTGTTTCCTTTCAATCAGGTTTAAAAACAGAATAGTCAAAAATTTTGTAGCAGAAGTCGAGATAATTTTTTACTAGGAATTTTAGTCCCTAGTAAGTGGTCAAGATTGAAGAAAGTTGGATCCTACAATTCTCATAATGCAACTTTATAGCATCTTTTTGTTATATCCTTGCAGCTAAACTCACATCTCTTTCAAACTTTCAAGCATGTCTTTAACATGCATTTTACATTTGTAAAGAACATTCTCTGTTAAGGAGAGAGTCTCAAAGCCCACGAAATTAACCTTGATGACATGATCGGAGTTGCATTTGTTTTTTCTTTCAATTTAATTTGGATACAACCTGTGTGATTATCTGACTGCTTTTTTCTTGCCCTGATGCATCTATGGTAGTAATGTCAACACATTCTGAGATATCAGCAATTACTTTTGTGAAAAAGTTGTAAGAAAACACATTCATCGCAGTGAAAAAATATCCATACAATTTTACATCTGTTTTTCCCCATACTTCTGCTAAATATTTTTATCCCCATCTATCAAAACAAGAAACATTTGTTGTTACAGTAAAACTCCTGGGACCCTCAGAATACATTGTGCATAAATTGAGTTACTCAATCTAAACTTTGCCTGAACTTGGCTGAAACAGAATATGAGCAGTAGATGAACTCTTGCCATGGCCACAAACCCGCAGGAATGCATGTCGAGTTGATGGCATATCCCAGAGAAAGGAGTATATTTTTAATTAATTGCACATTACGGTGGCTCAGAGTCAATTTCCACCATCAGAGTTCTAATGTTTTCCATATAGTTTGAGAATGTGTTGATTGCTTTCTTTCTGGCAGAGGCGAGGTGGTGGAAACATCTCACCGCTGGCGTGGATTCCTCCGCAGTATCTCACCTGGCTGTCCTTGTCGCCAGGGCTGTATAGGAAGGACTGATGTAGGCTTTGGCAGGCCGTGCTGTAGGGAAAAAACAGACCATAACACGTGTCACAGATATTCAAAGTAATAGAGAACTGAAAGCACATTTGCAAAAGCTGTTTTTGCCATAAGGCTACTGGAAGGAATTTTATCTTTGTAACTGCCAAGAAAAGCCTGGAATTGATGTGGGTTTTCTGTATTTCAAGACTTTAAAAGTCCTTTAATGAACCTTTTAATAACTTTTCTCCACTTGATTTTCTTACTGGTTGTCGTACTTTTGCATAGTGTTAATGTCTAACATGACATTTGGAGTTCTTTAGGTGTATTTTTCCCAAAAATATGACCAGAATTTTGCAGGACATTTGGTCTTATATAGTATATTCTGCTCCAAAAGTGGCTTGGGAAGGCTTGTGCAGCAACAATGAGCAACAACTCATTTCTCTTTGTGAAGAATCTCTTCATTGCACACAAAACTATGTCAATGTTGACAGTGGCGGAGCAGCAGTACCTCTCCCAGGAAGAGAGGCGGACAGCCTCACCGCACCTCTTTAAACAGTCTGAGGCTGTGGATCATGAAGGCAGAGGGTTTCTGAGTCACTTCATCTCCATGACAACTACATGTAGAGCTGATCTGGCACTCTCCTCCATGTAATAAGACTTCATTGTATGAACTGAAGACGCTAAATTGAAAAGATCTCTGAGAGGGGGCTGTAATCTCAGCAGTAAATAGAGGGTATACAAATACACAATAATATCTGAATTCATGTTTTTGTCAAAGTAAAGATTAAACCTCTCTAGTGTACTCTTCTAGTGTGAACTTAAAGGCTCAGTTCACCCAAACCACAAGTAAAACACATATTATCTCACCTCCCTGTAGTGGTATCTAGCCATGAAAATTGCAATTTATTTGTCCAGGCTTTGAGATATCTAATTATAGAATTTCTGCCTGCACCCCAATGAGGTCAAAACTCCAGTAACACGTGTAGTAGCCTACAGAACAACGTTATTGTTATACCAACATGTTTCAGCTTGTGGCCTTTCGGCTTGGATGAGCCTGATGAAGGCCACAAGCTGTTGCTGGAGTTTTGAACTCTTGAGACTTGTTCATCTCTCCATGCATCTTGAAGACGTGCCAGAAACCACTACTCTGCCTGCACCCCAATGCAATTTCATTTGTGAGAGCTAACAGCATTTCAAATTTACGTTTGAGTCAATGTCAACATGTCTTTCCACAATCTTTTCTCTGTTTGAGTGGAAAGTAGTTCTGACAAAATCCTTTGACGGCATGATCTGTGGATTGTCCAGAATCACAGGGTAGTGGCAGAAATCTGAGAGATGAAGACTGCATGGTTATATACAACCACCACCCTCTTCACCATCTCAGTTTAGTGAGTTAGCACAAAGATCATCATTATATTTTCTGAGTACAATAGTTACATGACAAAAATGTTCTATGCGGCTGAGGCTCAGGATGTAGAGTGGTCTTCCACTGATCTGAAGGTCACTAGTTTGATCCCTGGCCCCTGCAGTCTGCATGTCAAAGTATCCTTGGGCAAGATACTGAACCCCAAATTGCTCCTGATGACTGTTCCATCGGTGTGTTAGTTCGTGTGCATGCTTAATGGTATTTCATTTCCAATCAGCCACCATGTATAAATATGGAATGGGTGAATGCTGGCCTGTAAAGTGTTTTGAGTGGCCTATTAAGAAAAGTGTTTTACAAATGCAATCCATTTACATTTACAATCCTAGGGAATCACTAGGGGATCCTGTGTCAAAGGTGAGCTGACGAGACTTTATGCGAGGCTTGTCATCTTTACTGAGGACAAACATGTGGTCTCGTATGTTCTGGTCAAGCTTGTAATCATCCAGGGGGAGTGACTGCAATAGTGGCTGTCGGTCAGATAGAACACGACCAGCGAGCACAGGTCCAAAGTGGGAGACATTCCCATAGCAAAGGCCTGGACAGGGGGTCAGAGTTTTTGTCTGTTTCTTCAACCTGGAGCACAGCAAGGTCAGGGAGAGGCCCTGCAGGGGCCTGGTAGAGCGTGCTTCAAAGTCTAAATTTACAACATGGTGTAATGACATTAATTGGTGTACTCCACATTTCCTATCCTTGAATGATAGTAAATTACTGAATGATTTTAATATAGTTTTAATCACTACACTGTGAGTAACTGGTATGGTATTTCTACTGATCAAGATTACAGGAATAATCTTTTTGGTGTGTATCCTTGACAGACTGATAAATCACTGACAACATAGTTACTTACCTAATTCCTCATTCTGACGTTCAGGTTTTTGATGACTTGGTGATCATCATTTAGACTGGACCAGGTTTCAGCCCCTTTGAGGTCATTTAGGAGTGCTCAGGTCTATGCATATATTTGACATTATAACAAAAATCTGATATGTCATATGTATAGAACTGGAAATAAGAATATATAGAGTTCTTTCTGTTGGAGATGGCTTTGAAAATTTCATACTAGCAAATCAGCAACAGGCAATAAACAGTGAACAAGTGAAAATCAGGCTTTGGTGCTACACTCAAGAATGAAAAAGCACTGATCACTAAGGATGAAGGTAATGTTACTGTAGAGTTGACAGGAAGTAAACAGATGTGCAGTTCATAAATACATCACATTACACTGTGCATGTAAAGAATGTGAACCAACCTGTGTCTTTGGCAAGAAGATGGCACTGGGACAAATTGGGTTATGCTACCAAGCACCAAGTGTGTTTGCGAATGCATGCAAATGTGTGTAGGTGTGGGTTAGTAAAAGGGAGAGAGAGAGAGAAAGTGAAAGGCATGCAAAGTAAAGAAGATTCTAATCACTGCAGAGGGACACTGCCAGGCCTGGCACTGGTCATTTAACCAGTAAAACTGCAGCTCTGGCTTTACTCGTTGTGGTCAGAGGAACACACAAGCAGCATTAAGCACAATCACAACAAGCAGCAGACAACGATAAATACTCCACGCTATTTGGTGCTGTTTCGCTATTGCAAATTTCCCCACTGTGGGACGAATAAAGGTTTATCTTATCTTATCTTCAACTAGCAGTCACAGAAACTTTCTAGAAACCCTGAGTCAGGCCTCTGAGCTCCATGTAGAACTTCATGTTAAGTGAAGGGATCTACAAAATGATTTCTTCATCCTAAGGGAGGCATGGATTCTCTTACAGCAACAAATGTGAGCCTCATGGTGATGCTAGAATAAAGGTCAGGGGATCATCAAGGTCAGTAGGATTCATCCTCTGGACAACATGAATATTACTGGCAAATTTCATCGCAATCCAGCCAATATCTCTTGAGATATTCTAATCTAGACAATCTGATAAATTAAACATTGCCATGCCAAGTGACCCATCACTAACTTCCGTTGAATATTTAATTATGTTGATAGTTAAAATTTTATGTGGGACTACTTATTCAGCAGAATTGTTTCAGTGATAACAGTGAGGTGAAAGGATTGTCCTGTGTCACAGGGACACTGTTTCTAGAAGAACATGTTGCTGCCGGGTTTTAAACACTTTTGTAGATACTTTGAGAAACCTTCGCAAATGGAACCGAACTCATTGTATCAGCATTATAGCAGATGTCAGGGAAAATCTGACCCTTAAGCAAAGGGTCCCACCACTGTGACCTTTTTGCCTTGTCGTCACTGCTGTGTGTTTACTAGAGCATAAAGTTGTTTACAAGAGCACAAGCTAACCTCTTAAATTTGCTCTCAAAGCGCACCAGATTGATGCATTTGACTTTTAAATGCCCCCGAGAGGGTCGGACATCAACCCACCACAGTCTCCACTAAAATCCTGCAGGAAACACTGCTTTTACATGGCGATGAACAGACCAGCACTTGATGATCTGTTGTTTAGTTTAGTGGCCAAGTCTGCAGGAGATCAGGCCTCGTGCTACTTATACCAGATCCACTCTAAACTCTGCAAATCACACACTACCAAAATAAAAGGTTGGTTGAATTACAGGCCTCTTGAGAGGGTCTTGTGTGTGCAGTAGACAGTCATCATGCATGCTCTGCCCTGCCCTGTCATTACTAACAACACTCTGAGACCCTGGTGACAGCCTAATGACCGGTGCCAAAGTATGAGTCACTCTCTGGCTGGCACTCTGCATCCTGGGCAGGACGGCTGATGACCAGCCCTGATGGCCAAAGTGTGGTGGAGGGGAGACATCTGATTGCCTCTCATTTCTGCCAGAGCTGCTGCTTTCCCCTCATGGCTGACCTTGTCTTTTTCTATTACACTCAGTTGTTCTGCAGCAAATGATCATTTTTATTACTGATTGATTAAAAGGAAGGTTTTGTCCATACCATCAATGTTGGAATATATTGTTTGTGTATATAATATTTGTGTTGATTGCCGATTGTCGATAACGTTTTTAAAATTATTTCGTCCAACATATCTGTGCATTGCAACAACAGTAGGGTTAGGGAATATTGTGGTAATGGCAAATAAACTGTGGTTAATGTATGGTTAAGATTAGGGAAAGATTGATTAATAAAAAGGCAAATGTTAATTGCTGGTCTGTGATCTGTGAAAGCACTATATGTCCATCCACCACACTGACCCCCACACTCCTTCACTGTTGTCACATAAAGCACATTACTTCCTCCATCTAATCACAAGTACATATAAAGGCTGTTCAGTATCTTCTGCTGTAATTTCACTATCACCAAGGGAGGACTGAAGATCATCAAAAAATCATCAAAACTTAAAACCTCATTGTAAATCTTGAACAAAACTGTATATCATTTTTAAACTGTGAAACATGACTAGATTTGAAGAACCTCAAACTGTCTTATAAAACTGGGACTGTGAGAAAACAGCCAATTTGCATAAGACAATAACCATCCCTAAAACAACAACTGGGGCTGTTATGAACTTTTACTGTTTGCAATCATCTTGGAAGGACTTTTGCAATTATTGGGGAGTTTCACTAGAGGCTAAGGAAAAGCTCACACTAAGAATGTTCAGAGTGGTTTCTTCAAACTCTGGAGCAGCTTGTTTATTTCTTTTCTCTGGTCAGGTGGATACAATGCAATTACCTAAAAATCTGGCTTTTCACTGTCTCCCAAGCAACAATGCAGCAGATTTAGTTAGTGTGAACGCAATCTGAACCAAGGATGCACCGGTCCAAAAACATGGAATTATATTGGCCTGAGGAAATAGATGTTGACATTTGATAGCCAGGAGAGACTTCTCAGAACAACTGGAGGAACAAAATAAACTAGAGAGCAACGTTGGAGTCAGGTAGAGATTGAAATCTTTGGTCCATGCTCACATTCAGCATTTATTAGTGTTTGTACTTGTACCTGGCACAAACACTAAAAAAAAAGAACAAATTCAGCGTGAGTGAAGACAAATCCATCATATGTTGCCAAGGTTCAGTAGTCAAATTTGTTTAGCTACTGAAATAGGCAGAACCTAGAAAAAGAGATAAAGAAAAAGACGCAGTAAAGCAAATATACAAGTAATCTTTTCACTATGGTTTGGACCCAGGAAAATAAATATATTGGCATGATTGCACTAGCTAAGCGGCTAATAAAATGAAGGTACCATATGTTGTTGGCATCATGCAGAATACTGCATGTTGTCCAAAGATGATCTGTACACACATTATTTCTATGTTTACATGTTGATGCAGGTCTTTTCAGCATCGCTGAAGGGGGAACAAACACGACAATTGGAGCTTTATTAGACACAAAATACATTGGTTTGTATGACTGTCGGTGCTGTCGAGGTAGATTACAGTCCAGCAGGTCTTATCTCCCTCAGCCAGATTCCACTGGCAGGTGGCTCTGGACATTAGATTTCCATCCCTCTTTACCTCAGCCATCATAAAATGGCCTGAGGTGCAGCCTTCTGTATAATGCCTCAGCAACAAAAATCTACTATAGCCTAGAATTCACTTTAAAATGTTACTTCTGCAAATTATCCACACATTTTTCCTCATGACGATTGATTGTAATATTAGATTACATGTCACTGCAGATTGTCACTGCATAGTACAAGGGCTGAGACATCAAAATGCAGTTTACCATCTAACCATAAGTCCAAAAAGCAGTAAGGTGCTATATGTATAGAGATATATAAATAATAGTGAGGGGTATATGTGAATAAGCAAAGATATATACAATATGAACATTATTATGAACAGAGTAAAATGAATATACTAAGATAACTACAGCATGTGCAGTACTTACAGCAGGCAATTGCAGGTACAAGAGTAAATATTAGCAAGTTTACAACTGCTGGTTTGGACAGAACAGAGAGGTAGAAGTTGACCAGAATCTGAAGTGACAGATGGATCTGAGCCTTCATGACCAGGGTTGAAATGTTGAGGGTCCAAGTAAGGTCCTTGAAGATGTGGACTTATAGAAACTGGAGACACAATTTACCTCTGTCCCACTGATCCATTGGCTCAATCATCTCTTTGTTCTTCTTGTTGTTGAGGGCCAAATTGTTATCAGTGCACCAGGCCACCAGGTGTTGGACCTCCTCCCTCTGGGTCGACTTATCATTGTCACTAATGAGGCCAACCCCTGTTGTGTCGATAATGGTGTTGGAACCATGCACAGGTGTACAGTCACAGGTGAAGAGGGAGTAGAGGACCGGGCTCAGTACACAGCCTTGTGGAACACCAGTGTTCAGGGTGATGGTTGAGGAGGTGTGTTTGCATAATGTAACAGCCTTGAGTCTGTTGGTTTGAAAGTCCAGTTTCCAGTTGCAGAGGGAGCTCTTGATGCCCAGGTCGCTGAGTTTGGTGATCAGTTTGGAGGGGATGATGTTGTTGAATGCTGACCTGAAGTCGATGAACAGCATTCTCACATAGGTGTTACTGTTGTACAGGTGGAAGAGTGTAGTGCTGTGGAGATGTTGTCCGCTGTGCTCTGTGGCAGGTTTTGAGATGAACCTGGACCAGCCTCTCAAAGCACTTCATGATGGTGGAGGTGAGTATAACAGGGCAGAAGTCATTAATGCTCGCTGCAGTGGAGTGTTTTGACCCTGGCACGATGGAGGTGGTTTTAAAGCATGTGGGGACAACTGCATGGGCCAGTGACAGGTTGAAGATGTTGATCAGACTTCAGTCAGCTGAAGACAGGCCCTGAGCAGCCTTACGTGCCTTTGTCTTTCTCAGCTCAGCATACGCATAAGGAAGAGAGTGAGTGGCTGGTGGTCTGCAGGGAGCACAGCCTTGATGACCACATCTAGGTTTGTCCTGTGAAAGCAGAAGTGTGTTAAGCTCATCTCGGAAGAAGGCCTCGCTGGTTGGTGGGTTTACAACTTGTTTGTTGCGCCTTGCCACATTGCTCAAGTGCTCCTCAGTCCTTAGCATGTAGCTATGCTGTTCTGTGTTCCATGTAAGAGCTAATAGTTGTACTATTAGCATCTGTTATGTATGTGAAATCCCAAAGAGAATTCTGCTTTCTCAGATCATTCCGACCTAATAACATCTTTTACCTCAAAAGAGTGCACCACTGACTCATATCACGTTGTTGGACAAAAAAGTATGAAATTGATGATGCAGAACCAGATATATTGTCTTGTTTATTCCATGCACTCTTCATCCTTGTCAAAACCTTGCGCCTACAGTTCTGCCACCGACTGAGCTTCGACTAATAGCAACTAATGTAGCATCAAGCCTCTGGCCTGCAGCTGAGATAAGAAGCAGGCTACAGAGATTAGGTGAACTCACTTCTTTCTAACTGCACCTCCAGTTTTTTTTTCATTTTCAAACTTGTTGTCTTCAGCCCCAGCTTTACACAGCTTCCTCTGGAGCCACACAGGACTATATACAACTTTTTTTCTTTATTCCACAGTGCGGTAGTGCTACCCAACACCTGCAAACACGCTTTGATGTGAAATCAGTGGAGTTCCCCTAAAAGCAGTGTGTTATTATCAGTCTGTCCCAGAGCATGCTGCAGGAACCTGACTGTGTCAAATAAGCACTGCTGGCACGCAGGACAACCTACAACATACTCATATTACATCTGGTGAAGCAGGAGAGGGCAATGAATTAAACAGTGCAACACAACTTATTATGGTCTGTTTGTAAAACTACATGCCTCATTAACCATCAGCAGATGAGGGTTACAAATGAAGTGATTCGATTTGATGGCATGATGCCATGTCATGAATGTGTCGAGCCAATCACTGATTCTGCCGAGGAGCTTTTCATGACACGACTATTTGAAGTTACAATGGCTAAATTTCTAGTTTAGAGATCAGAGTTTGTAATATTATGAGCTTGAAAGAGTCAATCCAATCATCTTAATCATTCAAGAAAAAGTCAGGGGATTACACTCAAAAATATCTGTGGCTGGAAAACTGGAAAAACAAATGGCACAAACATGTCAGACTATTATCCCTAGATTAAATGATGAGGCTGGTGTTATTCTATACTTCTCTTATCATCAAGACCAAAACTAAGACCAAAATGTGTTAGTCCGTCTCTCTGTACTTTCTGACTTTTCCTACCCTGTCTGTGACAACCAGCCCCAAGCTCATTCATTCCCACTAAAAAGGATCACAAAAATAATTTCATTATTTACATCCAAATGCAGTGTAAGTTTTAGAAATAAAAACAGCTCAGTGAAGTGTAAACTTTTTTATGATATTTTGAAGGCTTTGTTTTTCATTTTCAGTGTTTAAATGTTTTTTCATGCACAAATCAAAACCGCACATTTTGACAGGAAGGTGGAAATGCACTTAAAGAGAGGATGAAAGACAACAAACCTCAGACTGTCTCTCCTCAGAAGCACTTGTGGTGTTGCACTAGACTCTACTCACAAAACGTGACATAAGTAATTGTACAAAGAATTGTGTGAAGCCAACGTGCTTGTTGGATTGTCTGTTTTAGACGCGGCCCCCTTAATAACCTGCCACCAAGAGCTGACATCAAAAGGTCTGTAAATGTATCATGACAGTTTCACATGCAGGAGAAAGCAGATACTGTATAAGTGACAGGTTGAGTTGTTTTCACTAAGAACAGCAGTATGGAAATAGAGGTCAGTAGCAATCTCAGAACAAATCTGGTGAACCACTTGGTCTGCTGGGCCTCCAGAAGAGTGTGTGTGTGTGTGTCTGTGTGTCTGTGGGTTTGCTTATGTCCAAATTGGGGATATACACTAGACTCAAGACCAGTTGATTCGGGACAGCGGTGCAATTGGGGACAAAAAGTGGTGTCCTCAGTTTGGAAAACTGTGATTTTAGGTCAACAGTTAAGGTTATTGTTAGGTTAAGGTTAGGGTTAGGTTAAGGTTAAGGTTATTGTTAGGTTAAGGTTATTGTTAGATTAAGGTTAGGGTTAGGTTAAAGTTAGGGTTAGGTTAAAGTTAGGGTTAGGTTAAGGTCAGGTAGTCCTTCAGGTTAGTCTCCAGGAAATGAATGTAAGTCTATGTAAATTCCCCAAAAGTGACATCAGTATAGACTGTGTGTGTGTGTGTGCGTGTGTGTGTGCATGCATGCAGTCAGTGGTATCTGTGCAGTGTCTGAGATAGTAAAGAGAGAAAGCGGTTCTGGAGTCATGGAAATTGGAATTGAAATTGCTCGGCAGCAGCCACAGGCACGGAAGCTCTCCTCAGTTTTGATACAATTCTCTGACTAATGTGGCTTCAGAATTCAGGGAGACAAAACTATAGAAAATTGCCAGCAGGCCTTGCTGTGCTTATTACATCTCAATGTGTTTATGATTGTAGGGGATGTAGTTACTGACAACATTCACAAAAAGTGACCAATGACTGCCATTCCTAGCGTCCTGTCGTGGTTCATGTCTTAACTCATTGTTACATATAGCAGATTTACTGTGAATGAACTGGTGAGGAACTGAATATGTTGGTATCATCATGAACTTACTGTAAGTTGTCTCCAGCCTGCTCACTTGCATTTCTTTTACTGCTCTGCCTTTAACAAGTGGCACACTGAGAGCATCAACACATCTCTTTGTAGTGTTGTTGGCCCGACTGCCACTTCTAACAAGTCCACCCTCTCCCCTGTAATTATAATGGATGGATGCCAAATAATCACGTTGTAACCAGGAAAGTCAGTCCAAGAGTTGGACACATTCCTCCAGGCCATGAAACGCAGCTCAGTATTTGTAAAAGTCTCCTCTTTGAAAATGTCTTTAACACAGTTTTGCCAAGCATAATCTCTGTGTCCTCAGATGACCATATGCAGAACAGGGTAAAACAGAGTTCACTATTCTTCTCTCCCGCTCAGAAAAAGTCTCAAAACTGCTGTTCTTAGAGACTCTGCTTGGCATCTGCTGCTCTCTGGTTTTCCAGTTTGGCAGGCCACGCGTAGACGTGGCTGCTGAAAACCATGACACAGGCAGATTCGTAAACTCTTGACACAAGAACCCTTCCAGGACTCCCATCTGATGATTCTACATTACACGCACAAGGCTTTCAAAGACACATTTCCTATGACGTTTCTTTGGGCTTTGTGGTAATGTGACTGACACATAGTTTCCATGTGGACCATTGATGTTTTCAGTGCTTCTAAAAAACCTGCATTCTGCCACAGTTTGACTGTAAGAATGCTTTAATGTGTTACAGGTTACTCTTACATGACTATAATTTTAGTAATGAAAGTTCATGTTTTCATTAGCAGCATTTGGAGACTTCCAGCCCCGATGCTTGTTCACTGTGCCGCTCCATCATCGTACTGGACATCATAAGGGTCTACTGGTATTCAAAATCCACAGTTTGGGCTGTACCTCAGTTATAGATCGGTTTTGGGTCAACTATCCCACTGTGAAAACGTGTCTGGGTGGACCTCACTCATAGACATAGACTTAATTAGTGTATTAAGCTAATTCAACAGTAATTCACAGGTGGACAGAAGAAACCAAGGAAAGTCACATACTGATCCGAAAGTCAGAACAACCAGGTTTGGTGTGAACACATGTATGCTTACACCCCTAGCAGCCACCATAGAGAGTGTCAGTATATCTAGCTTATAATGTTTGCATCTGATAGCTCTCCAACTGAGTTCTGCACAGGTATAAACATTTGTAACTGAAGACCCAGAAACAACCCATGACTATCTTTCCAGAACCTGAGTTGAATACATTCATGAAAAAATCTGCAGGAATCAAACTTCAGTAGATTTATTTTTTGTGTGGCATAATGCAACATGACCACAAAAATATATAAAACAGATTTAGTGTGACTCTGTCTAGGGGAAGAACTCAGTATCCATCATTGATGCTGTAAAAAGACACAGTCAGATCTGTAGCAACACTGAAGCCACATTCAAATTCAGATTCTATTTTGAAATGCCGTCCTGTCCCTGGCTGGAATTTGGGCTCTCAGGAGACACACTTTGAGATAGATTTTATCATGTGCCAAAGACTGGTTACTCTGTCCTCGGTCTATTGAGCCTAATTTCCTTTAAAAACAAAAAGCAGTGTTTTTTTCATCCATGCTGAAGCAATAACTCTCCAGGTTACAACTATAATCTGAGCTTGTTTTTTCCCTCAGTGGATTCTATCTTGGATGCTACAGACCATTTAACATCAATTAACTGTAGTTTCTGACTAAATGAATGCCTTCATAGCTGAGATGCAGCTGCGAGCCCACAGCTGGTCTGCACTGAGGCCACTGACCTGACAACCAACCAACAGTGTGTCATGACACTGACTGCTGCCTTTTTTCATGTCACCAGCAAACTGATGCATAGACTCATTACGCCACCGCCTGTGGTTTAGTCATGACAAAAGATCTTAGAAAGCACAAAACAAATTTGAGCACTAGTCAGTCTGCAAATCAACCTTAACTGAGTACTAATCAAGCACACAGACATGGACTTTTAAGAGCAGAATCAAATGTTTGCATGAGGGAGGACAGAGTTGTGAGAGTAACAGATGATTTAAGCTTGCAAGAGGAATTCTGTAACAACATTTGAACCACGCTCATAATGATCGAAGCACTCACTTTGGGCTATTTCTAGTTTGTTTTTAAGAAATAAGCAAATTATTTGAACCATCGTAAGAAAAACATGAATGATGAATGAATGAGGCTCGTTGTCCCTTCTGAGCAGAATGCTGCCCTCAGAAATGTGGGATTCAAAATGAACAGCTCAAGCAAATAATGATAGAATTATTTTGGGCTGTGGCTACATTCAGAAGGAAACTATGAGAAATTCAATTCACAGTGCAGAGTCAACAATATGACATGAAGGCATAGCATAATGTATGTTGATCCTAAATAGCCATGGTCGCCAGTCGCTCCTAACAGAGGATTAATATATTCAAAAGCTTATTTTTCCTTTTGCAGACTAACTAATACATTAGTCTGCAAATACATTACATTTACATTTACAAATACAAATACATTTGACCCTACATACTTATGGGGCTGTGTCCTGCTGCAGCTTGCTAATCACAAATAGTTGGCAAGCAATCTCTCGAGGAAAACTGAGAGAACAGCCTCATATACAAAGAAAAGCACGATCAGGATTTCACATTCAAATTTGATTCTGCTCTTGCAAATCTGTCCCTGCGTGCTCTCGAATGCTGACTTGTGGACTGAGTAGCACTCAGAATATGTTTCGCGCAATCACAAATCTTTTGTCGTCAGTGTAGTTCCATAAAATTTTTCACCTTCATGTGTACATAGGCAATTTTGTAACGGCTGAGCAGAATGCTTCAAATGCTTGTGAGAGGTAGAGCGATCTCAGTTTCATTTCTAATGCCACAAAAATGAGCATCTTGAGTGATTTTTCTCAGCTGAACTGTTAATTTGCTATCTTTATACAATAAGTGAATAAATAAATCTAAAGCAGCGTGTTTTAGCAAAATGACTTCTGTTATGTCCTCAGCACAGCCTCCAGGCTTCGATGCTGACGGGATCTGCCAAACTAAAACTGTCTCGACCTCCACAAGTCAAGGTAGCACTTGTTATCATTATATAAAATAAGTCTGTAGTTTTTAACTCAGGACACAGTAGGCACTGCTTTTAATATTCGTATGTATTTGATTATATTCATCAACACGTGTTTCTTTTTCAGTCTCTACCTTTGAGCTCCTTCCAGTGAGATAGACAGGGAATCAGTGTCCTGCTCAAGGACACTGAACATTTGGCTGCAGCAGGGATTCAACCTGTGACCTTCTCATGATGCTACAGTCACTCCTACTGCTAGGCCAACCTGCCACCACAACTGTGGACAATCAGGGGCTGTTTCTGTGTCTCCGTCCTGCCGAGCCCTGCTGCACAGGATCAATTTGTGCTCGCAAGGTTTGAGCAGTTCAGGGTGACAGCTTTTGTGGTTTTGGCTGATATCAACAGACCTGTCACCACTGATACTCTGGCTGGTCTCCCCTTCTCAGTTAATCCAGCAATATCCACCAACTAATAACTCACAGCTTCAAGGGATCAACAAGGCCACATTAAAAACAGCACAGGGCAATTCTGAGATATGCACCTGAAGTGAACTGTGTCCTGGTGCAATGAGGCAGAACTCTCTGTAAACAGCTGGAAGTCACGTTATTTATTTGGATTTTCATTTGTTTAATTTAAGAAAAAGCAATGCTTGCAAAATTGAAATACTCTTTTTTTTACCAATACCCAAACATGCCGGACACTGTTTATTCTCTCAGTATCATGAAGCTGAAAAAGCAAGTGTGTCATCTCCATGGCAACTGTTCCACAAACAAAACTGAAAAGGCCTGTAGTGGTCACGGTCACTCAATACATGACTCATCCTGCTTTGTGAGTAAATGAAAGTATCACATCGGGATCAGATCTGAGTGGCTGTTTTCAGGTGACAACAGAGCGTGTATTCATTTCAAACATGATTTATTCATTTTTTTATTACAGTAGATTTTAGTGGTCTGTATTTAGACAAAGTATCTTCCGAAGCATTATTACTGTGCTTACTTAAGTTATGATTTCAACATGAATCTTAAATAGTGACTATGCTGTACATTTTTTTTCATTTCCAAATAATTTGAACTACACATATTAAAGCTCATCATATGCCATGCAAAAGGTGCACTGTATGAATTCAAGACAATATGAAAATGTCTTGTTAAAGGAGTATAACACTCTGTTTTTCAAGGTTTAGCTATCTAACTGCAAATCAATCACTGCAGATCATCAACCATGTTTCCAACAGCAGTAGGCAACCGTCAAAAAAAAGGCCCTGACAAACTCACTATACACTACCTGCTCAAACTCAAATGGCAGATAGACATAGTTAACGACTAGTGGAGCCAGAGTGAGTATTGTACTTTTGCAATACCAAGTTTGAGTAATGTAATTCTTCATGCTGGACATCAGATCAAATCTGAACTGAATTACCTCCGAGCAATTACTCTCAGTTTATCACCTTTATCCCTCTAACTGGAGCTATATTTTTGTTTTATTCCATCCATTAATGACAGCTTGCCAGGCTAATGCAATACACTGGCATACAATGCATACTGGCAACACATGACACATATGGACACAGCAGAAATGCCCACACACAACCCAAACTTGACCCAGAACCTGATGCTTTGCTGGGACCTGTTGGGTTCACGTTGGGCAGGAGAACCTCTTGCTCTAATGTTCAGTTTTCGAGAGGCCGTGATTCCAAGTTATGGTATTATGGAAGCTGTAGACGGATACTGTTTCAAGTCTAGCCTTGTTAATGTAAACAGGCTGGAGCTTCTCTATCAGAATACATCAGCTTTAGCCCGGTGTACCTGAGGAACTGAGTGCATGCTGCCACTGGCAAAAATACATTTAGACTGTATTACACAACTCAAGCAAGTTTGTAGACCCTGCTAACTGATTTTCATATGACAGGGAGTAAATGGAAATCAGTGGATGCCTGGGACAGTAGAAAACTACATTCAAAATTCTAAAACACAGAAGCATTATTAGCAATATGGTAGGTTGTGATGTGAAGCAGTACTCTTTTGTAGTACATGAGCTAACCCACTGGTATGGTCCTATAAGGACCCTGTATAGGATAGAATTATAACATCAACCAGAGCTGCTTATACAGTGCTTGACAAAATAGTGTAATTAAACTTTTCACGACCTCCTGGGATCGCCTAAAACATCCCATAAGTCCCTGCACCCAAATGATGCTGCTCCATCTAACGAAGTTTGGCACACTGGGTTTCTGTCTAACATCAGATCCTCTTTGTGAAATGTCTCTGCTGTTTGTCCCAATATCAGGGCCAAGGTTTGGGAGCTGGGTGAGGGGTGAAATCTCACGCACTGTCCTCTGCTTCAGCCTGCCCCTCAGGGCTTCTCACATCAACTCAAGGTCTGGAATGCTAGACCTTCAAGACTCTCCTCAACACAATGGGAGCGTTTCACAAGATTCTTCAAATTATGCCACAGCAAAGAATGTGATTTTTAGGCCTCGAGTAATGATCTGTATGGTTCATCTAATGGCTGCTCTCAGCAGGAGGTCCTTTACACACTGTCACAATAACGTCCCAACTCGTTTAAGGGCAAATCTCTTGCTGTGACCGAGAATCATGGCCCATTTATAATCGCAGCTGAATTATTCAAAGAGCAGAAAAACAAACATTTTGCAGAGTGCCTCATGCAGTGTTATTATTCCTTCATACTAAATAGTCTAGCCTCCTTTTGATTTAATTGAAAATAATCAAGGCATTCAGCATTGCTGATGCTGAGTCTACAAACTCATAATGTGTATAATCCAGGCATGCAAACAATATATAACAGTAATTAAGACGGGACTAAATGTCTTAAGCTTTGCTGTTGTTCCCTCGAGCTGATAAAGTTCATTAAACACCCAACATGAATGTTTAGGACAGACCAAACAACATTATGATCACTTTTCTTCTGCTACACCAATACTGATGCTTGTGCCAGTTAAAATAGCTAATTCAGAGAGTAGCTTCCTTAACAGGATCAAATTAATCTTGGTCCCCATTTCATTTGTCATTCTCAACTAGCTCGTGTACGTGCACATCAAGGGGGCAATAATACAAATGAATAGTGCATGAAAGCTAACACAAGAAGACAATTTCCCAATATGATGGTAGATGAAACTGGCGCTGGCCTCAAAGATGCCAATTTGTGTAGCAAAGTGTCAGGAAAAGGTGAAAAAGAAGAATGGTAACCAATGTGAATACTGACAATGCAGATTTCAAAACATGACTGAAAAACAGCTTTGCAAATGTTTTCTGAGGAAGGAATGCAACAATAGAAAATCCAGGAGGCACCTTTCACAGATAGCAGTGAGGATTGCTAAGCCCACCTCAGCTCCCCTGTACCCACATTCTTGTTTCCTGGTCCACTACCTGACAACGAAGGCAGCAAGTGGTAATCCCAAAATATAAGGATCCCAGCTTTCTTCCACAAACACAGGTGTGACACCATCGTACCAAATGTCTTTCTAAGGTCTATACACTCAACATGGAATTACTGTAGCAGTGTCAGTCAGAGTTTTATGCATATGTATGGAGCGATGATACTGTGGATTGCTTTGGACAGCATCTGTACAATCATGAAAAAGAACATTTTCAGGCTATTTAAAGTATTACGACGCTGCTTGAGTCTTATGGATAGTCATCACAGAGGGCACAGCTCCCATAAAATGGAATTACAGATTATACATAAATGTAGCAATTAGAATTAATGTCTACATAAGGAAGACTGAGGTAGTCCCATTGCCATGAAATGCACTCCGTAATACCCCAAATGGAGCAGACACTGGTGTATTATTGGTGTCTTTTGTCGGTGACAGAATGAGAGCGTGCCCACATGAATGCACAGTGCTCTGCAGTCAGATAGAGTCCAGCTGTCTATGCATTGACGCAGACAGCTGAGTGGACCACTGCTGCCTTAGTCTGGCCACAGATGGGATATGGCAGACATCACAATTACAGCAGACATTTTCAGCTCATATTCCACGCTTCATGGCACACCCTCTTGAACCCTACTGTTAGTCTAATGGTGTTGGCAGAAAATATTAGACTTTTAATCTTATCTGAGGGGTAATCAATTCATAATAAAGCTCCCTTGCAGTTAGGTCTTAAATGAGTGTGATAGAAGCCATTGCATTTGCTTTAGAGCTTATTGACTGTTCTTGTGCACGATTAATCACTGTGTACTGTAATTTGTTCAGACACACTCGCAGACAAGGCTGGACTACTAATTTTCTATCAGCATTTCTCTCCATATCAAATGTATTGTTACGCTTTGTTTTAATCCATTAGATATCTAATAGAATATTTGCATGCTTCGGTTTGGAAATTGTCCTTTGATTTTATGAAGATGTGGATTTTGTCTTAAATGATGGAAAGAAACAAAAGACAGTTCAAACAGTTGGGCTTGACATAGTGGTAAATCAGTTTTGATGTGACACGTGACAGAGATTTCTCTCTCTATTTGATACTTTTTAATTATTGGATTTCAATGAAGTATCAAACTGTGAAGTATGAAGCGTGTCTGAAAGCACAGTATGTTGATGCTGATGTTCATTTGAACTTGTCATGTCTTGTGACATCTAATCTGTCATGTTCAGCCTCAACTGGTACTTTGATTTCATGCAAACAAGAGCCATAAATCCAACTTCACACAAGTACTGTAAGTGGTTGTAAAGGTAACCATAGAGCACACAGTGTCCTCTTTGCCTTATACTCCAAACAAAAGCTCCTTGTAGAATGACAGTTCAGTAGTTGTGTCATAGCTCTGACCAGCAGATCCACAGAGATCACATCACACAGTGGGTCAATCACCTAATCAGAGCTTTTGCTGACTTGCTAGCTATCTTATGAAGGACAAGGTCATGAAGTTCAAAGGTCAAGGTAATCGAAGCTTAACTTCAATCACTTCCTTGTCTTTGAGTACAAATGGGTGTTAAAAAAAAAGTAAGTACACACTAACCAAGCTCAAGGACGACATTCAGCTCCATTCTCTTTACTTTAAAACAAATTCACATGTAGAAACCTGAGGGAGGCACAAGCAGCAACCTCCTCTTCGTAGCAACTGAGAGGATACTGCAAAGATGCAAGTCTGTTCTTCCAGTTAAAGCTGTAAGATACAATGTGCTCTCCTTAATCCACTATTGAGAAATGCTGACTGCTCTCATTGCACCTCCTCTGGTTGACATTGCCAATAATTGAGCTTCACACCATGTTTGTATTTTCACACATTAAAACCAGCAGCATAAGCCCTGCACTGCCACAACTTTCTAGTTGAGGCGTCTGTCAAACTTTTACTTGTTGATTTAAATACATGGCATCCTTCCACTTCACTCTCCACAACTACTCCGCTATCTTTCTCCAAAAGAATATCAGATTATCAGATCGATTATAAGATTTCAGATGGAAGTGATTGATTATTCTGCTCATGACATCTTTTTAGTCTAGCGAGCTGCTGGACTGTATGACCCCTGCAAAAACACGCTGACCCAGTGAGACATGGCAGCCCTTTGACAGATCTTAATGGCACAGTTATGTTACATGTTCAAAGGACCCCTGCTCTCTCTCTCTCTCTCTCTCTCTCTCTCTCTCTCTCTCTCTCTCTCTCTCTGTCAGGCGATTAATGTGTCAGAGCAGAGAGAGCAGAGAGTCAGCGGCTCTGTTTTGCAGCGTAAGCCTCGGCTGTCAGTGAACCACGGCTATCAGAGCCAGCAGCATCCTCCTCTTGCTCTTTTCAAAGCCCCCCACTTCATCAGCATTATGTCCCCCTCTCGAGCGTAAACTCCCCAACTGAACCTCAACCCTTCCATACACAATCTCATCTTTGCATGATGCCTTGCTTTAGCCGTCACGTCAGCATGCAAACACACATTCAGTGCAAGCACAAATGCGGGCAACTGAAACTACTGTGAACTTGACCCACAATAAACAGCAAATGTGTATTGGCATGTATTCTGTATTCTTTAGTTATTTGTCTGCATTTATTGATACTCTGGTAGAAAATCCATTATTAACAATCCAAGTTATTATTGGAAGTACTTAGGGGATCATGGGATCATTTAGTAGCTCAAATATTTTATAGCTGCAATAACTGATTTTTTTTGCCACTTGAGGGCAACAGAAACAAGTTGTGAACACAGTATTGCCAAAGGATCAGCGCTTAAATTGATACAGCGAACTTCTTGACCAACAGTTGGGTATTTATACATAAAGTACTGATAGAGTAACATCATGATTCATTTGACATTCAGTGGAGATATTTTGATCTCCTGGCAAACTTTTCATTCTTTTTCAGCTATGTTTTTGGTCTCCACCAACTCCCGAATTAAATTCCTGTCTCTTTAGCTGCTAGATGCGCCGCTCTGTTGACCAGCTGTGTGTGTCTGCTGTTGAGCAGGTGGTGTACAGTGGATTTTTAGATCATTCATCTCAAAGCAGTGAAAGTGAAGCTGCAGATTCAGCTGATAATTCTCTGTAGGTTCATCACTGCGAGTGACCGCTTTCACATTGCTACGTTGTTCATATATTGTAAAAATGATGTACATATATCTCATCAAACTATGGCATCACATCTTACTGACAATTAAAATGTGATTATTATGTGAATCAAAATGACACTGACTGGCTTACAGGTCCAATATAATTGTTTAACTGTTGTGATGCTTGTTCATGTAGGCTTCCTGACGAAGGTCAAATAGACCGAAACATTGTAAATTAATAAATATTAATATATCAAAATTTCCCATTTTTATTCATATGAACTATTTATTTATTCATATATTATACTTATTCACATATTCAAGTGTGCACAGTGTGACTTTTTCAGTGTGATTATTGCTGAAAGACAACAGGAGCACCTCCTCTCTGTAACTATGATATCATCCATGATGCAAATTAAAGAGAAATATCTTTCCAATGAATGAAGAAAGATGTTTTGTTAATTTAGATGGTGAATCAGAAAACAAATCTAAAATGTAACTGGTTATTCAAATACCCTTGAGTTGAAACTCTTTTTATCCAGGTATAAAACTGCAGCTTTGTCCTGATGTGGTTTCAGAGCAGTCTGACTAGCTGCAGTGTTGAATCATTAACAAACCTCTAATGAAGGGGTGTGTCAGCCTGGTAAAGGACTGACCTCATGTATCCTGGCCCATGTCTCCTCTGGAATCTCTCCTCACTGTTTGATCTTCAGAGTAGAAGAAATAAGGGAACTGAAATGATTTCCAAGCAAGGAACAAGGAACAGTCAAATAAAAGACTTGGGCCGTACCCTATAAATGGTTACAAGGATCCCTCAGTCCCCTCCTCAGCATGGGTCAGACAGGCGTGTGTGTGTGTGTGTGTGTGTGTGTGTTGTGTGTGTGTGTGTGTGTGTGTGTGTGTGTGTGTGTGTGTGTGTGTGTGTGTGTGTCAGGGGTTTGGGGGTTACAGATAATGAGCTTGTACACAGGCAGCCATTACCATTGTTCCAAGCCAAGCTCTAACTATAGAAAGCCTAAATTAATGTCATTATTGCAGGCGCCTGATGTTTACATTGTCTTTGTTGTTTTGCGTTGGACAGCTGTGTATGTCCCAACCCCGGCTTTTCTCTTCAGCTCCCCCTTTTATGTCTTTGACACCATTAGTGTAACGGCATTATGATGCACACAGCTGCAGCATGTTTACCAGCCTGGGTGGTCTCTGATCATGTCTTACAAAATGCCAGATAAAATGACAGAAAATTGGAAGTGGTTTTGCAGGTTTTAACCAATACACTTGAAGTCATGTATAATTTTCATGACTGGTGACCATTTTCCAAAGCAAAGCAAAACCTTCCCCACCCTCTAGACAGCCATTGGTTTCAGGTCACGTCAGTGCAGTATGGACTTGAAGAGAGTTGATAGTTTGGTAACTCATCACATTTAACATTCGGATGCTTTTGTCTTTATGTTAACTTTATGATATATTTGTGTGGTAATGCATGGCACGTTGTTCTTTAGTGAAAACTGGATAACTACAGAAAAACAGAATTTGAGGAAAACAGTAAGAAAGTTCATTTTTACTCCACGCTGATATACAAGGTGAGCAACGGCAACCTGGAAAGAAACCGCCTCGGTTCCAGGGGGAATCTGAGAGGAGGCAATAATAAGTTAGTACATTAAGGCCAAATGACTTCTGTAAACAGAACAGGCAGCTAGAACACAACAGCCACTGGTGCAAAAAACAGTAGGAAACTTCAGGAATGGAACAGACTAGTGAGTCCAAAGGTGGCAAATTCTCTGTGGTCTGACGTTTGCAACACACCAGTACAGCACATGAGTAGAACCATCTACCATCTATTCATAAACGAACATAAAATGCATTTCAACAAGGTGGCTGCAGAGGTCTGCTATGGGGAGCTTAGCCCCTTTTAGCTTTGGAAGAAAGTTCGGAAGTTATGTAAAATATACACAATTTGTAAGTTGTAATCCTTAAAAGTGTATTCAGACTCATGATGAGCAGTATTAAAACTGATCCAAATTGAGCCTCAATAGCAGAACCAGAGATATCATCTTTTTAATTCAACACATTCTTCTTACTTGTCAAAGCCTGGTGCCTACATTGCCCACAATGCAATCTGATTGCTAACAGTTTAATCAGAGCTGCAGGTGAGTTATGCTTGTAGCAGCTAATGTAGCCTGGAGCCTCAAGCCTGCAGCAGAGATGAGGAGCAGCTAAAGACAGTACAGTCTTATAGTCTTCCGCCCAAACCGATGTTCTCTGCATGTGCAAAAACATGGCCATGAAATGTAATCGGTTGGGGATAGGGTTGGAACAACCCACTGGTCAGGCTTCAGGACCTGACCTTTGCACGTGCACAGTGCTGATCAGATGTGGTGACAGCAGCTAGCACAGTGGAATTGTGTCATGGAAGAGTTCTGCACTGTGACTTGACAGCAGAATTGTTTGGAGGGCGAGTTGATGTGTCTCTCTTTCTCATGCTTCCGTCATGAGAAGACGCGTCATCAGGGTACGGAATTACTTATGCCTACTTTCTGGCCACAGCAACCCATGCAGATAGGTTGGTGACGTGTGGATACACAATTTGATCTGATCAATTCAGCCAGTCCATCTTAAAGATCTGATTTGAGCAACAAACCTAATTTGCCAGCAGTCTGAACAAAGTCTAAATGATGGCCCTGTCCACAGCATTTTCCAGCACCACTGGCCAACAGCTGTGCTAACTGATAACAAACTAAAGATGCAATGGCTCAGTTCTCTGGACATTCAGGACAGATCTGTCAGTCTGTTAGCTAACATAATGCGAGCACAACATCCAAAGAGGAGACACAGAAGTGCCAATAAGAATAATTCAGATGATATCAGATATCTTCAGTGTTAATTGTCAGATGTAACTTAGCAGCAGTTTGCCAGTATTCCATAGAGTAGAAACGTGGAAAAGTAGCCATCACTAAATTTAAATCAATCATTTTGTCACTCTCATGTGTTAAACCTGGATATTGATCAGTCTTCTGTTGTTATACAGATGTGACAGAGTAAATCAGGAAAGTGGTGTGATGGGCACAAATTGCCAGTCCCAGCAGCATGACAAGGAAACTGGTTGAAAACAAATTTCTTGTGCACAGTAATCATTTTGGCATTTTCTGTCACTCTCCTGAAAGACTGACTTACTCTTTAAAGCCAGGGGGTTCAGTATGTACTCAACAGAACACAAAGCTGCCATTCATTTTCCAACTCTTTGTATCCCTATGTTCCCAAAAGGGAAACCTTGCTCTCTTATCCTCGGGAACTTCATTTATTTCCCATTATTGTGTGAGATGGCTATTTCTTTGCTAAATATAAGTCAGGTGTCCTTGGAGACAAGTGCACAAAGGATCCCCTTTGGTGGCAGGGAGTTAATTCATTGCTCTATAGCCTCCTCCCACCACATCCCATCAAGCTTTCACATAGCTCACATGAGTCTCAGTGAAATTACACAGTAGAACAGAATTGTACCTCCAGCAGCTTGTGAGAAAACCCAGTAGGACACTTAAAATTGGATGGAAAAGATTGAGTCAGCTAGATGCACTGTATTGTCTCTTCTTTGACACTGAGGTCAGGTTGGGATGGCAACAACACAAGGTACTGTACTGTAAGTCTGACACAGTGTTTACTAAGATACAGATAGGATTTTGATAGAAACTCAGAGAGAGAACAGCTCGCATGTGATGTATTTGTATTTGTGCCACCAACATCATTCTCAGCCAATGTGAGCTGTTATGGTGGCTGCACGGAGCAGTTAAAGGTAGCCTGTGGAGTTTTCACTTAGACAAACAAAAGCTATACTGATGTTCATTGTTGCATGTGTGCATCCTTGAAGCCTGATGTGTTGACTGTATTGTAGTATTCTTCCTCCTGGCCTTTGCAGGTGCATTGCTGCCCAACTGGTGATCAACAGAATAGCGAGAAACTGGACTGTCACCATGTAGGTTACAATACGTTAATGAGTGAGCTTTATACAGGCAGGTGATCCAGCTGTGCACTTGTCGTTAACTAATATGACTTTGATTCCTCTTTCCTCACATATTTTCCTTGCATCATGTTGTGTGGGATCATCAAAAAGATGATGGTCACTTGCCATGACAAGCACACATTTTTTTTTAAAGATACTTTCAATGCAATGTCGCACTCAGCTGCTACTTCTTGGCATCAGGTCATTCAATGACTTTGGGTTTCTCAATAGTTTTATTGACATCATGAAAGGGCCTATCACACTATTGATTACAACATGATAAATTGTCTCCAGTTTAGTGGTTCATGAGCCTTTATCATTAGCGCACTACCACAGAACAGTCCTACCCTTACAGATGGAAACAAAAGCCGCAGAGAGTCAGCGTATCGTATAAAGAGGCCTGGGAGTCTTATGACAGCAAATTGAGCATGTCTTTAGGCCAGGCATGTTCTCCTCTCCTCCATATAGAGGTCATAGTTTTGAAGGTTATGGAATGTGAGGTCTGAAGGAGAAATCCCAGACATGTGTTGATCATTATTTGATGCGGGGGAGAAAGCAGGCACCAGCCAGCTGACCTGTACAAGAGAGAATCCACCGGAAGGATATAATGATACACCTCAGGGGCTTTTAAGTGTGCGTAGGTGAACTTGTGATTGTGTGTGTAAATGTACTGTAAATGTATGCCTGTATGTGTGTGTGTGTGTCAAGACTGTTAATATACTGTTATATACTGTTACAGAGTGGAGCTTCTTTCCTCACAAATGATCTTTGGCTGACAGACACCAGCTGCAGAGAACACACCAGACGGAAAGTTTTTTAGCCTGCTTGAGAATTTACACCCATGCTTCCCAACCTTATCACCCTTAAAAAGAAGCCATGTCTAAGATAAGAACTTGCTTTGTTTTTGTCTCCCATCACTGTCCTGCAGTCTCTCGCTCACAGTCGGACCTCACCACTGCTCCACCTTTCAGAGATGCAGCGGGCTTGTGGTGGACCCAGAGCTGTAATCACTCTAAAGCTGAAATCACTGTTATTTTAACCCAGCAGCGTGAGGAAATACTACATTCCGAACGCAACCATGCAAGACAGCACAAGCTGGAGACAAACAAAGCATGTCGCCGATGCCCAGCTCCCAGAATTATTCCTCCGTCAGTTTCTAAGAAGCGTGGTCTGATTTCAGCAGTCCTGTCTGATTCATATCAGCTGTGTCCAGCTGTGTCCAGATCCCCGGATTCCTACATGAGGCCCCAGTGCCAGAGTTGCATTACCCTAAGATAGCCTTAAACACACCATAAAATCATCCAGCCACTGCAGGGATTTTGACTTGCCTGTGTATGAACCCTGGTACGAGCTTCAGAAGACAGCTTTTTCATTAAAAACAATTCAGTTCATGGTGTGCTGATGATTATTCCTCTGATGGCACTTGGAGCTTTTCTGTTCTCTCAAATGATAAAAAAGTATAAAATTACCCACCATTTCACCAAGCACACAGGTCTTCTGATACTAATAGTCCAATGTGAGTCAGCAACTGATTGGAAGAAATTTGTTGAGGTTTCCTGCATGTTTTATTAAGAGATTTGTTAAATTCATGAGTCTCAGAATTCAGGATCACTAAAATCACTGCTCAAAAAGTAAAATGGATGTTACACTCAGATCCGGACATAACCCTTGGACTTTGGTCAGTCAATTAGGTGAAACACAGACTTGGTTTACTCTGTTATTACACCTCAGAAAACAGGACATGAGGGTAAAATGCCGACATAATGGTTAGGACAAATGACTCAGGATGATTTCAAGAATCAGAATCGAATCTGAGATATCGTGACTTTTAATCTGTAGTATGAAAATCACCATCACAATCTTACAATTCCCATAATGCAACATGTTCTCTTTTTGTTAAACCCATTAAATTTTCATGTCTTTCAAACTCCACTCCTCCAGTTTGTAATGCAGCCTTGAGAGAAATCTGTGTTTCTCCAAGTCCAAGCCAAGGTTATTTTGTCAAACCTAAGAAAGCTTTTTCAGATCCTGGTTCCAGACTCTGAACTGCTGCCCACATCTCCAGTTTGTTGAGCAATTCAAACAAGTTGGGTTTGGTAGCCTTGACAACTATATCTGTCTTATGGTGAATCAACCAAATGATCAAAGCTTTATAGGCAGTTTTAATAATGGGGATGTCATCTTCCTTCATAGTTAGTGAGCTACCTAGCTACAAAAATTTTGACAGGTCAGGATGAGATTGACATTCAGATTGTTGCAAGTCAGTTTAGAGGAATGAAACTGGCATATTACTAGAACAAACATGAAAAACATTGAGTGCTCCTGGCAACTGCCACCACAGTTTCTGTGTCTACTGGAAATGATGTTAGAGTAATGGATATGTTACTTACTACTGACAGCCAGGGAAAAGCTTAACATAGCATAACATGAATGGCATAAAATAGAAACACTCAAGTACAGTACTCGAGTAAATGTACTCAATTACTTTCCGCCACTGGAGGTGTTTCCCGCAAGCGATTATGTCACTGAAAACATACAACACAGACTTGTGCAATACTCTTTCGGGGCCTGTCTATTGTGTAGTATATTGATTTATAGATGAGGACAGTTTACATCAAATCGTGTCTGTAGAAACATTCTCATTGATGTCCTCCCACACAATCTATACTCACTGGGTATCATGGTCAGATAGAAAAGTGTGTGGCCTGTCACACTGACTCGAGCTTGGTCATTGTCACTGAATTCAATCTGTCCCTGGCTGCTCAGAATAATGAGTCAGAGTAGCATTGTGCAAGCGTGTCACTTTGTATCTGTGCCTACCCAGTAAAACGCCAATGCCCTGACCAGTCGACCATGGGAGGGAATGTGCTGCGGGTCACAGACGGGCCACTTGGGCATTTCAGGCCATCTACCGCTGACTTACCCCTCCCTTCCAGCCGGGGAGCGCTCAACTGTGTCCACAACCCAGCCTGCTGCCGGACCTGCACATTGATCAGGACACAGACAATCTGAAGCTGTCCACCGAACGCATGATCAAATGAGCCAAATCACCATTTGAGTGTCATATATTGTTGCTTTTTAATGAGTTTTCCATTGTTTGCTCTCTGGCAGCAGTCCAGCCTGCATTAAATCACACACGTCTTTGATGCATGGTTGTGAATGATGAGTTTGGGGTTTCGGTTACAGCATGAAAGAGTGTTTGTTCAGCTGTTCCCTGTCGTCTTGGATCAATCCTGACGGAATTCAGGGAGAGTAAGTGCTGTTAGCGTCCCTGGCTGAAAAGTGTCAAACCAAATTTCATTCACAAGATGATTACAGTGTTATAAAGCTGTTCAAATCCAAATGTCAAAATGATCAATTTAACCAATTTAGCCCATTTATCCCAATGTAATGTGTTTGGGAATCAAAGACAACAAGATAAAGACTTGCGGCCCAATAAAATCAGTTTCCTAGAAGAAAATTGTAACTTGGAAAATACAGCAAGCACAGTCTCACTGGGTAGTGTAAGCACTGTACGACTCCAAATAAACTCCCTTCCCACACAGATTATTGTTCTGGGAAGCCAGAGCAACAGTCCCAAGCAGCTCAGGAACACAAATATATTTTCTCTCCGTGCTTCAAGAAATAATCCAACAGAGAGCCAAGATCCACAGTGATTTTTAGGAATTGTACAATACAGCTTTTACATGTTTGATATTGATTTCACACAGAGATTTCCATATATATGCTATGTTTTCAGATGATGGTTGAAATCTTTATAAGTAGACACAAAGTAGTAGTTCGACACTGGATGTACGTATGCTTGTTGACTTTCTTTCCAAGAGGGACATGAGACAATAGATAGCACTCTCATGTCTGTGTATTTGGTACGGAGCTGGAGTCAAGGCCCGGTTAGTCTAGCTTAGCATAAAGACTGAAATATGGGGGAAATGGCTTACTTGGCTTTGTCCCAAGTCAATTAATGATCTCAAAGGAGTTTTCTGACAAAACACAAAGTTAATTTTCACTTGGCCGTATTTGTGTAAATTTGGACTGTTTGCCTGTTTGCTTCCAAACATTGCATCTAAAATTTCCCTTATGATCTGTATGAATGTGCCAGGATATCGTGCCTTTATGCTAAGCTAGGCTTCACATCATCACTCCGGCTGTTCACTCGACACACAGATTTAAAACACCTCACAATCACAAAGAAAGCATTTGCCACAATGCTGGAATATTAATTTAAGCTTTAAGTTGAATGACAAGTTGAAATGGTGAATGAAACAGCAGCATTCACTTAGAGTCATGCTTCTGGCCACCTGTCAAATATAAGTCCAATATTCTCTCTCATTTTTAGCTCTGCTTTGGTTGCCACAGACTCTCAAAGTTTTCACATTTCAAATCTTTTATCTCAGTGTTTCAGAGTTTCTTTTAATCCACATTGCTTCCTCTAACCAACCGAAGCACAGTAGTGGCAGGAGCAGCATGTCTGCTCAGCCATCAGCTGACTGGGCCACACATCCTCCCTCTCCTCAAGCAATCCTCATTAAAGTTGCATTAGTGAGGATTCGGCTCCGTCGTACCTCCCGACTGAAGGGATTTTTCTTCAGACTTTCTCTACCCCCGTGTTCAGCAAATGCACGTACAATGGATGTTGAAAGAATAATGTGCTTGGCTGAGATCAGTCTGACATTTGAATGGTCATGGAAGGTGAAGCAGAATGGGAAGTAGGAACTCTGTGAGGGGCCACTTCCTCCTTCACTTTTTGATTTAAAAATAATCTCTCACTCACTGTGTTTTGCTTTTAGAGAGTCTAAGTAAAAGTCGATAATTTTACAAGTAGTTAAAATTTCTTGGATGATTGATAGTGTGACCTTAAACAGAGATTACATAAGAAAATTGTGATCATATTCCATCACTTTCTGTGGTAACTAGAAATGTAACTAATTACTTTTTCAAGTTAAATAACTTCAGCTCATCGCGTTACAGTCATTCTCAGTGGCATTAAAATATATTTTGTATTGGGATGCACAATCTGCAGTAGATAAAACATGTACAGCAATCGGGACAAGGCAAAATTCAACAGACATGAAAGGTGTCTGAGTAGGTTTTAATGCAAATACTAATTTTGTGTGAAAAGCACCAAAACTGCACTGTGATCAGTAGTGTCTGACGCCGAGACGCGACCAAACAGGTGCAGACACAGGCATCCAAGGAAAATTGCGTAAAAGCTGCATTTGCGCTCCCACTGGCTTCGGCCTGCATGAAACTAGAGCCCAGAGTTGTTAGTTGGTGGAGCTTGTTGGCAGCCATGCAGAGACAGTGAGTCAGGCCATGTTCAGATCGACATCAGCACCGTGTACAAAAAACGCTTCTTCCTCTTTCATTTCAATGAGACCACTGTGTTCACACAGCAGAAGTGATAACACAAAAACACTGGGTCGTCTTGCAAAAAGGTGTAACCACATTCCAGATCAATTACTCCGTAACGTCAGTACAGAGTTGTAAAATCCTGTCTCGTAATATTATCAACCACTGTGCAGTATTTTAGTGTCTGATAAGCCTCCAGACTAATGGATCTTAGCTTTGTCGATCTACAACACGCCCACGCCACAGAACCTCTTATGTTTTCTAATGCAGTGCTATTTTCAGTCTTAACATCCACTGAGCTCTGCCTGAGAAGCTGACTTTAAGGGAAAGATAGACCCTTAGGAGTAAATGTATTTGAAAGGAAATCGGTTTATTGAGACTTAGATTTGACCTTATTTGACCTCAGCTGTATTTCTTGCAATAGATCAGCAAAGGCTCCAGAGTTTTGAGGGCAATGAAAAAAATAATGTATTGGGCAATACTTTTTTTTTTTCATTCTTATGCATAATCACATCATAAACATAACAAAAAGTTTGGGCAGAAATCTCAAAAAAGGTGGTTATAATTTGGGAGGTTGTAGTATTTTGCATTTGAACTACAAACTTTAGCAAAGTTGACAGTAGCATTAAGATAGGAATAAAGTTAGAAAGTAAGTTATTATATAGAATAGATCAGAAACTGTAAAACAAAAATGTATCTCATACAACTTACATATACATACAAATAAGGCCTACGAAGCAATAATGTGCTGTAATTCATGTCTGCCAATATACACAATATGCTGAAATGGATATACAGTGCTGTCTATAGTAATCCAATTCCATCAGATAAGGAGTGGATTATTTGTATTATTTCTTGATATCAAGCAAACATAATCTCTGAGCTAAACCTGTAAGCATCCATTCTGAGAATTTCACAGATTCTTGGATGAAAGCAAAACAAACCAGACGACATAATCACAGTGTAGAAATGTTTGAAACAACAAAACAATATTCTGAGGTCATAACTGAAACCTGGTCAGTGTGGCGGCCTGGTCTGTTTACACTTGGATGGGGAAGAAATTGCAAGTGTAACCACAGTCAAAGAATGTGTGTGTTGATTGCTATCTCACATGTCCCATATACATTCTGAGGGGAGGAATGCTGGTGGTTTTTCCAGCTAAATGGTAACAGCTGTTTCTGAGTGATGTGTTTGATGGAGGTCGAGAGAGCGGTCTGCTTTTATTTACTTTGGCCACAGCCTTGGAAGGGGAATACTTCAAACGGACGTAGTCTGCCATCGGACGCCAAGCCCAGCGGTCAAACATTCTTTGGTTTCCTGCAGCAAAACATGGCATGTTACCCTGGGCGTTCAGTTTCAATGGGAAAGACCCAGTTTGTGTTGGGCACTGCGGGGCCCACAGCTGGGATTTTACACATCAGCACATTTCAGCTGGAGGCTTTACGTCCGATTATAGGAGGGAAAAGGAAACAAAATAGATTTACCTCAACCTAGGAATGTGTTTACGGGCTGCTGGTTATTCTCACACTACACATATAGCATAGTTGTTTTTGGTTCACACTCAATGTGTTTACATGCACTTAAATAACTGATTTGATGAAAAAACTTGATTTGTTTTATACGAGAAGAAATTCAGTTTCCCAAGCTAGATTTCTTACATGCAACATGTAGCATAACTTCGAACTTTCTGATGGATTTTGATGTGTGTGTATTTTTATTAAAATAAAAAAAATCACAGCATGTAGTTATGCATTCCTCATATTCACTATAATTACATTATTACGATAATTTGAAAGGCCTACTAACTCAAACTAACACAAAGCCTCTCGAATTCTAAATGTTTTATTTTAAGTGTCTCAAATACAGGAAAACTCCATATATACAGTAATTGTGTACTCTTTTGTTTACGCAGCCATATTTGCAGTTCAACCAACTCAAGTGGGCGAGTTAATGTGAATATAAAACATTTGCAGCATTGATGTTTGGCCTCTGACCTCGCCGCTCTCCACAGTACAGCAGGGAGTGGGAGTGACAAGAGTAACTTCCATCCCAGAGGAACAGAGACTCAGAGCCTGCAGGTGGATGCTGGGTGGAGGCGGGGCTTCTGAAATGCTATATGAACAGCAGCAACAGCACCAGTAACAGGGAGTGACAGCACAGCTTTCAGGTGAGCGGTGTGGCAGCAGGTATTAGCAGGCAGCAGTCTTTGCCAGGATTTGCCTCTACCTGACAACTTTCTCAGAGCTGAGAAAAGAACCTTTGAGCTGGCATGAAATCTGCACTCATGCCTGTTGTGACAGGTCCTCCACAGTTCTCGTGGTTCTGAAACGGTGAGACACCTTGTCTAAGATCAGCTGTGCAGCTTGTGCACCCTGATGTCTACACAAGAAAAGTCGGGGACAAAATCTGTCTTGCAGTTTGAGGAGCACAGCAAGTGAGATTTTCAAAGTCTTGCAGTCTGCGCTTGCCCTCAAGAACCCCACCATGATAAAAAGGATGTGCTGGATATATGTTGCAATAAGAACAGTATGTGAGTGTAGTGACAGCCTTGACTGGCCCACAGGCTTCACTTCTTGAAGAGTCTCAGCCAGTCAGACCACAAATCTGACTGCAACTTGCTCCTTCATCCACGCAGATCAATACTGGTTCGCCCACGCAGATCAAACAGCGGTGTGACTGATCAGGGATCAAACAGACCTGACACTGGCACACCACACCTCCCGTATGACTGTAAGTGTTGAAATCGCCAGAGCTGCTTCCTTCCTGTGGCTTTGAGAGCAGGACAATGATTAATTTCAGCGTAATCTCAGTGTAACTTCATCTCTGTTATCGCAGGGGAGAGATCCTGTAGGCAGTTTCCATAGAGCAATTACTGACATAGCTATACTCAGAAGAAGTAACGATTACGTGTGCGTCTTTTGATGCATTTCAACATATGGCTAGAACGCCTCTCAAAGACGCTTTAGGACTGCTGGTAGTCGGAGCAGTCGGATTTCAAATGGTCTGTAATGCTTCTCTGTTGCATTTAAACTGGCCTTTGTTCATATCTGATTGTTGTTCAATCATTCCAAGATGCATGAAGTGAGTGGAACTCCTCTCACTGTACTGTTGGCATCCTTTATCACTAATAATCTTAAAATGAGTATCATGGTTCCAAATTAAAGCCAGAGTTAGAGGAACAAGCTTATCTGCTGTAAACACCGATATTACAGTCACCATTTAAACGCCTTGCCATTCCTGTGTTATCAGATGTCTCACAATAAACTGAGTTCTTGTGCGTAAGCATCTCAGTGTACAAATCAGCTACATCGATCTCTAATTCAGAATATTTTTCTTCTATTCTTCCTCTAGATTGGAGCAGTTAAAAGCTGCACAATCTTTGAGGTTGTGTTATTATTATGCAGACGACAAGCGACACTCACACACACTGCACAGGGAAGTTACAGGAAGTTACAGCATGACTCATGCTTTCACGCATAAATGCTTCGGCGGTGATGTGATATTATCAGAGGCTGTTTTGGTGTACAGCAGGAACGTCCGAAACTGAGTGACCCGCATTTACATGCTTGTTCCCTCTTCGATACAGTCGTCAGCTGACTGTCAGGGAGAGATTCCAAAACAAACATGTGTACTGTGATTATGCTCAGCAGCCTCCATTTGTCTGTGACCGTGTTGTTGTGCTCTAGGTCCTTCCCCAGTCTACACACTGTAATGACCAACTGCCTGAGATTTCTAACATGCCTGCGGTGCTGCTGGTTGTCCACTATGTGTGGGATTCTGAGAGACAGTTAGACAGGATATCTGTTTGGTGCTGACACTTTGGTGACGACCATGAAATTTGTGGTGCACATTCAGGGTCACCAGTGGATGGTCTCTATACATTTTTTCTACCTTCTGATGTTCCCTCTAGGCCACATCTGTGTATAATTAATAGCCAATATTAGAATTTGATATTAGCCATTCCACTTTTTCTACCTGAGCTCAGTTTCAGGGTCAGAGTCCTTTAGTTCAGCCTCCCATCACTTCCTTATTTTGAGCAGCTGTCTGTCCAGAAATCCACCACTAAAGGACAGATTTCACCAGGTGCTCATGACCACTCAGACATCTGCATGACACCCAAAAGCTACAACCATACACACTTACAAACACATGTGGATACACATACATGGACACCCGGTATGTAGAGGACTTTGTGCACATTCATGATCCCAAGTATTAAATAGGTTCTTATGCATACCAGTGGAATACAGGTAATTAGTCTGAACATGAGTTTAGTTTTTTTTATGTGCCTGATTTTGCATATATTTGCTATATGGTGATACACATTAGATCTTTGGTAAGTGCATGATAATGATTTAAACTATCACTCAGGACAAACTTTAGTTTCAGTCCCACATTTGTGAGGATCTAAGAATAAAAAAAAAAATTATTAGTATGCAACACATTGTCCAACAGTTTTGTATTGGGTGTAATTAACTTCAGACTTTCATTTCAAATGTTGTCAAACCAATTTCTCACAGACAATTTCTCCAGTCGCCATTTCATCTCAGGTGTTTTTGCTGCCACAGTTTCTTGTCGGGGCTGCACACTCATTCTCCAAAATCAATCAAACGTACAATGGGACTGCTGTAATCTTTTCATGCATGGGAAGGTGAAGTTGAACTTAGTCAACTCTGGCGGTAATCTCTTCTTCCTACACTGTCTTCTCCTCCCTCCCTGCCCCCCCTCCTCCCCCTGAGACACGGAGAAGACAAGTGGGAGCTGAGGAATGCACTTTAGCACTGGTACAATGGAAGCCTTTTGTAGAAGATGAAAAGAATATTAGTCACCACTAATGAGATTTGATGCAGGACTGCCATTGTAAGTTCAGGCCAGATGGGTTGGGTACATGGTAAAGCAGCCAGTCTCCACACATCAAAGATCCCTGTATTGCACACTCTTCAGGCATTTAACACAGTGATAGAAATGAAGAGATTAATTAAAACCATGGCTTTGTCAGCTGCAATGCTAATGAGGAAGCTGCTCGTCTGCACAGCCTTAAAAAGCTGCCACCTACAATCCATGACTGGGGTCTCGGCTTTGAACTTGACAACAAAACATCCTCTTGGGCTGTATTCTTTTCATCTCCGACACTCCACATTTTGCCTCCCTCTCATTCTCATCTTGCGTCGGTTCACTCTTCCTCCCCTGCTCTGTTTGCAGATACTGTATGATGACACAATCCTGAAAGTTTTGAAAATCACCTCCGCCATCTTTAATAAAATCTTTTACATTTACGTCCGTGGCTTCAAACTCAGATTAGTCTCAGTTTCAATATGCAAAAAGAATTTACACTGCATCGTGCCTGTGAACATACAGTACACATACATACAGTACATGTGTTATCTTTCATTGAGATTTTATGGGAGGTTTATATTTTCTGACCATTTTGGTGATAATGTATTTAAAGGATAGTTCCAGTTTATTACAACATGGTTTTGAACATTTATATACAACACATCACAACATTTATATAGTTAATAACACCAATGTGCTCAGGGAAGCATCATGAAAAAGATGACAGACCATTATAGAGGTTATTAGAATGTATGCGGAAGAGAAGGCAAAAGTGAACTTTGAAATTATTACCCACATTTTTTTTCAATTGTACATTCATCACAGTTTACAGCTGAGGTCGACAGCCGTGTCACTGCATTCAGAGTTCAGGATGGTTGAGCTTTTTCACAGCGCGACCATGGCAACTACAGAAACTACAGCCAGGGAAACACGACAGGAGCTGATTTTACTGTCCATGAGCGACGCACCTCTTCAACAGCAGAGAACAAACAGATCGATAAAGAGAGACACTGTTGAAGCAGCAGCAGCTTCAAAGTCTCATTATTTGATCTGAGCCAGGAAAAAAACTTTTGAGTCTAGTTAGCAAAGCTTGTTATATTAATCCTGTCATATTGCAAAAGATTTCATCTGTTTTAAGTTACAACTCTGCTGAGCAGCATGATGGGAGTATACTCTGTGATTGTGCTACATCATACAACAACAACAACAACAACAACAATAATAATAATAATAATAATACAGGATATAACAAAAATGTATTGGAGTTTTTACAAGTTGGGAAATGTAGAGGCAAATGGCTCAATCAGTCATTCTGTGTTCATGTGTTAGAAAATGTTTAAATCTGCAATATCGTTTGTTTGTTTGTTTGTTTGTTTGTTTGTTGATCACTTTGGGATTTCGGTTCTGAGGGAAGTATCTGGCTCTGTAGCTTCTACAGTGAGTTTATCTTCCGACTGAAACCAGCTGCCTGCTGTGTCTGAAAACAACACCATGAATGTGGTGAACCAAACAGTAAAGCTGTGGGCCATAAAATCAAAGCAATGAGCTGAAAGACATTAAAAGGCTCCAGACAGCAGAGGAGGGAGGACAGCACTGCGAATGAAAAGTAGCCATCATATATTGTTAGGATGAAAATATTGATCATATCTCTTTGCTTGTCACTTGGGTCAGTGGGTCATTCACAGAGCCACAGTTCATAGGGAGCACACGAGCTGGCTGCATAAATCTGGCCCCATCATCCAAACCACAACTATATAGTACTGATGTGTCGATTTGTGACATATCACAAATATTGTTGCCACTGAAATACCCTGCAATATCTCATTTATTTCAAGGCCACGTTACCTGTTCTGTCGTCCTCTCAGTAGTGTGGTTGAGATTAATTGCTAAACTGTTGGTTTGTCTGAGTGCACATTCACATATCTCAGCAATTACTTTGGCAAGTACAACTTTATAACTAATAGAAATAAATACCAAAGAAATAATAATAGCCAAGATATAATAAATCAGAATTATCCTTTAGGTTTTAACATCAAAACAAGCTCAAAGTTCCATTTTAGCGCTGACACTGACAGATTTAACAGCCTGTTATGATTCAAAGAAGGATGAAAGATTATATATTCAAGCCTTGTCTCTCTGTTTTTACTGTTCTAAAAAGCTGGTTCCTTTGCATAAATCTTGACTATGTGTCCAAGATCAAAAGAAAAACCATATGTGGAATTTCTCTTCGGGTGTTTTCCTGCTTTTCTGCTATTTAAGGAGCCAAACATACTTCATATAAATTTCTCTCTCTAATGATTAAGGACTGGAAACAGGCAGTGTTTACTAAGTGTTTTCAACAAGTATATTACACTTTAGATATTATTCAATTTGAGGAGTTTTGCTGGATATTAATATTAGATTTATGGAGGATATGTACATTTCATGTAAAACACTTGATTTAGTTGAAGGGATTCCCTCCTTATTGGACATGATCCACAGCTATTTTTCCAGTTTCTTGTAAGATCAGAGAAGTGCTGTAAATCTATCTGGGGTGTTTTGGCCAACTATTGCAAACTATGTCTGGTACATGCCATTTAATTTTACCTATTGACTCTAACTGCATCCAGTGCACAACTTTGCTCTCTTCTGTATAAGAGGTTCATTGACTGTTGAAAGGAGAGAGGATGAAAATGGTTTTCTGTATTGAAGCCACACTTTGCAAGTCCTCTCTAAAGCTGGATTAGACACTGCGTAGGTTCTGATTTACAGTAGAGCATCAAATTTCATCCATTGATATTACCATGGCAACACTAGACAGATGTACATGATCGGGTCATGTCATGTTTTAATTGCATTCATTGCATTAACTTTGATTAGATCCTTTTATGTACTTTGTGATATGAAGCAATGGTGAGCTAATAAAACTTCCATTACACTTCTTTTTTGCTTCGTCTAATTAATGAGCTAAAGAGCACTGCCATACATTTGCAGTGTTTACATTCATTCATTCACTGTGACAGACAGCTGTGAAGGTTTGCAGTGGGAACGTCTTTGCTTGAGGTTTACTGAAAAGGAGCAAAGAGCTGAACGGCTTTTCACTGTCAACAATCTCCACTATTCTATTAGCATCATCTACTCATGATTGTCAAGGTGAAGATCCTGTACACTCCACTTCTTTTTACCTGGATGTTGTAAGATTGCAAACACAACTATGCCAACTGTACCCTGTGAGGCCTGTGTGCTACTAAAGAATGCAAACAAAAAAGGTTGCTGACCCTAAGGAGGATACTCCCTGGCTCTCTGATGAACTGCACTCTCCTCTGATCAACTCCACTAACTAAATCAGCTGTATATACGACACAACTTGTCATACAACATCTGATCATTCAAACTCCCTCTGGTCAACAACTTCATCACAACTCACAAGTTTGACTAGTTATGTCTTACAGTAACCTGGCAGCCACAGAATGATTTTCTCCATCTGATCTGTCATGGTTAAGAGCCTTGGTGCTCTCCTGGATCCTTTCTTTCCCCAATCATATAAAAATGTTGGATTGCATTTTTCATCAATGAAGCATCTCTAGACTATGCCCTGCTTTAACACATCACTCCACGGGAGTCTTAGGCAATGCTGGAAAAGCACAGGAGTGGCCAACGATTAGGGCTTAAGAAGCAATAATGATGCATCTCTTACATTGTACATTTCCATACAAAGGTGGAATTTTGGAAGGTGGGAAGGTGGAATTTTTGACAATTCAATTTATAAAATGTAAGCTCCAAAAAAAACCCAAGGATATTTAGTTTATTGTCATATAAAACAGAGAATAAGGAAAATTGAAGAAAGCTCATCGCGTCCCAAGAGCTGGAAATAGTAAATGTTTGGTATTTTTACTTAACGAAATTGACTGAAATGATTAATTAGTTATCAGTAGAAGTTGCAGATAAATTTACAGTCAATCCTTTCAGCAACATAAGAAAACGATTAAGAAGAGGTTTAAATAGATACAAAATCTGTTAAATACAAAGTTGATAGATGGAAAGATTCTAGCTCTCAAAACAGCAGCAATGAATGGGAGAGGGAAAGGCCAAACACCACACACCTGTGTGAGCCATATTGCCTCGTGTCAGCGAATCAAATCAAATTCAATTAGTACAGTGCTGTCAGGAGCATCTTTGTCAGCCAAGAGGGAGCCTGCCAACAGCATTGAATTTGAAACCTGCTCGTTCTGAGACTGAGGTATTAAGGAGTGAGCCAACTTAACTTCCAAAAAAAAGGTTCACAAGGTCACATTTTTTGAGAAATAATTGCCACTTTTTATTTAAATTGCTCCAAAATTATAACCGGTATCACAAAAAGGAGCACAACTTTGGATGTTCATCATCTTTCAAAGTTGAGGAGGCTAGGTTTGAAATAAGTTCATCTCATAGACTTTCATTATGAAATCCTGATTTTTAAAAATTACTATAAAGTAAACTTAAAGAATAGCACTCGTCTGCTGAATGAGCTGCACAGTTTGATGTTCAGGTGCTGTTTGTAGTGCAAAGCATATGGGACTCATTTGATACCAAAAAAAAAAAAAGACATAGAAACAACAAAATGGCTAAACAATGTTTGCCAAGTATTCACACACTGGACCAAAAGCATTTGACATACATTTTAAAAGAAGCTCACGGTAAAGATACATTCAGAAGTAGCAAGAATGTTCATGTCACTTCTCTCCAAAGCAGCAGCAGCTCTATATTTATTCAGCTTCTTTTTTTCCCAGTGGGTCGCTGGTCCCAGACAGGGTTAGCTGAAGCTGGCCGGGGAGATGTTTACTTGACCCTGCAGGGAGATAACCCCAGTTCTGTTGTTCACACAATACAGCCACTTCCTGTCTGGGCCCCACCCACCCTGATTAACAGGAGAGGGTTCAGAGGTTTGGTTTGTAAAACTGTGTTCAGTGTGTCTGGAGGACTGTGTCTGTGTATTATCACAATTTAAAGTATTGGTGCTAACATTGTGATCATTTAAGGCTGATTTTGATAGAATAGAGAAAAAACTGTCACAAGTGGCACATTTCAGTTGCATGAGACTCATCAACAGAATTGGTTTTATAGTTCCGTGCCTGAGATTAGCAGACAGGAATTTCCTGCACTGATTTGTTCATGATGACCTGAAGTGGGTTTGGCAGGACGGCCTCTCACCTTTAGTCTCACAAATTCAAAATAAAGTGCAGCTTTGGGTCTGCACTCGGCTGACATCCGTCTCATGTTCGGGGGGAATTCTAAGCCACTGTTGGTTTTGCATTCATAATTCAAAGGTTTCTAAAACGGTGTGGTTACTCATCTGTGAACCTAAAGGCTCCTCTGCAGTTTTTTGCTTGTGGCACTTAATTATTATTTTATATATATAGTCATTTATTATAGTTATAATTTCTAAAACTACTTTGGATCCAATAAAGTGAAATTTAAACTGGGTTTAAAGAAAGGAAAGGCTTTCTTCTTGTGTTGGTGACGTCGTTTGGAGTCTGCAGAGTAGTGATCGGTGGATGGAGCCAGTACAAATCTAATCGTTTCAAAATGTGATTTCTCACATTAATTTGAAAGGTCCAAATGGGGGAGAAATGTGTTGTCTTCTCACCCTGTCCTCAGTCAGAAACAGCAGTCAGAAAATTGTATCCAAGTTTGTCTCTAAATAGTGTGTTCGGCATAACGGACCTACTGCTGTCAAGTGATAGCAAAATTAGTCCAAAAGGTCGCGACAATGATATGAACAAAACAAATAGCTTGTTCATTGCGGTGCTTTTGTAAAGTAGTGCAGTCACATGGTCACACCGTGGCTGAGCGATGTGTCAGTTCAGTAATGAAAAAAAAATCTTTTCAAATCTAAAATGCTGGCACAATTCCAGAGAACTTTCAGCCAGGATTAAAGCCAGCAGAGGGCGATACAGACGTGAAAGTCTTATTTATTTTTAATTGTAAACTTCATTACTTTAAATTTATAAAAGATTATTTCTCTATTGTTCTCGAGTGTCTTGTTGATTCGAACCAAGTGGCTGCAAAAGCCCTTCTGAAGATAATGAGAATTGGAATTTCAAGTGCAGCCAAAGTCAAAAGCGGTCAAGTAGCAGTGAAAACTTGTGTTTCCTCCTTTACAATTGAAATCTTTGAAATGATCTATAGAAGCATTCCATCTGAATGATAACCACTTGACATCCTCTGCGTTTCCTTCCTAGTGTGATGGAGTCTGCTGATGAGGCAGTGTCGCGCACATCATACAGCAAAAACTCTGCACCGCACATGAACCACTGAAAACACTTCTTACTGAAAACACTGCGGTTCAAAACAACATCATTTGTCTTCCAAAACTGGGACAAATTACTGTTGAATATATTTCTTTTATAGAGTGACAATGCTATAATTAAGGTTATGTTAGGTTGGGTTTGAGCACAGAAAGGAACCATTAGGTTTGAGGAAACATCTTGGCCTGGGTTAAACTGACTACTTTGCTGAGGTTAGGGGACATTCTTTTTCACAGTTAAAATAGTTACTGCTAATGCAAATGAACAATTTGTACTGCTACATTTAAGCATTTAATTGGTAAACAACAAGTGGACTTTTATTATTATGTAAGCGAATGCATCACCGCTAATGTTGCAGCTATATTCAGTGCTGATTCTATCACTGTGGTACATTCAACTATTTCAGATTATGATGGTTTCTGTAACTTTTACTCTCTTTTCAATTAGTATTAACACGTGTCATTTTGGAGCACTTCCTCAAATACTGTTTGTTCTTTGGGGGACAGTCTTTGGTCAAAGCTCTGATTAGACTTAGTGATTAGAAATGTATTTTGTTTGATTTTCATTAGAAAACATTTCGTAAGTGAACAAACAGCAGACATGCCATGCAAGTCAAAAAAATTCAGACTGCCAGTGCCAATGTATGGTGGCAAAGGTCCAGCTGAGGGGTCAGCTTCAGTTTTTCTTCGAACTGTTTGGAATGTTTGCCCCCCCCCATACTTCCCCTCAGCACTTCCTCTGCCCATCAAAATAAGTCAATCTCCTCAGCTTCCAGGAACAGAAGCTGCTCAATCATTTCCCAGATTGCACACAGTGTAACCAAAAGGCTGTAGCAGAATGTCATTGTGGCAACAGGAAAAGTGTTTGTGCACAATCACAGCTGACGCAAATCAGATAATTTTGCGATGACAGGAAGAAAAGCAAGGCTATAATTTGACTCCTCTTCGTGCCTGGAAATGAAAGTTGGTTTGGAATTCACGCTGGTAATGAAAGTGGTGGAGAGTTCAACAAGCTGACATCCAGTTAGACAAGAGAGGAAGCCCTGAGGACATTTTAAAGACATCACACTGTCAATGCAGGAAGTTTTCCAGTTGATTTTCCTCTAACTATAATCAGCTACAGTAACCAACACATTTCCTGGAGAGCCTGGACGTGGGCAGGACCAGCAGGACGGCTAAAACAAGCTTACATACATGTTTGCCACCTTGCCCCTAGCCTTAATGCCAGGGAGTGTGTGATGTAATGACTTCTAATTGGACTGACCACGTGCCTGCATGGCCCAACTTCCGTCGTCTCATACACGGAGGTTAATGTTGAAACTGCCTGAACCACCTGCAGTGTTTTCTGATGGGATCAGAGCTGATCTCAACATAACAGAGACTGCAGAGAACTGCTGTCCATACTTCTTTTGGAGAAAAAAATGTTGCCTCTTAGTTCTGGTCGACTTCTTGTTTACACTGGCTCATTACAAATAAGCTTTAAGCATGAACTGATATGGACTGTAACTCATTGATTGGACAGCATCATGGTTTCACGACTGACAGCAAAGTCATGCAGCAGTTTACCAAATGGGTTTAGTTTTGTTCTCTGGAGTCATATAGAGCTCACCAAGAAAAAACTGATAATGAGTATTATTAGAGCCTTTAACTAGACCATGAATGACATTAATAGTGATGAAAATGAATAAATGGGACAAAGCAATGGCTGTAATCGTGGTAGTTACTGTGCGGACACTACAGAGTGGGACAGGAGTGGAACACACCCCTGTTTCACTTTATAATTGATCAGGAAAAATACCCACACTCATGTAATGAGCGCATACGAGTCAGCATGGTCACCAAATGTTACAATGCAATTACAAGCTTCACAAAAATACATAAAAGTTGTAAATATGCAAAGTTTAGAGCTGCATGTGGACGTTCACACATCAGCTCAGTAAACTGATGCAGACACCATGCAGGCACTCGTGACCACACAGACGTGGAAACCATGAACTGACCTTTAGTCTTGTTACGTAATAGATAACGAAATATGTGATACTCTTATTAAAGTTGTCAATTAGCTGAGGTTATGTTTGCTTCCAACCACATTTTCCCCCCTAATTTGCGTATTGAAATCTGATCAGAATGCAGGTAGAACTGAGAGAATGCGAATGCTTACTAATGCCAGCTGTATGATGTCATAATCCGGATAACAGATTGCATGCTAACACCAGGTAGAAATGGATACCTAGACAGCTCTCACACAACCTAGACATCCAGAAATCTAAATCAATCTTCCTGGGTATATTTGCTGAGCAAAATTAGATTTTTCTACAAATGTGCTTATGAGTTCTGTTTCTTCACGCTTCATGTTCCACCAGCATAGTCTAGTTCATTTTCAAACTGCCTGCATCCAACAATTATGTTGTAGTGCACCCTTGGCCAGTTCAGCTGTGATCCAGGCGGCAGGTTTCCAGGGAAGACAAAGCCTGGAGCATCAGAAGCTTGCGGAGAAAGGAGTGTTTTTGTTTTGGCCCTCAAAGGGGCCCAGAGGCCGTCTGTCCCTCCCCATCTCCCTTCTGTCTGAGGAGGGAGGGGGGAGGGGCGAACGGTGACTTTTGACACCAGGCATCTGTTACTTAACCAAGGAGCTCTTTCTGGAGTCCATGTGCAAACTAATACTGTACCAACACCCCCCCGTCCCTCCAGTGGCTTCTGACACGTAACACATGGCCCACACGTCTCAGGTTAATGTCGGACTAAACATCAATGGATCCAGTTTCAGTTTTATAGGGCAGCGTTTAAACTGGGTCTAAGAAACGTTCAAAAACCTCACAAGATTCGGAGGCAGTTACTGTGCTGTAGTTTACATTTACAGCTAGTTTCATTGCAGGCAATTAGTTAATGACTCCATGTTCCCTCCAGAGGATAGAAACAGCAACAATGTGCTAATACAGGCAGTAGATACTTTTTTCAAGGGAAGAACACACAATCTGTCTTCCACTTGAACATTAACAATGTTGTGTTTCCAACTGATTCCCTGCAAATGTCCTGTAAAGCTCCAAATGAATAGGACAATCTGCTTCCATTTGGATAAGCAGAGTCCCTCAGCCATTGTCAATCTGTGCTTTTCCTCTTAATTAAATAAGAGGTGTTCCTTTTTTTTTTTTTTCCTTTTCTTGCTCCGCTGAGTAAGTCCCATTCATTAATGGCACTGCTGTGATTAATGGCTCTGCTTCAAACAGGCAGTGTGCTACATCTGTCGTCCCCTCGGTCAGGGGGACTCACAGTCCTTTTTAACTTTGCAGGAGCAGAGATTTGACCATGTGGATGGCGGTGAAGAAAGTGGAATTATAGCCAGGGCTTGAAAATTGAGCGGGTTCATTGAGCAGTCACGCTGCACATGAATCTGCGAGTGTAGGATTAAATGAAATGATCAATAAATAAATTAGAGAAATGCCATGTTGAAAAAAAGGACAGGCCTACGTTTGTTTTGGTTTGTTTTTAACAGCTGATATTTTTTCACAATTAATTCAGTGTTTCATTCAGAGACATGTTCAATCTGTAGAAAACACAGTCTGTCCAGAAGACATCATTGCAATTGTGGTAATGGCCCTTGGCGGAGAATTTAAACAAAGGAAAAAATCTTACCTGGAACTGTAAAATAGCTCTATTATAGAAGAATAGTTGCATTTCACCAATCTGTGCTGCTCTCATTAGGGGAGAATATGTGTGTTAACATCATAAGGCAACAATAGGACTGTGATGGATGTTTGTAACAGACAGTTTGAGTGGTAATATTTGCTTTTGTTTTCTAGTCCACATCATTCTGACTAACCCGGAGGCTTATTTCAACCTGTCTCATCATCTGTCTGCTTTCTTGCCCCACGGGACTTCTTTTCACACTATATTTCCAGATGTCACAGTTCTGCCTGCTAGGCCTCTGTTTACCTTAGTTTTTGTTTAGCCTTAGATTTTCTCCTGCCTTAGTTCTGTCTCAGTTTACCTGCCTTAGTTTTCTTGTTATAGTTTTCGATCAATGTCCTAGGTCATAGTTCCATCTTAGTTCTGTTCAGCCTTAGTCTCTAGTCTAGTGTTATAGTTCTTTCAGTTCTGTCGTTCTTTTCATAGTCATGTTGTAGTCCATTCTGGTCTTAGTTCATTGTCTTGGTCTTAGTTCCTTGTCTCTGCTGTCATGTCTTGTCCAAGTTCTGTTTCTTAGTTCTGTGTTGTAGTTTTGTCTTAGTTCTGTCTTGGTTTTCTGTCTGTGTTCTGTCATAGCTCTGTCTGCTATAGTCATGTCTTAGTTACCTGTCATTGTTTACCTGTCCAAGTTCTGTCAGTCTGTCACTATTCACCTGCCATAGATTCTCACCTCAGGTCCCAGTACTTCTCTACTCACCCCGCCTCACCTTACCTGTCAGCCACTCCCACCTCATCTATTCACCTGTGTTCTCAGCTGCAGCCAACTACTAATCAGGACATTATATAAGCCACTCCATTTCTGTTAGCCCTTGCCAGATTGTCTTCTTTTCTGCTCCTTGTCTGTTGTTCCCTCATGCCTGTGATTACTCTTGTCATTTTTTGGATTTGTTTCTGCTTTTCTTTTATGAAACATTTTGGACTATTCTGGACACTATTCTTTGCAGTGAGTTGAGATTTTGTTTGCCTCTATTAAAAGACGTATTCATCGTCAATTCGGGTGTTTTGCGCTTGAGTCCTTCCCCACTCCTCGTCTCACCAGATGAGAACTGGGATGACTTGAGTGTTGTGTGTGTATTAAAAAAAATTCTTCAAAGTACATTTTGACTCAGGGTCCTTCTACAGGAAGGTTTAAGGTGGAGGTAATGATGTCAGCCTTGTAATTGGATTCTTAGGATTCATTGGGTAGTGTGCTGTAGTTGACACATCACTTAATTCGGGAACAAACTTGTGGTACATCATATTATTACAAGCCAAATGATTCACAGTGGTCCTGCTGCTAGGAACCCATGGGGGTCTGGGACAGTCGCCTGCTTTGCCCAGTTGGTAATCCTGCATTGCCCCCAGGAATATGACCTAGAAACACTGAGATAATTGACATGAAAGCAACCATACACTGTACATCAATTTTCACCTGGGATCTCTCACTTTAAAAACAGAATTAAATAATAGCTTGGCAAAAGAAAAACTCACTTTTCTGAAGCTTTCAACAGCATCTCGCAGTCTTTCTCAGCCCATGGGATTAGTTCATTTGTCATGGCTCTACCTGACAACTGAGCCATCTCCATTTGCAGTTGGAAGCATCAAAATGGTCATCTGAGAACACGTGCTTTTCCAAAAAGGTCAAGAATGAGCTGCCATTTTCAAAAACAAAAAATCTGCACATAGTGTCTTTCAACTGACAGTTTGAAAAACCTTCACTTATATTTCAGTGGTGTTGTTGCGTCTTGCTCGGCCTGGATCCGTCCAGGTCTTCATGAGGCTCTACTCCTCAGCTATTACACTTCCACTGCTCTTTTTCCCTGCTGAACACTTCAGCCTCTATTTGTCAGTTATCAGCGAAGGCCAGCATGGATCAACAGGCCTTTCTGGCTTGAGAGGGTAACACAGTAAGTCAATTTGAAGTATCCAAAGAGGGTTTCTCCAGGAGCTGGCCTGCTCACTGAGCCAGAGAAAACTGTCAAGTGCGCCATTAAGCCAGGCGCAACAACCAGTAAATCTGCCAGCAGGGATGTGTTACAGATGTCTAATTCCACACGCGAGAAAGACAAACGGGATGAGAGTGAACCAAGCATGTAAGGGTTTGAATGGTGTGTGTCAAACATAAATCTCTGAAAACAGTCCGTCCTTTTGTCTCCAGTGTTGATGTTAAATTTCCTTTGTGTAGACACAAGCATTATTGGATCTGACACTGGAATCAAACCAGTGTCAGGTTTGAAGCACTACTTAGCCACTAATTTAAGGAGATAAAACACTGAATGTTTAATTATATTGATCATGTCCCAGAGTGCTGAACACAGTATTAAGTGCTTGTGAGCAGGAAATTAAACGCCTACTACTACAGTCTGGCAGTGTTCCTTAATATTATATGACAGGAAATGTGTGAAAAAGACTCTAAACTAGGTCGACTCATTTCAGCGACACGTATGACATCAGCAATGCCACAAAAATGGTTCCCACTTCACTTTGACCTCATTTGATTTTTTGCAAACCTGGACTGCTGGCTTTAGCATGAATTTATTGTGTCTGAAAAAGGAGGTGAACAGTTTAATCTTTGGGAAGAGGTGTGGCGGTTTTCAGAAAGGTCACTTCCTCCTTCGGGGGGAAAGTGAAGAGGAATCAGTCAAAGGGAATGGAATATGAGAAGTCTTTGTGTACGAGCACTTTGTAATTAAAGCCTATAAAACCTTAATCAGAGTGAAATTGTGCTAATCATCTGTAAGAGAAGAAGCAACTGGAGATCATGGGTGTGACATCCCAGGACACACACAACTTAAACAGGGATTTAAACTGCTTTTTCAGAAAAGGGCAGACTGCGCCACCTATTAGTCTAAAGTCACGGCCGCAAAGCTGTGTTTGCCAATGGCAGGTCTCCATTTTCTTATCAGATAATCAGGTTATGATCCTCTCGCCCATCCAGACTATGATGTCATACTCGCCGGACGGAAAGCAGGAAGAAGAACTCAATATCCTGGTCATTATATTACAGATAAATGGCAGAATAACCAATGATAACACCGGCTTCCTGCAAATCCAATCAAGCTCCTTCACCAAGTGTGGCTTCGTGCACCCACCAAGTTAATGTGTTTGCAGTCAAACCTGGCTGCCTCTCTGTTCTCCTGAGCTATCTACCATCTGCTGCTCTTCTGGACACTGGGGGACCTCATTTGCCCCATTGCATGAGACTCATGTGTTACTAATTCGGAAGATAAACACAGCAGAGAGTAATGGCAAAAATGTTTGAAAGGTACCATTTCTTGCAATATGTTGACTTCAAAAACTATTAGTGGTTTCAAGTAATAGAATAAGCATACATGATGCAGCAAACCGCTATGTTGTTCATACTGCTTCATTTAATTAAAAAGAGATCTCAGAGTTTTGTTCTGAGGCCGTCTAGTACTTTGTAGATGGCACCGCATTAAGTAGCGGCCTCTCACAGCAGAACCTGGCACATTAGGATTACTTTTATTTCATTTAATACCCACTATGTTTTGTGTAGTTACACTTTATTAATGTGTTAGATAAACACAAACCAGTTGTTTATCTCTATTCTATTCCAGAATGATTGACTGCACATTAATACCCAGTTTTGGTGAGATTACCAAAACTGACCACATTGGTAGGTTTGAGTCTGACCTGAAAAAGTGTTTTAGTTTTAACAAAATAGACAGTGTTTTCTGTAGGAGAAAATAAGTTTGGCCTGGACTTTGGGCTTCACAGACAAAAGGAAAGGGAAATAAACCAAACGCATAATATGTATTAACTTCTCTCTTCACATAACAAGGCAGGTTCATGTCACGACCTATCTTAAAATATCCTGCTTTGTTCACACTATTGTCCCCTTCTCAGATATTTCAAAAACATTCGTCTTTCTTTAGCTCACGTGCAGCACGTTGTGGCAGGATGTGAAGGTCTTCTACAAAGGCATGCAGAGAACCTCGACTGTGAGCAGATAAGCACCATAATCCAGCAGATAATGTGAGTGTAATAGCTACCTTTTACATGGTCTGTCTGTGTGTGTAGCAGCAGGGATCCTCCGGAGCTTAAAATACACCTACACGATTGTTTTCATGTCGAGTCAGGTCGTGTTTTATTGACACAGTGTCCCATTCCAAAAATGTCACTATAAAGTGTGTTGAAAAGAAAAACACATGTCTATCAATGTCATGGATGTATAGTAAAAGACCATATAAATAATGGAAAGGGCCATCCATCACGGTGGTGACAGGACAGGGATGAGCACCTGAAGTGTCATGAGAGTAGCACCTTAATTGTGAATTTCCCCACTGCAGGACAAATAAAGGTTTATCTTATCTTATCTAAAAAGTCTTGTTTAAATTTCATCTGTTCTGAGAAATGAATGAAATGAAATGGCTGAATTAAAAAAATGCTCCATTGCAGTTAGGTAAGATTTTCCATATAAAACCAAATGTTGATATTATTTATGGCCACTTTGTATTTCATAATTGCATCTCTGTCTGCCTTTCCTTCAGGGGATTCAAGTTTTAGTTTCAAGATCCACTAACACTGAAGATTCTAACCACAATAGTTCAGTATCAAATTGTCTTCTTCAGGGGTTCACTGTGCTCCAAAACAAGTCATTCCTGTGAGCTGTCATCACCATCAGCAAAAGTGTATGTAAAGTCATTCATGGTGTTGCACTCGGTTGCAAAAGTTGTCGTGCAAAGCCCAGCCAGTTTCGATGTCAGATTGATGGGGGAGGAGTTTTTCAGACGCTGCTCAGTGATCCGAAAAGCTTTTCAAATTAAAGCATATCGACCCCTTAAATCTTATTTGTTAAAGAAATGTAACACAATTAATCTACAATTTGTTTGCTACACAGAAACAGAAACACCAGCTACTCTTTTAGTGCTGTATTTCTGATGGAGAAGCCGTCACATCATTTCCTTATCAAACACACTTCCATTAATCACATTGTTATCAAATCAACCAGAACTGAAATCTTAAGTATTATAACTTTAAGGATACAAAAGAGTTTGGCTCCAAACATCTGTCTGGGACAGCTAAGTGAAGTTCATAAATTCAGTTCTGCAAGTCAAGTCTCAGATAATTTGACACGACATTTCACAGGAAGTCTCAGATTGACAAAAGCTGGGGGATGACCCCATTCACACACTTCCATGAAAGCACATGAGACGCTTTAAATAGAGGTTTCCCATCATAGTGACGGAGAAACAGGGGCAGAGGTCACCTGCTTACCAGAGGGCGAAATGAAGTAAAATATTCAGTGGTTAATAAAAATAACCCTGATCCCAGAAGCTCTTTAAAATTACATTCTTATGTCTTGTATATTTGTGATAAATATTTCATCACCGGCTCTGTGCAGTTGCTCTCTGCTGCTCCTCTGCTTTGAAGTTTCGCTTTTATTTTTTGCATTTGCTTGACTTTTGGCTGCTCTTGCTGTCAGAGAGGTGCTGATGTTGCACGTGAGGATAGACGAGGAGGTTACAGAGATGGATTATGGTTTATTCAGTAATAATGTGAGAATTTTCTCTGCTCTGATTAGGGAATATTTAGGCCTACACCTATAGATTCATGAAGTAGTAGGAGTTATTTCTAGCATGCATGGTTTCAGACAACTTCAAACTTAGCCAAGTTGTAACTTAAATGTTTACTAAGTGACTGTCACAGTTCTGCCAGCCAGGCCTCTGTTCAGCTTCGGTTTTTGTTCAGTCACTTTCCTGCCTCCCCTCACCTGCCAGCCACTCCCACCTCATCACCTCACCTCAGCACCCAGCTGTTCTCAGTTACCAGTCAGGACTCTATATAAGCCACTCCACTGCACTCTCACTTTGCCTGATTGGCTTTCCTCCATGCTCACTCTCGTTCATGTCTGACTGTTGGTTTAACCACCTGGATACACTCTCTGTTGCCTGCCTTATTCTGGATCTGCCTGCATCGGGGTATCTAAGCTTTCTGTTCCTGTTCCTCATTTGAATTCATGGTCTCTGTCTGCCTGTCCCTGTGGCTTTGGCAATCCCTGGACATGACCACTTCTGTGAGTTTGGTGATGAAGTAATAAAGGACATCACAAACTATCTCCATTTTTCCGTGTGTTGCAGTTGGGTCCTACCACACCCCCATTACAGTGACGAGTTACTTGTTGAGATATAAGCTCACTCAAGATGTTTTAGGCATACTCTCAGGGTTTAACAAACAGTTTGTGCAACTCAATTCTGTTCATTTTCTGCATAAATGATGTAAGGTGACAGAGGATGCAGTTGGAGTTTTCAAGGCTTGGGTAGGTATTGAACTCTCCTGCTTAGTTCTACTTATTAGAAAACTGTGGGACGAATAAAGGTTTATCTTATCTTATCTTATCTTATATCCTCACAACACATTCAGTGGGTTGAACCTGTTCACTTTCAGATTGGTTTGGAATTTTACCATAGATCTGATTCATTCATATTTCTGGGTTTTTTTCTGAAAACCATATTGACGGCTGTAAAATATGTTGCTCTCACCCATATTTTTCAGATAGTTTTTTCAGATCCAGATTTTCACAGACAGCCTCACAACAATAGCCATGATAATATATTCTCGAGAGGTCTGTGACATTTTGTAGCGGCAGATAGGCCAAATGGTCGGTAACTAGGGGGGATTTAGCCGGATCACGGAGAGTGCACAACTAGGCAATGTTGCCCTTCTTCCTCTCCTCTCTGACGTGGTAGCAGTTCCTTTTGTTTCATGAAAACATTTTCAGAAAAGTCCCCATTGATGAGGATGTTGGTGCCTCTGAGGGATTTTACTCTCTTCAAAATTTTTCATTTGTCTTCCACCACAATGGATCTGGGACAACCAGCATGGTCATATTTTCCAATATGATGAGATCTTTGAAAATACTTTCTTTGCCTTGATCTCTATCTCACTCCAGGATTCAGATTTTGAGAGATTTTTGAGACTCCATCTAACAGCAGATTGTTTCTTCTTGACTGACTTTTTCCATATAATCCATTTTTGAGGACAGATTATTTGTGGAAGTTTGGTTACCTGCAAGGCTGCCCGAGACAACTTGTGCTGCATGCTTTGATGGCTTTCAGGTCATTTGTAGCTCTTTTCTTATTGCTGAAGTAACTCCTTGTGAAAAGAATTTTGGTCTTCTAGCAGATTGACAGATTCTTCCTTCTGACATGCTCATGCTCCTCCACCATCTGACCTCACTTTGCTACATAATGGGTTCACTACTTCCTGCATTGGGGTTAAAAACTGGTATTGGATCTCAGTTCATATGCTGTAGAATCATCCAATATGAACATAATTACTACTGATACTACAGTAGGTTGCGCAAAGACGCAAAAACCAATACCCCTGATACCTGCTTACATTTATATCGATTTTCACAACAATGCATTTACAAAAGTAAAAAGATCTAGATACAGACATAGCTACAACAGTAGCTAGTCATTTGATGAGTCAGCGTTATCACTACCAATAGGAATGATGGCCAGAACTGTGAAAATAAGACCAAAGTTGTATATAGTGGGTGCCATTTGATCCCATTTGACACTGAACCATGGCACTATGGCACACTTCCCTTTTTCATTATCTCTGGTCAAAATTTGAAATGGAAGGAAACGCTTGGTGATTCTTGCTGTATCGGCTCATGAAATATGGATGTAACTGTGCTCTGTATGCAACAACACCCTCTAGGTTTCCACAGTGTTCCTGGGCAGAGCTGGTGTTTGCTGCCAACCATCTGTATAGGAAAAGGAGTGGGTTATATTTAGATCTGCCTTGCATTCATGTGTATACACCCACCAGGGGAATCATAGCTACTATCAAGACACTTCCTCTCTGTGTCATTCATAGGCTTCATAGGCTAGTTACAGGCTGCTTCCTGTGGGAGCTGATTATGCCAACAAAGGGCCGACTTAGTTAACCTGAAATAGAGTATATGGTAATTAATCTTGCTTATTTTCATTTTTCTTCCATTGTGTAATTATAGAAAGACTACAGTTCAAAATATGATGCATATCCTTGTCACTCATAGCAATATGCATTTTATTAATATGGATCTTTATATTCCATGTATTGATCAGGGTGAAAGGACAGTGAATCCAAATCTGGGCTCTACAGGCCGGAAGGTTTCTGAGTTGAACCTGAACCTCAGTGTCTCTCTGGGAAGCTAATTAAAATCCATCCCAATAACAGGCAAACAAAAGAATTGAAGACTTGTTGAAGGGGAAGTAAAGAATGTGCTAATCAAGGCGTGGGATGTAAGGTTCAGGCGTCAAAGAAAGTCTATTTAATGAGGTAGAGGGGGCGAGAGTCCAAGTTGAAAGAGGACAACACTGTTTGTTAAAAGTTTCACAAAAGCTTTCTCTGTTTTTCATTGCTTTTGTTTACTGTCCTGCATTTCATATTGGGGATTTTTTTACACACCAGTTTTACTTTAGAACTGGCAGACATTTCACTTACAGTAGGCTTAGTGTTTGTTGCAGAAAATGTAATGCTTCTTTTTCAAGGAGAGAGTAACACAAGTCAATCTCAGGCTGCTTTAGTGAAAAGATGTCAGACTTGTTATTTAAGAAAGAAGCAGAGCTTTTGTGCTAGTCCAGGTCAAGTCTCAGGTCGGTCAGAGAAAAGACCCTGATGCAGATTTTTTAAGCATCATTATAATTTTAAAATCATTTTGATGGTACGCAGACCTGCAATAGGAAGAGAGGTGGCTAGTTCATTCCCACTCCTGCCCCTAACTCCTGTTCTTGCACTTTGTAACTTGGGTTGGGCAGCTTCAACCTTTATGGTACAACGTCAACACCACGACTTGATTTTGGTCCACCAGGGCAGGGAGGTTTTCAGGCCTGGGGTGGGAGGGGATCCAATGCTGGCATTGAGCGATGCCAGAGGTTAGATGGGCAATTGAACCGGGCTCAGCAGCCTCTATGGTTTGTAGAGGCGAAGAGACAGAAGAGGACATTGATGGAGAAAGCTAAGAAAAGAAAACGAGAGTGTGACTGAGCAAGGGGCCAGACAAGAGTAATTTTCAAACTGGCTTTCAGATGTTGGTAAAGTATCGCTGCAAGACAGACAGTGAGCTGGCATTCCTACTGTGTTTAGCCATACATGTTTAAGGTGGTAAATGTGTGGTGTTTAAATGAAGAGCACTAAGAAACTGGTGGCGCCCAATCGCAAAAAAATATCAATTCTTGCGTAATGTTGCTTTAAAGCACAAACAAAATCGGTCCATATCAATGGAATAACTGCTATATTGTTAGTTAACTCCACCTTCTCGTAGTGGCACTTTTGTGGTGTGACCAAGACTTAAGCCGAATTTATTTATGCTTAATGCAACAGGGTGAATGAGTTTTGTAGTTCAGTGTAAGCATTAAAGCTCTAGCATAAGTTCAGGCAGGAAGACAACAAAGCTTTCTCGGTCACAAGCTATTTCTCATCCTTTGTCCTGCGCATGCTCACGCACATTTCCCGCTGTCAGTGTTTGGGGCTGTCATTGGAAATCAGCTGTCTCATCAGCTGATCTCTTCCATCCAATAGCAAGGTGTTCCACTCACATCACTAGCCTATCATCTTCCTGCTCTCCTTTTAAAATACAAGCAAACCATAGCATTGGCTACAAATTAAAAAAAAATTCATTCCTATTTGCTCGTTCCTATGTTTTCTGTCCTAATTTTATCCCTCTTGTCATGTTTCGTTCTTAGCAGACTATGTCATCAATGTCAGCGTTCTCACTATTTGGTTAGTACATATTTTCCTTTGGGGGGAGACTCTTGGGGCTTGTCACTTGTTGTAATAAATTATCTCGCTTCATTTACTTGTCTCTCCTGGTTGAAATGGGTGTATCATAGTTGATTGGGCGCTATAGAGGTTTAATTACATTCCCCACTGTAACAGTGTTATTACATTATTATACTTATTATTATTATTATTAATACATTCTTTCATTCACTTTGAAGCAATACTAGTAATGACAGGAAGGTCCACATTGTTTCCTTTACTCAATGTTGCTTTGTTCCTTTGCTCAATGCATGAGGTGGGCATGGCTTTCTGTGTCTATGGCGTAGCCTACACACACAGGTACACTGTAACCCCATAGTGAAGTATGAGTCTAGTTTTAAGTATTAAGTCCTTCAGAACAAGTTGGAGTCTCAAGTCAATGTGCAAGTCAGGCCTGAATATTTACTCTTAACATGTCAGTGATTTAACGTTTTCAGAGTTTTTATTTTCCAGTCTCCAGACAATACAAGTGTGTAGGAAGTCAAGTCTCACCGCAGGCAGGTCCAAGCATCAAGTCTCAGGTCTACAACTCAGATCTAAAGTACCACAAAGGTCATTGTTCCACTGAGTGTTTATGTTGCGAATATCTTGGAAAAAAAGGAAACAATCGAACAATTTAGATTTTAAAGGTCGTAAAGATGACGAAGAGGATATTGCTTTGTTTAACTTAAGTTACCATATAATAAATTACTGCCCTCAAATCTCACTGTGGTCAAACAACTATAGTTGAAATATTTGCTTTTATTACTTCCCCAGTCTGCTTAGGCAGACAGACCTTCAGAGTCCACAGTCACCTCTGCACCAGTTGTTCACTGAGTCTTATGTGGGGGTGCCTCATTCCTCCTTAATCCCCCCCAGCCCTGGTCTGAGCCGTGACCCTGAGTGTCTTCCACTGCCATGTGATGAGCGCTGCAGGGACTTGTGGGTGCAGCCGCTATAAATCATTGGGCCCAGCTGCAGTGTTGGATCAAGTGTAGGACAAGCAGGCTTTTGTAAAGTGTCTCTAACCGATTCTCCAGGGTGACGAATACACTGGTTAGCTTCTTCTCCGGTGCACGCTTGAGCTGTATCGATTTTCTCCAACTTGTAGCAAGTCACACACACTGGGGATACCAGCACGGAGAGGCTGGGATTGTCTTGGACACCTGTTGTGATTCACTTCACGTACATGTGTTGTTTTTTTCTTTTAACAACTCAAGGTTTAGAATGTGGGGTATGCAGCTCAAGTTCATCATTTTAGAGGCTAAAGATCAAAACAATGGTGAGTTAATGACATCTAGTCCTGGTCATACCCATTTCCCTGTGACAATTCAGACTATACATGCTTAACCAAAGCCCATTACATTACCATTAATACCTCACATGCTCTATTATAAACTAATTTCCATTTGTTTGGAGGTTTGCAATTTTCAAGTAACCAGGCTGTTGCGGCCTATTTTCCTGCCTTCAACCCTTTATGCACCACACATTTGAAAGTAATAATCAACTAAATATTTCCTACAGTGTCATATGTAAGTCTTTATACCGCTGGTCAGTCATTCTGCTGTTGCATGTAATCCAGCATTTGCTTTGTAAATCCAAACCAGGAAACCACATGTCTAAAATGATGATCTCCTACTGCAGCTCCCCACATTCCACATTTATTTGTATGATTTTTCAGCTGGATAAATAGTTTCTCAGAGCTTCCTGATTTTGTTATGAATGACTGGATTTGTGCCAAACTTTGTAGAATATCAGCATGTGTTCAATTTGTGAACACCCCTCCATTGCATCTCCATCAGTACACCACAGTAAGGACAGCCAGCTTAAGGGAATGATGCTCTGTGACACACAGGAGCAAAACTATATGATGGGTGAGGTATGTCCAGGATGTTACCAATCAAAACCTAAAGCCAAACACAAACCATTCATAACCTAAACAGTGATAAAATATTAATCAATTTGGAGAAAGCTGCACTCATTATTTATTCATTATTCCTTTCATCTCTTGTCCCTTTAGTGTGTAGCATTACAGAATAAGCAGGTTCAGACCTATGGCTACTCTATATCCACATTATTGATGTAACAGCCATGATTTGGATTTATGTTAGTCATATTTGTAGCCACTCTTGTGGCATGGCTTTATGATCCAGACTGAAATGAACTATTGGATGGATTGCTAAGCATTTTGTGCAACAATATTTAAGCAGATGACAAGGCATTGTTGAACCATGCCCTTTAAAGACAACTCAAATAATCTCATATTTACAGAACTTTGCTTCAGCCTTGCTATCGAGGAATCTCTTCTAAACCAAAAATTCCCTCATAGTCTTTGTTAAGATTAGGTTGGCATCAAAACACACAGCAGTTGATACGAAACAGATCATTCTAATCCTGAAACATTAACATGAAGTTAATCAGTTACCAAGTCCAGAACATCATCAGGCAGATGAGTGGCTTTATTTACATGTTGTGTAAATTCAAAGATGTTCAGCAAATTCACAAACTCCATAGCTTGGAGTCATTCTGTTATTGATATGAATATTCAGGTATCATGTGAGGATTAATCTATTATATCTAGTGATCAACTGAGAATCCCTGCAGATATGTAGTGATGAGCACTGATAATTCTGCTTTGAGCACAAGATTAAGATATTCCAATAATGATGATAAAGTCACCCAGGTCAATGTCATTACACAAAACTGTGTTGAAAAAAAAAGGCTGCAATCCTGTCTCCTTTTTAGTTTTGTCCAACCAACTGATAAAAATTCAAATTTCAGTGTTGCTACATCAGTAGTGCTGTTTAGCCAGGTCTCAGATCATTAACCAAAAAGGGTTTGTTAGCCAATGATCTGACATTAAAAAGAGTGGATTTCAGCTGTAGGGATTCTGTGACAGAAAAGGAGACTGTCCACAGCTGAACACTTTACATTTGCAAAAGATATTAAAATTGCCTACACCTAACCCAACTTTCACCATAGTTTGTGACGGCACAGATCAGACAAGGCTTCTGTGTATCCTTCTAGATGCATGGACAAACATATTTGGTCATTTCATCCAGAGGACTTGGTGAGTCTTGATAAAACTGTTCTGCTCTCATTCCCAGTCAACAGCATGTCTTGTTGTCGAGCATCCTGTGATATGGTAATGCTGGAATTACTCGGTCAGCTGGGTATAGACTAATCAGGAATATATTTCTAAAGATCCCAATATTCTAACTTGATTAGGAGATAAGAAATATTTTAATCAAAGCCCTGATGACCCTGTACAGAGAGGAACCTATGCTTTTACTCTTTGAGTTTCTCGGGGAAGAATGAGAGGTAAACAGAAAATAAACCATGCACTTGTTTTTCATGGAGTTCCCCTATTGGTTCGAAAGCCCAAGGGTAATTCTCTGCTTGTTCAGTGGGACTTGTGCTGGGAGTCATTCCATAACCAGAATAAATTAATCAGAACTTCACGTTGCTGCCTGGCCCCCGAGGAGCAGCCGGTACTATAATCAAAACAGGGCTCAGAGGGGTGCAGTGTGTTTCCACAGGATCATCAGGAAGAAATCAGCGCCTCCACTTATCACACCAGTCACAGCGGAGAAAAAGCCAGCAAACTTCAACAGACTTTCCTAACTGGGTGATGATGCAGGAGTTTTGCTAACACACTGGAATGGCCTCATTCCAGCACGTGCATGCACCTGTGGTTCAGTTTATGAATTTGAAGCTCTTGATTGAGGTCGGAGAAAGATCGTGATCTTGGTTAAATATTGAAGAGGTCAACACTGGCTGCAAATACAAAATGGAAGACATTGATTCAGTCTTTACCCAAGATCACAATCTTTGGCTAACCTTAAAAGACTAGTGCAGCGTTTCGGAAATGATGCTTAACAACTTTCCTTCTTTATCAATCTCATGTCTGTTCCTTAAGTACAGAGCTTGAATCTGTACATGATTAGCCTAGCTTAGCATTAAGAGGAGTCAGCTGTTCAAAATGAAAAGAAATGTCAAACACACACCTCCAAAGTTGAGAAATTTGCGCCAATTGTACATAAACAGAAATGTGAAAATGATCATTTTTGGTTTTAAGGGAGTGAAATGGTGTAACTGTGCAAGTCAGCTGTCACAGTGAGGTTGCCAACATGACACAGGTCAACAACCTCCAAGGGAACAAATACAGAGCCTTTACCTGTGCTTTAATTATCCTCCTCAATTTGTGATAAGAGCAATGGTGGGAAGGTCTGCATTGTGCCTTTACAAAATATCATCATAAGTACAACATAGCCCCTCACACACAAGTATGAATCCAACTTAACTCCCACTAAAACCATATCATTCTGTTCATGTTCTTGTTAAACAAAGGTTCATGTAAAGAGCTTTAGAATGTGCTGAATCTAGCTCTATACTTAGCACACGGACCTGAGATTGATATTGATCTTCTCATCTCATTCAGTCAATAAAACTAAAATGATTCATTTAACCAAAAATGTTATGAGCCTAAGCCTAACAACACGCTGGATGCAGGACATAAACCTTTGTCTCCAGTGTCAGAATCCTGCGTTCTCTGCACCCAACCAACCACCCTGATCTTCCCTACGGCTTCTGTAAGATTGTCGCACTTCCCTAATATGAAAAGATGTCAACAGCAAATGTAATGGGCAGCAATTATATTTCCTCCAAAACAAATGAGTAGTAATTAAATGTATTTTTGGAGACAAGGTTTGCATTACAACATGGAAATAACCTGGTAAATACAAAGTAGTTAATGATATATTATATTGAATATAATAATATTAAAATCACAATTTGAAACATGAAAATATAATGTTCTTCACCACAGACCTTGGTTGGAGTCTTCTCTGATTAATATTATTATTTAAGAACGTCTTCAGCTCCTCAACCCCCATTAATGGAAACAGATAATGAATCAGGAGTCACTCAGAGCCAAAGACTCCTTTCAGTCCAGGAACAAGAAAGCTATTTAATGCCACAGACACGCTTGTCTGCAGTGATGAAGAATGTCCTTGTAATCCAAGCTCTTAATTAAACCACAACATCAAGGAGATATATCACTGCGCTGAACAACAAATGGAGCAGACATAACCACAGTCACACACACGGTGATATGGCACTATCGATCACTGCCGGCCCAAGCAAAGAAGCTGGCATTGTAGTGTAAACCTACTTTAGCACTAGTTCAGACACAATGACAGTCATTTATCGTCAGACGGTGTGATACATGTTGCTGTTTGTGCATCTCTTCGTTTCATACGTAGATGAAAAATGCCCTTTGAAATGTATTAAATACTGGAAACAAAAAAGAGTGGTGTTAAATTCCTTCAGTAGTTAGTTCAAAACGTATTCTCACTCCATCCGGTTCATTATTTATTGAGTTGTCAAATATTGATGCATGGTGGAATCTACTGTCCCCCCAGGAGCAAACATATGTGCTTTATGGGAAAGCAGAATCGTTGCCACAGATTTCTGGGCCAGGAAATGGAGCGGTTTTCGTCCAAAAACTTTAGATTATGCAACCTAATGTAGTAACTATAGAGTACAGTCATGCTGTAAATCTGTGGTTGTGGAATTCGAAAGAAGTGAGTTTGCCAAACCTCTGCGGCCCGCTCCTCATCTCTGCTTCAGGCTAATAGCTCAAGGCTATAATAGCTGCTACTAACACACACCCGAATCTGCAACTGTCAGCAGTGGAGTTGTACTGTGGATAATGTGGAAGAAGAATGTTTGGAATAGAAAAGACGATATCTCTGGTTCTGCTGCTCCATTTTGATTCTTTTTTTAAACTCTCCAACAATGTTCTAAAAGTGTAACATAAAATTTTGGGGTTTTTGCTGCTGATGTAAATTACAGGAGTCTCCTGAATAATTGAACAATACGATGGGTTTGGATTATGGCCATTACTGTTAATTATTAAAACTTTGTGTCTTAAAAGTTTTTTTCCATCAGTTTTGGTATGGCAAAAGGCTCCTAATACTACAACACCCATGAGCCTCCTTTTGCTATGAAGAAGCCAGCCACTACGAATCAGAGCTGTGGCTGAAGGCTCTGCTTGCTGTTTGTGGTGCACATCATAGATGCTGATCACGTGGGTGCTGGGGAGCTCGATTACCCACAGCATTCGCATTGGGGAACTGATCTTGGGACCTAAGTTGGCATTAGGGTCATGCACATTAAACACAGGTCGAAACTGTAACAGCTTGCAGCGACCAGTCGAGTCACACCAATGCCAGTCAGTCGTCAACTGTGGTGAATAAGCCTGTGTCTGTATAAAATGTGCTTTATGGTCCATTACATTACCTTGTTGCTTATTCAAATGTACATATCCAGCTTCCAGGCATGTGGTAGGCATGTGAATGTGGGCCTGTAGATTGTTGGACAGGCTTTGCAGACTGGCAGACTAGGTAAGAAAATCACAGACAGTGGAGGTTGATGCCCATATAAGCCTTGGAAGTGTTCTGCCAATCACCTAACATTGTTTATGCAGAAAACTTAACTCTATATAAAGTTTCACCATATAAGTATCAATCAGTACAATCGGCAAAAAGACCAAACCCTTAAAATCAGATCAAAGGGACAAAAACACACTACAAACATATGTACTTGTATCTTTTATCTTATTTGAACATGTCGGTTTGGATGGCAAAAATGAAAAAAAAAATATTTTAGCAAATGTTATGAAAAATATCCTTTGCATTATGCAGGATTATTTTCATATAATTGAAGCTCCCTGTGGCACATAGCGTCATCCAACATCCAGCCCTCAGGTCTCATTTGTCTGAGCAGAGCCATTAGCTCGGTCACATGGCAGCGACTCTCCTGAGAGACACTCAGGACCATATGGCAGATGACACCAGGCCTGTGTCGTTTATCTGGACCTGGGCGGGAGCGCAAGTAACGCTGGCCTTGTTGTTATCCGAAGCCTTGATAAGAACGTTTTAATATCCTCCTCCCATAGCCGAGATCAGAAAGGAGAGAGAGAGAGAGAGAGAGAGAGAGAGAGAGAGAGGCTGGGGAATAGTAGTGGTGGGGAAGTAGGAAGGAGAGGGTTGCCAAGGCAACTGGTTACTCAGTGACAAGCTCACCATAGAAATACACTCATGTTACATCAGTCTTATTACTCCATCAGTCCCCTCCCCCATCATATCAGACTAAGAGCTGTTTTAGTGAGCACAAATCAAATGGGTGATTAAAGCCTTTAATAAACCACATTTCTTTTAACCAACCTCATGTTTTTATGGCGCCATCAGACACTCCCCATAAACCATGACTAGAATTAACTTGAAGGATCCAGCTTATTTATCTTTTTTTTTTTTTTTTTTTCACAAGCTTTGAATTGACAAGAAAAAATGCCATCTGAGACTGACAAATTCTCGGTGACCCTCACTCAACAGTTGTTTTGAAGGAACTGCATTTGTGGTATTCTCGGCTTTAAAGAGCAGAATCCTGTAAGGACTGCTTTGCTTGCAAGGGCTGAATAGTATTTAGGTTACCATGGAAACTTTGGGAGCAAAACTGAAATAAAGGGAGTGGAGCGCGGCGGCCCTTTACTGGGTGACAAGGGAGTGATACTCTCTTTGTAGAGGAGAGGAATGTGAAAGGCAGCCTCATCTGTATTCTGGCACATGAACCAACCCAAAGATATCCTATGCATAACTGCAGTCGCTCGAGGCCATTTCAGAGGTAGAGGGATTCTCTGCTTTCCCTCCGCTCCATTTAAACCATCAACACTTCATCTCAAGTTATTTTTCCAAAAGAGCTCTTCCTGGACAATTAGCAGATAGAGTAACAGGCCTGCACATAAACCCGAGACTTGTCACAGAGTGAAAAACAACTTCTCCAGACATCCAGGATACGAGCCACTGAGTGGAATAATGAAGTGTCTCGGTGCCTCCCTGGAGTCTCCCCCGTTTAGCCGACAAAATGTAGTTAGAGCGCTGGACTCTGCTGAATGGTGCCTGTGCAGCTAATTGGAACATTATCTTGGGCTCAGACCAGAGCCATTGTTAGATGGATTTCAGTCACTTTCGTCCGAGCCCTGTGAAACCCCAGAGCCCTGTAGGACAGATCTGATTGGACGAGGAACTGCACCACTTGGATTCCTCTGTTGGCACACATGCAGAAAACTGAAGTGTCAAAACATCTTGCCATGCCAAGAAGCCATGCTTGTTGATGTAATTAACATCAGCGTGACAATAATAAAACATCGTTGACTATGCAGATGGCAAATTGCTGACTTTGTGATGAACTTCATGTCATTAGCATAAGAAAGCATGTTTCAGATGGCTTTTACCCGCCAGATGCCTCTAATTGATCCTGTCATCTGTCTCATTTTCTTATTTTTATTTAAAGATGTTACATCAGCTTCAGCCTCAACTCCAACACAGTGGAGGTAACTGAAATTTCACTTCTGCTGCTCAAAGCATTGCAAAATGCAATTTAAAAATTCAATAACAACATCTCATTCCACAGTGTCCCAGTTAAGCCCTGGCAACACCAGGAACTGGTACAGCAAAGCTCTTTTTTTATTATTTACATCGCCCCAAATCAGGTGATCCAATCATCAATCATACTCATGGACTATTTTTCCTGCATCTGTTTGAGATAGCATATGCATGATTTTTGCATTGTTACATAGGTGGAAAAAGGCAGTTGCTGAAGTTTGTTTTATGTGTTTTATTTTTTATCAAAGATGGGCATTGTCACCTAGAGTAAGCAAGTAAATAACATGTTTCAGAGGTGTTTGGGATACAAGTACAAGAACTTCAGATTTGTCTGAGACCAACAGCAGAAAATTGCAACTCATCTTGGTTTTTTATGCCCATGCATGGATAAAGTTGAGCTAACTGCCCGGGTTTTTTTCGGACTTGATCGATAGATATAATTGGGTATCATCTGCATTACTAGGAAAGTTTATGGAGTGTTTCCTTTTGCCTAAAGGAAGCATGTGTAAGGTGAACAGAGTTTGTCCAGGCACAGAACTTAGGTGTGCATAGAGGATTCATCATTAACATGTACAAACTAAGATCAATCTGATATATAAGACTTAAACCAGCTTAGTGCGGTTTATGGTTTTTGGCTTTTTGGTTTTTAGATGTTTCAGTCTCTGTAATAGGATGTGATGGTCAATGGTGTTGAATGCCGCACTAAGATCTAACAAGGCAAGTACAGAGGTGAGTCCTCTGCCTGATACAATTAGGGAATTTGTAACTTTCATCAATGCTGTCACTGTTCTATGATGAACTCCTAGCTGGTGACTGCTTTCTCAGATCATGGAGAGAAAGGGAAGGTCAAATATAAAATCCCTGGCTCAACAGTAGGCTTCTTAAGAAGAGCTTTAATTGCAGCTGCTTTAAAGGACTGTGGTACACAGCCTGTTACTAAAGACTTATTCATTGTATCTCATAAAGCAGTGCTAACTTACGCAGCCTGGTTGGGATGGGGCCAAGGAGTTGAGTTGTTGTTGATTTAACTGGAGAAATCATGGAAGTTAGTTGTTCATGGTCAGAGAATAGGAATCTAAAATCAAGGTTTTACAGCAGTTTCTAAGGTTCCTGTGTTTGGAGATAAATCAGTACTGGTTGAAGGTCAAAAGGTCATGAATTTTGTCTCTAATATTAGAATTTTATCATTGAAGAAGCGCATGAAGTTGTTACTACTGATGGCTGTAGGAACACATGGCTCAATGGGGTTAAAAGAAACCTCAGGTTGTTCTTTTTTTCCTCTATTCATTTTGAGTAATAGGCTACTCTGGCATTGCAAAGGACCTTCCTATGTGTTAAGACTAGCTTGCCAGACTAAATAAGATTCTTCCAGTTTGGTAGAAAGCCGTTTTCTTTCAAGATGTTTGCTCTAATTTCTGGGTTTGAGGATATACCATGGAACAAACCTCCTTTGCTTTATTATCTTCTTTTCAGAGGGGCAACAGTGTTGCGTTTCATTTGCACTGAGCCTGCAGCATTATCAACAAGATGATCAATTTGGGAGGGACTAAAGTTAGAATAGGAGTCCTCAGTCATATTGACCACTGAATTATATGCCAACTTTCTTAAATTTAGCTACAGCACTATCTGATGGACATCTAGTGTAAGAATCTTTGCCTAATGGCCTGATGGCACGTAATCCAGTATTAGGACTTCAAAAGTTATTTAAAAACGGGCCAATAGAAGAAGATTGTTATAGAAAATTTTATGGAAATTGATTTATACTGATTGATTTATACTGAGTTTGGCATTAGGGTTGATTAATAAGCTTGAGTAAAGCATGGCTACAACTCCACCTCCTCAGCCAGTGCCTCGAGGAATGTGAGTATTAACACAACTGGGGAGAGTGGCTTCTTTCAGGCTGACATATTCTTCATGACACAGGCAGGTTTCAGGGAGACAAAATCGTTCAATAGGTTAATCTGATGTGAAATCCTTCACTAATACAACTTCAGATGACAGAGATCTGTTTCTGAGTCCACGTTTAATTCTCACATATTGTACTTCTTCAGTGGTGGTGTTAATTTGTGTTAGGTTTTTATGTACAACTCCTCTTCTAATTTAACCATGGCTCTTTTTTGGAGCAGCTTATACAACAGCAGGGGAAGTTTAATTGTAAGAAATTGGTGCTAAAACAGTTCATGTTTGATAGCTTTCTCCATTTTGGACTCTCCAGCTTTCTGTTCCCTCAAAGGTCAGCACTGTCCAGACTGTTAGCTATAAGGCAACGGCACAGATTTATGTGACAAAGTTCACCAAAGTTGAACTCTATGTGAAAGATATGCATGGAATGAAATTGTAAATGATGTTGTGACTGGGCCTTTATGCAGCGTTCACAGAACAGAAAGCCCAGAAATTCTTCCATTCTTCCAACCCTGGAGCGTTCATGCATTATTCCAAGATGGTAACCCACGCTGCTATCCATGTAGTCACAAAAAAAGGAAGAAACATTGCTATCTCATTCCCAATTCTTTTTTATTTCACATGGACATGACATCATCTGATAGATCATTTTTACCCAGCAGCTGTGAAGAATGTATGCATGTGTTGCTCTTGATGATGTAGTCAGACATTATAAATAGTCTAAATTAGCTATTTTTGCTGTCCTATATATTTGAGGCTGAGCGATATAACATGAAGCCAACATTAATCTGGAAAATAAACAGACCTCAGAGTCAATAGATTTCACTGGGACTGTTTTCTACTGAAGACATGGTTCCTACTAAAAGAGTGAGGCTCGTGGTTTATCCAGAGAGATAAAGACACTATTACTGGAAAGACATTGTTGTTTGTGTGATTTTCAGTGTGATGTTCAAAAGCTGCAAGCGAAATTCCATTCCAATCTCAGAGATCAATATCTAAAAATCTTGGCAATTAAACCCAAAATTATCTGCAAGACAAGACTAAATTGTCCCTTAAAGCTTCAACATCCAGGATCTGCTCTTGACACAGAGAGCCCGTCAGCTTTCTCTTTTCACATCTGCGTTAATCCTGGACTGTGCATCAGTGGAACTTACACATGGAGGGGCAGCGTAGTATTACCTCATCCCTAATCGCATTATTTAAATTACTTTTCCTTTCTCTGAACACCAAGCAGCGCAGACCGCTGTCCTCTCCCATTTACTGTACAGCACCGAGCTTTACTGAGGCTACTGTAGAGAGAATTTTCATTTTCACATTCCTCCAGCCAACCAGAAGTGAAACTGGATCAAAGTTGTTCCGCAGATATGGTAACATGTAATAAGCCAAAATCAACAAGTTGGAATTGGAGCCACTTGAAGCCAGCAATTGTCCAGGTCTGAAGGAGGGTCATGATGTGCAAAGCAATGAAAATTCACCAGTGCACAAGGGTTTTAAATTTCCTTGATCGATTTATTTCTTCAACTGCACATGAGTTTTGTAGTGGTGAAAACTGAAACAACTGCAGGTATTGAGTTGAAGAAAAGAATTCCGCTTCCACTGCTTGTGGTAAACACAGTCTTGGGGCCGGGGGCCAAACAGGAACATCCATCCCGGTGATAACAGCGCACAGATGCTTCAGATTCTAAATATTTTCAGTGGGCCTGTGTATTAAATGGCTGAATTGACGTCAGGGCCACACACGCATACTTATCTCCTCCTGTACCAGCAACTGGAAGTGCTCTGTCCTGATGTTCAAGAACTCCTCCTCCTCCTATCCGATCTCCTTCCTCTGCTATTTCACTTTCCCCTCTGTTTCAGCTCGCAGTTGACCCACAGTGGGTAAATGGGTGGACCCTCTACTTTCTCTGGACACAATAGCCTTTGATACCCGATGGTGGGAAAGGGAGCAAAAGGGGGCTCATTGCACATTCAGCCGAATTTGGGCAGCCGGGGACGGCGCACTAGCAGCCCTTAAATGGATGCTGCCATTGATGGTTAAATCAATTCGGGATGGTGACAGCGTAGCAAGGCTGCAGACTGTAACAATTGCAGATTACAACAGCGCTACACCCCTCCCCCAACATGCACCCCCCTCCGACAAACTCCCCCTCCTTGCACTGCCTTTTTTAGATGAAGTGTGGGGACTTCAGAAGGGTTTAGAGGGGTGGGGTTGGAGGGCAAAGGGGGACTTTAGACAGGCGGGGAGGGTTTAGGGTGACAAAGGAGAGAGATCTCCAGTGAAAGAGAAGAGGGTGAGTGGAGAATAGACACATTCGGCACAGCTGAACGCACAATGCTGTTTCACTCTTTTCTGAAAAAAAAAAAAAAAAAAAAAAAAAGCCAGCGCGAAACATTACTCAGTGATGAGAGAGAGCCGCCTCACTCAGCTGCTCTCCATCCTCCTCCTCCTCCTCCACCTCCTCCTTCACTTTCCATCCCCTTCTCACTACTGCGCACACGCATTCATGCATGTATACCAGCGCACACACACAGAATACTTTTTTTTTTTTTTCTGTAGGTGATTTGGCGGGTGGGGGCGGGGGTCAGAAAGGTTTAAATCCCAGCCAGGGACTTTTAGTGCTAGATGGGTGGTCCTACATTCATAGTGTGGGCTGTGACACAGCAGGTTTGCGTGGATTTTTTTGTGGTGGAGAATTGTCAACAGGGTGGCACGAGGAAAGGCTCAAGGCTGCCCCCTTCAGATAAAAACTGGGAAAAACAAATGGGAGTTCTGCATTACCCGTTCTTCGAGGTTCTACTCTGCTGTATGTGGTGATGAAATGGTCAAGTAAAAATCCAAAAGCATGGGATTTACTTAATCTGCCACGTATTGTATTCAACAATTTTTAAAAATATTTTTCATTTTGTAACGGCACACGTGGCAAGAATTTCCTCACCGATGCAGAAGCACAGTCATGCTACAAAGAAGCAAGATGGCAGTGTGTGTGTGTGTGTGTGTGTGTGTGTGTGTGTGTGTGTGTGTGTGTGTGAGGGGGTACTGGCTAACAGATGCACTAGAAGCCAGAGGTGGTCCATGGTTGCCATGGCGACTGTGTGGGCTGAAGGAGCTGCGAGCATATTGAGCATGCAGAAAACTGGTCCCCTGAGATCTCTAAGTGGATTTAAGATGGCTGTCAGAGCGAGATCTGACTGGGCTTTCATTCGCTGTGATGACAGCATGAGGAGACACACTACTGGAGGATTATAACTTCATTTTATTGGGACTGTGCAGCACTGTACATACAGTGGCACGAGATGGAACCCAGTTGCCTTTTCAGTAAAAGATCTGTTGATGAACCAAGTCTTGATGTGTCTTCCTTTCATCTAAAGTCAGCTTTCATTTCACTGCCTCTCAGCAGAAACGTAGCTGGACTCCTCCTGTTGAACACTGCCTTCACCCAGACCCCTGTTGCCATGGCTACAGTCAACTACGTGACAAAGCAAAGGAAGTGGATGAGATCTTCTCCAGATGTTGTATTTTTCTGAACAGGCAGGAAATGAAAAGCAAATATTTTAAATGTGCTGATTTTCAAAATAATAATAAAAAAAAGAAGAGTGTGTTTACATACCAAGGAAAAGTCAGAGCGAAATATTTTCCTTTGATTCAGAATGAGCAAGAAACAGCTTGCAACCAAGGACTTTTCTGAGGATTCATGGCTACTTTGCTGTGATTAACAGTTTTTAGCAGGATGTGTTTATTTGCTCATTCTTTTATTTGGATAAAACGTGTACTGACTCACTACATGCACTTGAATAGGAGGCAGATAAAAGCATAGTGAAAAAAAGTCAAAGACAACTAATAAATCAGAATTTTTGAGCAAACAAAAGAAACAATGAATGTCTTTCCAGAAACCAGCATATTTATACACACCTACAACTAGGGATGTAAAGATATGTAGTGGAAAACAAATTCAATTTCAAGAGGCAGAGATAGAACTACATTGATACGTAACTATAAAGGCCTCAATGCAAATGTGAAATTTGACAAAAATTAATGTGGCTCAAAAATCTTTCCAAGTCATTCTCTCATACATACATACATACATATCCCTTAAAAAATATAATAATGGGTATTATATGGCATTACCACCACAGACGTCCCAACTCTAATAAAGAGAGAAAATGTTTTGAAAGAAAATCAATCAATCAATAAATATAGAATGAAGATATTGGTGATAGAATATCATTCCCCTAAAATCATTCAGTCGGGAAGCAGGCACTCCTACACTGCGTGTAGTGGCATTTAACACAGAGGTTGCAGACTGGAACTAAGTGAATACCCCTCTCTTTACAAGCGTGTAGGAGAACCTACGGTGGCCTTCATGTAAAAAACCCAAAAGCCCTCTCTAGAGGCAGCATTTGGATTGTCCATTCTGGGCTACTGTAGAAACACGGCAGTGCAACATGGAAGAGGACCCACTCCCTATATAATGGACTCATTCTAAGCTAATGAAAACACACTGATTCTTAATTTCTGGTGATTGCACACAAGCGAAAACATAATTATGAACATGATATCTTATTTCAGCCAATAGATCCACCCTCAATCCAACACAGTGGACATTTAAAAATAAATTATCTGTCGTTTCCGATGAATCCATTCACATTAGAAGCTTGTACATTTTTTATCTCTGATTAAATTTGAAAAGTGCAATTCTCTATGGCGTATTTGATCTCGCTTTAATTTAGAGGATAAGATCCTATCTGCCAGCCTAGAGGGCACCATGAGCTTTCATAGATGACTGCCAATGAAGGTAGAAGAAATGAAGAGCCATAAAAAGTAAGATTGATTATAATTAAAAAATGATTCATAATATGATTTCTTAACCATATTTGATGTCTGCACTGGCTGCAGATATCTCATGCAGATCCTATCAGAAAATCATTATGACTGTTTACAGGCTTTCCAGAGACAATTCAAGATGATGACGGATGAGTGCATGTTCATCGGACAGCATCAGGAGCCGCTGACAGGAAACACATCCAACGGGGCAATAACCTCTGTGTTAGCAAAGGCTGCCTCTTACGTTCAGCTTCTTGGCAGCAGTCAGAACCAGAGCTACACATCAAACAGCCTGGTCTCCCATTCAGCCCAGTCCATACTGTTATGCTTATGAATTCATTAATCCCCTTTTCAAACGTACCACCTCCACACCACTTCACATGCTCTCCAGGATCGTTTCCATCCAATCAGATGCATGAATGTGCGCATTTCTTCTTTCAGAGCAGGACTGTGAACAGATGTGGCTGAGATTGAAATCTGTGCCAAGTAATATACAGTAGTTGGAGCATTTAGGCTTTGCTGGAGTCTGAAAATGCAGGAAGAGTAATTTTTCTGTCCCTTTGAAAATCTGGCTGGGGTGTTCTTTGGTTGAAATCAGGCCCCACTAGGCTTTCGAATGTCATAAATGAGGTCCCTTGTGGCAAGAGCGAGATAAGTCTGGGAGCACTCCACTTTTGAACTTGAGAGAGCTGGAGCCTAGCAGAGCTGCAGTGTGACAACAGAATGCCGCCTTCTTTGGCACAGTCGCGTCTTTTAATTTGCTTCAAACACTTGAAGCCACATGTAAGAAAATATTCTTCGTTGAGAAGTGCATTTGTAATGTTGCAAGCGCTCCTCTGAGTTTGTTTTTACTGGAGCCAAACTTCTCATGCTTTTAACTTATTGCAATTAGAAATTTCTATTTTGGCATTTGAAAAGTTTCCACTCAAAAGATTGACACAACAGCAGAACAACTGGTTTTCCCCGACACAGTGTGCCAAGGCCACATGGATCTACCTCCCCTGAGTTCCAGTCTGCTGCAAGTGGCCGTTTTTATAGCACACAAGGATCATGAAAGGAGCCTTTCATCTACAGGGCCTGTCTTGAACATGAAAAAGTTGCATTCACACTTCTGTGCATTGGTAAAACAGCTGTTAAGTCGTGCTTTTGAGGAGAGAGCCTCTGTATCGTCTCAAAGCTTTCGGACACAAAACCGCACTTCCCTTTTATAGAGGACTTGCGGTAGAAAGAAACTTACTGAGTTGAGTACCCTGAATCCTTTCCTTCCTCCTATTTGTCTCCCCTGTCTGCCTGTTAAGAAGTAAAAGCTTTTAAGATGTAGATTAAAAGCTTGATGTGAACCCTTTGCTGCTTATCACTCCACTGTAGATTTACAGAATTAGGCAAGTCTGTTAAAGGTAATAACATTTATTTCTCACATTTGTCACTCGTCAATGTGTCTGTTTTGTCAGTTAAAGGAGAGATTACTCCCGGGCTTAGAAAGGTTCCTAACTGAGTGCAATGACCTGGAAGATCGAAGTGACAGCCATGATAAGAGCTGGTCAAATTCTCTAAATGCTGCAAGGTGCTTCAATGCCTCCTTTCTTATCTCCTGTAGCATAGGGTACACTGGACTATCCCTTACAAAAGGAAAGGAGACAATTTCTTGATAGTGACATTTAAAGCGAGGCACCATTCAACATCTGCCAACACATAACTACATAGCCTAGTGTGAGTGCAGTTGGATTCTCATAGCACCACAGTTGTCAGTCCTTATGAATTCTTCTTCACATCTTTCCATGACCGCAGGAGTCTTGTGGGGTTTTTTCTCCAGGATAAAGACCCCTTTCCTCCATACCTACTGTATCTGTAGTTCCGCCCTGTATTACATTCCACTTATCCAAAGGTATGTCCCACAGGGCACAGCTAACATTGCTTAAGCTCTTTGAGGTGTATATATTTACCAAGGCATTGTTAGCGGATCGTGTATCATGTTAAGTGCCATGGGCTAAAGTCTGTTTGGCTTCTCTGCTCGGGTGTCGTGAGACTTAAAATACTCAGCAGTTAGAATCACTGACTGTTTTGAATAGAAAAAAAAAGAATTTTGACAGAAGTTTCCCTTCCAGAAGTGCAACTAACTTTTCCTCTTTGGGAGTTTTCATTGCTTATATGATGCTAATATGAAATAGTGCTAAACCTTCCAGAACAAAGTACATAATTCTGTGTTCACATTGACAAAGACCCGTTTCATTGCCTTGCTTTACACACTAAATAAGTGGATCTAGGTTCCCACTAACAGTTACATAGAAGCTTACATCCCAAGTATTAAGGCCACAAAACTGTCCATGATTTAATTAAGGAAAGGAACAACTCCCCTCCACATTTGGCAGCACTTGATAGCCCATGGATACAGCTCATTAGCAAAAGAAATCTCCATGACATTGGAGAAAAATGTGCTTTCATAGGCCCAAGGGCAATGTTCCTTTTGACTGCTCTCACACAGTCAGTTCCTCTGACCACCCTTTCAGTTCCTCTCTGGTCTCGTCTCAGCAGACAGCACTAAGTGGTCATGATAAATATCACATCTGCATATCCATAGTTGCTGCTTCGGCTTCTTTCATTGTGTGCACTAAAGATGAGCGCTGGACCATAAAATTTGCAGATTGCACTTTTTCCGTTCATCTCGAGCGAAGTCAAGTCCAGCCTTAGAGTCAGCATTAAAACCCTGATACCAGTAAAAACCAAGAAGAGGTATTCTGAGAAAATGATGTAATGTAGCCTAGAAGCAGACTTGTAACTGTAATCTGACTAAACCATCAAGACCTCTGATCTTAACGTAGATATGGCGAACATGCCTTTTGATTAAAACAAAAACATTGTTTCAAAGTTTTGATTCCAGACAATAAGCTGAACTTTAAATTTTTATGTTCATTCTTGGCCTTGGAAACAGCTCCTTCACAAAGACACAAACACAAAGGTCCATTTTCTTTGTACCATCCACTGAGGAAGGCCATGAGAGTACTTTGTGTTGAGAATTTGTTAGTCATGATGAGCTTTGATTTGTTTGCATTTAGACATTTTAAGAGATCCATATTTATAAGGTTACACTACTCAGATTTAAGCCAAATTATTATAGTAATTGTAACAGAAGTGGGCCTAAACTGGCTTCATGTGGAACACCTTAGTAAAAAAGCTCAGACATCTAGATGTAATTATCTTTTAAAATGTATTAACTGTTATCAGACCAATTCAGTGTGCTGTTATCAAGCTTAAAGGAATCCAATGTTTTAAGAGAGATGGTGATGACAACATTGTGTTTGGACTTAAACCCAGACTACTACCTGTTTAGATTGGACTTTGAAATGGCTTCTTAGAAAGGAAATGGGTGTTTACAAGGTGTTCAAGAAGTTTCCCAAACATGATAGAGAGACAGAGGTAGTGAGAGAGAGAGCACAGATCATTGCCTTCCTCCTCCCCCACAGCTGTAGTTGTGGTTCTGCAGGCTAGTCAGTTCAGTCCAGGGCCTCCCTGCTTCCTGACCCTGGGAGTCAGGGAACTCCAGGCTGCCTGGGTGGAAAGAAAGCACTCACCCACTGTGAAATATCTGCAAAGTATTAGTATTGCCCGACCACAATGGCAGAGGCCCGCACACAATGCTGAGAAGTTCTGCACGGCAGCGCGAGATGACACATCCGGTGCAGGCCAAAAGAACACATCATCCCATTGTACACTATCATTGTGTGGCTGTGGGGGGCTCTCAGGGGAAGGGAGGCAATGTGTCCCCTTTGTCTTTATCTCTGTCTTAATCCTTGCTCTTTTCACAGTGAGGCTGTGGTCCAGGCCTGTGTAGCAGTGAAAAGAGCTTGACAGTTAGCAGGCAAGAAACCGGCTCCCAGACTCTAGTCAGCCCCTGTCATGACTTCTGCTTTCACTGACTTATTTTTTTGAATCTGAGCCAACTACCATTTCATCTCATCCCCTCCTCCTGAGCTGTATTGTATTGCAGGTTGTTCCCATCACCAGAGAGATTATATACTGTAATAAAATAGCTATTTTCCTGGCACTGTGACAGTTTGGCCTCAGGTCAGGTGGAGATCCTGCTATAACAAGCTCAGCCACTTAGATAGGACCCTGCTTAAATTCATATCGCATCACTAACAGTCATTGGACCATTAAACTCACATAGTACATATTGATCTGCAAACGGAGCCAAAAGAAAAGGAAACACCTTCCTATTTGACAGTTCCTGTGTGCAGAGATTATTTATCCACATGCTGTTCTTTGTCATCACAAGTCACAATACAAAACAGTCCTCAGACTTAAAACTTCAGAGCAGTTCAGGATCTGCTTCAACAGGTGCATTTATAATGTCAAATGAAAAACATGACTATAAAGATAAGATAAGATAAGATAAACCTTTATTCGTCCCACAGTGGGGAAATTTGCAAAATTGTGGCACATGCTTGCACACGTTATGGCTTCCGTATGCACGCACATGCGTTGTGTGGAATGTTTTTTAAGCCTCTCGAAATGTGTACATGTGGTAAAGTCCTTAGCCTAACTGGAACATTAGCAGGAAGTAAATTATAAACTTCTCTTCCTGACAACACAGTACCAGCCGCCTGCAAAAATCCAACTGGACAAACTTGGGCAAACAACTGAAATGTTAAACAAGCGCAGACACGGCTTGTTTTAGGCAATATCCTGGCAAGAAGGAAAATACACACGGTCGCTCAGTGTGGCCCGACCAGTGTGTCATGTAACATACTAACAGAGAATGCTGCCTCATTCATTTGAAATACAGGATACTTAACTGCTGATGGACAACCAGTCTTTAGGACTACTGCAATGCACTTACGGAAATTATAGAATGTATTGTACCTTTCACAGATTAGACATATATACAACACATTGTTAGACACTTGATTTCTGAATTTGTGTTTATTCAAGTCCATTAGTCACAGAGGACACTACACTAAAATGAAAATATGGCAAAAGAGGAAAGGCAGTAAGGCCAGTAAAATCAAGAGGGCTTATCCCCTTGGGAATATGAACATGCTCAGTGAATTTCATGGCATCAAGTCTTTTACATTATATCTTATCTTTAAAATTGACATTTTGTTTTGTCTGGACAGTCCAAAATGCAAATGTCCTCCCATGACCTTCAATGTGCTCAGTAAATTTCACAACAGACTATATTGGATATAGTTGTATTTCTTGTGTACAAATTTTGCCTTGCCTTGGTGTTGGTGCTCATTTACAAATCACCTCTGGGGTCATGACTATGCATAGCAAACTTCTTGGGGAAAGTAAGGTCAGGGGTCAGCAAAAATTATTAGCAGTCATTGCTGGGACCCACATACCTGTGTGTATACATATATATATATAATTTCATGGTAATCTGTCATGTAGTTGCTAAATTGTTAACGTCAAGAATCAGTTTTGTTACAATTCCTTCTGGTCCTGATAGCAGCTGATGAAGACTGTTTTAAACAGACATTTGTTGTGAGCAGTGTAAGTGTTAAGCATTGACATGCTAGTCTATCATCATTAGCCTCACTGCTTGGCACTGCACTCTGAGCTGTGCAGTCACAGGGTCAGAGCCCTGTGCTGCTCCAGTAACTCGCCTGGCCGGCCCGAGCAGGAGCCGAGCCAGAGCTGCCCGGGCAGCCAGGACTCCAGCCAAACAACGTGGCCAACCGGGAGAGGCAGGAAGCTCATTTCTCGCCTGTTTTGAATCAAACCCAAAAATGGGCAAAGTTCTCCTGTTCAATGACGAGTATTGAGTTCAGTCGTTGTAGTAACACAGAACAATGGAGTTGTCGTTCATGCACCTGTGTAAGCAATGACGCAGTAACCAGAGACTGCAAAGAGAGCTCTAGTCAAACAGTGAATAAGCTCATCAGCACATCCTCAAAATGAGCAAGATATCGGGTGAATCAGTGCTGTGATCTGTCTCAGTTCCTGTCTTCATCAGTTTTATCCTTGTTTGACAAAAGTTCACTCTCAATAAGTAGTAATAGAGTAATTATTTCCTTTAATGTGCTGAAGATACAGACATTAAGATGTCGTGCAGTGTTGAATGTGAGGGGTCATTCTTGACCTTGGAAATCCATGTCTACCTCAGGTGTAATCATTTCCTCTTTTCGGAGCAGTTTTAAGATTTTTCATCTTTGTCGTTTGAGGGGGAACAGAGATGGATGGCAGTTTAACAAGTGGAACTCATTTTGCTAACAAGAGGGATTGCATCACCCCTCACCCCCCCTCAAATCGTTTATCACTATCCATAATGACTTTCTTCTCATTACCTGCACACTGTGAATGATGTATTTATCTCAACAAGCCCCTGTGTCCAGCCTCAACCTCCCACTTCCAGAGGCAGAAGTCTCCTCAGGTGGTCTGTGACTGACAGCTACCTGCTGACCCTGGGTAGACTCCACAACCATCCAGGCCACACCAGCAATAATAACAGGAGGGATACTGATCCTCTCCAGGCCACGTTTTCCTTCCACTGAGAGGATCTTCAAACACAGACCTCACAGCTGTCACAACAGAGAGGATTCAGGAGAGAGTTCAGATGGAGGTAAATGGACAATATGGGCTGATGTCCATCAGAAACGCCATCTGATGTTTGTTCAAATGCTTAAAACAACCTATGTTAACACTTTCCTGAAAAGCAAACTCTTGTGGTCATGAAAATCATCCTCTCGCAGAAGCAAAGGATGAAGTAGCATGCAGTTGTTAGAGCTCTGCAAAATCTCTAATGGCTACTCAATATTTTTGCCTTTCAAAATGGTCACCGTGTCAGATTAGACAGTCATAGAGTTATAAATCCTCACCATGACCTGGCAGAGAGACTAAATGTTGGACCCAACCAATATTCTTGTTCAGCTGGAAAGGTAAAAAATGTGTATATTCCATTTACTCTACATCTTACTAAAATGATATCATTATGTAAGCCCATGTGAATAAACTTCTTTGTCCTTTTACAAAGCCAGAAAAAAACATGATAAGTCACAGTTCACAGATATTTAAAGTTTATTTTTTGATCAGCTCAGTGCTACATTTGTTTCTTGAGTCTGACAATTTAATGTCCTCCCCGGCTTCATGGGCTTCAGAAAGCAAGCTAAAATTGAACACCTCAAAATCCAAGAGTCTGATATTTGGCTCCAGGCAAGCTCCAAGGACAGATCAAGAAATGTGTATCTCTTTGCAAGGGGTAGCAGGTTAAAGAGACCTGCTGGGTGTCACCCTCCATGAAACACTTTCATGGTCAACTCACATTAATCATATGGTTGCTAACATGAGCAGAGGCATTTGGATCATCAGAAGGCCTGCCAGACTTGCTCCTCAACACTCAATGAGGGACAGTGTGGAAGGGATTCATGCCAGGCTGTCATGGATGAGGGTGGAAGAGAGGTCGGCCTGTGTATAAGAAACATTTATGCCTGAAGAAAACCTGCGTACGTAGGCTACTATATATTTACAGTTAACACACACCAATGAGAGACGACTCATTCATTGTTACCTTTACCTGAACCCAATGCATTAATGGAAACTGTAACATATTGGAGTATGTTAAAGTGGAACCACCACTACTACTAATATATATAACCCAGATTACCAGTTAGATCAGTTTTAAAAGAAATGAAGAAATTATTTAGAGAGAAATCAGTTTAGGCTACAGTTATATTATAGCAGATTCTGCAGGTGAAGGTTGACACTTGTGGTGCTAACTTAGGCGATGCTTCACTGTCCACTTGTAATATTTTGCAGTTATGTGTTCTAATTTATATATACTTGTCTCACTAACTCTATTACTTGTTTTAACCATTTATTTACGAGTTGACATTATGTATGCGAGACAACTACTGTTTTCTCTTATCTTTATTTCATTTTGTTTTGCTGATATTGTGGATATTGTTGTACCTTTTATTAATTTTTGTTCCTGGCACCCCTCGTCCGTCTGTTCAGGCTATTATTGTGCTGATGTCAAGCACAGCTCAGGACAAGGCCAGGAAGGACAGAGTAAGTCTCTCTGGTGATTCTAGTTTCAGAGCTCAGACAGCCAGGAAGAGTCTGCTGGGAGACAGCGGCTCACACAGTCGACTGCACCTGGAAGTCTGTCGGCGGAGACCACTTCTCACTTTCCAACATCTGACTTGGCCAGAAAAGAGAGATGTGAAACTGCTCTGCTTCTTGTTTGCACAGTGCTGCGATACAGTACAGGCATTTTTCTTTCTGTTGCATTGTTTGGATTTTGTGCTTTGAACTGTTTTATTGGCGTAGAGATGGAGACGCCTCCTAATTTGTCATTTTACTGCTGAACTCACCATTCACATACATTTCCAGAAAGGGAACTTTCGTAGTTCTTTCAGCTTTATCATCAAAAACTTCATCATCACCGCTGGCTTCACATCTTGACAGTGTGTTAGTGATGGAGACCAGGTGCTGCTTTCTTACATTAATCATTAGACAGTCAAGCTCACATGATTAATGGATAAATTTTCTATCATCAACACAAGGACATGAACCCAGGGACTTATGGGAAATTTAAAGGAGGAGACAGTGACGAACCATCCAATGGGATTTCCCAGCCGTGAGGACAGTACATATGTTCATGTACAGTAAAATATCATGCATGTGGAGTTTTTTTCCCTCTGTTTTCCCCACCTCCAGTGTGATGTATCGTAAAACATATATTTTCCCTGCCTTCCCTCTCCAGCTGTGAAAATATTTTCTCTGTCAAACATCTGTTGGAGGAATGTGGGGACAGACCCGGCCTGCTTCCTGTCAGTAAAGGTGCCGAGTGGTACACCCACCCACTCCTCCCTGCCGGCTGCTTCCACAGTGGGTTCTCAAACCTGCCACACACTCCCATCTCCCAGCATCCTTATACCCTCATATAATTTCATCTGTGCATATAATCTTATGTGTGTGTAATGTACTGTAGAGCAATTTCAACCAGTACTACCACAATGTGCCTCACTCGAATCAGGAACTATATTTTCACCTAATGGGGAAAGCAGAAAAAAGTATATTTCAGGCACTTACTGTAAAGTAACATGGAGTAAGTTACAGTTGCCTGAATGGGCCACTTTATTTTGAATGTTTACATGAAAAATAAGCAAATGGCAGGTAAAATTTAATGCTATTACATGGGTGATTGAATTTCCCCCAAGTGGATTAATAAAGTAAATATTCATCTTGTTTGTTTACTTAAAGCTGCACTTATACTATATACTACTGTATACAACTATATTATGACATTTGCTAGGGGTCAAATTACTTTATGTTATGTAGTATGTTCTGAAAGTGTCACAATTAAATTAAATAATCAAAGATTTAATACCCAACTCTGAAGTTCTCCTCAGCTCTAGAACTTTTTTGAATTATTTTGGTTTTATGGTCCATAACATTGCTGTTGGGCTCAGTCTCACTGCTGTCATGCAGCAGTCTGCAGCTGCAGCTGGCAGCTGTTTTGAGCAAAAAAAATAAAAGATAAAACCTGATTAATCTGCTGTACACTGCAGTTAGTTCGCAACTAGCCGGTGAACAGGTAAAGGATAGGCCCAGTATATTTAAAGTGAAATCTTATTTTTTATAGCCCCATGCATAGGGCATTATTGCAATAGTTAATAGTAACATTGTGTGTGATAATTGCTCTCAATGTGGGAACAGAATTGTGGGAACATTGCCTGAAAAAAGTCAGATGGCACATGAGCAGTCAAATGATCACACCAATGGGCTAGCCAAAGTCATTTGGATAGGAAAACAAAACAAATGTCAAGATTAAATTGAATTCTGTTTAACGTCCAAATGTCCATTCAACTTTGAGCTACACCTAGGCTGCAATAAACTTTTATTGTTGAAAAACCTAACTGAGACCAGACTCTTAGAAGAATTTAGTTGTAAAGTCCAGTTCTCCCATTCAAGGCTGGGCAGAGGTCAAACATTCACTCGGAGGTCATCCCCTCAAAGCCACTGGTCTCATCCTTGGCTTTGCCTCAGTTGTGTGAGTGACCTCCAAGGTCAGGCCGGCCAGGAAGCAGATGGGCAGGGGTCTGAGATATCACCACATGCTGTGGTCAGTTGTGATTGGCCACGTTCCTGTGTTGCTGGACGATGACAGGGTGTGTTATCAGAGCAGAGTGTGAGGGGCCTGCTGTTTGGCTTTGGCTGTGCCGGGGCCTGACAGGAGCAGCTGGGCCGCTGCACAGGGTTCCTATTATTCATGTGGGGTCCTGGCATTAGCACTCCTGCACACTGCTGCTCTGGGGGCGCTGCACCAACTGCCACTTACTGTACAATCAGGTCTGTGGAAGGACACTGCGAAGGAGAGGGCAGGGGGTGGATGGGAGGGTTTCCTGCCAAGAGTCCTGAAAGACAGCCATGATGCTGGACTGTGAAAAGTAATTATGCTGTACACAATAATAACTTCACAGTAAAACTGAGTGCACTTTAAAGTAGTTATCATTGGCTTTCTGGCCGTCTGGGGGCAGTGAAATAAGCTATAAACACAGCACTGACAAATTATTACCTTATAAAGTGGATGTGGGAAATGTGTTGCCATTCATTTGCCGCTTGAAATTAAGTCCAATATTCGCTTTGCTTTTAGCTCTGGTTTGGTCTCTATCAGCCCCAGTGCTTTGTCTGCTGTTTGGTGATGGACAGATTTTGCGCCAAAAACAGCTGCGTGCAGCAATGAGGTTTAACTAAACTGTAAAGTTGTAAAATCAAAACAATAAGCTGAAAGAGTCTAAAAAGCTCCGGAGCTGAGGGGGACTGCAGCTGGGTAATAATTCTCTGTGTGTTCATCACTGTGACTGACATTTATTAGTCATTTGACCTATAGTTTATTTAGAATTTTAAGCAGTGCACATTTAGGAATAATGAAATCATCAGTATGTCGTTGGCTCCGCCCATCTTTTCATAGCGTGTAATGAAAATAGCCACAAGCTTTCATACTGTACTTTCGAATTGTTCCTGTAAGGCTGAGCCTGGTGTGTGTCTTTCTCTGACTGTAATGACTGTGATTTGTGGTTTTTAAAATAGACCACATCTCTTTATTGTCCCCATTACACAACAGCCCAGCTTACAAAGCCCGGGCCCAGCTGCACCGTGATCTGCTCCACAGGGGCCCTGACTGATTGCAGTTGTTGCCTCCTACTCTTCCTGTCTGTGAAGCACCAGCACTCATCGAGCTCAATCCGTCGAGCAGCTCGCCCTCCCTTTGCCTTCCCCCTGGTGGGATGATTAGCAGTCAGATGTTGACCGTGTGTACATGGTATCAAATCTGGGCTAATCACCACTGTCCCTCTCTTCAGCTCTCCGGACCTCAGCTAAGGATAATGACCTCAGACGTCCCATCAGGAGTCATTCAAGGACCCAGTATGTCTGAGCATACTCAAGCTCAAATTAAAAAAAAACAGATAATAGAGTGGTATCAATCTTCTCATCTAACTCTCAGGAAGAAAGTCAATAAGTCTATCTTCCATGTCAAATTATTCTTTTAACATTAGTATTTCTAAAATAAGGATTCAGATCTGCTCTGTCAGTGAGTCATAACTGTTTACTGTGTAACTGCAGGTGGTAGTATTTTCAAATCAAGGATACCTTATGTTCAACGAAACTCTTCAGTTCCTTATTATGAGTCATGTCATAAAACAGGGTTAATGTTTATTCAGAGACCGAGGGATTATAACCAGAAACAGCTGTGTGTGTGTTGATTATGCCCCAGTGAATAGAAAACTGCTGTGGCCTCTGTTCAGTCCACTCACCAGCTGACTGTACTGCACTGTGTACTTCAGAGAGCGAAGAGGAAGATTGACAAGAATGTTCAGACTATTCTGGAGGAATAGTATCAAAATTACTAAGTAGCCCATGTTGTGTGTGGACATCTTTGCTTTTCAAGGTTACATGATCAAAGCACTTCAGCTGGAGTTTGGCTCAATATTGAACAGTTCTCTATTGGAGCTTTTTCCAACTCTATATTTTAAATTGAAAAAGTGCTCTGTGATATACTGAATACTTTTATGTAAATTGGGTTTATTGTCACATATATTTGATCTCTGCCTTTAACCCATCCCTGTGGTGTGCAAACTCCTGCCCCCCCCTGCCCCTGCTGGAACCCAACCAAGAGCTAAAGCCAGCACTAGTGACATCTAGTTATGTAACTGTGGGAATTCTGAGATGCACAAAATCCAAATATTCACCATTTGTCTAAATAGCAAAACTGACAGCGTCATGAGTTCCACCTTCTGATGTTGTTGTTGGCCGTTGTGGAAGATGAACTTCAGCTGCAAAGCCTGGCAGAAAATCTGGTCAGTGCTCACAACTATGGCTCCCACAAATACTCAGGCGGCCTGGTATCCTTAGATATTACGTCCATACTGGACATTGCGCACCCTATCGCTTACATCCAATGTAACCATTCAGTGCTAACTAATGTAAGAAGCACTGTAGTGTGCCATATCCATTATTCAGCAAGGCACAACTAAAGGTGTGGAGGTTGGAGACATGGATGGGCATGTAATGCATCTTACTTTCACACAGGAGACTGGACTTCATGTCCTATAATGGACTAAAGTGCTTTGTTATTAACTATGACCATGATCATTCACTAACCTTACCCTTAAAAGTATTTTAGTTGCCTGAGTCAATGTTCTTGTCCAGTAATAGGGTCGGCTCAGTGAACGTAGCTGCAGTCTCCCCAGTAATGGCCTTGCGACTCAGCGTGACGTTTGCACCGGGCTGCTAGTTGGTGTAAAAGCAGTGTGAGACCCCACTACTAATGAGTACACAACACAGGACCTCAACTCTGACTCCAGATTTGAGTCAACATGTACTGTGTGTAGATCCATATATGTACAGTTGCATTGTAACAACTCTTAATAAGGTTTGTATGACCATGAGTTAATTTAGTGGTATATATATTCTCACATTAGCAAGAGCCTACAGTTGCATACACTGTAATGAATACACCGTGGCAGAAAGTCACTGCAGACATAGAGGGAACTCCTCTGTCCCTGAGAGAAAAGTGACTCATTTCTCAGTCTTTGAAAAACTAGCTCGACAGATAGAATAACCTGGAACTGTTCCAGACAGGTTCAAACAAAAACAGAGAGCGAGGTTCAGTGCGTGGCAAACAAGGCTGCTTATTTGAGAACCTTTGATCGACTGTTATCACTTTGTCTTTTGAGAGTAACACAGTGCTACTCCGGCAGTTAATACAGCAAATATATGGTCCTGCCCTCGAGGCGACTTCTGTCTGCACTGTTTACATGCCTTTGCATTTCGCTCCTCTCAAACTCTGTGAGGACAGTGGTTTGTGTTCTACAGGTTTGAACAATGTTGTGGATGTTGAAGCGTGAGAGCAGGATAGCGAATACATTCTCCGTGTGTGTGCGTGTGACAGGTCACAGAGGGATGTGGAGAACATTGGCAGCAGTTGTGTGTCTGTGATGAACGTGGCTGATTTGCACCCATGACCTCTGCAGTCACAGGGGAGGGATCGCTCCAGGGAAAAGATTAAATCTCCTCTCACATGTCTGATGCAGGAAGCACAAATGTACACAACCTTCAATTTGTTATGGGTGTGAGCGGCAAGTAATTATACCAACAATGCTTTTTGCTAATGTTTGTTGCTTTTTGCACCCATGCTCTTCCCATCTGGCTGATGTGACCGATGCTTAAAATTGGAATAATTTATTATCAAAGTCCATATTTCATAGCACTTGCTTTCAAGTCAACCTTGACCTCTTCCCATTCTCTTCACAAAGTATTTGAATACAGATGAAACAGGAGTGACATTGAGGGATGTGTTTGTCATTACATGTCAGAGCTGGGCGTCAGAGAGAGTTCAGCACTGCAGAAAATGTCCACCTTCATTACCACTGGGAGCTCTCTGAGTGCTTTTTCAATAAATCAGAGTTTCAGAATCACCACTAGATTAAATCACTGGCTTGGATATTTGAGATGGAAATTTTCTTCAGTGTGGGGTCTGTGACCAGGAGGAGCTTGACTTACAACTCAGAGAATCTGGAGAGTGACAGACGAGATGGGTCACATACAAGATTGATTGTAAATTACAAGCCCATCACATGAGGATAGCCCTGCCTAGCCGAACCCCCCCATCCAATGAAGAAGCCCTTTGAATACAGGTAAAGAGTGCAACATCTGCACAGGTGTCTGGAATCCACACTGCATTGTAATACTCTTTCATTTTGCACTGTGTTTATACATATATTTAGAGGACTCTAGTCTACCAAACACATCCAACAATTTCCAGGGAATCAAATTTGCATCTACAGTCCTTCAGAATCCTGATATTACTCACTTCAGGATCCAAATTAATGTATTTATTTCTCAGGAATCTGACTGTTCTGACTCATTGAACCACGCTATACCTTTCAAGGTCCCCCAAATCTAGAATTTGGAAGTTCTCCAGAATCCTCATAACTACACATAAACAGTATTTCAGGATCCATAATTACCCTCTGCATTCATCCAGATAAATTCACCTTACCTGTCCTCTAGGAAACAATATTAACAGTCCTCATGAACTTAGAATACACCTTTATGGGCCTCAAAAACTACAGAATACACTCTTACAGTCTTCTCGTTGATAAGTCTACAGTCTTCTGGGTCCTTTTTTCAATATCTTCCAAGATACAAAATTTGTTTTTGTTCATTACTGCACCTTTTTATAACCCCCAAATCTGGAATAAACACACAACCACCATAACCCAGATGAATACACCTCAACTGACTTCCAGGAAACCTTCATTTATATGCTGTCTCCAAAAAAACTAGAATACATTTTTACAAACTGTCCAAATATCTCATACTGAATCTAATATGCACCTTTATGGCCATTATATCTCCCAGGTCCAGAACAGAACAGTCCTCTGAGGACCATATGGAAGTGTAGAGGAATACATTTGTTGTGTTTAGATACCATTTTGCAGTCTGTACAGACAGTATATCCATTCTAACAAAAACCAGCACCTCAGGGAAAAGGACATCTCAAAGAATACACAATACATAATTCATAGTTTGAATACACTCCGCTGAGTTGGCCTCCCTTTGACTGAACAGTTTTCTTCTTCATGTCTCATTTCCATGTAAAGCAGTAACATGACAGTTAAGCCTAGTGTGCCTTTACCTCATATGACACTGCGAGAGGAAATAAGATCCTTCTCTAATTGTATGCCCAGTTGTATAGCTGCAGCCATAACTCTCAATAAGTGAGCCATGCCAGACCTGCAGGTTTGTCATCTGTCTGCTCGGCCACATAGGTTTTTTTTTCACTCTGTATTTCTGAGGGAGGCTGGCAGGGGTCCCATCCTGCAGCAACTGGGAAACAAAAGAGGAAGAGAGCCTCCTTCCTCCTGGCCAGGAGGCCCTGGGGAGACGCTGCAGCTGGTTCCTCTGCTTCAATCTGAGAGCAACACTGCCCTCTAGAGTGTCTGCTGCTGTAGCTGCAGCTTCAGGGGAGAAGGTGGTGAGGGGGGTGGCAGACAACCAGCCTGGTGTTGCTGCCGCGGTGGAGGGGGGTGACAGTGGTGGGGAATGCTGATGATGACAAATCACATTGTTTATTCCAACCGGGTCTGATCTGGTGCTTTGAGCACCATGAAGATGTTGACTAAGCAGCAGCAACAGCATCTGAGTGTCTGCAAATACCACGTGTGATCTGGATTTAAAGTGTAGCTGAAATTCTCATTAGCAGAAATCTGACAGTTCTGAGGAAGTGTTAATTAAGGAAGATGATGACGATGGTGACAATGATGATGATGAAAATAACGATGGTGATGATGATGACATATTGTGAAATAATTTCCAATCATGTTCAGCATTTTGATTTTCTGTGAAGTTGTAGACTCATTAAGATGATTCAGTTCTCTTGTTGACAACTTCCACCTTTTGTCTCACATACAACCAGAATACTGAGTCTCAACAAGATTTCATATCTCAGATTCAGCCTCCAAGATTATTTTTTTTCTTCAAATGGGAAACAGTTCTGTCAGTATGGGCAGTTCAGAAGGACAGAAGAGAAGAGGAGAGAAGACTAAACAGCAAAGGTCTTTTTTTAAATCCTCAAGGAACAAAGAAAGTAAATTTCTGATCCCAGTATAATTCTACTTGTGCAGTTTCTCCTCTTTCAGGAATTTTAGAAATGGAAAGTGTTTTCAAAGAAATATGATTTTCAAAGCACACCCTGGTTAAAAAAAAAAAACTATTATTTGTTACTATAAATTTAATTAATTGCACAATTTGCTGTGATTCGTTGCCATTAATCACTTTTTTCCTTCTCAAGACTGAAGCTTGTGATAACGCATATTTAAATGTAAAATCAGGCGTGGATAACTTTTCCTTCATTTTCCATTCTTTTGTGACATTGACAAAATCCAGCACATGCCTCAGCACAGTGTCGCTCTTCTTTTTACTGACAGTTAGCGCAAATGATTGCAGATTCCATTCTTTGTCAGTGAAGTGTGTTGCGATGCACAAAGAATTGTTATTGCTCACTGAGGTCCAAGAGTTCCCTGTAAGAGCAACCTTCATCCTCCACGCCCTCTCACCTTCATGTAAAATGTTTATTCCTGACATAATGATTTCCCTCAAGTATAGATTAGGTTTATAAGAGGTGTCTCTTGATGAATCAAAATGATGTATCTCAGTCCACCTTCTACTACATTAATTGGGTGGCTGTTTTTAGCTATCCACTTACAGGTTTCCTTAGTCGACCACGATTGGCAAAGTCCTGCAGGGATAGTTTCTGTAGGCTGTTTTGCTTTGAGCTGATATATCAAAGCTTGACGCCGTCTGGTCAGAGGTCGTAGATCAGCCGCCACAGGAAGGAACCAAAAGCTGCTGCAACAATTTTTTTTAAGGTGTCAAATATTTCAAATTAATCGCAAAAATTCACACATTCATTTTGACAGCACTATAGTTGTTGGACACCAAAATTACTCTCTTGCAATGGAATTATTCCTCGGTCAAAATGTTTTAATTGCGAAACCAGAGTTTAGTAAAGCATTCATGATTCATTTTCTGTTTGCATATACTAACAGGACAATACAACCGAGGACACCAAGGTCATATCTTCAGTAATATTAATATACATTTTACAATTTATGATTGCACACGTTTATTTCACATTTCCCTTTGTCACAGTTTTACATTCACAATCCAGTGCCTTTTCCACTCATCCCGCCTCTGGCTCACCTCACCTGCCGGCCACTCCCATCTCATTAGCTCACCTGTGCTCACAGCTGCAGCCAATCATCAGTGAACCCAGTATATAAGCCTCTCCAGTTCACATGGCCGTGGCTGGACTGTTTCCTCCTGCCCTGCAAGACTTTCCTGCACCTCCCTCAGATGTGTTCTCTGTTCCTGTTCCGCCACAGCGTTTCCAGTTCTTGTCTGTCTGTCTCTGTGGCTGTTTGGCGAACCTCTGTTACTCCTCTGCAGCGTGAGTCAATCTCTGTCTACTTACCTGCGGTTTCCTGTTGGCTCAGAGACTCTCTCTGTGTTGCCTTACCTGTCCCTTTGAGTTTGTTAATACCCACCTGTTCACTTCTAAGTTATCTTCCCTGTGATTCCCTGTGGCTTCGAGACTCTCTCTGTGTTGCCTTCCCTGTCAGTCTGAAAGTTTGGAGCATCTATCTATTGGATTTATAACTAAAAGTCATTACCAACTTTCTTTGTTCTCGGTGTGTTGCTTAATTAGGTGGGTGAGGTTCTGCAGGGGGAATTTGAACCACTGATTTTCTTCCACATCTGGTTTATCGTTACTTAACAGCCACAAAAATATTTAGTTCCATCTCCTATCAGGCAGTTGATAATTATGACATTTGCAGTCATGCTTGTTCATCTAAATGCTGTCATCATCTTGCAGACACGCTGCACACAAGTCATTTAGCTGATTGTGTTTATATTAAAATTTCCTCTTTGAGACCACTCTTTGACTTTCAATATGCTATTTGAAGCCATCTGTGCAATTCCATCTTTTTCAAGATATTCACACTTGTTGAATTTCTGTAAGCACAAGAAGCTCTTCAGGAAACAGATGGAATCATCTTGCTCTGTTGACTTGCTGCGTATGAGACCAAATGACCTTTTAAGATGAATATTTTGCAATTGCAGTATAGCTGCTTTATTTATTACATGATAAGCATGGTAACATGGACTCAGCTGATAGCATTCTGGCCTGCATATGTCAAATCATTCGATCTTATTTATGGGCAATAAAGATCTTTGGGACAAAGAAACAGATTTCCAGAGTGAGGAAAAATCATTTTTACTTTGACAGATAAGAAATGTAGTGAAAAACCACAGTATGAGAGACTATTTTTCATATTCAGACTATTGAGAGAGGTTTTCTGTCTTTGTGCAGCTTCAGCTCTGACTACATGAGCTGAAGTGTGTTGAATGCAGATGAACCAAGTTTGTCTCATGCCTGGAAGAAACCGTCTGATCCTCCAAACACTGTAACCATGCTGAGTAAACTGATCCTCTTGAACAAATATTTAGTCATTTTAATTGATGACTGTCGTTTCGAGCCGCGTCTCGTTTCCAGCTGTTCCAACATTTTCACTCCCTCTCTTCTCTCACTGCCTCTGTGTCCTCTGTCTTTCTTATCTTTTACTTCTTGGTTTCTCTCTCTGTCAGCCTCTGTCTATACTTGTCCTTCGTTCTTTCTGGGATTATTATGATTTCCTGCATTATTTTTATCTTTCTCATTCATGTCTCCTTTGTATTTGTGACAGGATTTGTTCCAGATAATGAACTTGATATTCACTTCTGTGCACAGGGAATAGGACAAAATAATGGAATCACCTTACACAATAGCCATGGATGTAACCATCTTGACTAATGTACGCTCATAAGGTTCAATGTTGATTCAACTCAGGGGTCTCTTGCTGGCATATGCCACACTCATTCAGGCTAACAATCTCAAAAAAGTGGCTCACTGACACTTAATTGATACTTAAAATTAAATAAAACTGCAGAATAAAACTCCAAAATTAAGGAACACCTTTGACGGTCTTAAAAACAGGAACATTTTCTTCACGTACATGAGTAATAATTCATTTAAACTGGGCCTTTACTGTATATGAGGGACAGTTGGGATAGCGCCATCATGTACACAGTTTGAAATTTAGCAAATCAAATTAGTTGGGTAAGCTTATTTTAATCCAGCGTTATGACTAACTTATATTTGCATGTATGGAGTGTTGGGTTTGTCGAGCTACTATATTCATCTAAATATTGCTTCCACAATTTGGAAATTTGAAAAAGGATGCCTAAATCCGTGTATTTCTATTGTGCTTGTGTTATTTTGTCCCCTGTCTTCCAGTCTGCACATTCAGCCAGTGAATCCCTTTGAAGTGTGTGATAATGACATTTTTACACACCCTTCTCAGAGCTGAAAGCTTCTAAAATGACTGTGTCAGACAGTAATTACGATGTCAGCTCGGAGTGCAGGTGCTTTCACTTGGCAGACAGAGTAGCCCGTCAGACTCTGGACTGAGTGTGCAACCAATTAGATAAAGTGCTTTTGCTGCCCAAAAATCCTGCAGGCCAGCCCTGCAGTATAAAAGGAGAGGTGAATGAAGCTTGTGGCGAGAGACACAGAGCTAGAAGAGTGAATGAAAGTAATGTGTGTTCTGTTTTCCTTGCAGTGAGGGTGGACTGGTGTGCGGGGTGATGGAGAGTTTAGGCTGTCTCGCAGGGAGATGTGTCTGGAGCTGCCTGGATTACTCTGTCCTTTCAGAGTCTCACAGCAGCAGAGCAGGGAGGGTGGACAGACTGGCTGTCCTTGAGAATACAGCTCACTGATGTCTGAGGTGTTAGTGAGTCGGACTCTGCTAACAAATCCTATTGATTTATGACAGATAGACACTGGTGATCGACTTCAAATTAATTTTTAATGATGCTATATACAAATACACAAACACTTTTCTGTACTTAGCCAAGGGGTATTTTTCATAGTTTGGGTTAATCTCCCCAGTTGGGGTTATGCTTTAGAAATTGCATGTTCAGCTATCACATATAGGTGTAATGTTCACATGTCCACATACTTTTGGCCATGTAGTGTAGAGTAGTTAAGTTGTTAAGTTCTGTGGCTTTAAAAAAGAAGTGAAGTTTAGACAAGTCTCTCCAAAGTTTTATCTTCTAATTGGTGGGTTGAATTTGTCTTCCTGATGGCATAGAAAACATGCCCTGTCCCTCAGTCAGACACACATACACCCATCTCAATGTCATTTTATATTTCCCCATTCAAACATTACCCTGCAATGTCTACAGTTATTCAAATGTGACCAACTATAGCTACTTTAAAAAGAGCTGCCTTTCACTTTTTGACCAGTAGGGTGCACTCATATTTACACTGTAGATGGATAATAGAACATCAGGCTGCGCAATTCTTCATTTCCAGATCCAATTTAACAAGAGCGTGTATTCAGCTGACTCTCGTGTATTAGAGGATATACGTGAGCGTGTGTACTTCTAGTGTTTGAGTGTGCATGCTGGTGAGTGTGTCTGTGTGTGTGTGTGTCTGATAACAGGACACAGTTGTGCTCTCACAGTGTTGAGGAAGGGGGTTTCCTGTTCTTCTCAACATTACACGTCTCTGTTCAGCATCCACGCTGCTATCTGTCATGTAGTTCTTCACACCGAGGCTGCAGCGGTTCGCTCAGCCAGTCAAACACTTCCTCTTACCTCTGCATGCTGAGTGTTGTGCTGATGGGCCTCATCCTGTTCTGACTCAGTTGGGAAAGCACAGCAGGCGAAGCACGGCAGGATACTGAGCTTGGTGTCTGAGGTAATCGGAGTAAGGTTGAATACTAGTCAGTGTGTAAAACTCTCTAACTCAGAGGAAAAAAACGTATGTCTTTCCAGCCACTTCTCAAAGCGACAACATTGCACATTAGGTAATTTTTTTGGTCATTTTTCCTTTATTGACAGTTGCCAGTGAGGAGAGAGATGGGAAACATGGTGAGAAATGAGTGGCTTTTGGTGACACATTTCGGTTCGCCTGAGAGGAAAACACAAAAACTTAACCAGCAAACAAACAATAGTTCTGAAAACACCCTATAATATATATGTCTACTGCAACACATTGTCTTGGTACTTGGGATGATTGTAAAACTTCATTTAATACACAATGTGTAATATTAGCTTTCATCTATAATTATCAGCCTCTGGGGAATATTTGCTACATTACAAACATTTTACATCAATTCTCTCCCATCTTCTGCACTTTTACATCTGTGTGCAGCTACTGTGAGCTGAATGTTGATCTCTTCAACACCGCGGTCAGAGCATGATATCTTAACAAATGGATTTCCCTGAAAGCTTGTTGTTCTTAGAGGACAACAACTGATGATCCCTGACCTTTTCTCTAGCGCCCTTAGGTCAAATTCTCCAACTCTCCTGTGCAGATAGGACACTCCCAAAACAACCTTAACCTTCAACAGTAAATATTTTTCAGGTAATGGATAAATTGGAAATGCAATATGAATTGCTATCTAATTTAAGAGAGCAGAAACAATTGGGGTTCAGCCTATTGGCCCTAAAGGACTGTACAATACTGAACAGCAGCAGGCTTTGTGATTTTATACTGAAGCAAATGATGTGGTTTTGGTCAGCATGATGGGAAATTGAAAAAAAACTGGGTCCAAAGCAGCTGGAGTTAAGCTGTGCAATGTGCTGCACTTCATCTAAGTCACTGAATGCATGAGATAGAAATGTAAAACTTGTTCGCGAGTCCTCTGAGAGTAGCTGTATGTAGCAGTGTGTCTGGCTGTAATGTATATCACAGCTACAGCAGATCCTGTCCAGAGCCACAGCAGCTGGAGTTGGCCTGGTGTGTGATGCTGCTGGCAGGAGATACTCTATCAATGCTCACATTCACTACTGCGTCAACAGCTGGGATATAACATACCATCACAGCAAAGCATAAACTCAACAGTTTTTTTTTTTTTCCAAACATCAGTTTTTTGATTACATTTTCTCCTTTTCATAATCACAAAACCTATTTTCACCTTTTGTCTCCCCCAGGGTTGGAAAAATGATGTCTCTCCACTCATCTGACAGTATGACCTACTGTATATCTCTGTATCCTGTATGAGCTTGCTCCTCTTAATTGAAACTATATTATGTTTAGTCTGAGTAAAACTTAAAACCTATGTTTTTTATGGCTGCAATATTCTAGCAAATGGAAATATTGTACATGTTTTGTGCATCATGGGCTAGTGGCAAGGCTCTAGGGATGTTAATGTCAGTTTGACCACTTTGGTCCAGACTGAGATATATTATATTATATTATATATCATTATTATATATTATTATGATGATGATTATTATTATAGCAAATGATGGTGGTAAGCATTAGACCTGCTGTGCTGAAAGCTGTGATTAATTGACTTCAAAAGACATATTAAGTATCTTAAAACTTTCAAAAATAATTTCTTAGGGTTTGTATAATATAATACTTGCATGTGTGTCAGGCACTCAAGCTGATGGCATTAAAATTTCATTGAAATGTTAGTTTTTTAATTTCCTTTAAGTTCATCTTATCGGTTCTCTTGGTATGTGAGGGATCTATTCAGCTGAACTTCACCTATTTAATTTCTTGGCCTCCTATGTCTGTTTTTCCCTCAGTTGTCTTGGGAAGAGCCAGACTCAGACTCAGAGCAGATAATAGGCTAAACTTGCCTTCGGGGAAATGCACAGGAAATCACACAAACACTGCTAACATTTACACATGTGATTTGCAGCACTCTAATCTGTGGGACAGTTTCAGTTTTCAGCGAGGACAGCCTACGTGAGTCGAGATTGAATCATTCCATTTTCCCACCAAGTCAGACCTCTGCTCTACATTTTTCAAATCGCTCCCTCTCACGCCCCCTCCTCCCTCCATCTGTTTCTAATCAACACTCAAGTGTAGCTCGGTGCCAAGACCGAGCCACACTTCTCCCTGAAGAGTCAACTCACACACTGAGAGAAATTATGAAGCAGTCTGTAAACTGGACAGTGAGAGTAACAGCATCCCACAGGGGAGCTGCATCTAGAAAACAAGCACGGCAGTTGTATTTGTTGTTAAGGTGATTTTGAGGAAATTACAGAAGAAGCACCACAAGACATTTATCTAAATGTTTACTCCTTTGGATGCTTTAATGGATTTGGTTGTACATTTAAAGTATTCAGTTGCACAGGAAAAGGATAGTTAAATGTCTAAACACTCGCCACTGATATTGATACAGTCAAGTCCTTAAGGGCTAGGTGTATAGTGTCACCTTGTGATAGATCTGTTCACTGCAGACATTTTGACTCATCGCCGCAGGAAAAGCACAGGTGGAGCCAAAAACAATAAAGATGGCTTCATTCCATTTGGGAGTACTAGTGAGCCATGTCCACAAGCCAGAATGCAGAGTACTGGCGTCCTGGATTTGGCATTCTTCACTCAAATGTAACCTACATTGACCTTTTGCTAAGTCCCGCCCCCTTGGTTACATCTGTCAAGCTTTCACACCCAGTGTATCAATCTACACTGTTTTCAGCAGTATCAGTCAGACACATTCCAGAGGAAAAATATCAGGGAGAAGTAGACAGAAAGGACTACAGTATACTTTTGAGGTGGTAAATAAAGGCTGTGCCCATATCGTCAGTGCTGGTGAACAGTGGCAAACCTCATAAAAGAGGAGCCCTTTGTTTTTGGATAGCGAAACATGAACTGTCAGGAGGTTTACCACATACTCTGAGTTAACTTACCCAGGTCTGTCACTAAACTATGTATCTGGAATACCTCCACTATACATTGTCATATCAAAAAAAATATTAGAATAATGATTTATCTACTCAAGAGTCCATAATACAGTTTAATGATGAGCATAGAAGACAGATGAAGATTTGGTATCGCAAAGACGTGAGCGTCCATCAGCTACTCATCTGTCAAGATAGCTGTAGGAGAAAACAAGTACAACCCTAGAAACAGTTTGAGTCACCAGGTAAATGAACATAACTGAGTTTAGTTTCTTTTTTTTATTATACAAAATTCATTCCATTTACATTTAAAACATTAAGTATAAGTAATTGCTAAAAGTATTTCATACAAGTTTATTTCAGTTACAGTTAAAAGCTAAATTAAAACACAAGGGATTTAATGGGAATTAAAGTTTGAAGTTGCTGGAAGTCTATATTTTGATTAACCATGTTACTTCATCATTGTCATCACCTTTATTCAAACCTCAGAAACGCACTGAGGGAGTCAGATCACCTGTCTTTGATGATGTGTGGTTGGAAGTTGGACAACATGCTAACCACATACCATTTCTGATTTATGTGTCCAAGACAGGAAATTTGGATTCTCCCAGAAACAATCTTAAACTTTTTAATATTATATAAATTTTTTTTGGTCATCTCAACATCTGCATGAGCCATCTGACGGTTGGACCAGGCAAAAGGTTGAATGTTCAGTTTGAGTCCACTTCTTTTCAAACCCTTGTCAGTCATTAATCCATCTCCAACTTTAAGGTAGACACACTGAATTCAACCCTGCTGTATCTTTATGATATTACACTCATTAAAGATCTCTTTGTCGATCCAGTGAAGAGGGCTGACACAAACATAACTGCACTTCATGGGTCACAGGGAACTGGAGAGTTGGTATTCTTAGGTCTGACTCTGCAGCAGTAATGAGCTGGGCCCCTAGCTTCAGTTCTGTGCAGTTCAGTATTGCAAATGTATTTGATAAGTCCTGTTTAAAGTTAGCAGGCATGTTCTGTTAAATCACATCTCTGTGTGGACAAATGGACAGTTGGACAAGTCTGTCATACAAACCCGGGAGTTTATGAGGCTGCTGACATTCTGTAAACGAATGTGAAACAAAATGCTAAATCTTAGTGGTCTACATTTTGTCCCAGTTGCATTAGCATGAGTAAAAACTGACTACTCAAGAGCATTTTTTGGGTCTCGATGTATGCCATTTTGTATGTGAGAGGAATCTGTGTTTGTGGGGCAGTGGGATCATTTGGCATTTGCAGCAATTCACACAAGCTGTTACAATGATCGTAGGTAAATCCAGAGCTGTAGAGGAAGTAACCAGGCACATGACTTTGGACTTCAGGTTTAGCATCTCCTGCTTCTCTTCTGCTAGTCTCTCCTTTAGAGTTTTTAATTTTCAAATTTCAAACTCAGAGCAAGTATTAGCCATCCTAGAAGAAGAAGCCCTATGGCTTTGTTTTGCTGGGGCTCAACTGAACTGAAGAAGCTTCGTAGATGAGAAGTGAAGAATCTACAACCAAGTCCAGTTTCTGTTGATTCAACCCTTACTTGAATACCATGACCTGGATGACTGAGAACCTTCACAGACACTTGCTTGTTTGAAGCAAACTGAGGCTTTAATAAGACCAATGTTGGTCAGTCCAACACTTTGGTCCACAGCTAATCATCTTGACAAGTACTGGCCAGATTGCTTTGAACATTCCACATTGATTTAAATAATTAAATAATTATTATTAGAAATTATTAAAACTTCATATCTTATGTCAAACATTTATTTACTGTTTGAAAGTTTGAAAGAGCTTCATCTACCAGTAAGTGTGTACCATCATGCAGGAAGGCGTTTGTTGTTATAGAGGTTATAGTTTTCTCTGGTATGTGTGGAGAGTGTAAGGAGACACCGCAGGCCGAGGGGAGAGGGCTGACCTGCTGGACCCCCTGACCTCCCAGCTCTCTCCGGAGAGGCGGCCATGCCTCTCTCCTTCTGCCCCGATCTGGAGGTGAAATTAAGCTGCAGCATGCATGAGTCAGGAGCTATTTGCTTTCAAAATAAGTTTGATTTGTGATTAAATCGTTGCCTTTGCTGTTGGGTAACCCAAAAACTAGTCCCCTGGAAGTTGGTCTGTAAGCTGTGGTGGAGGTTTACAATGGACAGGTTTACCATTCAGCTTTGTTTTCTCCAACTAACCTAGAGGTTTTGTTCAGTCCTGTTTCTTGTGTTTTATGTCCTGTCAGACTTCTTTTAGTGATGTCAGTGTGTTCCCAAATCTCAGGATTACTTTGAAAAGTTACTATACTGTTGTTACTGTAAGTTACTGTTGAATATTATTATATCCTATTAATAATAGGAATATTGGCCAAAACTACAAAAAATAAGACTTGTAGTACACTTGAATTATGCCTTTTATGACCATATAAACAATTTTATTATCCAAAATTTTGTCAGTCAATTAACAGAAAAATAAAGTGTAGGTGGTTGTGGCAAAGCCTTGCCGGACTGTATTAAGTGGGATCTTGTGTTGCTCACACTGCAGCCCTGCAGATGGATTTCTCCCTGTTGCTTTTGGCTCAGAGGGCAGTGTTGCACTGTGCCATGTCTGCTGTATCACTCAGCTGCCAGACCCAGCAGTGGCCTTTGATCACATGAATGGCCTTAGCTGAATAGGTTGGCAAAGCAGACCACCCTGGACAAACTCAACTCTGCAGATAAGTTAAGAATACAGTGCTGCTGCTGCTGCTGCAGTGAAACCTCCTCGATCACTGAATACGACCCTGGCCTGCGAGTGATCTCTGGTGTTTATACTCTGCCTGTGCTGGGAATACCAATGTGCACTGGGCCAAACATGGAGAAGGAAAAGTCCTCTCCGTCTCACTGAGCTGGTGAAGTAAACAGATTGTGGTTCAGCAAAGCCTAACATCAGCTTTCTGGTGGTTAGTGCCTCCCTGTGCCGTTTACTTTCCATGAAAGTGTTTTGTAAAGGTTGCAATCGGGCACAGTTGCTCCCAAGACAGCAATTAACTTTGTTATGTTACCAGTCTTTTCATAAGCAGGTAATGTAAGGGTATAGAGACTAAATAAAGCAGGACGGTGCTTTCATTGGCTAAAAGCAAGGTGACAATGTTGTTGTTTTTTTGATTTGCAAGACAAAAATAATTTAATAATTTTGTGTTCCTCTGCATCTAATTTGGACCTTTTTAGTGTTTAAAATTAAAACTGGATACAAAAAAAAATCTTTTGACAGTTCACTAGCTGGGGGTTGACATAATAAGCCTTTGTTTAGTCCTGTCTTTGATTTTAGCAATCCATGCATTACACCGTGATGTTACGCAAATCCAGGGTCAAGGTGCAGTGCTGAGGTTACATGAATACCCATTACTGGGAGTTTTGACATTCTGGTCAGTTGCCACCACCACAGCAGTGAATGCTAACAATTCCTTCCCCTTTCTACTGTAAAATGTCAGACAAACCCAACATACTGAGTGTGCAGGGGCTGCTTATAGGTGTGTGTCCATCCACCTGTTTTTATGCATTGTCAGTTTGCTCATAAAAAAAGGAATGTAGGAATGCCAGAATTTTTTTATTAAAAATATTGCTAAAAAGTTTCTACACTTGTCTGAAGTCAAAAAGTTCATGTGGAATGAGGAGACTGTAACCTCCCTCAGATTAATACATGACATAAACAGAAATGCCATAGTTCCAACATGTTTTATCAGTGTTGTTAAGGGACAGACATCTTGAACAACTAATGGGACATAACCAAGGCTGTGTGTTTGGGATTGATGAAAGTGGAGGAAACGTCTTACACCCTAACCCCAGAGGCTTGAAGATTCAATGCTGGACAAAAACGGTCTTATCCTCTTTGCAAATTGGAAAAATAGCTGCAGTAACATTATATATCTTATATAAGATCATATCTGATTTTGATTTTAACCCTGGTTCTGTTCAGAATAGTAAACATAGAGCTTCCTGAGGCCTTGTTTTGCTCTTGTGTCGATGACATCTCTGCCATACATAACAGGAATGTGACAACCTGTTTATTAGTCACTTGAGACATATAACTTCCACATGGTCCAACGGGAAAGCGCGACATAACTTGGACGTATTTGGAACTGCTTACAACACGGTCTTTGTGGAGAAGTCACAACTGTCTGTGGAGCCATGTGACATGTCTGCTTAAAGGCATTAGTTTCAGCATGAGCAAAAACAACATTTAAGTGGCCTTCATAGTATCCAGCAAGTCAGATCCTCAGGAACTACTGTTTTTAGTCTCTGACAATATGTCCTTTGTGCTGGAAGTGTCACACTCACGCTCTTCCTGTTAAGAGCCTCACACAATATCCATAAATTTAGCAGCCTTTGATGGTCTGACCTTGGAAAACAAACATAAAGCTCATGTCTGGGGCTGCGAGGTGGAGCTGGGCCAGGACATCAGAGCAGCTGTTTCTTTCCTGCCTGCGGAGTGCAGAGTGAGTGTTGAGGCTGTGGACCCTTTGCCCACCCTGGCCGAACAGAGGGGAAGGGGAGGGTGAGAGCAGAGGGAGGGGTGCTGCCTGTTGAGCCCAAGGTGAAAGGGTGCCACGGTCCTGCAAATGGAGATGGGGAGCTAACACTCAATCTTTGCCACTCAGGGGAGAGATATGCAGCCTGGATGGGTGCACTGTCTGCTGTCGAGCCTGCCTTCTGCTCAACAGACAGAAGCCCTCTGTTGCTCATTTGCCTCTCTGTCTGTCCTTCTTTCTCTCTCTCCCCCTCTCGTTCTTTCTCTCAGTTTCCAGCCTTCCCATCTGTATGTGATTTAGGCACAGGCTCAGGGGAGAGGCAAGTCCGCTAGGGGAGAGGAATCAGGGCAGGGAGGGAGGGAGAGAAAGGGAGGAAGTCCACACAAGTTTGTTTTACAGGACTCAGCCCGGGCCGGGACTAGGCGCAGTGCCGCATCTGGAGGTCGGAGCATTGGAAAAGTGAAGCCAACGGGTGCAGCAGAGCAAGAGGAGCTGCCCAGAGACTTTGCTACAGCCAGAAGACACTGACAGAGTCACAGGCAGAGAGGGGGGATCAGTGCTCCACTGGGCAAACACACAAATATGGCTGCTAAATCTCTGTCCTGCCTCTGCCTTCTCTGCATCCTCTCAGGGATTGTCTATCCAGCTTCTGCCGCCAGGCTCGGGGAACAGCAACAGTCGCTGCTCAAAGTAAGGCAGATTTGGTTTTTATCACTTTTTTTTGGCTTGTAAACTGTGCATCACAGCAGAGCTATGTTTAGGTTCTGACTTTTTCTGAGACAGATGAACACAAACGTTGAGGCGAAAGTTGTAGAGGATGAGGCAGGTTTGTTAGTGTTTTGGGAGGAATTAGTTGTGGCTGTCTGGAGAGCTCTCTTGGGACTTCTATGTGACTGTCTGGGCTTCACAATGGCCCTGCTCTGTGTTCAAGCATGTGTGTGTTTGTGTCATCAGAGATACCCCAAGGCTAAAGCTCACATGGGCTCTGAGTTACTGTCTCCACCACTGTCATGCCCTTCCCACCCCTCCCTGACAGTTCCCTAATGGAAACCAGCTGCCAAATGTTGAGCAACACCATAGAGAGAGAGGGAGAGAGCACAATAGACAGTAAGGGCATGAGAAGCCATACAGGACTACTGGCCAATGTTTCCTTGGCTTTGGTCGAAGGATGCAGGCTCAGAGGCCAAACTTTCAACTCTGCAGAAAGTTTTCATTAAAATCCGGAGTTCATCTGTTTTGATCTATTTTCATTATCAAACCCAATTTTGGTACTATTTATGGCAAGTAATGTTTCTGCAATCACCATTCAATGCATTCTGCAATCGCCTCCCAATATAGTAGTTTGATAGGTTGATGGTTTCCCACAAGGTTAAGATCAGCGCAAAAGATTCTCAGGAAACAATGCATGCATGTTTTGGACAAGATGCATAAGAGAAGAGCCAGTGCTTGCACACAGTTCACGTAACGCAGACAGCAACATTTGATCATGGTTTCAGCATTGCTATGTCATTCAAGACAGTTAACTCATTGTCTGTTAATTGTTGACTTTTGTCTTTTTAATTAAAGCAGAATCACTTGATGCTCTCAGCTTACTGTTTGTTTGTCTGCACGTGAAACAGATACACCAGTTGGTCTTCTTCTGTTCGTTTCTCAAGGCTTGTTTGTTGCTCCCAGTGGTCGATACAAGTGGAATTTTTGAACGAACTTTGGGAGGTGTGTTATTGAAATGCACTCGTTGCCACCAGGAGTATTCACATGTGTCAACCAGGACTCAAATAGTCAAAATGTATAACTTTTATAAACCTCAGTGACGTGAATGAGAGTCCCATTTCTGCATCAAACCCAATATTTCTAGAAAGTCTACATTGTATATTCTGTAGATACTGGATAATTCCACACCTCAAGATTTTTGTCAATATGGAAAGTAGTGAATCCTTAACGTAGCAGTGCAGAAAGTAAGGGTGTGGAGGTGGAAATGGTGGATGGTTGTGTAGCACACTGAGTTGCCTAATGCTACTGTAACCATATTTTATTTGCCATAACCACAGTCTTTCCTTAACCATACCCATACCATGGCTGCATACAAAGATTTTGTAGAAAGTAAGAATTGTAAAATTGCATTGGATGTAAAAAAAAAAAAAATTCTCATTGAACCTTTCTGGGGTTTTGCAGAGTCAACCAATATTGACATTCTTGTCAAGCAATAAGGTTGTTATCATCCACTCAGTCTGAGCGAAACCATTCTGAATACTTTACTTTAGATCAACGTCTTGTTCTGCAGATTGTGTGATGTGATGAGTCCTAATGAACCAATGCACGTTCACAAAAAAACTACTAAAATTGTCTCTTTATCTACAATGAGATTGACTGGTTGAAAGACGTTTTTTACAGTTTTGATGTCATCTTGTCATCACTGCTGTTCATCCCTGTGTACTGTACATGTGCTAGCTGCCTGCAGCTTCAGATAAGTAGAACAAGATGTCAGGCTATAAACTGTAACTTTATCCTTTCACAGAAATGTTCTGTTACACTGCGACTGTCATTATGTGGTTGCTTTGGGGTTGTGTCCATTTGCCCAATAGAACTGAACTGGGGAGCCATGATTTTTGGCCAAGTGGCTATACATTGACTTTGTTCAGAGCTGATTGGTATGAAGAAACATCCTGGGAAAATGGCCTGGAGGTCAAAAAAACCCACGGAATATGGAGGGTTTCAATCCTCAAACTTGGCAATGTTAACCCAGTGCAATTTAAACATCTATTCCCAATTTATTTTTTGTTGTACGTGTTTATTTCTCAGTGTCTGAGTATTCTGACCTGAGGGTCCCCGGAGAGGAGGCCTCGCCCCTGCAGCCAGACTGTCTGTGCACAGTTATTGAGTTACCATGAGAGTCTCATGACCCCGGATCTGTAGCATCCTGAGGATGTTAGGAGGAGTTAGCATGGCTAAATCCAGTGTCTGAACCCCTCTTCAAGGGCAATATAAGTACAGCAGCCAGCTCCACTTGGGAGGCAAAGCAGGAATGAGATTCAGCCTTCAGGCTTTAATATTTAATCCACCTAATTCTCCCACTCTGTGAAAAGACAGATGTACTGTACATAAAAACACACAGAACACAAACGAAGGACCAGTCATATTTTAAAGTTATCTTTTCAAAACAACATTCTAGAGATCCAACCCTTTGTCATAAAGGCTTCCCACCCTTGCACACACAGCAGAGAAAGGGCATGGCCACAGTTTTGGAACTACATGACCAGAGAGTGTGTTGACTTTGGACAGCATTCATCTGTAGTGACAGATCCTGTTTTTGAGCTTAAAACCAGTTCCATTTGTTTGGCCCTGTACGGCAGAGATAGAGCCTGATGGTCTATCCTGTGAGCCTTCAGTTAACACACAGGAAATACGCTGAAAAATACTGCAACAGCAGAGCAGAGCATTGGAAAAGAGGCTATATAACATGCTGAATGACATCTTTGTTCTTCACTGTAGTGGGCACAGTGGGACGGCTGCAGAAATAGTTCACATTACTGAATATGCTCATAGTTGGCAGAAGGTTGCAAATGTCAATTGTTTTAATTTACATGATACTTAATTTAAGAGACAACCATGTTTTAAATTCCTATGCAGACGTTTTAAACTTCAGATTCGGTATTACGGGACTACGTCCAAGAGAAGTTTGTCTTACATGCATAGTTTAAGATTTGGGGAGATACACTTACTTGCTGTCTTTCTGAGAGTAAGATGAAAAGATTGATATCAGCTTTGTGTCTGTGTAAGAACTGAGCTAGAGTTTGGACTGGCTAGACGAGCTTAAAAACTGAGGAAACAGCTGGCTCGGCTCTGTCCAAAGGTCAAACTATGGCTACTAACGACTCTGACGTTCATTAAGGAGCATGTTGAATCTTGTTTGGTTAATCCATTCTTTCTCAAACTGAGACCATGGCAGGATGTTTGATTAAAGGGGGGATATAAAGAAACAATAGTATTTTCAGCGAGTACATCAAGATTCAGGTTAACAAAACAGATAAACGGCAACAGGCAATGCGATTCAGACATGCTTGTCAAAATCAAAATATGATGAATCAAGATGTGCCTTTTTTGTGAAAATGTCAGTTTGGGAATGATTCATTTTGCTATTGATTTTCTAAATGGTGTCAACATTTATGGCTAATGTATTAGTAAATAATTGCCTATTTACACATACAGAAGGTGCAGATCAACATTAGCATTGATTTGAAGTCGTATTTCTGGATACCAAGAGTCAATATTCACTCCTTTTAGCTCCATTTTAGACTCTACAACTTTGTCTTTCTGCTGTTTGGTGCTGGACAGCAATCAGCAATGGGAAGTATCAGATGCATGGACAAACTGTAGAGGTGTGTATTTCTAACTTTAAATGGATGACTTTTTAACCCCCACGTCCTGACTCCAGTTTCATAGCTAATGACAGACATGGGAGTGGTATCATTCTTCTCATCTCACGCTCAGAATGAAAGCGACTGAAGCCATTTCCCAAAATGTTGAACTTATTCCTATTAGGTCTGGAGCTTAAATTACAAATGCAAATGATTACAACAAGTCTTCCAAACATGGGCAGGAAAAATGTTATTCCACAAGCTGTTGGGTTGTATACTTGAGATGCATTCCTCTCATTTTAGAGGAGTCTAACGAGTCCATGTCCTACCTCAAGACCATCTGTTGCATCTCCCTCTAACCCCCTGCCTGCCTTTCCCAGTGTATACACGCTGCAGCTGTTTGACCCATCACCGACTGTCACACAGATAAGAGTCCTGAACCATTTCAAAACTCTTTCAAGTGGCTTCACAAATGGTAAATAGTTCAGAATCTCAGTGGTTTTCCCATACATTTAATGGCTTGGACTCCCATTTGGACTACCATACCATTTGCATCACTAGTTGCATTTTGAGGATGTGTTTACTTGTAAGATGTTTATATGGTAATGAAGGATGGGTCTGGAATATGTGCGCTGTGGGTCAGGGAAGCCACAGGAAAAAGGGTCTGCAAGAAGAATCAGTGCTGCTGTTCACAGGATGTTTCACATTAACCAGCTAGAGAAGCATGTCTTTGTCTCACAGCCCATCTGTGAATAAATCAAAGGAAAATGTGAATCATAGTCTAAGTAAGCATGCAGTACTGTATGTCTGTGGAATGTTCCATCTTCTGGCTGATCTGGATGCGCAGTGTTAATGTCCGGTTGACTGAGTGGAACAAGGAGGTCAAACTATGGACTTGTTACAGACTGCTGCACACAAAGTGCTATTGTACGCCTCATTGAATGGTGCTGCTTCAAATGTTCAAAGATGTTCAAAGGGCTGTGGGCTGTGTGTGTGTGTCTGGGTTGGTGTTGGTGGGGGGCGTGGGGTGGGGCACAGCTCTGAAACCCTTGTGAACAAACATCACACAGGATGCAGGTTTTAAAATGACGTTCGGTAAATGGGGGGAAACTGCTGCAATTCAGAAGAATTTCCTCGCAACTCAACTGGTGAAGTCTCAAGAATCCATCTTTTTTGCCTGAAACTGATGGAAAATGATAGTTATTCAGGTGTATTAGGGGCACATCAACATATATTAACTTAAACTTAAACATTTTTCTATTCAGTGTTGCCTTATCAGCTACAATACCTTTCAGACATGGACCATTAGCCATTCAGTTCTCAAGCCTATTTAAATTGAAAATAAAATCTGAATCTGTAGCAATACAGAGCTGTATAATGGTGGAAAAAACAAAAGCAAAAGATTACAAAAATAAGTGGAGGTTTGGCCTTGACTTAAATCAGGATCAGAAACATGATCGGCACATGCCTACTTTCAACTGAGCTCTTTACCTTTCCAACAACACTCAATTTATACATGGGCTCAGGGACCCCCTGACCCTTTGGGACCCTGGGCCTGTGTCTGGTGGGCCCAATGGGTAATCAGTGCTTGCAGAGTTATCTTTGTCATTCATTTTTCGAGCTGACAATTGCAATGTGAAGGGTTGAAGAGTAATTAAGTTTTGGAGAATAGCAGATTCATTTGAGTGGCAATAGTTTATATTGTGAATATTCACTTTGATCATGAGGATTATTTCCTGGTGCTTAGCTCAGGACTGGCTCAGGAACAGTTACTGTTGTAAGCCCACTAAGACATTGTATGTGACTTTGAACGATACAAATAAACATTAATTACCTTGATTTTTGTCCAGTTTCTAAAGAAGACAGTTAATGCAGTGAGTTGTAATGTAATGTAATGCTGTGAGTAAATGCAAATTTTTTGTACACAGATTATACAAAATTACTATTGGACGAGGCCCGTGTGTTACTCTGCAGATGAGAGTAAACCCTAGTTGAAGTGATTCCTGGTATCTTCTGTCTCAGTTAGTCACTGAATGATTGGCTATATGGTCTGTAGCCAGAAGGTCTAGCTTTCACTGCAGTATTTTTGGAGTGGGACCTAATCATGGTGATGATGGTTGGTCAGCGGGTCAGTCAAACAGTCCCACTGTTTAACAACCTATCCAAGAACACAGTATAATTAGTATCATTATTATTAAAGATGTACAAGCCAAATTGCCATGTGTGGATATTAAGATATCTCAGATGTCTCGTAAAGAGTTCAGGAAACCCCTGACCTTTTCTCCATTGCCAGTATCAGGCCACATGTTCCAGTCATCCTGCTGAAATATCATGATCAAATAGGCAGATTGCCATGACCTTTACTGCCACCCTTAGAAGAAAAATACCAGGTTTTCACAGAACAACAAGCCAAAAACATGCTAAAGATTTTCAGTCCCTGTTTTCAAAGGGCCAGTCTTCTCAACATTAGTATATTTACTGAGAAAGTTGGGAAACAGAATGCAAATGCAAAGAGTCCATGTGGCTTAGAAGACTTCAAACTGTATACATAAACTATTGTTTCACTTCAGTAAGAATTTGAATTTCTGTTCCTGCTGCAGGTGTGTGCAAAGGGATTTTTCCTGAGCGAGCAAAACTTATGCCTACCATGTAACTGCAAGGGCCACGCAGATTACTGTGATGACATCACTGGAGTTTGTAGAGTAAGTGTTCCCACATTGATTATCATTGACTGAAGTATCAGAGTGAACCAGTCCATTTAATTCATTATTTGATGACCATAACATCGTCAGGAGCATGCTGCCATCAGTTGTAATATTCTCCCTTTCAGAACTGCAAGGACCACAGTACAGGTGATTTCTGTGAAATGTGTGAAGATGGATATATGCTGGCCCCCAGCCTGGATGGGCGCCACACCTGCCGGCCCTGCGCCTGCCCCCTCTCCGTCCCCTCCAATAAGTACGCCAGTCCATTCTTGTTTCTGCAGCCACAAGCCTGAGTGTTGGTAGGCAGTGGGTAATGTCTGAAATACTTTCCCCTGTGTGTCCGGCCAGCTTTGCAGTGCACTGTGACAGGGGAGGTGCCATTCTGCGGTGTAAGTGTCAAGAAGGCTACGCTGGACATTTCTGCGAGAGGTCAGTGCTGAGACCAATCGAGTTATATGAATCAAATGTAAGCAATGATGCTCTCTGCACACGTTCAATAAAAACTACAGATCACTGACTGAGGTGGGCAGAACTTCATGATTATACAACAAGCTGTCCAAGATATCAGCGCAAGGGACTGTACAATGTCTGCAACATGTATCTACGCAGCAACTATCGTATCTTCTATCAGCATTTAAACTACAACAGCATCTTTTTATTTTTCAAAAGTTGTAATAGAATCCAACAACTAAACAGATGAATTGTAACACAAAACCAATGCATCTCAAACAGCTAATTGTGTGTCCATTTTGTTATTTGGTGGTATAACACACTTAAAGTTGGGGCCAAACCTGGAAACTAGCTGAAACCTACAAAGACTGGCCAACCCACACACAACCTATTTAAAGTAATTGGGGAAAGGGAAATTCATTAAAAGACTTTATGCATCAAAAATCAAAGAGAGTATCTGAAGAGGGACTTCTCCTTAACTTGTTCAATGTAACAAGCAGTGATTCTGTCCCATCCAGGTGTGCTCCAGGTTACTATGGCAACCCGATGGCGATTGGTAATTCCTGTAAGAGATGCGACTGTAACGGCAACTCTGACCCTAATCTGATCTTCAACGAGTGCCACAATGTGACGGGCCACTGCCAGCACTGCTGGGGAAACACCGCCGGAGCCAACTGCGAGAGGTGTGCACCGGGTTTCTACGGAGACGCCATCACCACCAAGAACTGCCAAGGTGGGAACAAGTGAATTCCTCTATCTTAATCTTCATTTAAGAGACATTTCATCCATACTTAAAAGAGTCAAGGTTAAGAAGAGCTTCCATGTTCAAAGGTTATCCTTGAGTGAAGGTATTGTTGTTGCTTAATGACACCTGAACAGTTCAACTTGTGCACCTTAAGCCCGCAACAAAGCCGGATGTCTAATGAAGGCAGGAGAATTCATCGAGTTTGCTGACACAGCTGCTCTGGCAGACTGCTGAACATTCCTCTCATACACCAGTGACAGCAGTTCAGCAGGAGAGTACACGATGACCTGAGATATTATGTCACACTGGGTTGGAGTCAGCTTTGATGAATTATCTGTTTTTACTACATATTTATTTCATCTCAGTGATATCAAAATGATTTTATATACGCAGCAAACACTTTTCACTGTTATCTACTTTATGCACATAAGTCCTCCTATAGCTGTCTGTGGAAAAACTAGACAAGGTCACAATTCAGGATCAAGGATTACCAAATGCCTTTCGAGGCCCTCCAAGTCCAAAAATAACCCTTTCTGCCGTGTTTGTGATGTCATTTGACCTCTAATGTTCTCATCATTGCATGTGTCCTGTGTCTGTGGCAGAGTGCGAGTGCAATAAATGTGGCACCTCTTCATGCGACGACAGAACTGGAGTGTGTCACTGCAAACCGGGTGTCACCGGACGACTCTGCGACCAGTGTGAGGTGAGACCAACATGTGACTCTGTTCAGTCCGACTAGTATTTCCCCTGGGAGAATCAGGAATTCCATATGAAGCAGGGTTAAAGGACAATTCAATCATTCAAAAATTCAAATGTACTACAACCTCTTTTTTTATGGTTTTGCCGTTCCTATCTGTAATAGTAGCATGATGGGACAAGAAGCACGATCAGTCAGACAATCAGAGGGTTGAAGTGTAAAGAGCTGAAAGGAGTTGAGGTGTAAATTTAAGTGCAAGCATTGAAAGATGTTGACACTGTGTATCAGTTGAAGGCCAGTCACTCTCACAGTCAAAGTGCTGAAAACAGTTGAAGTGTCAGTTGAGATGCAGTGCCTGAAAACAGTCCACTGAAGAAGAAAAGATGAAAGCAATTATAAAGTCAGTTGACAAAGCAGTTGAAGGGTTGGTTAAAGCTGAAGCAATGAAAGCAGTTGAAGTTTCAGTTGAAGAGGAAGTGCTTGAGATAGTTGCAGTGTATGCACACTAACAGTTAATATGCAAGCATTTACTGCACGTCATTTGCAGTGTAAGAGCCGAAAGTAGTTGTAGTAGTAGTAACTGTCACCTCACAGTTTTCCTGTGCATTTACCAACATTTCAGGTCTGCTTGATTGAGTTCTATCTCCAAATAAATGTGGTTTAGATAATTTGGTTGAACTGCAACTATTATACTACCGGCTATAATTGATAGAAATTATAGCCAAAGCTACCAAAATACAATAGACTGGAACTATCCTTTAAATGATGCACAATAATATGATTCAAAATGAACTTGAACAGCCACAAACTGGGTTCTAACAATGTTCTTCATTCATGTAATCTAGGAGGGCTACTCGGGTTTCTCCAGCTGTCAGGGCTGCCGGAGGTGTGAATGTGGGCCAGCTTCCATTCGCTCCACCTGCCATCCTCTCACCCACAGCTGTCCATGCCGTCCAGGAGCTGGAGGTCGATACTGCGAGCGCTGCCTCCCAGGCTACTGGGACTACAGCTCCTCCGGCTGCCAGAGTAAGTCATCTGTCCATCATACGACATGTCAAACGTTCTCTCGGGCTCGCCCACAATTTCACGAAAACATTCAATGCATAGATAGCACTTTCCCAGAGGAAGAGGCTGTGCTGAGTGCTCACGTTCCCACACCCACTACCACAGTAGTGTACATGATGTCAGAGAAGCATCTGCTGAGAGCTGTGACCCTGTGACTGGAGACTCTCTGCGGAGAGCTAGATGACATCACCGCGCAGCCGAAATCCACACACACACAGCTGCTAAAACCATCAGTCCCACACAAGAGAGGCCACAAGACAGATGTGCAGGCCTCAAGCCAAAACACCATCTGTGGGTCTTGATATATATTTGATAACTGCACTGACCTGTTTCCAGCTTATCAATAATTTAGTCTGATGTGCAGAACTTTTCATCTTACGCTGTATGATGAATAGAATCTGTTTTGTGTTTTTTCTTGCAGAGTGTGACTGTGAGAGCGGCCACTGTGATATGCATACAGGAGAGTGTCTGCCAGAGGCTGCAACAGTCAACCTGTGCAACATCAGTAAGTGGACTTAACAGCTGTAGCAGAGACTGCACTATGGTAGAGTGACCTTTTAAAAGAACAAAGAGGACTTGTTTGAAAGTATAGCGTAATACAGTTCACTTGTAATGCTATAAACCGCTTATCTTCCTTAGGTTGTGATGAGTGCATTTGGCATCTGATTGGGGACTTGCGGCAGTCGAATAAGACACTGGACCAGCTGAAAGTCGGAGTGCTGAACATCTCCACCGGCGCCGCTGCCAACGACAGGCTCAAATACTACAACTACACTGCTCATCGACTGCATGTACATACACACATAAACGGATTACGCAGATGTAAATGCAAAACAAATGGAATAACTAAATTGAATTAAGCATTAAGCATTGCAGGCTAAGATGACGTTCTTGAAATTCTTGAAATGCAGTGAACATCACAGATTTATGTTTTATTTTTCATTTACATGTTCTTCAAGTACATTGAGCTTTTAAGCATTTCAAATCCTTTATAATGTGGTTTAATTAATTAATTTGCTTTGATCATAGACTCAGTTTCAAGGTTGGAAAAACAAGTCCTCTGCGATGAAGGCCCAGGCTGGGGAGCTGGAGGAGGCCACAGAAGCTGTCGTGGTGGACATGAAACAGCTGGGAGAATCGGTCAGCGAAGCCACCATCTTTCATTTCATGCACATTAACCGTTTGAGGGAAGGCATTAGAAGTTTGAGCCAATATTTTTCCCCATAGAATTACATCATGCATCATTGCTTTGTGCATCCCAGCATTCAGATAAAACTTGTACACTCTGAAGTCTCAAGCTGCTTTGTTGTACATCCATGTGCTTCTAATCCTATACATTATTTTCACTGCTGGGATTTGACAACATAACACAGTCCACAAAGTAACACCTGGCATGTTCCAGTTATTTAGCCTTCATCTCCAGTCTAATCTATGTACAAGACACCTGAGAGTTCCAGCTTGGTCTTTAGTGGTGAGCCACTGATCAATGTCATTGATTAGTTTTTGTGGTGGTTTTCCAGGAGAGCGTGGTGAAGACTCTGGGGAGCAAGTTGGATAACGACACACTAGAGACCTTCACCCTGGCTGAGCAGCTCAGCACCAACCTCACTGATCTCAATGTGCGCATTGAAGGTACCAAACAGCTCTGCTCAAGTATAACTGACTCTTTTGTCCCATCAATGTCTCATGTGAAATCATCATCAAGTTGTCCTACAGAAAATAAATATCACTGACCAGTGTTTGGGAGTCTAAGTCTACTCTTACAATCTGGTTGACTTGTGTATTTTGGTTCCAAACTCATAATTGCGTTTTCATGTTTGTCCACAGAGATGATCCATGACTGGGAGCTGTACAGTGTTCACCAGGATGTGGATCCAGATGTGGTCAGGCGGAACACTGAGGCAGCCCAGGGAATGGTGACCTGGATGAGGAAACTGGATCTGTCCCCACAAGAGCCCATCGCCACTGACGAGTCGAGTGAAGCCCATGATTGTAAGGACATATACAGCAATTCACAAAACACGAGTGCAAACAGACATGCTTGACATAGTGATTATTTGTTGTTATCCTCATTGTCATAATTTTGTTATGGGAAGACTTAGCACTCAAGAAACTGTATGCAAATTACTTCCAAATTACTTTTTAATTTTTTACCATTATAGTGGAGAGTGAACATTAGAAGAAACATAACATCATATTCAAGGCTTACATGTTTCCAGTTTGTTTCCAGAAACTGTGCATATGAGGAAAACAGACTGGTGACCTTCAACTGATGTAACTTTTTCTGAACTTCTAGATTTTGGTCAGATGGTCTACAGTAGCAAATCCTGAGTCACTCAAATGTGACACTAATGATGATACTGATAAGTAATGGCTCACGTTTCTGATTGTGCTTCCAGTGCTGAGGCGTATCCGTCAGTTGGAGAAGAAGTTGATGGTCACAGACGGCCGCCTCCCACCTGTCAGGGAGGTCCTGTCCCGCTTCTCTGCCAAGCTGTCTGACGCTGAGGGTTTTCTCCAGAAAGCAGCCAGCACCGTCCAGGACACAAAAGACAAGAACAGAGCCAACATCCTCAAATTCCAGAGAAATGAGGTGATTTCCCATGAACCCCTTCAGGCTCCGGCTTAGTGCTACTCCCCTCTCTCATCTCTCCTCCAGCCGCTCATTCTATGTTTGTCAGAATGTATGCATTAGTATACAGTCCTGTTAAACCTTCCTCCCTGCTATGAGGGAGTATACTGACATGGAGGTCCTCTAAGTGTTGTCTGCTCTATCTCTTCTCACAGTGTTTCAAACAGTGTTGAGTTTTGCACCATCACACCAAGGTGTCTGGCCTTAAAAGAATCAAGAGGCCATCCTTGTGCACTGCGTGGTTACAAAAGTCTGTGAGAGAGTAATCTTGTTGTTGTTTGTCAGGCATGTCAGTCTATTACTTGTGGTATTTAAGTGCAGAGAACAGAAACACAAAACCATCTGTGGGAGCTTTGGACTGTTACATCTGGAGAAGGGCCCGCACCGTGGGGCAAGCAATGCTGCAATGCTATTTTTTTTCCCATGATAATATCCAGAGCCTGCACACAGAAACACTGACTTTATTTTCCCATGATACAGCCCACCGCCAACACACAGAATTATTACTGTACAGAGCAGATTCATCTTATTCCAAGTCCAAGAGAGAATACCAAAACACACATTGGCAAGCATTTATAGTGCTCAGTACACATTATTCAGTATGATAGATGGATAGCAGAGATTTAGTGGACCTGGACAGGAGGATTTAAAATACATCTTAATATAGCCAGAGATACATACTCTATTAATGGTACCGGTAATTAAAATGGGGGGGGGATTCAATAACATTTCGTGCACTCAGTGGATTCACTCAGGGAGTTCAACTTTGGTAAAGACACAAATTTGCACCATTGACCAATAGCAAATCATCTTCACAGTGCTGACTTTTGAGGAAAGAGAGAGCCAGAGACTCTGCAGCAAACAGCACATAGACTCAGTTGGAGACTCACTGGTTAATGTAGTGGAACATTTAGCAGCCACAGTTTTCTCTGGAGTTGCTTGGAACCAAAACAGAGCCAAAAGAGAAGGAAATATTGTACTGACTAATATTGCTCTGTATCTACTAAATGTTCTGTACATTTTGTACCTTACCTTACTATAATATTGTCATGTTACACCAACCATTTTTCAAAGCTTCCAAGTGGCCATAAGCATCTCTTTATTTCCATATGGTGCAAAAATCATATTTAAAACATCTAAATAGACAAACATATGCCAAGGAAAATGGTTGGCAGTAATGTGAGTAAACGTGACTTTCAATAATCAGGTTAAAACATGCAAGAACACTGTCATGGGTTTAGCGGTCTTTGAGTTTATATGCTGATTTGAATGCCATGTCCCTGGATTTTTTGATTTACAACTGCATAAAATCATGTGCGGTTGGAATTTGGATCCAGGAAGTTGTGATCAAGCCCTTGTCGTCATGCTCCGGTTGACATTATGGGTCTGCTGTCCGACGGAACAGCTGCTGCTGAACTCTGTGTGTCTCTGTATGTGTGTCTGTGTTTGTGTATTTGTGTGCGCGTGTGTTATCAGGACGGGGATCTCCATGATCAGGGTCTCTGCTGTAAATCAATGCCATGAATGGTGCGTTAACCAAACATGGAGCCTCTCCTAATCTGGGGCTCTTCCTAGCCTCAGCACAGACCGGTGGACACCAGTTGCAGTCACACTGTGCACACTGCTGGGTGACCGCGGCCAATCAAATGATCTCATCACTGTGCCACACTGAATAACGCAGTCACATTATCAATGCTGCAGTTATATGGTACACATCTTAACCACTAGGCCACCAGGATGCCCCATTATCACAGTTTTACATCCATCTACACCAACATGGTGTGAAAAAATGTAATACAAAGTTATCATATTACAGCTTACTAATTAAAAAGTAATACAAGCTAAAATTGTGTCCCACAATTCAGTGTAAAAAAGTAAAATACCAACTAAAATGTAAAACTGAGTATAGAACAAAATAATGGAGAAAATATAAGTGTGATAGTTTGACATGTTGGGAAATGCGCTTATTCGCATTCGATAAGAAAGATAAACACCTCCAGGCTTTAGCTCCAAACATAACACGCAGCCATGAGCTCAATCTTCTCATCTAATTCTTGGCAAGAAAGCACAAATGTTTATTTGCTGAAATGATAAACCATTCCTTGAAAGATAATGTTTCAGGGAGTCTCATTGGCAAAGGCCCAAAGGGTTTAAGACACTAAAGTGATGCATGCAATGTCCCCTACTCAAGTCCAGCTGGAGATCCATCTTCTCACTTCTCATACTGTATCCAATCTAATAAAGACCAAAAATAATACAGCAGCGTTGGAATAAGTTCTGAAGCTTGAATTGTGGATAACTTCTAACATGCTTATGTCCTCGTGCCCCCAGGCGAAGCAGCAGAGGCTGGCAGAGGACCACGCTGCTGTCAACGACACGCTGGATATAGCCCAAGGCTTCATCTCTGAAACAGAGAGGACTGTGGCTGAGGTGGATGCTATAGTGCAGGTGAGGCCTACACGACGGTGATGACTCATGATTGTCAGGAGGACCCATGGTGGTTTCATAAACTGGGGTCAAGGGTGGGAATGGAAAAGTCTCTGTGTCCTGCTGCCCCATGAACTAAGGTTCTCTTTATGGCTCACTGAATGAGGGAGTGTGTAACATGATCTAATAGACTGTGATATGGCACTGCAATATCTCAGGGCCTGCATTGGATTTATTCATGAAATGGATCCCTGAGACGCAGCCTGTGTCAGATTCTAAAGTTTGCCAATTCGATTTGGAAGCAATTTGTGGATTGCTGGAGATTGAATAAGCTCCCCCTTTTTAGTCCAGTAGCTCCTTATTGAGTTACTCTGTGGGGAATTACAATCATCCTGTTAACAATGTTAGCTTGGATCTGTGTGTGTGTGTGTGTGTGTGTGTGTGTGTGTGTGTGTGTGTGTGTGTGTGTGTGTGTGTGTGTGTGTGTGTGTGTGTGTGTGAGTTCGCTTATGTCCAAATTGGGGATATACACTAGACTCAAGACCAGTTGTTTCGGGACAGCGGTGCAATTGGGCACAAACAGTGGTGTCCTCAATTTGGAAAACTGTGATTTTTAGGTCAACAGTTAAGGTTATTGTTAGGTTAAGGTTAGGCTTAGGGTTAAGGTTAGGCTTAGGTTAAGGTTAAGGTTAGGTTAAGGTTAGTCTCCAGGAAATGAATGTAAGTCTATGTAAATTCCCCAAAAGTGACATAAGTAAAGACTGTGTGTGTGTGTGTGTGTGTGTGTGTGTGTGTGTGTGTGTGTGTGTGTGTGTGTGTGTGTGTGGTGCGTGTGTGCTCTCTTCTACTTTGAAAACTGAGTAATCACAAGGTACACATATTCTGAGAATGGCACGTATGTGTAAAGCAGTGGAATGTCCTTGTCCTAAATATTTATACATATGTGTATGTATCTGTGTGTTTGAATGTGTCTGCACTCGTGTGTTTGTGGGCACAGAATGTGACCGAGTACCATGCAGCGATTGATGGCGCCAGCAAAAGGCTGATGGAGAAGACTGAGCGTCTCTCGCTGGCTGACAGAGATCTGGTGCAGAGAGCCGCCGACCACGCTGACGAGCTGGAGAAACAGGCCAATGCACTGGAGGAGTGAGACAACCTTCTTTATTAATCCTATAGGTTCAAATAATCAAGAGCAAAACAAACAATGCATTAGTCTCTCAGCACGTCCTATCTATGGCACTGAACCCAAAGCCCACCAGCCCATCAGACCAGACACCAAAGGCATAAACTTTTTAAAATGAAGGCTCAGTAAAATCCTAAAACAGTGGGGCATTGTAGATTTTATCTAACTATACTGAACAGTAGTACTGTTTATAGTGCGTTTGTGGGGAACTTTTTTTGGCCATGGATAAATAAGAATGTTGGTGCACTACTGAGTATTTACATATATATATATATATATATATATATATATATATGAGATTACTTCAAAATAAAGTGAAGAACAGTGTGGCTTATTGACATGTTTTTAATAGTATTTGGACAACAATGGAGCTCTATGTTACAGGATTTGGTTACAACACACAACACTTCTTAGTAGATACATTCATTGTTGGTTCTGGTGTTTTCATGAGATTTTTTTTACCGCTGCTGAATACTGTTTTAATCAAATTTGATTTCCATGAGCACTGGGAATTTTTGATGCCATTATAGTGTGCAATAACACTCAGAATAGACTGTAACATGTATCATCCCGTCTCCTCCAGTGATTTGAGAGAGAGCGATGCCAATGGCTTCGTGCAGAGAGCCATAAGTGCTGCCAACGTCTACAACAACATAGTGAAATACATCGACGATGCCAATATCACCTCGCTCACCACCCTCAACTTATCCCAACGGGCTGAAGATGTAAGTTATAATCCCAGAAACACACAGCATGCACCCACTGTGATACCCGTCACTGACATGCCTTTGTTATGTCCTCTGTGTTTTAGGCCATCGCCGGGATCAATGCGCAGCTTGGACACCTGGTAACACAGAGCGACCATGTTTTTAAGGATTCTGTTTCATTACATTCGGAACAAATTGGTATGTGGCTTCCACAGAATCAGTGAAATGTCATTGTTAATGTGTCCGCTATGGGATGTCCGTTTGACAGTTACTGTGTCTCTCTGTGGACAGAGGTAGAAACTGAGGTGCTTGACAAGCTGAAATACATCGAGGAGACCAATGAGACCATGGATAAAAACACCAAAAAACTGGCAGAGATAGTGGAGAGTATCAGTGGAATTCATAAAGGTAAGACAGTACTTGCTTATTTTAAAAATAACAGTGAGACACTTTTCTGTCCAACCCACATATTTGTGTGTGTGTGTGTGTGTGTGTGTGTGTGTGTGTGTGTGTGTGGTTCCTTTCCCTGATCTTTTAATGTTTGAATTAAAGGACTGCTTCACCCAGATCACAAAATAAAGTATTTTCTCTTTTACCTATTCATTTCTAACTGCATACATATACATATAACTCCCTATTCATCTGGATAATTCACAGCTTCCCTGTGAACATATCTTTGATATGTCTTTCTCGCTCTCTGCATCTGTTTCCAGACAGAACACCACAGCGACTGGAGTTCACACTGGAGGTGGCTGAGGGGACTCTCAACCGCTCAGCAGAGGTTCTTCAGACCATCACCCCCATCAGCAGCAAGGTGGAGGAATGGGCCAACAACATGAGAAACAACGAATACTCTACAACTGCTTATGAAGAGGCCGTCTTTTCTGCCGGGGAAGCAGGTATCAGAACCGCTGCAATGTTCATGACAGCACATACATATCTGGGATATAGTACAGATCCTCAGTGGAAAATATGCGTTTTTAAGTACTATATAAAATGTATTAAGTCTGTTAATAAGATTATAAGAAGAAGATAATAAGAAGTAAATTTCTGACTTTAGCCAGCTTCTTTGTGTATGTTATCCTGTTAAAATTCTTGTTTCCTTTCATTCAATGTAATTTATAGTGGAGAACCTAAATGTTCTCGTTCCTGAGCTGCTGGACAAGCTGAAGGTGGTGGAGGAGAAGAAGCCTGTCAACAACGTGACCACCAACATCATGAGGATCAGAGAGCTCATAGCCCAGGCCAGGAGCGTGGCCAAGAAAGTTAGTACATCACATAAACATGCTTATAATATGGGCGATTTAGAGCAGTCAATTTAGACCTGTTTCCCATTTACTCACCATCAAGGATGCTTTGCCACAATATCATGATAGTTTATATTGCACATGGACATTTTCACTATTGATAAATGTAGCAAATTGCTGATAAACAAAGAGATTACTTTTTAGAGGCAGATTTGTATGCAGCACTTGTCCAGTCTCGTCCTTTTCCTTGTCCATTGAATATTTTCCACACAATACTTTTGCGACTCAATTTCTGGCACAAAAACAACTCCTCATCGATCTCTCCATAAGCTTTTAAGTCATTCTGGTTTGTCTTCTAACCCAGGTCCAAGTGTCCATGAAGTTCAACGGTCAGTCCTCAGTGGAGGTTCATCCTCACACCAACCTGGAAGAACTGAAGACAGTGACGTCCATCAGCTTGTTCATGAGAGTGGACCCTGACAAGGATCCCATAGAGGACCGTTTCATCTTATACCTGGGCGACAGAAATGTGAGAAATTAAGGGAAATCAAAATGGTTGCTTTGCCATTTGGGGTAATGAGTTACCATAAAACAAATGCCTACCAGGAAAAATGCTAAATGGAGCCATTAAAACAAGTAAAAGCACTTGTGGGAAGAACTAACAATATAAATTTAGCTTAGAAATCTAAAAAAAAGTATATAACCAGGCTGTGCTTCCATGTCAAATAGGTGCTAGTTAGGAAGGAGATTTTAGGGTGGGTATGTGACTCAGATATGTTGCCAGAACTTCACAAACTTGCACCCAGAGGCCCAGGGCAAAGATGAAAGCCAGGGAGCAACGTACATGAATAGTTTGTTGTGATCATGGAGGCAGGAATGACAGGCTTTGAAAGCGCACAGTTGCCCCTTTCAGAAAGGTCTCCAAGAGACGCCTGTGACAATAGTGCATGTGTGTTCCTTCAAAGTTGGACTTCATTTGCATAAATACCGTTAGCCCCCGTCCACTGGGGTACAGAAACAGTGCAGCTACCCAATGTGAGGCCTCTCTGTCCTCTTTAATGACACTTCACCCTGGTGATATCACTGCCACTGTAATCTATGCAGTGGTGTTTGCCTGTGGCTTTTCAGTGAGAATAATAGCCACAGCATGAGCACTATTGGTAGTCACAAGGTGGAATAACATAAAATATCATCATTTCCCTTTGGAATTCATACCACAGTGGTGTACTGTTGTAAAATGACAAAACAAAGGGCATGATGGGAAATGAACAGGGTATGAACTCACCATCATGCAACATACTATAAGGTTTTTCTGCTGTTTTTGCTCACAGGGCAGGAAAGACTACATGGGACTGGCCATCAAGAATGACAACCTGGTCTATGTGTACAACCTCGGGGGTGAAGATGTTGAGATCCCACTGGGTTCAAAGCCTGTCAGCCAATGGCCCGCAGTCTTCAACTACATCAAAGTAGAGAGGTAATTTTAGGTGTAAACTTTGGGCCTCATGCAAGAATCATTTGCAGAAACAAATTTGTTCATGCGTCACTGTAAAGTGATTTAATAGAATTTGTCACGTGAAAAGATTTTCTCAAACAATTAAAATCGGAATGAATTTGGAGCTGGTTTAACCAACTCAAATAAAAATCTAAGATAAATCTTGAAAGTACCATGTGAGGTGTCTTACCACTAGTAACCCAGTGGACACAATAGCACGCCTACTGAACAGGTGGCTTTCATCAGGCTCAAAGAAGCAAGAGAAGGTTTGCTGAATCTGACTTGTACAAGCTTTAAAAAGTAAGAGACATGTCTAAAAAAATACAAAGGGTGGGTCTGTTCATGTTTGGGCCACGCTCTTGCATGAGGCCTATGTCTCACATACTCTATGTCTCTCAAAGCCAGACTGTAGTAAAATGACTTTGATTCCTCGTGCTCCTTTGTGCTCTCTTTGCTTGCAGGCTGGGCAGACATGGAAAGGTCTTCCTGACCATCCCCAGTCAGAGCTCCACAGATGAACAGAAGTTCATCCAGAAAGGCGAGGCTCCAGGCGCTGACTCACTGTTTGACATCGACCCCAAGGATACAGTTTTCTTTGTTGGTGGTGTCCCTCCAGATGTCAAGGTAATGCCTTTTACAAACGTTGCTTAATAAAAATAAATCCTTATTTAATCACCTGCTTTTTCCTAAATGGTTTTTATTTCATTAACTAGCTTCCACCCCCGCTGAGTCTTGCTCCTTTTGTGGGCTGCATCGAGTTGGGTTCACTGAACAACGATGTGATCAGTCTGTACAATTTCAAAGAGACTCACAAAATGGATGTAACTACATCAACGCCGTGCCCCAGGTACATATTTACATGGACAGTTTAACCTGCTCAACCTCAATTATAGGGGCCCAGGGCAACAGTTTGCGGTTAGGTTCCACACTGACCCCCTCACCCCCACCTAATGTATTGTGTGCCACTGTGTGAACAAAACCAATTGATACTCAGTTAATCTGGGACTTTTGGATAATCCAGCCCTCTCATTTGATATTTTTTCTTGTATTGAAGTATAATGGATGTCTGATCTGAATTATCTAATTATTATCTGAAAATTAGCACATAATCTGTTTCAAAATTTTATTTTATTTTAGTATTTAGTTTTATTTTAGTATCAAATAACATTTCTCCTTCTGCCCTCAGGTACAAGTTGGCATTTTCCCAGAGCCGTATTGCCAGCTACCTGTTTGATGGAACGGGCTACGCACTCATCAATAATATTGAGAGGAGGGGCAAATTTGGTGTTGTCACAAGATTTGACATTGCAGTGCGAACTGTTGCAAACAATGGTGTTCTTTTCCTCATGGTCAATGGGGTAAGTCTAAAAACAACCAAAGGTACCTTTTACCATTTGGAGAGAAACTCACCATTTGGTAAATGTAATGTGTAGTGTGAGAGGTTGGGTATCAATGGGTAAAAAGTTGTAGATAGAAATTTCCACATATACTGTACATTGTGTATACAGTGCATCTCATCATGTTACGTTTTCTTCTTGTAGACATAATAACAGTTGCTGAAGTGTAGAAGCATATAAAGTTTTCGTTTTTCAGTGTAGCTGAAATGTCACAGGCAAAGCCTTATATATTTTGACCTTTTTTTTTTCAGGATAAATATTTCCTTCTAGAGATAAAGAATGGCTTCCTGCGCCTAATGTATGACTTTGGCTTCAGCAGTGGGCCACAACTTTTGGAGAATAACTTACCAAAGCTACAAATAAATGATGCACGATACCATGAGGTAGGTCCCTTTTTCTAATTTAACAATTTCAACTTGAACTTGTCAAAGAGTTCTGTGTTGTTGTAACTGTCAGTGTTGGGCTGTTTGCACAGGTTTCAGTGATCTATCATCAGTCAAAGAAGGTTATCCTACTAGTGGACAAGAGCCACGTTAAATCTATGGAGAATCCAAAAACCACTCTGCCTTTCTCGGATATCTACATAGGTGGAGCTCCCTCAAGCATTCTCCAATCCAGGTGAGTTCAATACATTAACAATCGAATGTATTACACTCAACACAACAGAGGTCTTTTTTCCAGGTACTGCATTTACAACATGTTTCTCATGAATACGCCAAAACATTCAAAGCTGAACTGGCCATCACCTGTTGGAAGTCCCAAGTTAGATCTGAGAGCAAAGTATTTTTAAGTCTTTTAAGTCTGGATTAGGTCGAACTTGTCTGGATGTCACCATTGTTGACCACTGTTAGAGCTGCATTATTGATTTCTCTCCCACTTAGGGGCTGTGGAACAAGTTGTAAACACAGTACTGACATACATTATATGGCCTGATGAAATTGCAAATGTGTTAGCAAACAGTTGTTATTTTCACATCCAGCAGACAGAGGGCCACATAAGTATTTATCTGGAGTCATGTGTCTGGCCAACTGACAAAGTCCAATGTTTCCTCTCCCTTTAACTTTTCTTGTTTCAACCATCTCCTGAGAAAGATATCTGGCTCTCGAACAGCTAAAGACTTAATGTTTTTTCTTCAGAGTTGGTCGAAACCAAATCAGAGCTAAAAGTTGAGCGTCATTCGACAGGTGGCCAGAAACGTCTCCAAATAAATGTTGCTCTGTCTCTGCTGGATGTGTAAAGTGTTCGCTGTCATGTCAGCCATGACAACCTTCTAAGTCTATTACTGTAACAGGTGTATGATTTTTAAGTTTGCTGTGGACTTCTTCTGCCCCCAAGTGGCAAAAAGTCTATTATTGCAGCTTTAAAAAGAACATTCATTTTTTGCTTCAAAAGTACAATTCATTGTTTCATGTTTGTCAAGAGATTTCTTTGTAGTGACTATACCTGACTGCATACATTTGGGGCAAATAAGTGTAGATATGGGTGAACCCCACTTTGCAATTTTGCAGCATGAGAAGGATGTTTTATACATAGATACTGTGTCTAGAGCAGCTTAGAATGTCAACATAAGGTGGTGACGGTATGTGTATCACCACAGGCCTGAGCTGTCTGCTGTCACAGGCCTGAAAGGCTGCGTGAAAGGATTCCAGTTCCAGAAAAAAGACTTCAACCTGCTGGAGGAGCCTGGCACCATTGGCATCAGCAGCGGCTGCCCTGAGGAGTCCTTTGTAAGTGCTCCCTCCACCACTTGCCAGACACAGACTGTCAGTGATGATACACTGTCCCTCTGGAATCAATACCAAATATGGCTGAAGAGTAGATCGCACACACAGTCTCTCAAACATCTGCATACATGCACAAACTTTCAAATGAGAGATTATAATTGGCTGTTTCAGTTCAACAGCTTTCACAAGTCAATTGATATTCCCATTGGGGGATCACTGAACTGTAAGCTGAGCAGGGAGTGAAAGGTAATAGGTGATGAAAGTGAGGTGTGTTTTTATTGTGACAGATGTCCCATAAAGCCTATTTCACCGGAGAGAGCTACTTGGGATCCACAGCAAAGATTTCACCCTTCGACAACTTTGAGGGAGGACTCAACTTCAGAACGCTGCAGCCCAGTGGACTCCTGTTCTACCACACTGATGGGGTATACGCGCATCTGTGTCTTGATACACATGGAAAAAAGTCACATTTCAGAAAGTGGTGTAGTGCGAAATTTCAAATGGTTTGGTCAGAAAATTAGTTTTTAGTGCAATTTCAATTGCCTTTAGAATTTGGGGTTGAAACAAGGATAATTAGTCATCATTACATCAAATTGCCTTGGATGTTTTTGAAATCAAAAAATCTCTCCTCCTCTCCTTAAGATCTTCTTGTGTTCTTACGCTGTAAACCTATTTCCTCCCATTTCAGTCTGATGAGTTCATCATCTCTCTGGAGAACGGAGCAGTGGTGCTGAACTCCAGGGGCACACGAGTTAAATCTCACAGGAAGCAATACAATGATGGAAGGACACACTTCTTAGTGGCCTCAGTGAACAATCAGAAGTAAGTATTCAACTGCACAGCTGAGTTTAGCCTACATCATGTTTCCTCTCACCTCTATAATCTTAGACATAGTAAATTTAGACATACAGAGAGAGCAGAATTAGAACAGTTCTCCACCCCGCTTCATTAATTAAATTTTGACTGTGTGTGAAGAAATATAATTACTGTCAGTCCCAGTGAAAATTAATGCAGACTATATTGCTTTTGGTTGATTCACATCCCAAAGTTGGAGTAAATTTGGAAACGTTTGGGCTAATTAAAAATCATAACCTCACAGGGTTGTACCTGCAGCAGAATGTCCGCTTTCATATTATGAACCTCTTACTGGTTTATAAATGTGAATATAAAGGTGAGTAAATATTTACCTATGACAGAAACACTCACTTGATCACTTTATTAAGTGGCTTTTTTTTAACTATTTCAATTCAGTGTGCATAAATAATGAAAGCACAAGGATATGTGTTATTTTACTGAACGCAGACAGAGTCAAAATGAAAACAAAATTCAAGAAAAAGAATTCAAAAATATCATATTTCTATTGCATCTCTTCAGAAACTACCTGGTATGTTTCATGTATGAGAAAACGTACTTGACAAATTGTATGGAATTTCTATTGTCAGTATAATTTATATATTCCTAAAATAACTCTCATATTTTTCTACACAACATACACAATATTTATTTTTATATTTTTCTCATATGACATCAGTAGAATATTACAGGGACTGTGAGTGTGTGTGTCCTGTCCAGACCCTGGTCAGATAACAAGAAAGAGATTTGTCCTTTAATTGTCTGGCAACTACTGCACTAGTCAAAGCTGTATGCAAAATATTAATAGCACATCCCCATCAGGATCACCACACCCAGCGTGGCTGTGTGAACAAGGACAAACAGGAAGGCCTGTTAGCACTGTGGCTTTATTGGACATTACACTCAGCTCACCACCATTAGAGTTCAATATCAAATGCTGATCTCCCAAATCTACCTCTGTGCCACTCACTGACTGAGTACCTATTTGTCAGGTACATCTCCTGAAAAACTGTTGATACATTTTTTAAGTGTGTTTTAAGTATGTTGCAGATAGAAGTTGTAGGATACATAGTAGGATACTGTATGTGAGGTGGTGTGTACAGTAAGTAGGCAGTTAGAAGATAAGATAAACCTTTATTCGTCCCTCAGTGGGGAAATTTGCATTGCAGCAAAGACGATAGAGCAAGTTAAATAGTGAAAATGAACAATATAAACAAGCTAGAAAAGAAGGTGGCTAAACACTGGTGACTGAAAAAGAACTGTCATTGTCAGAAAGTGTCAGAATTGAATGACTGACTGATTAAACTGTTTATTTCAGATATGCATTGGTAGTGGACGACAAAGACAAGCAAGACAAGAAACGTCCGTCATCGGCCACAAGACCAGCATCAGGTTCTGCTGTAAAGACCTTCTACTACGGAGGGTCTCCAAGCAGCAGCTTCAAGAACTTCACAGGCTGCATCAGCTATGCCTACATCAACAGGTACATAACTACTTAATCACTTCAGGTAGCAGGTTACACCCAGCCAAATCCCATTCATATCTCTCCAGACTGATGAGGATTTGGTTGTAGTTGCTGCTTAGTGTTCAGGCTTTACCCCCTCTCCCTCTATGTGAGGATGGGACTCATAAATAAAGCTGTGAGCTGAATACTTAATGACATGGCATTTATTGCTACCCAGACATGTTATTGTGTTGAGTGCATCTTTACAGGCTTCTCTCTGTCACTGCTTCTATTTGTGGTTCTGCAGACAGGACCGGGACATTGAGCCTGAGGACTTCCAGCGGTACACAGAGAAGGTCCAGACCTCCCTGCAGGACTGTCCAGTCCAGCGCCCCCCTGCTGCCCTGCTGTCAAGGAACAGAGAACACACTTCTAGAGGCAAACAGAGCCAGTCGCAGAAGGTAAAATCAAAGGATGCCTTTAGTAGACCCTTCAGGAGCTATCCTTTTTCATTTGGTTGCATTGATCCGAACCATCCTGACTTTTAAATAAACGCTCTTATAGGTGAGCAGGGAGAGGTCCAGTCTCCCTTTGGGTCTGATGGAACTGAAGAGTGATGATCAGGAGCCATCAGAGGTGAACACTGAGCCCTGCTACCTCTCCTCAAGTCCCAGAGCAACCCGCCAAGCCTTCCACTATGGCGGCATCGCCAACAGCAGGCAGCACTACACACACCTCCCAGACTCCTTTTCTGAGAGGTATGTCAAGCGAATAACTCTTTACAAGTAACCTCAAGGTCAAGTATGTTCAAAAGCTCAGTCTTTACATGTACTCTTTCAAGGGTTTCTTTGTGTCTGTACGCATGACTAAATGTACCTACCATCTCCCAGGTCCCACTTCTCCTTGTCCCTGAAGACCCACTCACCCTTTGGCCTCATCTTTTATGTATCTGATGTCCAAGAGGACAACTTCATGGCTCTCTTCCTGGCCCACGGGAAGCTCATATACACCTTCAATGTAGGAGACCAAAGAGTTAAAATCAGGAGCGAGGAAAATACAATGATGGTGCATGGCACAATGTAAGTTCTCTCAGTCTGTATATATGCATGGGTGGATACATGTTTAGTTATGTGTCAACCATTTCTACAGTGATGACTTCCTCTCTTCTCCTGCTGAAGGTTATTTTTATCCGTGATGGGAGTATGGGTCGGTTAATAATTGATGGGCTCACAATGCTGGAAGACAGAGCTCAGAAAAGCAACGTCTCCTGGTATGTCAGCACTCCCATCTATGTTGGAGGAGTCCCTCCAGGGAGAGCCCAAAAGAATGTTCAGGTATGGGTTAAAGTTCAATTTAACATTTAAAACATACACAGGACAGGTCAAATGAAACATATGAATATTCTATGGAAGTCTGATGCTCTGAATAAAACCTCTGAATTTATAACCCTTTGGACAATGGCGCCACCAAGGGGTGGCCTGGAGGGGCCACAGCTACCCTCCAAGTTGCAAAAGCATAATATGCTTCTGTCTGATCGTTTACATTATGATCTATTCATTTAAATCAATAATATATATTTTTCATAATAGTTCATGTGAAAGAACATAACAAATGCATAGCCAGCCAACTCCGACCACAACCCTTTTGGTGTGCCACCCACAGATTTACAGTGGCTCCGTCTGGCCACCCCTTTGAAATATTTTTGGGGGTGCCAATCCTTGTGGAATCTTCTGTAACATATACGTTCGTACCAGCAGACACCCAGCTCTGATCTACTGAGTCTGCTGTTCCCACAGACAGCAGGAAACCACCATTGTGATCCTCTTCCCCTTAGAGCTTAACAAACTGCTTTTAAAGCGGTATTAATTTTCTTTCATATTACACATTTGACCCATTGGTAATATAAAAATATTTATCAGTGCAGCTTTAAAGTTAGACCATATAAATTTTGTTTAACAGCACCCACAATGGCCACAATGGTTATCCTGGTAAATGTTACAGTGCCTTATAACAGTAGCACAAGTAAGGATGGATGTGTTTTATGTTTATGAATTCAACTTGTAAAAGTTCAGTTTGGGGGTTTCTTTCCATCACATTTCACACCACTTAAATATCTACATTCCTGTTTTTCATTCCCATTTTTAAAATTGAATTTTCAACATCTTATATGAATTTCAATGTGTGTTCCTTTAGAGAAACTCTGCATACAGCTTTACCGGCTGTTTGAAGAACCTCCAGCTTGATGGCCAGTGGTTGTCCTCCATGACAGAGACTTTTGGGGTCACTCCATGCTTCGAGGGGCTCTCTGAGGCAGGAACATACTTCTCAGAAGAAGGAGGATACGTCGTGCTGGGTACATTTCTAGTAGTTTCTTAATAGTAAACAAAAGACACAAGCTTGTTTTTCCTCCAGCTTTAAACAGGAATTCTACATTTGTATAAATCCCAGGTTTGCAAGTTGTTGATTTTGTGCGATCCTTCTTGCCAAATGTATCACCAGATGCATTTGGCAGGATCTGCAACTCTTTGCAAACTGCACATCTGTTATATTAGATGGCTCATTAGATTCCCTTTTGGAAAACTCACAAGCCCTTCGGTCTTTCACCATCCCGTGTGCATGGAGAGAGTTTTGCTGGGTGAGGGAACATGATACCCTCAGTGCAGCTGTGGTGAAATTGTGTCTCTGCTGAGAGGGGAAAGCAAAGGATGGGGGGAAGGTGAAGGCCCTGAGGAACCTGGGAACTGAGCTGCAGCTGTTGAACAAGTCAAGTAATTTCACACGTGCACGCACCGCAGAGAAACATGGCTGATTAATGCAGCAAGAAGGTGAAGCCCAGAGAGGTGGTATCCAGAAGGTACCCAGAACTCACTTCATCTTGCTCTCTCTGCTTCTCTCCTTTAGATGAAACATTTGACTTGGGGCTAAGGTTTGAGCTGGTGATGGAGGTGCGCCCCCGTGTGGCATCTGGAGTGCTGCTGCATGTGCGCACAGCAGAGGGCTATTTCAGTATATACATCCATCAAGGAGAGGTAAGTCATTGCACACTCATCCAGGAAGCTATAAACATTCAGGTCAAGTTATGTTGATCAAAAATGCATCTTCTGTTAAGAAATTATGGATACAGTATCGGTGTGTGTTTCCAGGTGGTGGTTCTTGTGAACGATGGATCTAATGAGTTCTTCACAAAGGTGTCGCCGAAACAGGGTCTGTGTGGTGGCAACTGGCACAGAATCACTGGTGAGAATTCCTGAATTAACATTGAAAAGGCAATTAAAAGGAACAATTAAAGAGAAGAACACTGAAAAGTTGAAGCCAACAATGGCTATGATTGTTCTTCAGATATGATGTTTTTGTTAGATGCTTCACACTGCATTTTAATTATGCTCAATATCTGATGCCTATCTAAACCGTTCACACTGTTGAATGGACCTGCATATGTACAATGATTATACCAAATATGTGGAAGTGAAGTAAAAAAGTATTTACGTATATAGCACCTTTGTAGAGTGGACGTCTTTGTGCAGCAGTGCTTCACAATAAAAAACAGAAATAAGATAGACACAATATAAGAGGCAAAGGCAAGTTTAAGCCGGTGGGTCTTGATCTGCAGTAGATGCAAGGGAACCCAAAGAAAGAAAGAAATCAAGATTACTGTCACAATAGATTTTTTAAGACCCTGGTCAAAAACTTTGCAGCAGCATTCTGCAAGCAACATGAATACTGTCATCGCACAACTTCACTGTTTTTTTTAAAGTTTGTTTTACAGCTCTTAACTTTGTAAATTAAGTGGCACTGCTCAGCCTTTTCTAGGGCCACTTAATCTCACACACCATTTGTATCACTTTGGAGTTTTGCTGCTGTTAAGATTCAAACAATGATTTTGAAGAGCTCACTGTCCTTCGACTGAGCACGGCTCCATAGCAGCTGTCCTTCATCTTTCCTTAAGCACCAAACCCAAGTCATCACAAAAGTTGTGCTGGAGTGACAAAATTTGCATTGGCTTGATTTGCATTGCCAAAATTCGATGCAGCGTATTTCTGCAGATATTATTGTTTCTAATTATATTTCTTTTTATTCAGTTTAACTGGTGGGTTTGTCTGTATCTGCCATGTTGCATGGCAAACTACACAAAACAATATTAAATTCAGTCTGTTTGTGTTCATACTGTCATTAAAAAAGATCTAAGCATCACATTAGAATTAAATCAGGTTTTGGCCTCTGTCACTTGAAGTGTGAAATGTAGAAAAAAAAAAGCATTGTGGACTTAGAACATTTTCTCACTTGCTGTATTTTAGCATAGTTTTGAGTTACTTAGATAAATTTTAAAAAAATTTATTTTCATTCCTTTAATTCATAGCAAATTGTATGTATAGCTTTGGAAAATTTGATGTCTTTTTTCCAGATTAAACTACTATACTACTATATTGGACACTATTAGACTTAGCTTCACCTGCATCAGCTACAGCATTAAAGTGCTACTCCAGTGATTTAGTACTATTACATATAATTTAGAATATCTTGACGTTAATTCCCTAACCCTAACCCATGTTTCATCATCACTCTGATGTCATTAGCAGTTTTAAAGGTCCCTCCAGAGCCAAATAAGAAATTCTACAGCTGTTTTACTACGCAGTTTTACTAACCATGACCTTTGTTTGAGAAAATCATCTTTATGTTTAAAATAGGTGGAGTGATCCTTTAAAATTCTACTTACATTTTAAATAATGTTAACATTTCTGTAATGTAATATGTATTACACTGCAGAAAGGAGCCATGTGTGAATATTTGAAATTTGAATAATTCTTTACAGTTCGATTAAGGATTCTGAACTGATGCATTCTGTCCTGCTTAATCTTAGTGATCCGGGATGCCAATGTTGTCCAGCTGGATGTGGACTCTGAGGTCAACCATGTGGTGGGACCTCTGAACCCCAGCTCCACAGATACCAAGAAGCCAGTGTTCATTGGTGGAGCTCCAGGTGAGCCAGGAACACATCTCTGATTTTCTCCTGTTAGACTGACATTACACCTTTCTCATCCTGTGATGCATTTTCTCCTCTCAGATCTCTTCCTCCCAGAGGGCATCGTCACCAGGAAGGCCTACGTGGGCTGTATGAGAAATCTGACCATCAATAACAGCCAAGTGAGCTTCAGCAAAGCTGTCCTGGTCAGTGGAGCAGTCAGCGTTGGAACCTGTCCAGCAGCGTGACCCTTCTGTCCACGGCATCACAGCACTGACCAAACACATTAAAAACTCTCTTTCTGTAAAACATAACCATTAAGAGAAGTATTGCCAATGTTCTTTTCACTCTTTGTCAGATGTGTGTCCTTCTTTCCATCTTTTACTATAATCTGTAATTCTTGTTCAATGTTTTACATGAAAATGTCTCATATCAAGAATACGACCAAATTCCTCAAATTTGAAAATATCCAGAAAACACAACCCATCACTTAAAGAGAATGTGAACGGATTTCCATCCTGAGGAACCTACAGTGTGTCCAAGATTTACACTTCAATTATTTCTCCATAACAGAGCGTCCTTACTTCAATTCCTTATAATATCAATGGCACATTTTTTTTGTAGAAGCTCATGTTCAAAACTTTCCTTTTTGTACTGTTTGATTTCTGATAAATAAAAAATATTTTACATCCAAGTAAGCTTGGCATTTTTCTCGTTTCTTTGCAGATTTTTAGATGTCACTCTTGAACTATTTTAGAAGTTGAAGAGGGAAAGCATGCTATGTTATGTTTTAAATACAAAATGTTGAATGTTGGTTATGTAGATACTGTAATGGAAATTGAAACACTGCCCTCTAGTGAGTATTCGGCAGATTTTCCAACCAAATAGAGGATGGAAAAAACAACTTTAGAATTATGAAACATGTAAGTAATTTTTTCAGTCTGAGTGATGTTGATGTCAGTGAATAGTACACCATATAGATACATTCATTCATTGTTTGTCATGTCATCATAGTTTTAGTAGCCATCATAATACAGTCAAAGATAGAGTGCTGATTCTTTTCATAACGTATATTGTATATTAATGTATTATAATGTATGTCTTACGTTTATCTGTGTTAATCGTTATTCGATCTCGTATTTATTTGGAGACATAAAGACATTAGATAAGCAGTTACGTGATGATGAGCATTTCATGTGAACTGTCGCTCTCGATGTTTCAGCTTACGCTCTACAGCTAAATGGGCAGGTTCCATAGTAATACGTCATCAACACTCGACCAAACACAGTGGAGTCGCTCTCTATATACATCAACGACGCGCGAGTCTAAAGACGCGTTCAAAAGTCTTTTCAAAAACTTGTTTTAATGGACGGTTGTGGACAAATGTTAACATTAAGTATGACTTAGTTTAGCGTATAAAAGGGGTCTGTGAGTTGCTGCTGCCATGACACAGTCGGTTGTTGTCCAGGGTGAGTAAAACCTGAGCGCTGCTCATCGAACTGAAGTAGTTATAGCAACAAACGAGCTAACAGCTAAAGCTAACTGTCATTTGCTGTGTTGTGCTCCAGTATTAGTCGAATATTTAGATTCAATAACGTTAAAGCTTCTCGGCTGGTTGAGTTGGTTGATTTAAAGAAGGGTCAACACGGGGACACATTTATCTAACCTATGTTAACTTTTAATCCGTGTTCTGTAGTTGGGCAGTGTGGTAACCAAGTTGGCTGCAGGTTTTGGGATCTGGCTTTGCGAGAACATGCCCATGTTAATAAAGTAAGTGCTGATACACACACACACACAATGTAGCCGTGGCACTCAGTCTGACAAGATGACACTCAGGAACTCATGTCAAACACAATCCCACGAACAGTTTGCTTTCAGCTAACAGTGCGTTTGCTTACATTAGACAACCCCTATTCCAAAAAGTTTGGACGATGTGTAAAAGGTAAATACAAACAGAATTAAATTATTTGTATGTGACAACAATTTTAAAAAGTGTCCCTGAGCCCATGTATTAATCTCCTTTATACAGTCATGTGTTCACAAAGTGTTGAACCTCTCTCCATCCTCGCTTGTGAACGACTGAGTCTTTCCAGGATGAACCTTTCATACCCAATCATGATCCTATCACCTGTTACCAATGAACCTGTTTACCTGTGGAATGATCCAAACAGGTGTTTTTGGATCAGTCCACAACTTTCACAGTCTTTTGTTGCTCCTGTCCCAACTTGTTTGAGACATACTGGAAGCATCAAATTCAGAAAAAGTAGATATTTACAAAAATCAATGAAGTTAATGAAAAAAGATGAAAAAAAAACCATTAGATATCCTCAACTGAAAACAATACAAAGACAATGTATGTCAAGATGGATTAGCAAATTAGAACATTCTGTTTTATTTATGTTTTACACATTTTTTTTGGAATCAGGGTTGTATTTGATAAGACTGAATTTTTGCATGGTCAACAACAATAGGCCTTTTTCGTGGCAGACATTTCGAGATGTCATAGCCAGAATGTTCAGTTGTAATTAATAACAATAATGGTGGCACATTCTGCTTTTGAACATGCTTTATGTGAATGGGATCCATGTCCTCACCAGCCCATATTCACTCCCACACTTCCCTGCCAGCATTAAAACTTAAATTGGGAAGATAGCGGATACATCAATTACTGTGTAATTATCACCTTGTGGATAGTAAGGCTAAAATGATTGGTCAGTTGATGGAATTAATCACCAACAATTTTGATAATTAATTAATTGTTTCAGTTATCACGCACAAATGTTAAAACCTTTGCTAAAACATTGCTTTAACATCGTCTGGTGGAATAGGAATGATGGCCTTAACTTTGAAAATAAAACCTGTTTTGATACATGAATCATCCTTTAAGAGACATTTTTATCACCTACCATGACTTCTAAAGGGCACTTCTAATATTCTGTGTTTTTCTCCTATTCAGAAAGGATTGTATGATGAGGCCCTCAGTAGCTTTTTCCGCAATGTGGACTCTAGGTAATCCCACCTGCTTTCATCCAGTAGCTGCCAGATGGCTTGAGACATGTGCTTCCATACAGTGGTCCAAATGTAGCCCTTTTATATTTGCTGTGCATTTCCAGGAAAAGTGATGGGGGAGCCTGTGGTGTCGGTGGAAGAATCCAACATCTGAAGGCCAGGGTAAGTTCTGCTCATTACCAGAAAACAGCTTGAGACAACATTTTTTCATCCTCTGGTCCTCCAGGGGAACAGCTTATTTTAGAGACAGGGTCAAGGTCAGGGACGGATTCTGCTTAATGAAACGTTTGGCATCCATCAGTTAGGGTTACAAAGAGGAGTTATGGAATGATCACAGGGGGTCAAAGGCATGTGCTCAGCATATAATAAAAATGAAATATATGTGCTGTCCTCATACTCACATATTTGAACCCACAGGCGGTACTGGTGGACATGGAGGAGGGTGTGGTCAATGAGATCCTGCAGGGCCCATTGAGAGAAGTGTTCGACAGCGCTCAGCTCCTCACAGACGTGTCAGGTTCAGGCAACAACTGGTGAGAGACAGACTAGCCACAGGATGTCAGCTCACAAGCTCACATGGCCAGAAGCACATGTTGAAAGCCATCATTTTTAACCTACCTTGTTTACCATCATTGACACGTACCGTTGCATTACGCAGAGTTGTAATGGTGTGGTGTTCAGGGATGAAATTGGATTGCCAGAGTGTTACATAATTATTATTTCCTTAGCCGGAAACAGCAAAGAAGCTAAAGAGCACTAGTGGGTTAGTAGTCTTAATAACTGGATGTTGTTTTTCCCTCACGTTGCCCTTTCTCAAGTCTGCATAGTATAATTTGGGGGAAAGGTCAGTAGTGCTTCTTGGCTGGAATGGTGTGAAAATTCCCTCTATAGGTTTTAGCCTGACAGCCATTGTAAATAGAATCAGTGCATCTTTGCTTGTCAAGCAGAATTGATGTCAGACACTGGGAGTGGATTTTTCAGCATATTAAAGCGAAGTTCACATGGGTTAGAGACGTGTTGTGGCTGAGTTATGTTAGAAGTCTGCACTGAAGTTCAAGTGCAGAGAAAACTGACTTTAAAGTTCTTACTATGATCTGTTGTATCTTCTGCTGCATAACAGACATTTATTTTTAAATAAGTAAGTAAATCTATTGACATTTTTATTTATGTTTTTACAGTTAAGCATTCACTATGAAGCATCTTTGATATATCTTTGTATCCTCAGGCAAGCTAAAGAAAATCCTGCACACACCACAATAGCGCAAAGAGTATGAAAAATGTGATTGTTGTAGTCTCCACTTTGTCTTTCTCTGTCAAATAAACTCATTCACAGAGCTAGTCACTTACAGGTTGCACCCTTACATTGCACAGCAACATTTAAATTAGTTTCTTTTCAGTCTTCATTTTGAAATTTTCTATTTCATGTTGCGTTTTTGCCCCCCAAGATCTTCCAAATCCAGGTTCTGTTTTTTCCACAACTTGTAAAGTTTGCAACATGGAAAAAAGTTTTTCAGTTTCTGATCCAAATTAGAAAATCTGGAAACAAAACATTTTTGATTCCAACACATGGCTCACAAGCCAATATATTGTTTTACACCTTAGCCCTTCATTAATATGCTTTTTCTGTTCTCCAGGGCGGTTGGACACATGACATACGGCTCAGCTTACAGGGAGCAGATAGTGGATAAGCTGAGGAAGGCAGCTGAACACTGTGACTGTCTGCAGTGCTTCTTTCTCATTCACTCTATGGGAGGAGGTAAGGCACAAAGACGATTGGACCCCATCCATGCATGGAGGCATTGATGCTTAAAGAAGATCCCTGACCAGAAATCATTCTCCACAAAATCTTTAGATGTTGACATTAAACATATTAATGATATGAGACGCTGTATCCTCCTTTTATTTATGTACTTTGTGTGTCAGCATTTCAGAGTGTTTAGACTGACAGTTGATGGTTGAACATGAACATGTCTCAATTTTACGAATACCCGGTTATATGTATACATGCTCCAGAAGTGTGGTGGCTGTGAAAATCGGGTTCCCACGGTCTTCTACACTAATTAATGACATTAAAGAAATCAGGCTACAGCAGAAAGTAAATGCATTGATCTTGAATTCGAGGTACGGGCTCTGGCCTGGGGACCAGAGTGCTGAGACTGCTGGAGGAGGAGTTCCCTGAGGTGTGTCGAATTGTCACCTCCATTTATCCGTCTGCGGAGGATGATGTCATAACCTCTCCATACAACAGCATCCTGGCCATGAGGGAGCTCACAGAGCATGCTGACTGCGTCCTACCTGTTGAAAACCAGGTTTGTACATTTGTGAAGGTTTCATTTAACTGCTCTCTGTATGTCTCTGTAGTATGCACAAATTGAAATCTTCGCTTTTACTGTGTGTTTGTTCTCCCTCACTTCTCGTCCTCTAGTCGTTGGTGGACATTGTGAACAAAATTAAACATATGTCTCATGGTGGAAAGCCTGGGTCGGTGATCAAGAGAGACAGCACCATCATCTCTGGGCAGGGTGGGCTCAGTGGGGCAGAGAAGCCCTTTGATGCCATGAATAACATTGTGGCTAACCTAATGCTTAATATTACCAGGTATAGTATCACTGTTTGCTCATATACAGTAGACCCCTGTATGCTCAGGGAAAGGGGCCTGTCTCAAAATGTTTATTTAATCACTAGACATGCTCCCATGGTAATGGTGCTGTTGTTTTTTAAGTGTGAACTTGAGGCGAAATCTTTTTATTTTGAAGCCTATTTAATTTGAACCGTTCTTTGCTTAGATTTATTGTAGAAAGTCAGTTAGTTGAACATTTCTTTCTGGTTGTACGGTAGGTAAAATATTATATGTATAATACTACTTATTATGCCAGTGAGTACTCTCAATCCCCTGACTTCATCCATCAAAAGTTCAAGGCAAATTCATACTCTTTGAATTTATCAACAAGAGCTAAGTCACTTGCTTTTGAGAAAAAACAAAAAAAACAGGAGATCTGGTGACTGAAAGCCACAGTATATGATTGTAGTTATATATTTCCCCACTCATTTCAATTTTGGCACCCACCTGTAGTTTCCCATCTGAAGTGAGTGAACTTTGTGAATTACCTGAAGTTTGAACATGTGAGGCAGTGTAGATGTACATTTTTTTCAATAGTTAGCACTAATTATTTGAGCATTACATTGTTAAACAGTGAGTGTCTCATGACCAAAATGCCTTTTCCAATAAATCAGTATCACCTAATCAGTTTTCACATGCCTCTAAATGTTGCTTATGCATTACCTTATTTTTTATTTTTTTTGTCGCAGCTCCGCTCGTTTTGAGGGATCTCTCAACATGGATCTGAATGAAATTGCCATGAACCTGGTCCCCTTCCCCCGTTTACACTACCTGGTGCCGAGTCTCACCCCTCTCTACACGCTAGCAGATGTCAGTGTCCCCACCAGAAGGTCTGCTGTCTGGCTGTCACTGTAGCTATTTTTACGGTCACAGTTGTTGCCACAGAGCTCTGGGTACTGAGCTCACATGAGCTCATCGTTTCCTCAACATGTGCCTCATGTTGACAATCATGATAAATGAGAAGAGAACCCCATCCAGTGATGACCTCACTGAAGTGTGTAGTATTTATTTACACTGTTACTGTCATTTCAACCATGATGATGAAACAGTATTGGTCATGTAGGACAGGGACTTAATGCATTACACATAGAGCTTGTTACTTTTTTGGTTAGAATCATTCATTTAGACAACTGAATTTTGAAAAATGATAATATGATATATCATGACAAATGTTATATGATCAAATCAAGTGTTATTTGAAAACATTTACATTAGTCTGCCTGATTTTACAGTCAGAGATGATAACATTTATCTCCAGATCTTTTTTGCGTTTTTCTTTCTTTCTGTTAATATAAAACAGCTTTTGATTTATGGTCTGATCAGTACCATCATATAAACAAGAGGCACCACAAAGCTGGCTTTCATTTTATCACATGGGGTTGTGGCCACTTCAAGTTTAGGCTGCAGGCTTGTGACAAGAAAAGCACTGTTTGATCCACCATCCACCCACCTCCTCCCCAACAACAACTGCCATGAAAGTCACCTTGTGTGAGCCATACAGACCTCATCTGCTCCAGAGGAGCTGCTCATTGGTCAAAAAGAGTGGTGGTTGTACTGAGGTGAATATATGTGACTGTATGAGTGCAAAGCAGGGTGTCGCTTAAAAATATCTTGCCTGCTCAGCAGAATGTGCCTGGATAAATAAAGGTACAAAAATTCTTCTTTCTCAAACATTGCCCCTTGGCCCCCAGCCTAACTCAGTACCTAAAATCTCTGCGAGGCCATTTCAGTAACTATAGCCAATAAAGACATTATGTGCAGAACAAATAACAACAATGGCTGTTGTCAGGAATCAAACGTAAATGTAATATCTGGAGAGAATTTGTGGCACTGAGCATTTTTTAAGCATTGTGAGGTGTTTGTGAACAAATATAGTGTGAACAGTCTGTCTTCTCTAACTGTGCCCTCTAGGCTTGATCAGATGTTCAGTGATGCCTTCAGTAAAGACCACCAGCTAATCCGAGCAGACCCAAAACACAGCCTTTATCTGGCCTGCGCCCTCATGGTCAGGGGCAACGTGCAAGTTTCTGACCTCCGCAGGAACATCGAGAGGTGAGATAACCATCCTCCCACTCAGTCTCCTTCTTCACCAAAACAGCTCACAAGTCAGTACACCCACCCTGATAGGCCAATAGATGACCTTCACACTCACTCTCCCAAATAGTACCCCCATTCAGCACCGACAGCAGTGATTCATGACTGGCCCATTCAGCACCCACCTCTCTTTGCTCTCCCCTCACCGTTCTCCCTGCAGACCTCGTTTTCATGTGGCACGTTGTCAAGAGAAATTGAAACAGTAGGGGCTCTGAGAGCACATATTTGTGTGTGACCATGGTGTAAAAGAGGAAAGGGAGGAAGAAGAAAAGCACAGAAGTATCGCCACTCATAAGTGCACAGTTAATCACTAGAAGTGCTGCAGCATATTTTGCTGTTGGCTATGGCTCTCTTTTTTTAATTCATAAAACAAATGACACCTTAATGTAGAATGAATATCTTTGAGTTTTGAAAAGCTGGCTCTACAAAAGAAGACATTTGAAGATCTCGCCATGGAACCTGGGAAAATATGATGATGATAGACAAATATGATAGACATTTTTTTGACATTTTGTTAATCTAATTATTCATTGGTTAAATGAAAGAATTTATCAACAGATGAATCTTTAATGAAATTAAACATTAGTCGCAGCCCATAACACTTCAGATCCTTTAGTGGGTCATTACCATTTTTTTGTTGTGACACCGACATTGTTTTCAATAGATCAGATTCCTCCTTGTCACAAGATAGCAATGATAACACAGACAGTGCTATTAAAACTCCTTAACAAAGACTCTTGCGTCTTGTTTTTCCATCAATGAAATGTAAAATGTCCTCTTATGTGCACCATGAATGCTGTCATTTGATATGTAATTTTCTCCCTTGTCTAGACTTAAGCCGTCGCTGCCCTTTGTCTCGTGGAACCAGGAAGGCTGGAAGACAGGCCTGTGTTCAGTGCCTCCTGTGGGTCACTCCCACTCCCTGTTAGCCCTGGCCAACAACACTTGTGTGAAGCCCACATTCATGGAGCTGAGAGAACGCTTTACCAAGCTCTACAGGAAGAAGGTGCATTTTAAGTCATTTCATAGACTGTTGGAAGGTTCAGTTCATCATATATCAAGTAAAGCCATCAAATGTTTTCTGGCTACACCTGGGTTTTTTACAGTTGGTTAGACAGTATAAGCAAACTAAGCAGACATACTGTAGCTTTCTGTTTTAGCTCTGGTAACTTTAGGTGGACATTTTTCATTGGTTTTTGGCATGTTATACTCTAAACAATTAATGGGAAAAATAATTGCTACTCTAATTGATAGGTATGTAATCAATGAAAATTGTCATTAGTTGTAGTCTTCGTGGAAGCATGATATGCAGTTCAGCTTCTGTCTTTCTATAGTATGTAAATTCATCAGTTTGCATCATTATACACTTAAAATGTCGATTTAGGTTGAATACAATCCCAATTGCAATAAAGTTGGGACGCTGTGTCAAACACAAATACCAACATTGAATACCTGTGACCTTCGATCCCTCAGGTGACACTGTATGAAAAAACAGACATGAGTGTATAAAGGATATTAGTAAATGGGCTTTAGAAAACCATTGTCTGTAAACATAGTTCGGCAAGTTAGGTCTGCCATGCAAAGTGAAAGCCACATATAATCATAACATCCAGAAACACTGCAGACTTTTCTGGGCCCGAGCTCATGAAGAGTCCCTCTCAGAGCTGACTGACGCAAAGTGGAAAAGTGTGCTGTGGTCTAATGACTCCACATTTCAGATTGCTTTTTGGAAATCATGCACATCATGTCCTTCAGGCTAAAGAGGAAAAAGACCATCCAAATTGTTACCAACCAAAGTTCAAAGGCCAGCATCTGTGATGGTATGGGGGTGGGTTAGTGCCCATGGCGTGGGTAACTTGCACATCTGTGAAGTCACCATTCATGCTGAAAGGTACATACAGGTTTTGGAGGAACATATGCTGCCATCCAGACGACGTCTTCTTCAGGGATCTACCTGCTTATTCCAACCACAATCTGCACATGCTACAGCAGCATGGCTTCACAGTAAATGAGTGCAGCACAAAATATGGCAACAGAGACCGTGAACTGTTGAGCTGAAGACTTAAATCAAGCAAGAATTTCATTTTCAGCACAGTTAGTGTCCTCAGTTCCCAAACAAGTGTTGTTAAAAGAAAAGGTGATGCGACACAGTGGTAAACATGCCCAGTACCAACTATTGTCAAACATGTTGCAGGCATCAAAAGTTTATAAGTTTGATTAAATATCTTCTCTTTATCTGTATTCAATTGAATATAGGTCAAAAAGGTTTTTATGTGATTGCAATCTGTTTTTATTTACTTTTACACCGCGTCCCAACTTTTTGAAATCAGAGTTGTAGGAATCACTACACTCTGCTACGTGTGCCCCCTAGTCTGTTTTCATTTCCAATTAAATCTAAGTCATATTTGAATACCTTTGTAATTCGATTTATTAATTCAACAGCATATTGTGCTCTTTCTGTTTTTTGAAGGCTCATTTACACCACTACCTGCATGTAGAAGGGATGGAGCAGAGCTTCTTCTCAGAGGCCATCAACTCTCTCAGCTCACTGATTGAAGAGTACCACAATCTGGATGCCACCAAGGGGAGACTCATGCCTGACGCACCCAGGCTGAGCATTGCCAGATGACGGTCTGCTCTGTTGTGTAGCTGTCCATGTCTTCATCTGTCTGCTTGTATAGCAATGATTAGTTTTCAGAAATGACTTCACACAACCAAATCTTTTGTATATACCTTTATAAGTTACATAACAATATTGTCTAATTTATGACCTGATTAAATGTTTTCCCTGTGTGAAAAAATGAGCAGGAACAACATGTAATACGAATGGAAGAGTTTAACTCAGTTTGTAGCAAGACCTGATTTGCCATCTCTTGGCTCCCTGACCAAAGTATTATGAGGTACTGTTAATGAGTCAACATCTGCTGTTACAGCTACTGCACTGGCCATATTCCTTGCTGTTATTGCACATACATGTCCTGAAGACAGGGCTCATAAAAGCTTTTATTATAGCTAACTACATATTACTTCATTTATCCAACGATCCCAGCCATGCTTCCTTATGAAATGAGGTTTTGTAGTTTCATTTTTTTTCTTTGTTGAGATTTCTTGAGGCACATCACTGCTGCTGAGGAGAACTTAATAACCAAGGTATGCATATGTTTCAGTCCTTAGTCTGCCACAGCATGGCCTGTTTCCTGTCTCTGTGTCTCTGGACTTCTTGGATGGATCTGCTAGAGTAGCTGCAGGTCAGAAAACATGTCACCTGGATCATTGCACTTCCTCTGGCACACGCAGGATGTTATCCACTGCATCTTCCACTGTGTGTTCGCGCCTCCTTTGCACGTGAAGTTGACCTTGATCATGCGCGACTTGTTGGGGACACAGCAGCGTTTGTCTGTACAGACACCACAGTACGTGGGTTTAAACTTCTTGGTACTGGTACAGCCTGAGAGTGTCAGCTTCTCCGCTTTCTTTGCTTGGAATTTAGGCCGGCAAGTCTTTCCCTTTGGCACCTGGAAAACAATGACTTTATGAGTATGTTTTTTGATATTATATAAAACTATTTCAGTACTTAAATAGAATTTGAGCAACTTGTCACCTTAACACTCTTCATCACGCTCTTCTCACACGGTCGAAGCAGACACAGGCGTCGGTCCTTCCTCATTTCACATTTGCTGTTGTCGTTGTTGACACGCACAGAGATGCCCAGGCCACAGGTTTTGGAGCAGGGGCTCCAGGGGGTGGTCTGGATCAGGCAGTTCTTCTTCCAGGCTAAAGGAGGATCCCTGTAAGCTTTCAGCATTACAGTTTAAGGGCACTGTGTCAACAACACCCTAAACAAAGAACTAGTCTACGTGCCTCCGTACTGCCAAGCAGAACACATTTCAGGAGCAACCAGAAGACCCCAAATACCTGCTCTTACCCACCTCAAGGGAATTTTGGATATTCTGCTACCAGTTGTATGAGCTCTGGAAATTCTGAATGTTTCCTTTGAGCTGTACTAACACAAGTTAGCACTGTAGGTATGTAAGAACCTATAGCTTTTCTTTGAAAGCATGCATTGTAGCATAGATCTCTGGTTGACATTTTAGCCATCCCAAAAAGGTTTCAGTTTCCTTGTGTGGATGTCAGCCCTTGAATTTTAAATCAAAGCCATGTGCTCTTTTTTCCCGTAGTAACTAATGTGTCCCTGACTCAGACACATCATGATATAGATATGTTACTGCAGAGTTTCCAAGCAAAGCAAACAAACTACACTACATCAAAGTGAAGTCTTTGGAGCGTTTCATAAAAAGTGAGTTGTCCCTCCTCCTATTTATAACTGGGGCCATCCATCTTTCTCTTTTCCTCTGTGAGGCAGTCTAGCCAAAGCCAGCCACACCTCACTCCTCACACTGACAGACTAATGAAAGACCCACTCCCCTCCCCATCCAGCTCACTTGGACAGCAATTAGCATTCCAGGCTAGACAGGCTGACCCTTCTCCACAGGTTTATTCTATAAACACACACCTGACATGTAGGTAGTGTCCTGCTGGTGCTTCTTTGGGCTCTGACCGCTGCGGAGGCCAGCTGGCATGTTTCCCATCAGTGGGGCAGGGCCGAGGAGACCGGCAGGCTTCTGGATGAAAGCAGGGGTACAGCCGATGGCTCCAGCAATACATGTGCACTTATAGAGGGGGCTGGGCTGGAAAGCTTCTCCGTTGTCATAGTGGGCCCCATTCAGGTCACAGCCCACTGCCATCATGTCTAAAAGAAACGGAAAAGAGGGAAACATGTCAGGCACCTCTCTGAATCTCTAAAGCTGTGTACGATTTTTACAGAAATAAATTTGTCTGTGTTGTCTGTTGCACCTAAATTTATTTTAAAATGTTTTATCATTACAGATGCAACAGAAAACACAGACTCCTCATTCATTTCAATGAGACCTGCTGTGATTACAGCGAATAAAATGCAGCATTGTTCGCCTTGTTCATCTATTGCTGCATCCAACTGCATTGGCCTAACAGATACAGGCAAACATATGTTCCAGGTAGATTCATTTGTAAAGTAAATGGCGAATTTGAATGTTTGTGATTTTGATCAGCATTATTTTCGACGACACCAATCCACATATTTAATCAGCATTAGGATAATGTCAGATCAGAGGATATCCAATGTTGGGACTTGAATCAGGATTAGGCCCAAAAATGCTTGATTGGACATCCATAGTTGGTGATGTTTGAGACACAACTTCGAGTCAATAGTAAGTTTGTGAGCATCACTCACATGCACACACTCCGACCTCGTATCTTGGCTGGTCAGCTGAGAAGTCACAGTACATGCCCTTGTGTGGGTCGCAGATGTCCCTCTCATTGCACGGCTCTCCAATCTGCCTGGCACAGCTCTTGCAGCAGCCGCACCCGTCCAATACGGAGCTCACCCCCGGGGCGCAGTGAGGTCTTTGCCGACACTTGCAGGGCCACTGGCAGAACTGCCTCCTCTCAGCCGCAGCTCGCCCATCTCTAGGAGCCAGCTGCCCATTGTTCTGAGCCTTGCTGAAGCACTGGGTGAGGAGGACAGAGATTGTTTTGAACCACCCACCCTCAGGCATAAGGTAAATAGTTTGTGTCAAATATTATTTGTATTATTTGGACAGCATAATTTGTTAATAGAATTTCTATCAAGAATGAAAAAAAAAAACAATCATCTCATAGCACAAGAAATGAGTCAGCAAAAGACCCCTCATATCCTAATCTCATAAGTGTTATTGCCAAAAATGTGTTACCAGCATTTTCTATAATTTCTAGGAGAATTACTAAAGGTACACAATCTACGCTTCAGAATCAGAATTGTGTTTATTGGCCAAGTAGATTTTACATACAAAGAATTTGTTTTGGTATTTTGGTGCATTACAATAAGCATAGTAAGGAAATACGAAAAATAAAACATTAGTACTGCAAAAATCAAGAAACAAATATTAAATTAAAAAAACTGTTCTTGTGGCAGGATGGGGGACATGATTGCATTGATAGTGGTGTAGAAGTGCACTGTAATTGACTTTGGCAGGTTGAACTTCTTTAGCTTCTTCAGCTCATCTGTGGCCTGCATAATAATCATATTGACATTATTAGGCCAGTAATCTCCCGAGGTATAGGATACAGCAGGCCAACGGACAAGGCCATCCATTTCTGTCACCCTTCTCCACCTCCATCACAGAGAGTGTTGCGATCACTTTGCTCTGTGTACAGTGATGCAGCTGAAAACCAAAAGTGCACCGATTTGACTGCTGAAATGCAAGTTGACTCAAGTGGAGAGGACCAGGGCCGTGCTGGGATGGGGGAGGTGCAGCTGGTGGGCTGGAGGTGGTGGATGGAGTCACAGGGGATGGTGTCATATTGTTCTTCCAGACAACTATTTGCTGAGAGCTGCTGTTGAAGTTTCTCAGAGTACAGTCCTTAAGCCTCTCTCACTGCCTTGTTAAACCTATATTATGCCTTTTTAAATGTGTCACTGTCCACACTCCTGAACGCTTCTTCATTTTGCAATTAGCTGCCTGTGTGTGTGTGATGGTATACAGCAGTTCCTCACAGAAGCTGATATATGACATCAGCACACCTGAAGATCCTCCACAACTTCGCTGTTCCACTGATTTGATTTCCTCACAAAGTTTAAAGCTTTAACGTCTGCCTGTATGCAGAAATAAGGTTGACCGTGATGTGGTCAGAGTGACCCAGTGCAGAGCGGCTGACGGCATGATAGGCACTACCGATTGTAGTGTAACAATGATCAAAAGTAATCTCCTCTCCGGTCAGGCCTTTCTTGAAATGTCTGTATTTCAGAGGTTCGTGGCTGAGATTACCGTTGTTAAAGTCATCAAGGACACTAACTAATGAGTCTGCTTTTGTCTCCTCCACTCACAGTATCTGGTCTCTGTGCCTCCTACATGTTGGCCTCCTGTATCCTGCGAGTATTCTGTGAGTATCCAAAGCCTGATATCTTAGTCCTCTATGCTATAGAACTCCATTGTTGTCCAAAACTATTGAAAACACATTATTGAGTGACATGTTCCTCCATTACCATAAACACACAAAGTGTAATTTATTTAGACTCAGTCCAACACACACTCTCCTACTGGCACAAACATTCACTAGAGCAGTAAATGTGGATTAAACCACAGTAGGAATTACTGAGTTTTTTAAGCAAAACTATTAATTTAGGACCATTTTTTAAAGATTGAATTCTTCAGTACAAAGCACTGGGCGTAGAAGTGAAAGGGTGAGGGTGGTAAGTTGAACGGTACTGAGAGACAGACTCATGCTTTTTTATACGTTGTTTTGGTCTTTTTATGCGATTTGTCCACAATAACAAACATTTAGAATATATCTTTATCCTTTAAAACAGCATTAATTGGGCAGAAACTAGCTGTAATCATAACATTGACATATTTTCAGCTCATAAAGTTGATATAGCTAACTTGTAAGCAGCGTTACCATCCATTTGGAGTGGTGTTTCTGGGAACTTGGTGAATGTAAGTCCCACATTCACTCAGCTCTGTTTTGTCCTGAGAAAAAATATCTTCCTGTTTAGCTGCTAAATACATTCACCTGTGACATATATGAGTTGAGATATATGTTCACATTTGCTAAATTTGCTGTTTGGTACTGGGCAGGTAGAGCGTTATAGCTGCTCTGTGTGCCTGAATGAAAACAGTAAAGTGATAGAACCCCTGAGTCGATGGATTAAACAGAGACCTGATATAAACGGGGTAACAATGACATCCGGGGAGCAAAAAGTGGCCCTATTTGCGGATGATCTATTGATAAGTTTAACACAACCTACACAGGCACTCCCAAAGGTGATGGAAATGCTAAAGGAATATGGTTCACTTTCGGGGTACAAAATTAATGTCAATAAAACTCAGGTCTTAACATTTAACTATGACCCACCAAATGAGATTAGGAATATGTACGAATGGAATTGGGAAGCAGAGTATATTAAATATTTGGGAGTTTTACTGCCGAGGGACCAACTATGGACCTTTAATTTCAAAGATAAGGTCAGATATACAAAGATGGAATGTCATTCCCTTTTTGAATCTATACTCTAGGATCGAGTCAATTAGAATGAATGTACTTCCGAGAATGCTTTACCTGTTGCAATGTCTGCCGGTCCGAATACCACATAAACACTTCCTACAATGGGATAGGCTAATTTCAAGATATCTATGGCAAGGGAAAAGGGCCAGGATAAAATATAAAACTCTGCAATTAAGAAAGGAAAAGGGTGGGATGGACCTCCCTTGCCTGAAAGAATATTATTACGCAGCCCAGTTGAGGCCTTTGGTCTGCTTATGTTCACCAACATATATGGCAGGTTGGAAGGAGGTGGAAGGTACGACGGTAAAAGATACACCAATACCATGTCGGACATTCTTCTGAAATCCTGGCAGGAAATTAGTAAAATCTGTAAATTAGGAGACTTGTCTAAAACTCTGAGATGGTGCGCTTATGATACAGATTTTGCACCTAATAAATACGATAACAGATTTAGAAAATGGATCTCAAAAGGCATAACTAACTATTATTCATTTGTCCACAAGGGGACATTCCAGAGCTTTGAAGCACTACGGGAAAAATACGGATTATGTTCAGATGACTTCTACAGATACTTACAGGTCAGGCACCACTTTAGCCAAAATTTAAAAGAGGCAATGGGAAGGGGAATCACGGGATTCCTGCAGGTGTTTCTATCATTACTTAAGTCCGGATCATGCAACAAAATAGTATCCAAACTTTACAATGGTATACTACAATCGAAACAACACAACACAGAATATATAAAGAGGAAATGGGAAAGGGAAGGAAATGTTTCGATATCCATTGAGAGTTGGGCGAAAATATGTCAGCTACAATGGGCTTCAACAGGTTCAAACACATGGCGTGAGTTCTGCTGGAAAAACATTGAGGTTTTTTGTAACACCTATTCAGAAGCACCATCAGGGTCATGGGGACACCTGTTGGAGACTTTGTGGGACTAATGAAGCTAATCACTTCCATGTCTTCTGGGACTGCCAGGTCATTAGACCTTATTGGAAACGGATCCATGAACACATAAACAATACATTTGGTGTAAACATTGCTTTTAAATTTGAAGTTATGTATTTAGGTGACATATTGTTTGAAAACTGGAACGTTAACTACAAGATGTTATATTATTGGCAACGAGCAAAAAAACCATCACAAGAAAATGGTTAAAAGTTGAACCACCCACTGTTGAAGAATGGATTGACATTGTATATGAGGTTTATATTATGGAAAAGTTGACGTCGTCCCTGAAAATGCAAAAAGAAAAGTTTTATCAGATCTGGTCTAAATGGACTGAGTATGTAAAACCCATAAAACCCATTTCTTTCTTTCTTTTTTTTCATGAAAAACAGAAATATTGGAAAAGCAGCAAAGTGTTGATGATGTAAACATGTATTGGAATTGTAATAATTTGTTTTTTCAATTTCAATAAAAAGAAAATTTCAAAAAAAAAAGAAAACAGTAAAGTGGAGATGTAACCCAGAACAAAGAGCTGAAAGACGGTAAAAGTAGAACTGAGGGGAACTGCAAAGTGAATAATAATTCTCTGTGGCTTCATCACTACAAGCAACACCTTTCACATTATATAGTCATTTGTCAGGTTGTCGCAGCTTTGAGGGCATTTTTGCAGGATCAAGAAATCAAACAGCATGACATTAAAAGGAGTAATTTGACATTTTTCTACAAAGCACTAGTTGACCTACTGTTCTAAATTTTGGTCATTATATCTTGTGCCAGGGAAAAATTGACAAACATTCATTCAATTCCTAATATTGAGTTTCGTGGGTGGGCAACTTTTTAGATGTGATTCAGTCACACAGATTTTTCTATTTATAAAATGCAACATATTGCATTGTGGGATTATTGGCAAAAGAAAGTAGTGTCCGTGAGATTGTGCACCATGTAGTAAATGGGATGTTATTTCAGACACAGCCGTGAAATTTTGAACTGAATATAGAGCCAAAGACTGTGCCAGGGGCTGAGTTTCTTCTGGGAGCATTTGAGGTATTTCTGGTTGGCTTTATTTAAGAGAATTTTAACCAGAATCTTCCTGAAATGAGCTTATTGAAAAGTAGGCGATGGGTGTCCTTGTGGATCAGATGTGTTACAACATCACAGTTGTATTTTAACGTCACACTAAATCTGGCAAAAGCTATTTGAATTCCATACCTTTTCCATGTCATACAAGTTCTCTACTGTCAGTGACAATTATTTAATAGCAAAAAATGACAAAAATACCTTAAAAATGCAAAGAATCTGAACTTCCCTCTTTCCACTTCTAGCTCAAGTGGAAGTGTTTTCAGTAATGTACCATTTAAGTCTATGCTGAGGTGAAAGCTGCATATACCTCTGAATGGTGACCGCCACTGTATTTCTGCTTTTCTTTCCCTGGTCTTGCTGTGATCCAGTGTATGCGTGGTGCTGCTTGTGCTCCAGTTCCCCTGACTACTCATTGCTTCCCAGGGTCACCGAAGGTTATGCCAAAAATCTGAAGCCTGTCTGCCAGGTTTACTGAATGAGCTCATTTCATGGTGTGAAAATGGGTCCACGGGAGCTTTAAATAAAAGTCCTCAGACTTTGCTCCCCTTTTGCCAGTTTTCACTCTTAAAAGAAAGACTAACCTTGAGGCCAATAAATAACACAACCAAAAAGCAATCAACATTCCAATAAGTATATTCCCAGAGTCTAATAATGGAAAGGCAAAATACTGAAAATCACAATAGTTTCTCCACACAACAATATTAAACAAGACAGGAGGAGCTCACACCCAAACACCTTAGTTGTGTACATTCCTGTTGCTCCATACGTGGCAGGTGGTAAGTGTTGCCCTATCAGAAATCCCTATCCTCCATCTGTGGTGTGAATAGAAAAAGATAACTTACCTGTTGAGCAAGGACGAGCAGGAGGGAACGGCAGAGAAGTGATAGCATCTCTTAAGTGAGAAGGTTTGTGTGAGCTCCAGGAGGGCGCAGGGGGACGAGGGAGCTGGAAGGTGGGATTTAGGGAGGAAAAACTGGCAGAGGGAGAGCGAGAGAGGAATGGGGGAGGAAGAGATTGGGGGAGCTGACCTGTTGGAGACGGGGACAAAGCGCCCCTCTGTCTCCTCTCCAAACACACCTTTCCCCGCCTTACTGATCCAGAGGGGAAATATTTGTCTTCATAACTGCCGGGCCGCTCCAAGGCCTTCAAGTCCTGTCCACTTGTTTATTCTTAGTCTGCGGACCTCGCTTACGTTTATCAGGGCGCAACTAACAGTTAAATCTCTAAGCCATGTGTGATAGGCTGCTACACAGCACTCGCTAAAGTACGTTTCAAGAAATGCTGACTAGTTCATTCTTTAATGGACAAAAACTGATTTCATGAGTAGATTTCTAGTAGTTTGCATTTACCGAGTGTTGTTGGTGTAATGTGGTGCCTAAGCTGTACGGTCCCACTTAATGTGGACTGACATGTATTTGAGTTCACATTCCATTATTATTTACACTGAGTAAGGAGGTCCCTCTCGGAGCCGGCCCTCCACCTCCATCCACGTAAAGCCGACACACATGGACAGACCAGAATGCAACCTGCTTATTTGTACTCCTAGAACTGCTATAACCTACTATTATGACACTTGTACTACTAGCAATGAGAGCCCAACCAATATGGATTATTAATTACTAAATACCAATTACCAATACTTGAAATTTTGTTCATGGTTCCCAGACAAAATATCCTAAAGACTTGACTCTCTTGATGTGACTCTCTGACCTTTCCTCTATTACCACCATGTTCACATTTGTGATTTTGACTGAGATGTCCTTTCAGTTGTCATGAAATTTGGTTCAGATATTCATGGCCCTCTCTGGATGAATTGTAATAACTTTGGTCCCTTTGATTTGGTAACTTTTCATCCAGCTCCATCATCTATTTAATTTGTCCAGTAATTTGTACAGCCCAAGTTTATTATCAGTCTCAGTTGTACTTTGTGTTTAGTGCTTATTAGTATGCTAATGATGCCAAGACACAAAAAGCTGGTCACTCTTTCTAAATCCCTTAGTCCTGTCCAAATAGATGCATGAAGCTTTTACAAACGACTGAATTAAGCTGCCTCTCACTCTCCCCTACAAAAGGCGGTAGCTCCAACGTGGGGCAGCAATAAGAAGACTTGCTAACCTTAGACACAAAAGCGTGTTTAGGACACAACATCACCTTTCCATAATCAGGGGAAAATTGCAAACAGGATGCCTGCACAGACAACGCATGTAATTTGCCTCACTCTTCCCTTGTCATCCAATGATGCAGGCCAGTCAATAGCCAACACCATGTGCAGGTCAAATTCACAAGGACCAGGGGGAGGCTGCACTTCCCCACCAACAGAGTGGTGGTGAAAGAAGGTCACATCATTCTCGTCCCTTTATCTGCAGAGTCGAGTAGCTGGCCGAACAGTGTCTTCCACCATATCCCCCAGCAAACGCTAGCCATAGCCGGCTTATCCCTGAGCTTTGTCACGGGGTCGGGAAGGCAGGGGCCAACTTTCGAGGCCCCACACATCTGGCCAATCACCGCGTGAAGTGCATGTGAATGTCACATACTGAAATGATCGGACACAGTCCCCACAGATCTGGCTTTGGAAAGGTAAGGGGAGGGGGTTTCCAAAGCTGTTTGGCCATCTAACAAGTAGTTCTGATAAACATACTGGCCACTTAACTGGAAAATCAGAGGTGACAGTTATTGGGCAGCATGTGTTTATATCCTGTCATAACCTGGTTCTCAATCTGCATATACTCGCAGCAGGTCTGTTATCCGAGTTCTCTCCTACCTGACCTTATTTTGGAAGCATCAGCACAAATGTGTCTGAATTTGACCAGTAAGCAAATATTCAGTTGTGCAAAATGACCTGTTTGGACTGTGAGAGGTTACTTTGTGTTTGTTTTAGTTTTATTTGGCCTTTGGATGGAATTATTTTAAACACAAAGATGTATCTCTGTGTGTAATCTTTCAGCCAGCCTCTCTGCTGTTACAGTTGTACTTTACCTCTCAAATCTGTCTTATTACAACATCTGTCTTTTGAAAAGCTGAATTATCCTCTGAGTCTTTAAGGGTTAGACAAAGATGTAATAATAATTTTCCTATAGAATTCTTGGGAAAAGCTGAACTGTAACTTTCTTTTATCAGATATTTTCCAGATCTTCACATAGACGGTGAGATTCCTGGGAAGCAGAGGAGGTAAGAACGTTAAGATAAGGAAAGGTGAGATAGGAAGTCAAGTGTGAGGATATCCAGAAAAAGTCCAGTAAAAGTGGTGGCAGGAGAGGATTTACATTCAGACTGTCCTCCCCCCAAAAACATACACACACACACACACACACGCACACACACCGGAATGAACTTTTTCTTCAGTGTCCTGCATTTGTCCTGAATTCTGCATTGAATTCTCTCAGATTTATCCAACTTTTACCCAACAATTTGTCCAACTTTGAAGTTTTTTTTTCATTCTAAATAATAGATATAGTTTAATAACTTTGTTTCAGTAACTTGCATCTCTTCATTGATTCACTGCAAACTGCAGTGCAAATGTTTCTGATTGGTGTACAGCAATGGAAATTCACATGCACACACTTTGAACACATTTCATAGTAAATAATTATCATTTAAACACCATGACACTTTGTTTTGAGTTCATATTTACATCATTCTCATCATGGTGTAACCCCCAAATCCATCATCAGTCATCTTCTGCTGATGCTGCCTTCTCTGCATCATAGTCTCTAACCTCTGGACCATGGATAGAGATGCAGAGGAGTTCAGCACTTCATTAGACAATGACTTTATTATTTTCATGCAGGAGAAGCCATGCTCACTGCAAGATATTAGGAACAAAAGCATGATCTCCATGATCAACTTCATGTGGCGAAACTATTCAGGCCTCCCAACAGCACCCTGCGGAAACCTCTGCCACAACAACTGAGGCTCAAGGTGCTTCAATTCTAAATGCACAATAACCTTGAGGTCAAGCCACTCCTGTCTGAAGACAAGACAGGCTTCTTGAATGGACTTAAAGTCTGTGCATGCCTCAAGGACTTCCTGACAGTGAGTGACAAAGGTCAGTCAGGGTCAGTGATGTCCTCTGGCCAGTTGCAAAGGCCAAACAGATTGGCAGCAGCTTTGAATACCCCGTCATTAAGGCTGCTGAGCCATGTTGTGACGCATTCACAGAAGGCATCAATTAGTTTCTTTTACTGTTTAAGTCGTCATCATCCACCTGTTTCCTGTTGAGCTGCACATCAGAGTGGGTGTTCCCAGGAAATGGTCCCATATGTTTGAGTGGCTGTAACAGATTTGGTGCCACTTTGCCAATAGGTGGTGCTGTAGCAGTATCAGAAGTTTAAATGGTCTTAATGTTAATAATGTCAAAAGTGCATGACAAAGCAGGGCAGTGCGTTGTGCTATTGCTCTGCACTCTGCTGGTACTGTGTGCTAGTATCCCATTCAGACTGATGCCTATTGCCCTTTTTAGGAGTGTCTCTGAGTGAGAACTTTTAGGGAAGCGGCTGTGCACTGCTCTTTATCAGGAGTGGTGAACTGGTTAATAAGATTTACATTTTACTGTGTGAGGCAATCCCGGACAAAGTCTTAGTGTCAGCCTTTTGATGGAGCTCAGTGTAGCATAGAAACCTCATTACTGTATGCCAGTCAGAAGTGACACTGCACTCTTTAGAAATAGTACTATAGCTACAGTTTGCACTGGCAGGACATGAAATCCAATCAACTTATCTGAACATAACATATGTTTTGTTCATGAAGCAACCTACTTTATTCTCAAAATATGTAAATGTTTGAAATACTCCAAATAATATGACTTGTTTTCTCAAAATATTACAACGTCTCTAATATTCTGACTCCATTCTTGAATTTTTTTTTCCCCACACAAATGCGTCTGTACTCAACAGGGATAAACCTGTATTGCTGACACAGGGCATTTACTCAATTATATATATATACTGTATATACATGATGTCTGAGGTATCACACACACCTTTCTGTGAACATAGTGCATCCATAGTGCATACTATGTGGTGTGAAAGCTTCTTTGTTCCTTGTTGGAGATGAGTACTCCTACAGAACAAGCATGTAAATGTATTCTGTCCAATTTAAACAATTTCACGTGATGTTTTTCATTTTCATGGTGCCTTTGAAGATCTCGACAGGGACAACAGATGACAGTCAGCCCTTTAAGCCTAGACTGGTTCATTTACATTTTTTCATCCCACTTGATTATGAGTGTGGTCAACAGAATAAGAGTAGCTAATTGAATGCAGTGATAAATTCATATAAAGGCACATGGCTTTTAGACATCACACTCGATAAACCTCACATGATATATGCACACGCAGTTTTCAGACAGATCACTTGTGAAAAGTTACAGTGCAGGTGAAGAATTTCACCTGTGCAGAGGGTCATGTGAAGGTAGGTAGAGGACTAATTGCCTTCTCTTGTGCTTCAGGGCAGGTGTCCCACCTTTAAAGATAATTATGCTTTTTGTGGGATCTTTCACACTTCATCCTGCTACATTTGCTAGTCCAGCATTTTTCCACATGTTTCCACATGTCCTTTACCGGTATGTAAGATGTTGACTTTTGAAACTGGAACTGTGAAGATACAAGAAAGGACCTGCCAATAATTCAATATTACTGTTCATTAAATGTCCATACATTTCTACTGTCATTTATCCTGAGACTGAGATATTGCAGATCACGGTTCTCATATTTAAATTGGTTATAAGCACTGTGGCCCAAATCTTTCACAGTCTATGATCTCAAAAACATGAAAACCTACATTTTAAAAAAGTATTTTGGTTTGGTCAAACAGAAAAAAATCACTTCAGTAAGTAGGATGAGATATGTTTGTACCATGCTATTTGATATCATATTGATATGGCCCAGTGTTGCCAGGTTGGACTGACAAGACGCAGCCCAATCAGAGCCCTGGGCAACTGATTATACTTATAGATAATGGAAGTCATAAAATACAGTAAATACATTAGTAGGCACAATAAGTAGAATAAGTAAGAGAAAAATTCACTTATACAAACAGATGTAAACTCATTCAAGTATCTCAGAGCTATGACAGAACAATTGAAAGAGGAAAAAAAGTTGTAATTTACAACTGAGCCTATAACTGTCAAGGCTCTACCTGCTGCCTTCACACACTGAGAACTTTGAATTTGAACACATCATTACAGATTTATAGTTGATCTTTTCCATGTTCCTTCAGGTTTCTGGACTCCTCTTTCTCCCAGGATCTGAAGTGGGTGTCCAACATAGACTTCATCATCAATAAGGCTCAGGAGAGGATGTAGTTCCTACAACAGCTCTGAAAGTTCAACCTGCCTCAGGAGCTGCTGGTCCAGTTCTTCGCTGCAATCATCCAGTCTGTTCCAACTTCTCCCCTCTGGTAGGCGCGACAGAACACTGTGTGCCAAAACATCCAGACAAAGGAATACTTTCTTCTCACAACGACAAAAATCCATTTACTTCCATTATAGATTTGATTTTTAAATCTAAATCTATACTTTATTGATCCCCTTGGGGAAATTCCTTCTCTGCATTTCACCCATCCTATTCATAGTTAACCTTTTAACTATACATACTAGGAGCAGAGGGCTGCTGCGGTGCAGTGCCCGGGGAGCAGTCAGGGGTTAGGGGCCTTGCTCAGGGGCCCACAGCGGTGGTGACTGGGACAAGCAGTTGCTCTCACTTTCCCACCTCAGCCTCTTGCCAGTCCGAGGACTCAAACTGGCTACCCACCGGTTGCAAGTTCGCTTCACATACAACTAGGCCACCACTGCCCATACAGATTAGATTTTTACACTTTAAAATGCTCAGTTTTTAACACGTACATATCATCTTGCCCTGTCATTTTAATATAAATCCTGCACATTGTGCATAATGTAAATAGACACATATACATGTACATACTGCACATAATCGTCCACTTCATGTACACATACTCATTCTGCACTATTTGTGTATAACTAAGGATAGTTGACTTGTATGTAGACTTTTATTTATGTTGATAGTCATTGGTGATTTATATATATATATATATAGAGAGAGAGAGAGAGAGAGAGAGAGTACACCTACAGTACATAAAGTAAATCTTTTTCACATACTAGTCTACATTACAGTCCTCACCATTCTCTATTCTCTACCATTTTTTACCATTATTACTTCAGGTTTTGTTGTCCTTGTTTCTAGCTGTATGTCTATTCATGTGCAAGTACTTTGAGAGCAATGAAAAAAATTCTTCAAATTCCTCGCATGTGTACACATATACAGTACTTGGTCAATTCTGATTCTGACGTTTGACCAGTAGTTTTAATTTCCATCTAAAAGTGACCTAGTAGGCATGTTATGGGCTAACTACAGTAAGCTCTACAATTTATTGAGCCAGACAATGAAACAGCTTGGTCTACATTTGGCAATGCAACAGTGAGGCTGTTATCTGTTTTGCCCCAAACATCCTGGGTTAATTTATAATCATGCTTCACATGGAAAGGGCTAATCTCTGTCGGTTCATTGATTTTTCAAAGTAAAATATCTCGATACCACCAACAGGATTTTGCCAGAATTTACATGATGTGATTTACATAATGATGTAGTGCATTGTCCTAATCCTCCAAACTATACTGATGAGCTTATAGGATAACAGCTGGCAATGTGGTGTATTTCTTTAACTGTCAACAAATCCCACAGGGAGACCAAAACTAACAGTGTACTAGGGTTCATCCGATGAAGAAGCACTGTGACCACATCAAATTTACACTGGTGCTGCAACTCTTATCAGCTTGAAAAACCTCATCCTTGCAACTTCACAAACATATGGAACTGCTATCGGGTATGGTCTGTTCTTGGGGATATTTGAAATGGATTATATTCAAAATTCAAAATCTATTCGAGCAGTTTTTGCCCAACTCTCATCTTTGACTTGAATTTCAGTTGTGAATGAGTTTACTCTTTTTATATTACATTAGTCAAAGATAGACTGTACTCAAACAAGGCCCCAAAGAGATCAAGAAAATCTTTGATGGAACCAGAGGAATTCAAACTGAAGTCACTAAATGTGTGTTCACCTCTAGTTTTTCATCTTTGTCAGGCAAAATCAAATCTTGGCAGATTTGGCAAACACACATTTTGAGATCTGATGGAAGAGTTGGAAATTTCTTCAGACACAATTCTTAAAAAAGACCTAGTCTCTTCAGATTTGAGAAGTCATTCGAAAGTCCATGATAACCTGAACTGTCCTTGTTTGCATGTGATCATTACAATAACACAACCCACACTAAAGAATTCCTGACAGACCTTTATTATACAGGGATGTACTTGTGCCACCAATGGTGTTGTTTCCATGCTAAAATGTCCACATGGTTTAGTACTGTATATGTGTGAAATTGGGATTTCAGAACACAGAAGCACTATAAAACTAGACACTATCCAATTTCCCTGTAGAAAAACATTTGGAACACAGCCACACAATTTGCAGCCTACACTGTCAAAGCATTGGCAAAGTGAATTGCCATGACTGATGGACTGAATGAAGATCTACACAAGCCAAGTTAAACTTTGATTATGCAGTTTTGACTAAATATATTCTAAATGGCACTGGAATTAAACTTAATGTTCCTTTGGTCGGTGTGATTTGTTTTGATTTAACCACAAGATGGTGCTATAATATGTAAAGCAAAGAAGGGTAACAATACAGGGCACACAGATAATGGCCTAATTGCTGAATACTGCAATCATCCTAGGATGCCTTGTATGATGGATATACAGTGGTTTTCAACCCATTGTTCCTGGCCCCTGCTGTTGGGCTTTGAATCAGCATAATGTTTGAAAGAAGAAAACAGCAAGTCTGTCCTTCACGCAACAAAAAAATATATCTGGAATATCACCAGACTTCTACTGTAATCGTGGCACCAGACCTTTGAATGTCAGTCAGGGCACATGATGTAACACATCCTATCACTTGAGGGCACTTGTTTCACAACATGCAGCACACTGCAGGATTTTCTGCTTGGCACTGAATGCCAGGTTGTGTCAGTATGTACTAAGTTGCCTCTGCACCAGGTTGACTGTATTCATGACATCACACTAAATCTGACTCTTTCCTGCCATGTTTTTGTGCTGGGACTATAAACCTTTGAATAGGATTTCATGTACTGACCCGTCACAGTAAGAAACTTGAATAGTGGGGCGCGACACCTCATCAAAGAATGCCAAACATCAGTCCTCTCAGATTACCCCTGGGGGCGCTGTTCCAGTTTTGTGAATGGTTTTCATTGTGATGTCGGCTTTGAGCCACATATTAGTGTGAGGCTCACTCGGAGAAATGAATCACTCCCGTGTTCAAACCTTTGTGACAGTAGCTCAGGAGATGAGCTGATAGGGCAGAGAAATGGGAGCTGGTGATGATGGGAGTGAGCAGCCAGAGCACCCTTAATCCCTCCCTGCTGTATTTATCTGCTTCTTTTGTGTCACCAGCTTAGACGCTCCCCCTACATGGCATCCCATGCCATTTGAATTACTGAATACCAGATGGAATGTGCATGCCTTTTAGCCAGTGTTAATGTCCCACTGACAACAATTGAACACGTCTGACAGCTGAAATAAAAAGGCCATATGATGTTTCTCTTGCATTTTCTCAAAAACAATGTAAACATGGCATATTTGTCAATGTAAGGGTGTTTTTGTACTCCTTTGTTACTGCAGTCCATAAAACTCCACTGAGTGAGGCCTGTTTGTCTCAACCAAAAGATCATCACAAACTCTTGGTTTTAGCCGAAACGGGTTACCTAAGATAAATCTTCCCTTATGAAACTTTCTTAGCGAGAGAAGGCGGGGAAAGAGACAAAAGCAGCTGCTCAGCCATCATCACACGGCAGCTCCTCCCACAGAGGGCAAACACCGCCCTCCAGCTCTAGTTCACTCCCATCACACTGACGTTAAATCACCCTCAGTCAGCTCCAGAGTCCACTACACATAGCCACAGGTTGCTGTCAGACTGGAGTACAGCACAGGTGTGACTGCATTTGAATAAGGATACTTTCTCTACCTGTTAATCATCAGCCTGGCACACAGTCATTCCATTGTTTAATGTCAGATTAGACTGACTCTTGGCTCTCTGCCTGTGTCTGCTTGTGCATCTTTGCCTGCTTCATCTTAAGAGCACGTTTGGACCTTCTGAATCAGACCTGATCAGTAACAGTGGCACATTTTAGGTGTGCATCTGCAGAAAGCCAGAGAAATGAATTTTGATGAAATTCTCTGTCTTATTGGGGGCTTTGGGAAGTTCCAGAAGATCTTGTATGTATGGATCTGTTTACCTCAGATCTTTCTGGCATTCCACATGCTGGTCTCTATCTTCACTGGGGCCGTTCCTCCACACTTATGCCGCTCCACGTGGCCCTCAGCAGGCGCTCCGGCCTCTTCGAACCTCAACCACAGCCTTCTGTCTGCCCCTGATGGCCGGCCTGACTTGTCCTGCACAACTCTCTTGAACCACAGTGGTGCTGTAGCTCCTGGCGATGGACACCCTACTGGGAGCTGCCAGGGGGGCTGGGAGTACAGCACAGAGACCTTCCAAAGCACCATAGCAACTGAGGTGAGTGAAAAACTACAGCCCCTCTCACAGAATCTCAATTCAGGATTTGAAATGACTGAATATCTACATTTTCGCCTGATGTGTTTAACATGAGGATTCAATGCAGCTCAGGAATGTGGAAGGGTGAGCAGTTTACGCCGTGCTCTGGTGTTATCTGAGATGAGTTAAACAGGGTGATGGTTGAAAAACGGACTCCTGCGGTGCAGGCATCTTCTAGGCCTTCCCACGCGCACCCTGTCACAGGTTTTTCACACATGAATCTGAGGGAGGGTGCGGGGGGCAGCAGGAGCAGTTACATGACCAAAACGTGACAGACCAGCTGCAGTGCCACAGTCACTGAGCTGCAGGCAGGAGATCTGTGGTTGATTTAGTCTTGGCCAGTCTTCAACTGTGGACCTCGTTGGAAAAATGCTCTGTTCCAGCTGTGGATAATGTGAGGGGCCTTAGAGGTATATACTGTAGATGGCTCTCCAACAGAGCGGGTCTCATATGTACAACCTCAAGAACAAAGGCTGTAGTTTAAAATCTAGCAATGTGCCTTTATTCAAAGAAGACAAGAAGCTGCAAAAGGCTCAGGAGTGAAAGTGTTGAACCAAACAAAGTGATGATTTATTGATTACTAGACTACACTAAACTACAATGAGTGGGGCTTAAAATTAGAAATTTGTCCAAGGTCAGTGCTAGAGGAAAGACAATAGGGTTTATACAATTTGCAGCATGAATATGCTCAACAAATTCCATGACAATCAGCTTGTTAGATTAAGAGATATCTTACATGTAGGTGGTGCACATGAAGTATCCAGAATAGAAATACTTCAGGAGTCACCCTTTGGGTTACATGAATATACCGACCAAAATGTAGGGGAATGGGGATTGTAGTTGTGAGGTCTCACTACTCTTGACCCACAATTTCCAGGCAGCTACCAGGTACAGGATGTAATTCTCAGACAAAAAAGGTAAAAAAATAAAACCGTTTTCTTCTTGCAGTGGGACCTGGTCTGTGATAGTGCCAGCCTGAACAACCTGGGCTCCTCCATCTACATGTTTGGCCTCCTAGTGGGAGCTGTTGTTTATGGGAGCTTAGCTGATAAGTAAGTCTGATAACACTCATCCATCTTCAGGTCACTACTTTACTTCTGCATTACTTTCTAGAATTGACACTTTGAATTCATCGTGTACTGTCTTAGAATTTTGCATCATGTTTTGTTTACATGGGTGGACAAAGCTCAGAAATGTCTTCTCTTGTTCCAGGTACGGTCGCAGGATCATCATCCTCATCAGCCTGGCAGTCCAGGCAATCTTTGGGGTTGGTGCTGCTTTCGCCCCTAATTTCTACGTCTACACTGCCCTTCGCTTCATGGTTGGAACCTCCATCTCTGGCGTCATCATGAACGCCTTTGTCTTAGGTCAGTGTCTCATAGAAAGTTAAAGCTGCCTGTGATTTTTCTCTCTGTATCCTAAGTGGCCATACAATATCAAAGGATTCATTTTTGTTAAGTGATAAAACATCAGGCAACACATCACATCTAACAACAAAAATAAAACAAGATACTAATATGGTGTTGCAAATTCTCAATGATATTGTAGGGATGCACAATCAGTCAGTAATACTTGTGGTTATGCTTGTGGCTTCTGTGGTTAATTAACTCCATCAATGCTTTGACGGGGACTACAAAATTTTCTGCTTTATTTTGCTTTAAGGGATACATTCACTCAAATTACAAAATATAATGTGGTGCCTTGCTGGGCGGATTGGTTTGTTTTGTTTTGCATGGTTATAGAAGTACTTTGGTACTTACAGCATTGCAAAGTTATATTTGTAAAACTCAAAAGCAAAGAGTCTTTCTAAAAAGAATGTCGCGGGTACTCAAGATAATTCACAGACCTCGCTTAAAACAGTTTTTATTAGCCAACTGTTTGGCTTGAAAACTATTTACAGATTTATAGTTTCACTGATTAGCAGGTTAACAAAGAACTGGAACACAGGTCTCAGCAGTGAATATCTCAAATCTTTTGCAAAATAAACAAAACCATCTGCATAGATAAACAACAATAGGGTAAGAAGAAAATTCTCTGTCACTGTTAATTTGGGTGAACTGGTCCTTTTCTGACTTCCAGCTGTCAAATACAGCTTGAAAATAAAGACAATGTTCTTGCAGTTTAAAACGATTGAGTACTCAAACACTATTTTGTTGATAAAAGATAAAGATAAAATTCTTGTGTTCGTGTCCTGTCGGGCTCTCATACAGGCACAGAATGGACAGGATCAAAGCAGCGGATGTTGGCTGGCATTATTACTGACTACTTCTTTGGCTTCGGTTACATTCTGCTGGCCGGAGTGGCGTACCTCATAAGAGACTGGCGCAAACTGCAGCTGGCTATTTCAGCACCTGGTTTCCTCTTCATCTTCTACATCTGGTGAGTGGGCAGCAGATTGACCCAGATTTGATGCAGTATGTGCTGTACGGCCAGTTTCTTAAGTTTCCAATAAACGAACTGACTTGAAGGATGTCTTTAGAAAATCTACAACAGACTGTCACGGTTGAGTTGTGCTTGGGTTTGTGAAAGGTATAATAATGATAAATGATGAAGGAGATCCCTTTAAATCCCTTATGACTGAACACAAAATGTGTAGCGAGTGCTCAATGTCATGAATGATTGGTGCCAAATTCCTTTTATACTTTAAGTGCAGCAGTACAGGAAAATGCACTGACCTAGTTTGAGGAGTTTCTCTCTGCTTGTGTCCTCCTATAGATCTTATTTATAACACTCATTTTTACTTGTCAGACATGATGTCATTAGTTACACCTGCCCTTTTTCTCGCCATAATAAGTCAATTTGTCTACAGTGTGAAATATCTTTTAAAGTGTCCTCATGCAGCACAGTGGGTCAAGTACACATTTTTGTATTTAGGTCACCTGAGGAATTTGTCTTTACATTTTCAGGGTGTTGCCCAAGTCAGCTCGCTGGTTGATGGCTAATGACAGGAAAGAGGAGGCGTGGGAACTGATCCGGAAAGCAGCACAGATGAATGGGAAGCCCCTCCCCAAAGATGTGGAATGTCAGGTAAAGATACAACATTTTTTATTATTCAGTCTGTAGTCCTTCAATGCCTGTCAAACTTTCTGTTCTTGCATGGTACAGATGCCAGTTTACAGTGATAACAGTGGCATTAATATCAAAATTCTTCATTTTCAAAACAATAAGTCCTTCGGACAGAGGTGGACAAAAGCAGTATCTTGCTTCTTTCCAGCAACTGTTGATTTTGACAGCTGAAATAACACCTGTCATAAGATGGTGTTATCAGCTCTTGTGAGCTTATCAGCTCATATAGGCTCCATGACTTTTATTTGAATGTGTCCCGCTAACTAGTTATAAAACAAGAATACTGAGGCTGCAGCTTCATATTCCAGGCAAAAAAAAATCCCCACCAGTTTTTGATCCATGCAGAAAACATGGAAATAAAGAAACTGTATTGTTCTGTAAAGCGAGAAAGTCCTAGTATGATAAAGAAAAATATAATAAATATAAACAAAAACAAACAAAATGCAGCCTTCGTAAACATGCAACACAATGATACTTTATATTAGATTATAACTGACAAGTGAATATCAAATTCATGATTTGTAAATCAGCTCATGAGTCATCACAGCTAAATGCTGAATATCTCCTCTTGCTTGAGTGTACTAACTCGATGACATATGTTGGTACACACATCAGACAGATGGCACACTCTGAAGCAACATTTATTACTTTGCATAAATGTTTCCATAACCCACTATCATTTAAACATGCAAACCACTGTACAGTACTCTCACTTTATAACCCACTTAATCACTTTACAACTCCAAAGTCTCTGACTCGCTGTCTTTTTCACTGTTTCATCAGGTCTATAAAATTGAAGAGAAAACAGAAGCAAAGAAAAAGCACTCATTTGCAGACCTTGTTCGAACCCCAAAAATGAGGAGGCAGTCTTTGATTGTTTTTTATCTCTGGTGAGTATGAACTGAACGTGAACGTGCAGCTCATTCACATTAACGATCCTTAATATTCGGTGAGCACAGACCAGAGAGCTGCAGCCACAGGGAGCTCACAGTCCTATCCACACAGCCGCGATGCCAACTTTGAATACTTTGAGAGGCAGTTTTTGAATGGCTGCCCAACAAATTGCTAGATTCCTTTCCCCATTGAGTCTTTGAAGTGAATTTGTTGAGAGGTTTTCAAAGTGTCCAAATTGGCAACGTTGTGTAGTTCAAAACAAGAACAGAGCCAGGCCTGCTCTGCTTGTTCAGAGACTTTGGTAACTCAGCAGTGACTGTCATTGAAGCCCTTCTGGCCACTTTCATATTCTTGCCATTTTGTGTCAGTCAAATATTATTGGCTGTACATTTTGTAAGAACAGGGCTGTTAAGGTGTAAAAGCTCTAATCAGCAGAAAGTGTGATTTGCTGGAGCTAAAAAACAAAAGATAACAGAAAAACTTTTCTTACATCAGGTTACTTGTGGTCCATGCAAACAATATAAAATTATCCACACCAGGATAATTCATAACCAGAATATGGATAATACTGTATGTACAGAGGAAAAACAATTTAAACAAAACCAGAGAAAATAGAGAAGCAAATTAATAACCAGCACAGCTGTTGAATAATATAAACTACAGAACAGTAAACAGATCAGGTCTGTTCATTTATCAGAGTAGGACGGTTTATTAAAGCCGCTATATGCAAGATTTAAACATTCCTTACTTTGGCGCCATCTAATGGTAGTATCAAGAACGATAGGGTGGCAGACAGCAACGTGTTTGTTTCATTCGTCTAAATATTTGCGTAATTTTTGTTCAAGACAGTTCCATTTTTCTACAAATTAGAAGACATGCCATCAGAATAATTTGGCTGATATAATCAGATAAGAGATCCAGACAGACTAACTTTTAAGACGAATACAGGAATACAGGAATTAAACCGGGGAAAAAATGACGCCATTCTTCCACTTTTTTCCATCCGTCCCAGGTTTGCCAATGTGCTTGTGTACTACGGCCTGTCTCTCAACATTTCTGACTTTCGAATGAACATCTACCTGACCCAGATGATCTTTGGCCTGGTGGAGATGCCTGCACGCACCATCACCCTGTTCACCCTCAACCGCTCCCGCAAGATCTCCCAGCTGGCTTTCCTGGCTGTGGGTGGCACGGCCTGCCTGCTGACCATCTTCGTCCCCAGTGGTGTGGACTGTCTTCATGGGTTTTTTTTTCATATTTCCAGTCTGTCAGAAGCTTTTCCCTCACTTTTCTTTGACCTCTCTTCTAGATCTGTCTGTGGTTAAAACTGTGCTGGCCATGGTTGGGAAGTTTGGGATCACGGCCTCTCTTTCCATCATCTATGTCTACTCAGCTGAGGTGTTCCCCACCGTTATCAGGTGAGTGTTTCCCTCCCAAACACCCCTGTGTGTTCCTGACTAAAAGGTCTTGCCCTATATTGCTGGGAGCATAACACATAAAATACAATCCTCGTGGAATTTACTGTAAAGAAATGCAAGTAGTTAAATGATTTACATATGTTGAGTATGTAAATAAATCTTGTCTGATATCTTCCATATGCTTTTTCCAGAGCAATAGATACAAACCAGATGCTGCAACATCAGACTGAAGTGCAGCATTGTTCATGTCACCATATACACACTGTTTCAAACAGATTATGAGATTTAGGGTTTTACTCAAAGACTCCATTAACATGCATGTTTAATTTCTTATCTTTGAATCGAAGAATTCTTCCTATGTTGATCCTGAAATGATGAAAATGATGATTTATGATGAGGACCTTAAGACCAGAAAGATCTTAATCTAATAGTATTCCTTCACATTGTGGTTTATAGTGTGTCTACCCCGTGGAGTGCTCTCGCAGATCACAGGACGTATGGAGAAAGACTGTTGAGTAGCACGGCTAGTTTGAAAAGTTAGTTACAAATGTGTGTGAGGCTGATCTCTGTAGCATATTTTTCATTCACAATAAGGATAAACTACCACCTTCCCCCAACACGAGTTAGCTGTGACACCTGAACACCACTTTCTGCAACTGAATGAATGAAAACTAGTTTGAACGTGAGCAGAGAGGTCGTGATATATTCATACTTTGTATAAGTTAAGATAATTATTTGAAATGTCCAGCCTCTGTCACTACAACTGGTAGTTGTACAAATGCAAACATGAACAAACATAACTACTAATTTCAGGATCTCTATCTCCTGTAAGACACAGCACAGATATCCATTTTTATACAATTAATAGTGTTAACCAACATCCAGTTTAAAATCAGTTCAAAAGAAGAGTTACTCAGTTACTCAGTAGACCTCAACACAGTGCACAGAACACATTTACAGGATGATACAAATGCAGACATACGGCTAAACAAATCAACAAAGCTAACATAGATGTATAGCTATTATATTCAGGCAATAGCTGGACTTTATATAGAGGTCAGATTGATACTATGTACTGTATGTATAAGGTATTCTCTTATTTTGTCCAGCCCATTTAAATCAATGAGGGTAGGTTAAAGGGGGTACAGACACACCTCTCTGTGTAATGTTTAACAGGACCGCAAACCACATCCTCCAAAATGATCATTTTTTCCAAAACAGTTTCAACACAAACTGAACATTAGAACCTTCATGGCGGAGGATTCATTGCAGCACTGTTGTATTAGACGCCATTAGTTTTAGTGTATATTATGCACCAATGTTATGTGCACTGTTGCAGCTGGCAGCTATTTTCATTATCATTTAATCTGCTGATTATTTTCTTAATTAATTGCTTCGGCCTATTAAATGTGAGAGAATAGAGAAAAGTTGCCATCACAAGTCCGAGGTGACCACCCATCCAACCAACAGTCCAAAACACAATGGCATCCATCACCTAAGGCAGACTGAGAAGTAAAGTAGCACATCTACACAACTGAGAAACTAGAATGAGGTGATGTTGTCATTTTAGCTTGAAGAGCCACATAAATGATGAATTGATTATCAAAACGGTTGATTTTCTATCAATTGACTAATCAACCAATTGACTGTTTATTTGCATACAGTACACGTCAATGTCGTACATGTTAAAAAGGAATATTGGCCGAAACAATATTATATTGATATCAGTACCAATCATCAAACATATTGTTTGAGCTCTACCAGTGACCATCAATCCCCAAAACAAATGAACATTGCAACAACAGAGTGTTCAACATCACAAGCTGAAACTCACAGAAGAAGAAGAAGCTCATCGGCCTTGTTGCACGATGTCAGTGATTTTAGTTGTGATTTATTACCTGTTCTACAGATGTTTGTACTGGATCGCTAATATTTTTTTATGCAATCAGTTACAGGTCAGCACTGCACAATACATGCAGGATACATGTTCTACCTTGTTGCAGATAAAGATCAATATAGGTCAAAGATGTCTCTGATAGCCGAATGGTTGCTTGAAGACATAACAGCAGAAGAAGTGACTCAGTGATGATGTGCCTTTAGGTTCTTACTCTCTTGGTCTTCTCACTCCTTTGCCACTTGCAGACAAAATGGGATCGGTATAGGCTCCATGTGTGCTCGGACCGGAGGGGTCCTGGCCCCCATGATGTACCTTCTGAGGAGCATCAGTCCACAGGCTCCCATGGTTCTGTGTGGCCTGTGCCCCCTGCTGGGCTCTGTCCTCACCCTGCTGCTACCCGAGACGGCCAACAAGCCCCTGCCTGACACCATCGAGGACGTGGAGGGACCCAACCTCAGGTTTGATGCACCCACTTTTGGTCCATTGTTTTTAAAGGGTCACTTCACCCTAATTATAAAACACAAGAACCACTTGCCTCTCATGTTATCTGGCCATGCAGATAGTTCTGTTTTTACCTTTCTCCGCCCGAATGCAGCTGAGATGAACAGAGTTTTGTTTGTGGTGTTCGCCTGCTACGCTATAAAACTACTTCTTTTTGGTGGGAAGTGATGAATCACTAAACAATTCAATGAATCCATATGATACATTGTTGTTCCAACAAAAACTGCATTGGGTGCCTTTATTGATTTGTACATAATGGATGATGTGAATGGAGATATGGACTTATTTAATTACTTGAGATTTGACTTGACAACATCAAAAACACTTGCAATTTAACTGTGACTTTCTCGCCAATGATTTACTTGAAGCCTTGTGACTTCAAAGATTTATATCCTGAATATGTAATAGCTGGAATAATCACTCCTATATTCGGGTATGTAGACACAAATCATTTTGTTGCTTGGTGTGTGTAACCACGCATTTGATATTTATAGGCACCCAAGGGTCATTAACTCTGCAATCAAAAACCTCTTTAAACATTGGTACCGGAGTCAAGGCAGATTACCTTTCTAACAAAATTTGTAGATTCAATATCTTGACTGTACTGTTTTCATCCAAACTCTACAGTTGTTCTACAGCTGCACTGAAGCTCCATGCTGATTTGAATTAAATGTTTCCATCTTTTTCTCTCTCAGCGAGGAGGATGGCGGGGTGAAGCCAGTCGTCTTCGAGACTTCTCTGAGGAAAACAGACGTCATCGGCTGCACCAGGACAGACTGAATGAGTAGAACATCACCGACAACTGCCGCATCTCATGAGGCAGTCAGTGTTTTTCAGGACTAAGGCAAATGTCTATGCTTCCAGTGGAAGTCATGATTAGATTGTTTTCACGTGCCTTGGAAAGATACCCAGGTTCTGAACACTAAATGGACAATGTAAGTATTTTTTACTCTTTTTTTTCACTATTTTTGTACAAGTCTGTTTTTATACGCAATCTTCGTTTTTTGTTCCAGTGTGTTAAATATCATCAGCTTATATGACAAAATGCAGCATATGCATTACACACCCATGACACATTTATACACAAGTAAAATCTTATATCCATGTGAAAGTAAAAAAAAACATGTTCTTAAGAAGCTTTAATGGAAATATAGAAATTATATAGATATACAGTATATATAATAGAAACTAGTACCATAGTAGATGTATAAGACTTCATGGAAACACTAACTAAAAGAGACAGCTGTGTCTTCTCTCAGCTGTCAGAGCACCTATTTGTTGCAGTATTAAGCACTTGTTTCATGCAAGAATTTCAGGTAACGTATATCGGTACACGGCCCTTGAAATCACATGACTGTAACTTACAAGAGTATGTTTCAGGCCTTAAAGCTGCATTAATTAATTATTCTTTAAGCTTCTATTCTTCAAGCTGTCATCACAACACTGACATATTATCACCTTATAAAGCTGTTACCATCATAGCAAGCAGCTGCCTGTTTACAGAGTCGTGTTTGGGGCCACCTGATGTATGAAAGTCCAACGTTCACTCTCTTTTACTTCTGGCTTTGGTCTCCACCACCTGAGAGAAATATCTGTCCCTTCAGCTGCTAAGTCCTAAATATCTCTAACTTTGCCTGTCTGTGGCTTTTTATCAGAGGGGTTTTTTTTTTTTGCTGAAAACAGCTGCTGCTGCTGCTGCTGCTGCTGCTGCTGCTGCTGCTGCAAATGAGACTGGTGAGAGTGGAATTGTGGGCGAAAAGCAAAACGGTGGTAAAAGGCTTCATAGGGCTGAGGGAAACTGTAGATTTGGGTGAGAATATTCTGTGGGGACATTTCTACAAGTAACTCTTTTCACACATACATATTAACATAATTATTTCATGCATTGTTAACATTAAAATAGTGATAACTGCAGTTTCCCTTTCCTGTTTGGACATAAAGCCAGATCTGATGCAAACGCACCCCTCCATAACCAGTCTTAGGTTTACTTTGAGATGATACTTTGAGATGTTGAAATGCTGTCTTGTTAATCAATGCAAACACGGATCACACAGCCTGGCCCACCATGGGGGTACTATTACTGATTTGTGTATGTTTTTGTATATGTTTACTTGTATATTTCTGTCATGTAACACCTATGCACATCAATCCTGCTTCATACTCACCCAACATTATTGATTTCAGGGTGTGGGTTTGGTGATCTCCCCTCTATCTTTGACTTTGAATCTATAATGGCAAACTGGCAGCACTGCTGAGTGGCACTGTCTTCTGTCAATTTAGTGAAGCCCATGGAACGAAACATCCTGGTACCAGTATTATCAGAAACAGAATTACATCCAAGCCCAGTACTTTGTGTCTTGTTAGCTTTGCTGTGTGATAAGTTGGCATAGACACAGAGTACATTAGCATCAGGAAGTTCAGACAATTAGAAAAAAAGTATTTGAAGGTGATGTTGATGCAGTGAATTTCTGCCTTCTGGTGCTCTGGTGACAAGTCCATGGTCCATGTCTTCACAGAACTGCAGTGTGTTAGACTTAAACTGCACTCAGGCTGATCTGCATTCAATTTAAACAGCATGTTTACAGTAATAACCAACAGCAGACAACACTGACACTCACTGGTGTAGAGTGAGTATTACATCTTTTGTAACAGCTCATTAGCAAATACTTGAAATACTGTTTTAAGTAGAAACATTTTAGTGCCTGGCTTGGCTCTTACATGTTGTCTTTTTTTATGTTATTGATGTATATGAAATTACTGTGTTGATCCATCTATATACTTTTACATTTATAGAGAGATTTTGCAGAACCTAAGTCTGTGACTCAAGTTGTTGTGAGAAGTGCTTTTATTGATTTTATTTTCATAATAAAGATTTGTTTGCAGAATGTATGTGGTTCTCTGTTAGATTACACAAGCACAGGCTTGTGGGAAGAGGCTCAAATTATTAGAAATTGACATTTTGGGGAGTTTTTCCTTACTTGATTCAAGGGTCTAAGAACAGAGTGTGTCATTAGACAAGGCTACATAATAAGGTTGAGTTTTCCTGGATGATTATTGATTACATGAAAGTAGATGAGGGTGTAAAAAACAGTGATTTATAACCCTATTCCAATTTCAAAATACCATATCAAGTGTAGATGTAATGCAATGATGTTGCTGAGTGTTATTATTTAGATGAATGATGTTAGCATGCGAGTAATAGTCAGTGTCTGGCTCTGTCCTGCCAGATAGGAACAGCTGTAGGTTAAGAGTTGTGGGAGGCTGGCAGAGGGCAGCAGAGCTGTCAGCACAGGCCGGCCGGCCTGCAGACATCAGACAGCAACTGGCACTTCAATTAGCAGAGGACCTGGAAAGCACCGCTGCTCTCCGTCCACAGTCATGCTGTGTCCTATTCGGCCTTTCTGTAGCAGGCCGGGTTCAAATATCACAAGCTTTCAGAAGTACTGTACTAATCACCTTAATTTGTAGCACAGTCCTTAATGACGTTACTAGAGTTTATCTGATATGGACTCCCCAAAGCTCATGCTGATATTGATCTGTAATGAGGCAACTCATTTGTTTTATTCATGGAGAATTTGACCAATTTTGAATTTGATCATTTAAATGACAATATGATAATAAAACCCAACCCCCACTGAAACCCAAACTATACAAATACAGTAAATTCTGTGGCTATTTAAGCCAGGATGACACGACATATATTTATTAATTGTATGGGGGAATTGTAAGATACTCTGCATTACTACTAAATGAAGAATGAAGGACAAAAGGTGTGGCTACATTTGTGTTTTTAAGCAGCTGAATACACAAAGAACCTCTCAAAACTAAAAATAAATATTTTAGTAAATATGCACAATAAGTATCTGTAACGCATCAAATTTCAGAAACCAGATTGTAGTTTCAGCAACAATAACAACCAACATGGATTTTCATTCATGTGTTTCAGCTGTGTCGTCTGTTTGTTGCTTATTGTGAAGTTGAGAGCAGGCTCTTATAAAAAAAAACAGGCCTTGGACTAAAGTGCTGTTCCGCGTATGAACAGAAGATGGTGCTCCAACGTTAAGTATAAAACAAAGCATACACTGTTCAGACAGCTGTGTGTCGCTCAATTAAAAGTCAAACAGTTAACAGAAATATAGTGGCTCATTTGCCACATATTGAAAAATTATATTTAAACTTTTCAAAAAATTTAACTATCACTTCAACTGAATCGCTAGGTAGCTTCTATGTTATTATATTTCTGTTGAGACATTGCCATGCTTTTTGTTTTTATCCCTTATTTTATTAGGCTTTTATAAAGCTAGTAAATTCTACTACCTGTTAGTTTGGCTCTGAAATCTGAACAAAATGCTTCTGAACTTTGTCACAGGTTTACTAGACATCTTCAAATCTGTTTATACACACACACCACTGCCATCCCTGTCCCACCCATCTGCCACTCATTGCTATCCTCTGATTGGACTGAGGTTCTGTCAGTCAATGGACCGGCCCCGTTATGTTGTATTCGTGTGCTCCTGAGAAGCTCTGGAATCTGGAGTATCGGTACGTTGATTTTTTTTTTTTTCTGATCAAAATAAAAGCAACAAAGTGACCAACAGCTACAAAATTAGTTTTAAATAGCGGTAGTTGTATTATTATTTCAAAAGAAATAGCAAAAAGCTGTATGACAGTGTTCAATATTCATATCAGTTTGGAGGGGGAAAAAATAACAATAACAGTACTTTTGAGTGCCTTTTGTGTCCTCTGCCCTTAAAATATCACATCTCGACTCCATTATTATGAAAACCTCACACATAGCAGGAGCACTACATCTATATAATTCTTCTTGGTAGCCTACATCTCTTTGTTGGTTGGTTGTAGAGTCTCGCTTCGCTGTTGCCGCTGGCCCGTGAAGGCATCAGCAGTTCCATTGTGGCCCTGCGGATCTAACGCCATCACACGCAGCGGCTACGACGAGCAGCGACATCAGGGCCGCCGCGGCAGCAGAAGCAGCAGCAGCAGCAGCAGCTCACTCTTTATTACTGCCAAATCATTTCACTATAACGGCAATGGACTACAGTGCTGCGGATTATTAGAACTGGTAAGAGACTCTGTTTTCCATTTTACTCCTCCTCCAGCTCGCTCGTATCTCTACAGCCGAATGAATTAACGTTACTCTGATTTTTCCAGGTGTTACTATTATTGACATTTCATGGACGTAACGGTTCTTAGCCTGTTAGCTAGCTACAGCTTCTCTACAGAAAGGCTGTCCGGCTGAGGCGTCGGCTGGCTTTTTAGTCTGATATCCTGTGTGTGTTCATTGAAATATACACACCAGCCTACATTTATCCAGCCTGTGTAAGTGGAATGAAGAAAGCTAATTAGACAAGTAGGTTTATCAACAGCTAACTAGAAGTACTGCGATGTGTTTGTTGTCACTCAGGAGGCTTTTAGCCCTCAAAGCATCTTGACGCAACGGTTTTTGATCTTCTGCTCCGTTGTTTACCATGACCTCCCCCCTCCACTTTCTCCCATCATCAGCATCTCCTACTGATGCTTAGTGGAGTCAGATGAAGGACACAACCTCACATGACTGACAGTGGCTCTCTTATCTGGGATGCATTTAGGGTCTTCTGCATGCATTAAGGAAACCATAGTGCTCAGTTAACTTATAGGAGCAGGTTGCATTCCTCCACATGAGGTGGAGGTGAGGGTGTATGATGCAGGTGATGTAAGCTGTTGTATCTCTCCTGATGTTTGGTTGTGGTGTCTGGAGGATAACAAAGTGTTTAACACTCACTTGGTATTCTTCTCAGCAACTCTGTGCTGAGGATATGAACCCTGTGATGCCAGCCCTCTCCCTCCTTTCCTCTAGTAATTGGGGTTAATTGCCCTCGTCACCTCTATCACCTTTTAAAACAATGACGGGCATCCCTCCATCTATTCAGCCGGCCCATTAAACCTGGCCACGTCTGAACCGCAGCCATTTGTTCCACACATTGTGTTTCTGTGTAATTGATTGTATCATCGGTCGCTGCCATTAGACACCCACAGTTTCTCTTTTACATCAGCATTTCCCCCCTCAAGAGTTTCTAAATGAAGCAGCCCCTATTTCCAACGTGCGACAGACTGCAAGATGTGCCACTTGTAATGGTTGTATTTTTGGTAGCTCTTAAGGGAGAAATGCAGAAACTGGATGTGATATAATGCAATGTGGAGTTGTAATTTCCACTGCTTCCTCTTGCTGCAGAAGTACTATTATGCCTTTTTTCATAAAGCTGGTTTCCTTGGGTTTTGAGCAGTGCCAGCAGCTGGCAGACGGCTCGCTTACTCCAGTGTAGGATTTCTGCACCAAGAAAAACCTGCTTGTTTTACAACCGTGTGATGTTATGGGCTGCAGAGTTCAGGTGCTGCAGGTGCAGAGAATGGAAGTACAGTATACTGTAAAGCTTTGAGGACTAGGGCTGCAGCTAATGATTATTTTCATTATTGATTAGTCTGCCGATTATTTTCCTGATTAAAAGATTATTGTTTAATAATATAAAATGTCACAAAAAAAATTAAAATTAAAAATCCTCATCACAATTTCCCACGATTAATTCATTATCAAAATAATTAAAATTCTCTTTCAATAAACTAATTGATTAATCAACTAATTGTTGGCCAGCTCAGTTGAGGATGTATGTGTCCTCAGGCTGCCAGGATGATCTGTTGAGAGGCAGTAGTCTTGGAAACCATGCACAGGAACCAGTATTTGCTTTGTGAAGTATCATTTTGTGTAGAAGCTGTATATACAGAAAAAAGTGTCTGTCTCATGGTATCTGGATTTTACAAATCCTAATCATTTGATGTCTTGGAACTCAGCATTAATCCTACCAATTCTAATATGACAGATATAAAATATTTTTAAAAATCTAGCAATTTTGCAGTGAAGTTCTGTATTGCAGATGTCCCCATCTGACTTGTGGCTTTTTGCAGAATAACACCGCTCTTGTCAGGATGAGTTATGAGTTACGGGCTGCTTCTTTTTGTTTTCTGCACTGTACAATAAGATGAGGCATGCACGGTGTTGCTGATGAAGTCCCTTTTGTTAGACAGAGATTTAAACAACTTCTTATTCCTCTGACACTGTGGCGAAATGCTGCCAAAGCACAGTGTTCCTGATCACAGTTCACCCCGTCACTGACTGATAGACAGGTACTTTGTGCTGGCAGCAGAGACCTGATCAGACAGGTTGTCACACAGAGGTGAGGAGACGAGGACAGTAGAACACAGGAAATCTAATGCAGTAGTAGATGTGTTAGCATGCACAAGTTGCTCTTGTAATTTTGATTAATAGTCCCAATACTGTACTTGGGAAATTGTAGTCTCTTTTTTGATGTCTTGGACTTGAGCAGGTGGGCCACCCATTAGCCACTCCATTCCTCCAACCCTCTGTGCAATGTGTAATACTACCTGGCCTCAAGTTTGCCATGTGGTAATTCGATAAAAAACAAACTAATGTAGGAGTTTACAAGCAAAAATAGTATGTAGTAGTATGGTTGGACGCTTCGGGGCCCCTGGAGCTGTGGGGCCCCAGCACAGTTGCCCACTTTGATGCTGGCCTTGTACCTGACTCAACTGTTCTCAACCTGTCTTGGTTTTCAAAGATCCATTTTTTTTCTCCACCCGGTCCAGTTTACTGTATTTTCTTCCCAGCACTATATAATGTTTCTTAATATGTAAATACTTAGACAAACTGTTTTACTTTTTTTCAGTTGGATTTTGAAGAATGGAGTGCAGATCCCATCTAGACCTGTTGACATGTTTACTAAGACATGCATGTATTGTGTGTTCACTGTTTCAGTGTTGATTCTAACTAGGGCTTGTTTTTGGCTTGTTTTTCTCTGGTTGAGAAGGACGTTATTCTTTAATTTGATATATATATATAATATAGCTATGATATCAGGGTATTTTACAATAGAAAAGATATATGAAATTATTTGAGAGCAGTTAGAAAAATAACCACAACAGAATGGCTTTTCCCACTGTTTCAACCCCAAGGTTGGGAACTGCTCATTTACATCTTCAAAAAGTTGTGAATGGACTTGGAATGGTTTGGAAGGTGGGCTATAGAACCAGTGACTTATGTTTGGTGTCTGATGAACACTTGTCTCACTGCTCTTACTTAAATGTAGATAATGTGACACATGTCTATCATGATGTGTATGTTGGTATTTGGTATTTTCTGTGATCATAATAACAGCTTTGAAAGATTGTGCAGTCTTAGTTCAAGTATTTTCTATGGAAGTGATTTCTTGTGTCAAACTTGCCTTGCTATCGACCTACTTTAGACCACATCTTGACTCAACCTGGATAACACCTGCTCTAGGAATTTGCTCAGACTCAGTCAGTGTGACCCTCATTCATCCCATTTATGTAGCTTTGATTCATGATGGTGAGGTGTACCGGACTGTACACGTATGATGTACTGTACCACTGTATTGTGATCTATCTGTGTGTCCTTCAGAGGACAGCATATAGCTACTGGGAAGTGCAGGTGTGGTGTGCTCACAGCGACTGCATCATTCCTAATGTCAGTTTGATTACTGTCACTGTATTCTCTGTAGCAGGAGCCATTTTGCACAGTTTTGGACCTGGTCCCTGTCTAGTAACCAGTGCACAGAGCCCACAGCACGCATAGTAAAGCTCTAATCCTCATCATTTTGCAACTTTATGTAATCTCTAATCTCTGTTACTTAAGAATTACATACTATCCAAACAGTAAACAAACATTTTGGGAGCATTTTACCTTTGGTTTGTTGACTTCTAAACTAGACACTGGACTTCTTCTAGACACTGGAGGGTCTAAGGAATATCAAATTTGAATTCAGGCCTAAACCTGCAATTAATGATTGGTTTTGTTATGAATTCATCTATTGATATTTTTGAATGAGTAGTAAAGTCTATAAAATATCAAAGATAGAATAAATATCCCACGTGTGTTCAGATTGCTTGCCCCAAACCCCCAAATGTTCAATTTACAATGAGAGAAAACAGAGTGCAGCAAAATGCAGCAAATGGACACATTTAAGAAGCAGGAACCAGCACGTATGTGACATGTTGGCTTGATAAATGATTTGAATGATTAATGAATTGTTATTTGTTGTTTGTGAGTTCATTCCTAACATTTGGGAACAGGATATGTAACAAAATGCTTGTGACAAAAACTGACCAAACGAGCAATGCAAGTATGTCCACTTTGGTACTGAGAAATTATGTTTGGTTTTCAATATTTTTTGCAATTTTATAGACAACTTTCTTAGATTCAAAGTTTTTCCACAAGAGTTCAAGTTTGCTCGTCAAAATGGTTGTCAGTCTCTCGAGGGGAAAGCTGTCTTTCAGTTACTTTCAGTTACACAATCAAACCCAGCAAATTTGAGTGTTTTTACATGAATGAATTAATGTAGCCCCCACCCTGTCTCATTAGCTGAAGTTGTAGAAAAAAAGCCCTCTCCTCTGCGGGAGGGTCCAGTCCAGGAGTTGATGTCATCACATGGAGCTTGTGGTGGGTCAGATGGCTCTGGCTCATGCGTTTGGGACTGGGAATACAGTCAGCCGCTCCTCTGCGCTCAGCGTCACGCCAGAACCTCAGAGGTCAGAAAGACACCACAACAATGTTGTCCTTTGTGTCACGCTTCCAGTGGAGAGGGATGAAATGTGTCTCTCTTCTCTCTCTGCACTTGGAGTCGTGACGTACTCGCAGGCTGAAATGAAGTTATTGTTACAGATGAGTAAATGTTGAACTACTGATGAATGCAGGCTACGACAGAGCCGGTGGGGATGTACACTGACATGTGAGAGCCGAGCTACAGATCATATGATCACCTCTGAAACGCCTACAGTCCCTCCAGCATCTCCATATCACAACCGCTAGTTTTCTTTGCACTCGACTAATTAAAAACCCAGAGGTTTCACTGTCACATTCATTTTACACAATCCATCAGCTTCATTTAAAAAATGGCAATCTTTGTGAGCTGGGCATATGCCATTGGGTCATTGTTGCAGCGATATCAAGGGAGCAAATGATGTGTGAAGGCGATACACTTGCATGAAAGCTCGTCAAAACGGGACCCATGGAGATGTCCGTCTTAGGGGTGCTTCTTCAAAGGAATCCAGTTAGCGGGAGCTGTTTGTCTTGCTTCAAGGAGCCGAAGTAACACAGATCCTATCACGCTGATAGCATCACGCACACCCCCCTATCAGCACGCCACTTCCACCTGCCACAGCACGTCTTTGTGTTTGCTTATGTGTGCGTTGGCTCGAAATGTGCAAAGTCAGTTACTGGTTGTCAAGTGTGGCTTCGTTTCCTCTGAAAAGAATCACAGTTGCTCATTTACATCTGCAGCGCAGGCGAGGCATGAGAGCAGCAGCAAGCGTGGCTTTCTCTCATATCCTGCTCAACATTTTCCATTTTAATCTTCCTCGTTTTTTTCTTAATCTCTCCAATTCCATTTAGCTCTCAAGTCCATTTAGCCTCTATTCAGAAGTTCAATAGTGCACTGGAGCGCCTCTGTCTATATTTAAAACCTTACCACTGAATAAATTGAGCAGAAATCCTTTAATTCTGCTAGTCACCACCCAAACCGAAAGTTTATACTGCTGCTGAAGCAGTGGAATGGCAATGGTAGGTTCCTATAACAGGTTTCCACCATATGTGGGTGTTTGAGCAGCGAGCCAGAGATTCAAGGCATCATGTGGTGGATAGAGAAGCAGCTGTGAGGAGCAGGGAGAGCTTGCTGACTCCATGCATTATGCTATGTAACACTTTGTATAAGCATGGTATTTGCCCAGTTGAAATGATGAACACAGTACCTTCATCAGACAGTGTTTTTCATGTTTTAGAACATACCGTATGTGCTGACAAAAACTTTCCAAAGCATGCTGTTGTGTTTTAGATTTTAAAATCCCATTTTTCCATCTTGCAATTGTCAGACATCATGTGTAGAGCATCAGCTAGTCATCATTTATATTAATCTTAATGTAATGAATCATTTAGCCAATTAAATGTGAGAAATATTTGAAAATGCCCACAATGACATCTTCACATTCTTTGATTTGTCTATTGCAGTATTCCATTGTCCATATTCATGATTCACAATGTTTTAAACATAGAAAAGCAGCAAATCCTGACATTTGAAGAGCTGAAAACAGAAAGGGTCTTTTACTTGATAAATTACTTACAGTTGATCATTTGAATTTGTTGATGAACGCATTGATTATTTTGCTAATTGTTTCAGCTCTTGTGATGTTCGCTGTGATAAGAGATACCTATCTGAGACAATCAAGATTAATCAAGAGTATGCTCCAGTGTCTGCAAGTTGATTTTCATACTGCGTGGGAATGAACTGAAAAGAAGATGGGGTAAACACATTAAAACACAACAGCATGCTTTGGAAGTGTACACGATGTGTAGTGAATGGGATAAAACATGACTGAAAGCACAGCTGTGTAAGAAAGAATATGTGGAAAATACCAAGGCAAACACAAGCTTTGGTGTTTTGCTGTATATTTATGTTGACATACTGTATTGCCAGTAAACTTTTAGTGTGAGCTCCCAAGCATTCTTTGTAGACTCACTTTACAATGATGTTCACCACTAACACTCATAGAGGCAGACGTACCCCACAAACAGTAGCTTCACTAGATCAACATGCAATGCAGCCACAGCTTGCAGAGTTTCAGATGTATCGCTGATACTGAATCAAAAGCAAAGCCCTCTTCAAAGGATTTCTTTTTTCATTTGAAAAATTGAGCAAAACACATGACCATATTTTTTGTTTGTCACTTGAAAAACACAACTGGTGTTGCTGTCTTTTCCCACATTTATGTAGCTGAAGAGAATAGGGGTTTTTTTTGTCAGTGAGTGCTCTTGTTAATGCTGGGTGCCATTTGAAATGTGTCGACATAAGATCTGATCAATTGCTTAAGTTTTGCCACAGGTACCAAAATATTTTTTATACCTTTTTTTCAAGGAATTCAAATATGGTTTACTACAAAGCTTATTTTTCAGTTATTAGAAGAAGCCAGAGTTCTCAAATGTTAACTATTGTCCAAGGTAGTACAAGAAATCTACCTTTTAAAATAGTCTAAAATGGCAAAAATCTTAAATCAGGAACTAACAGCAAAAGAATATGCAAAGGTTACGAAACTGACCAAGCATTCGATGCTGATGTTTGATACTCAACAGTTTTTGATATTTAGTGTTAGCAAAAAAAGTATGGCTGTTTGATACCAAGCCCTCATTATGGTAAATACAACACATGTCTAACCTGATCATAAGAAATCATAGTGGATATCGAATACATAAATCATCTTTTTTCATCCCAACAATATATACACATTGACTTCCAGGATACATCAAACAATCACAAATTAATTACGTGAAAGTTCAAAGTAATCCAAATTAATCCACACAGAAACAAAAAAAAAAACATGGTGAAATTGCATTTTATGGGGTGGTGATATGGATCAGGTGATGGAATGTCTGTATATCTATCTCTCTATATATATCTCTATATCTTTAAAAGTGGCTCTCCAGTGAACATTTGAGCATCTTAAGGCTCTCTGCCTGCGAGGCCCAAGTAGCAATCATATGTGCGTCATTCTCCCCATCGAAACGTCAGGAGAGGTGGACAATACATCCCACTGCGCTTCATTATTTATTAATGATATGTTTACCATGGTGGCAGGCAGACTGATGACGAGCGTTTGTATTTTGAAGCAGAAACAGAAGTGCTTTCTGTACGTATGTTAATGGCCTGTGGAGTTTTGATATGTAATTACCTTGCTGTGAATTTTCCAGCTCTGTCTAATGTCATGTGTGGGTTACAAAGACCATATTATGTCCAAACAAAGCCTCCCTGTGCTGCACGTGGACGATACTGTTATAAATCTGCATTGCAAAGAAGTTATTATGTTTTATGGTCTCTATGAATTTCAATATATGCACACAGATTTCCACACAGAGCGCAGTGAAAGAGTGGCTGTTTATATGTAGAACTGCAGCTTCTGAGCATTCACCTCATCTCACAAAGTAACTATGTGTCAGACTCCCCGCCAAGAGTCTATTATGGTCAGTTTCCACTGCAGTGTACAGTCTCCTGAACTCTGCCGCCTGTCTGCCCTCTGTGTTACGCTCCGCTCTCTGTTTGACTGTGCAGCGTCATTTCTCTGCATTGCTGATGCAGCTGGGAGATGCTGACAAAGGAGATGATTGCTCATCCTGGCAGTGGCGTCACGCTGGTGCTCCAGATATAGGCCTTTACCGTCACAGGGCTTGATCTTCACTGTGCTCTATCACGTGTTAAATAACCCCCAAAGCCAGAGATGGTATCCCTACTATGGCCAACTTGAATATACATCATAAGGGTTGGACAGTGCATATAATACATCATTCAGACTCTTGTGTGATCTTTATCATTTCACAGATTCTCCTGTGAAAAATGCAATGTTTTAGAAACAAAGGAAATCATTTGTAATGAGGCAGGTTTTCATTTTAAAGAGTGACAAATCTGTAGAAAATTTCTGTGGATTTGTTTCATGTGGCCAACACTGCAGGTGAAAGTTGAATCGAATGAATCTAAAGCAGAATTTGCCAAATTACCACTGAGGGCCCTCAGGGTGTTCCCTGCCTATCTAACTCAAAGTTGGATTGTCTTTGTTGAAAATTCCAACAAAAATGCAAAGGCTTTTTTGTTGTGCCTTTTTTTAACAACTGCTTTGATGTTACAATACTACAATACTAAAACATACACAGTGATGGCAGATTTTCTGCACATCATCCTCTTCCTGTCAGTCATTCAAGAGTTTTCCTAATTTAGTGTTTAGGGTGGCCGCTGTGGGAATATGATCAGTTGTTAATTCTGTCTTCTTATGAACTGACAAAAGCTTTTCAGTGTTTCTGAAGTGTTCACTCTTGATCTGAAAGCACCCTCTTTTTTGCTTCCTCCATAATGCCTTAATCACCTGGCAAATCCCTGTTTCATGTAGTGCAGATGTAGAAAGCCAGTGCAGATACTGTACAGGAGGCCTAATGTGCTGTGAGGATAATTGTCCATTTTAATCCGCTCTTCAGCAGTGTCTGTCAGTCAGCCTCGCAGTGAGGGCTCGCAGCCTACTGGCAGTCCTGACCTGTCAATCAAATCACATCCGTCAGAGCTCATGGGAATGGGGATGAAACATTTTGGATTTAATTAGTGCTCTAGCTTGTCATATCTTTACCATGAACTCCATGATGATGTTTCAGAAAAACACAGACAGCTGAATGTATTATCACTAGTCAACTACCCCACAGTCTGCAAGGTTGCTCTAAATCCATGTAAAGGCTGTAGCCTGCAGCTGTAAGCTTTGCAAATGCAGCTATTATTGAAATGCCAAAGTGCCCTACTTACCCTTTAGAGACTAGCCCTGAAATGAACCAGAAGTGGGTGGCTGACGGCGTGTTTTATGTTAAACTGTACAAGGCATGGTGCGTCTGAGTGGTGCAGAGGGAGAGCAGTCGCCCACCATCAGAGACCTGGGTTCATTTCCCAGCAGGGGCACCTCTGGCCTGGCCCGGGCCCCTAAAGATTACGAGTGGCTGTGTTCATAGGTGGGAAGCCAGTGAGGGAGTGTTGCTAAGATAGTGACTTCTGCAGACCTGTTTAGTGAGACTTCCTACTTGTTTCCTCTCCTCCTGCACTGCCCGGAACTAACTTGGAGGAAGCAAGGAAACGACAGGAAAGTGAATAAGTGGAGAAGACAGCTGTTTGCTCAGATTGAGTGGAAAAATCACTTTACAGCCATGGCTGTTGTTACTCGGAGTGAATATTCAGTAACTCACGTGCAATTTTGATTATATACGATTGGTAGGTAGACTCAACCCAAGGCATCATGGAAATGACAGTGGACGACTAACAACAAAAATAACCGTGTTTTCAACACAGAAAAACGGAAGAGGAATGAAGAATGAAAAGGAATCACTGAAGGCATTCAGTGTTGGATGTATCATTATACATTTTTAATGAAGTCTCCAATTAATAAAAAGCCTGAGTTACTAACTGGAGCTGAGTGGAGTTTGACAGACATTGGAGTTGGCAGCATGGAGTTGTGGGTAATCATCATGTATGGACAAGGAAGAAGCATTGTTTTTTATCCATTTTTTTTAACTGTCCATCACTAAGTTGACAGTCTTATAGGAGTGCAATAAAAATTGAAATTCTTATCAAATGATATGATAAAGATTCTCCAGGCCATTAGAAGACATGGCAGGAGCTCTGATAGACACGTATATGGAATTGGCAGTGACATTACTGGGGACAAATAGGAGAAAAAGAAATTTAAAAAAATCAGCACAAAGCCTGATTTTCTGCTTGAACTCTGGCTGCACAGTTCAGCACATGCAGTGCCTGCCTTCCTGCCCACTGTCCCTTAGTAGCAGCTCAACACATTGAAACTGGTGTCTTCTTTATGGACCATGCTGTGTGTCTGGCCAGTTCAGTAGCCCACTCATCTGTCCCAGTAGCTGAGCGGCAGCAGCAGAATGACTGAGCTCGTTGTGCCTCAGCCGGTCATGTGACAGCTTTGTGTGGCTCAATGACTTTCCCCCGCAGCCCCAGTGCCATTATGTTTTATTAGAGGGGGCTGCTGATGAAAAGAGAGAGTCAGCTCTCCCTCCGGAGCCAGGGGCTCCACAAACTCACAGCAAAGCCTGCTGGGAGCCGTCGCCATGACTGCATCAGGCGACAGGGAGAGAGCGGAGGAGAGGAAGGAGGCCACAGAGTGGACGCAGACATGTGGAGCAGCCAAATGGCAATTTTCAGCTGGTAAAGAAGACTTAAATCACATGTTTCACTCACACACTGAGGCCAGCTCGAGTATTCTGGGACACCCTTACAGTTCTTGCACAGATCCCCAAAATAGATACGCTGTAACCTGTAACTGAAAAAGAAGTTATGTTTCTGGCTGAACATTTGAATACTACTGGTACTTTACTCACATCCCACTACAGCAACAGTTGTATTTAAAGATACTTTCTGGCCTGCTGAATTTAATTCTCAACATGAGAGTGCACAGGTGTTTGTCATTCACAAATGTTATAAAATAACACCACAGACTTCACTGGAAAGGAAGAGTGTCAGGTCTGTTCTCCGGTTGACCTCATTGTCTTTGCTGTTTTTCTCTTTCTCATTTCCTCTCTGTCTTCTGTTCTACTTTGTCTTTTTTGTCCAGTGTTATCTGTTAAGAGACGGAGAGGCCAAAGTGGTCCACCACCTCACTATCTCCATCCACATCCCTGCGATTCCACTGTTGGCTGGGGGATTTTAAAATAGAAAGTAGTGTCTTTAAAAATAGTAGGTAGTGTGTGTGTGTGTGTGTGTGTGTGTGTGTGTGAGACACTGGCTGCTGACACCTGTAGTGATAGTCTAATGACCATTCAACTTGAGCATAATTGTCTGTATTGCCAAATGAGAAGCTGCATGCAAGCTAATCTCTAGTCTATTTTTCAGATAGTTTCCCATCATGTCCTGCTTTGCGTTTCTTGAACGAGCACAGAAAAATCAGCTCATTTTGATTATTTGAACAATTCAGTCTGTTGACACTGAATTAAACCAATAACAGGAAATTATCATGTAATAGCACCCCCCCTCCACAAACACACACACACACAAACCACCAGCAGCAGCTTTCCATGTGGGCGTCTGCTGCTACAGAACAAACAGTGGCGCACAAGCCTGCATGCACTTGCCGCGTCATTACCACTACACTTCAGCAATCAGCGAAGCCACAGAGACAGATTAAATTAGATTAGCGGGGCTGAGCTTTAAAGTCAAATCAGCAGCTAATGGGTTCTAACATATCTGGCAGCGGTGACAGCGTGTCTTTTGTAAATAAAGGGCAGTTAGGAGGCGCACCATGCAGTTAACCCCGGCCCTCCTGCCACACAATGACTCCATTGTGCAATTCTGCTGCCAGTCAAAGAGCTGACAGCCACTATAAAGTTTATCCACGCCTGGTGGAGATTTATCTTGTAAATAAAAGTTGCCATATAGCATGTCAGATATGTCCTTTATGGTTTAGGTCTATGCTTGTTTCCTCAAAGTTCTGAGTTTTACAAAGCACTTATTCTAATGCAGGAGTTATTGTTATGAGTTATGAGTGAGCCTGGCAGTAAAACTTTATCAGACAAGTCAATAATACAACTGAATACATCAATAATTAAAACTGTTGACGAGTGAGTCCATATATGTCCAGGGCAGAGATTGGTCCAGGGTGGTTGTGTGTGAACTTGCATGGACACTTATCATCTCATTATCATATAAGCATGAGGGAAATCAGTGTGCCAAGACCAAAAAATAGGAAAATAAAGGAGATGAAAAAAAGAGCTAGTCAAAGATAACAAGTTCATTTATATTATGAACTGATTGGAACTTCTATGTAAAGCTATATTTTTCTTCATACACTGTCCTTTAATTATTGAACTAATGGTATCATTTATTGCATTGCAACGTGTGAATTGCATTCTTTGATATTTTTAACATTTTGCTATCTTTTGTCAGTTTTGTGGCCAGTAAATGAGAGAATCAGGTGATTGCTGAAACTGTTGCAGCAGAATGGATTCACTGCTGAATGGCATTGTTTTGTCAGCATGGATATATTTCAGACTTTTTTCTTCTTGCTTATAAAGTACTCAACCTCCGTTTGATAACAATAATTCCGTACATGAAATGGAAAGTATATTTGTTAACCACTTGGCATCGAGTAGTTGTTTTTTCAAGTCTATTTGTGATGCCCTACATTTGCCATACAGGATTTTGATTACGTGTTCTTTGCAGCAACCTGTTGTTTACTGGTTGAAATATTATGGTCACAATGGTGATATGTTTTTGTGGCGGTGAGGTGAGGCTTTTTTTGTCTTTCTAAGTGGGTTGGGGTAATTTATTCCGGCTAGAATGAATGACCAGGTTTATCAACCTCTTTGTCACACGGTTCATGTTTTCATCGTGATAATTGGTCCAAAAAAAAGCCGTACGAACACAAGTGAAGGCAATCCTTTGGCATTGTCCCAAAGCATTCTGCAAAAAATTTGCAAGACCCATTTTAGCAAATAAGTGTGAATGACGGTGGCTGGCACATGCAGTTGATAATCATGTTTTATTGAATGGGATGATGAATAATTGAGCATCTCTGTGTCCCTGCAGGGCCTCTGTTTTGGCGGCGCACAAAGCAATGTGGAGGAAATAAAAATCCTGATACGCTGAAAACCAGAGGTACGATACTTCACACTCCGCTGGACTTATACACTCACACTCATGTGTAACCTCACTCAAACAAGCTTACAGATGAATTCAGGTTTGTTTACTTGCATGCGCACCATATGAGAATAACCTCATGTAGATACTGACAGCAGATGGATGGACTTCAAAACGTGCTCATTCTGGAGGATCAGGACCAGCTGGCCACCGCTAGCTGAGATTGTTTGCCAGAGGCCAGCCAGCTGTCCCAAGTGCACAGACATACCTGTGGTGCATTAGTGTGGACTGTGTATTCTGCACTGGGCAACACGCTCATAAAAGGAAACTGTAGCAAGTGCCACCTTGTGTACCTGTTATCTCTGTAACAGTGTGTTGTTGTTTCAGGTTGACCCACAGGCCAATGCAACCAGCTAAAAGCTAAACTGTTGAATTCCTTTATATGTTTATACAGTGTATGACCTGACCCAACTGTCTATTTCTGCTGCTGCCATCTTTAATCCACAGTGCAGCAGTAAGGTCAGCCCATACATCGCCGCAGGGGTTAATGAGAGGGCAGCAAGTACACACTGTAACTATGCCGCTATGTGATTTCCCATGTATCCCAGCTGATCTGTAAGGTTGTTTTTCTTATCCCATGCAACATTTTTGCAGGCTAAAATTACAGCGGATGAGAGATGTTTCAGTTATTTCCTAATCCGAGTGTTAGCGTGCCGGGTCCCTGCTTGGTTAGAGTGGAACATGATGGCACTGATGTCAGATTAGTTATCGACAACTAGCAGCAGTGTGTGCTTTGCCTCCTCAAGTCACAGCTGGATTGTGCACAAGTCCAAAATGTACTGGAGTCCAAGAACAGTTTGCAAACATTCCTGTTACTTTATAAAATGAGCACAATGTAGTATCAAAAGAGACGCACTGTGTGACCATACATGAAAATGTAGAAGGTGAGCATGCATATGTCATGTGTGACAGATTTTTTTGCCTCCATATAGGGCATGAATGTCCATTAAGTGGTTTGATGACAATGATGCATAGCATTTGCTGTGACCTTCATCATCACCAGATCTCAACCCAAGCATTCTCTGCCTCAAAAACCTAGAATGGAAACAAAAAACTTGTTTCTGCCAAACAGCTGGCAGCCAGGCCTCATCACATTTTTAGTTTCCTGAACATTTTCTGTGAAGTACAGCCCAAGTCAAGAACCTTCTGTTTTGTTCTGTCAGCCATTTGTTAGCTTCACTTGTTCTGTGACCTATTTTGAAGCCAAAGAGATGCCCATGTCTGGCCTCATCAGAAGAGTTTCTGTCTGTAGCTTCCTCTCCTTGAGTGGAGCTTCCAACAACACAAACCCTGCTGACAAAGGAGACACATTGTAAAAACCCCAGTTGAGCAACCGACAAACAGCTATAAATGGAGAGGAGGTTTTTTTGGTAGAATACATCAATGGGTTAGTGGAAAGAAGCTGAACAAGGGATACTTCCAGGAAACCGGAGTCAGCTGAGTATCCGACATTCACAGCAAGTGTATTCGTTATGCAGGCTCAGTCATCGCTGCACTAATAGCTTCTTTATTATGTGTGCTCCAGTTTCCTATGGTGCTTCTGCGTGTCTCGCTGCTCAGAGATGGAGCCAGCAGAGTGGGCTCGTTATAAAGAGAAATCACAGTATCGTGTGTGACTCAGCCATTTTTTTTTTTCCCGGAAGAGCTTCTCTGCGTTTGGGGCGGCAGTGACACGGTTGACATGCCACAGCACACAGTGCACGTCAGAAGAAGCTCTGCAGAGCTAGCACATCAAGAGCAACCTTACTGGGGAACATGGAGCAGATGTATGTATGTGTGTGTAAGTGTGAGAGTGTGTGTGCTTCAGCTCTTGCTGGGTGGGTGGCATTGTAGGCTGGTGAGAAACATAAAGTGAGTCACCGATTGCAATCATGTTTTCCTTCCACTTCTCTCTGCCTCTCTGAGAGTTTCTGCATTGTACAAAATTGCACAAGAGCTAAACAGCACAGTGGTAATTATCCTCACATATCCTAGACACTGATACTCAATGCTCAAATCATTTGCAGCCATGAGACAAACACATACTTGTGTTCGCCTTTTGCCTCCTCGCAGCTCTAAAGCTGAATGTTCGCCCTCTCCTCCTCCCAGCTTGTTACCTCCACGATAATGACTGTGCCAGTGTGGGCTGTGCAACTATTCACTGAAATGTCAGCGTTGCGTCCGGACTGTAGCTCCATTGTGGTTCCCGGTTTGCCTAATGGTAAAGAGATGCAGTCAGTGGATAGAAGTGGTGCTGCTAATAAACCTAGTTGAGCCTCCCCTTCATTATATTGACACATCTGGTGGCATTTTTCGTCTGTGTGATTTTCTTCCTCCACCCTATTAAGTCATTTGATCAGGATTGGGGCTGCAAGCTGAAGTGTACCCACCATAATTCACACAGGACATACTGCACTGTATGTTGGCTCACTGTGCTTGTTACTGAGTTTTAAAGAGGCCTCTTGAAACCTCAGCGTGACAGTTAAGTATCCTGCTTTATAGACAGAGCGCTCTGTCTTGACCATCAGATCCACTCATGTCAGAGCACCTCGCTCTCATCCTGACCATCACTACACTGTCAAGGTGCTGTGTTGGAGAATGGGGACACGTTGGTGAGCAAGCTGCAGCAGCAGCAACACTTGGGCTCTGCTGAGAGACGTCAGCTCTGGGAAACATCAAAGTGCCGCTGTGGTGCACTGGATCCTGGGATCCTCCGTCAGCACCGCACAATGAGATATCACTCTGTCTCTGCTAGCAGTGACAGCAGCACTGCTCCGGGTTGCAGAAACCACATCAGTGACATCTTCATGTGCAGCCGTATGTGTAGCAGTGAGTTTGTGAATGCAGATATCATTATTATTCATGTAGGAACACATTTAAAGGAAATCCCCACAATTTAGAAGATTTGCTGATGATGTGTTTCCATGAGTTATTTTACAATCAACTGTTCAATGGTTTTGGCTTCCGTTCTGGTTGCAAATGGCAATATTTGCTGGTCTCTTAGTCTTCTGTGAATATAAACTGACCAACCAATTTTAAGGCAACACCTTGGACTCGTTCAAACTGTGGCTGATAATTAATCGAGAAAATAATCAGTAATGAATGAGCTTGTACAAAAGCAATTCTATTCATTATGTTAATGTTATACAGGTTCTCACTTTAATTTGTCACCTGTCTAGAGTTCAGTTAGCATTTTCCTTCATTTCCCAAAATGCAGTTGGTAAAATTCCAGAGAAGACAAGTGCCTGTTCAATGCAGTTATTTATACAAGTCAGTAAAGAGAGTTTTGACAAAAAAGCACGTCACGCTCCTTCCTCAAAATGTGTGGTGGCTGCATTTTATTCTGTTCTGCTGATGTTACTGTCAGTGAAAAAATGCTATGGTTGTTATCCCCATGCATGATTGTAGAACAATGTGCTGGAAGTATCCCAAGGTAAAAATATACACCCAAACAGGAAAATGGGCCCAAAAATGCAGGCTTGTTTGCCAATAGCTACTTTTTAGGGTGATTTTTTTTTCTCCTAGTAGTCAGACCCATTTTGCACAGCAAGGTTTATGTGTTTCTTGATATTCTAGGTTTAGGTTTTGCCCTGCATTTGTCCTGCTCACCCCTTAACGTTTCTTTCAAACAAAGCAATAGATTTATGGAATCTAGAGGAGGTGGAGAGGGGAAAAAAGCTAGAGGAGATGGAATGATTGACCACCTGCTCTGAGTGGTTTTAAGTGGGAGGTTCTACACCTCTGCAGAAAGTTCTTTTGATGTTTCGCCCTCTCCTCCATCCCTCATCCCTTCATCTTACTTCAGATAAAGAGGCCAGGATGGGCGTAGGAAAGCCAGGGGCTGGAGGGGTTGGACCACAGCTTTTTAATGATCTCTAGTGCTGGCTGGGTGGGGAGAGGCCACGTGCAAAAGGCTGAAGTTTGGCTCAGACAGGACCGGGATATTTATGCAGCGAGTTGTCTGTTTATACTGTTTTGTCTTGTTTGTTTGACTGGGGAAGTAACATGGTTTTCAGTTTATGAACTGTCTCTGTTCAGTGCCGACAGCTGGCTGCTCTGGCTGGATGCTGGCTGCGGCGTGTTGTTCTGCTGCTTACAGGATGCAAGCGTGTGTGTTTGTGTGTATATAGAGTATGTGGTGTGTGCGTCAGCAAGAGAGCCTACTGTGCAGATGGTATAGTACCATAACCTCATCCTGTTTTACTGACTCGCCAACTTGTTAAAGAGCCCACCTTCAACACATCTGCTGCAGCATACTAATGACTTGCTTTGGATCTGTTAAATGATTTATGTTTCAGAAATATCTCCTCTATTTCCTGCAAGTCAACTCCCTGTATTTGTGAGGTTGAAGGTTGTGAGTGTATTTGTTGTCCTATGTCACTGCACCCCCGTATCTTTGCTGTTGTTCTCTGCTGTGTGTTTCTAAAATAAGAGACTGACCTGCCTGTCTATATGCACACAGATTGAGCGTCTAGGCCGCCATATGGTCAGGGAGAAGAGAATGAACACAGATTTTTATTGGCCGGTTTGAAAAGCAGGCGTGGGGCTGGAACAACAGCAGCTGGAGCTCCCCATTGATGAGTTTTAGACTTACTGCCCAGCCTGCTGAGAGCTGTGACAGGTATATTGTCACCGGAGCTGCTCCAGTTATACCAGGCCCTCAAATGACCTCACAATCGGATGGGCATATTATGAACACGGCCACACAAAGGCTAACAATTGAGTCTTTCACTTGGCCATAGCAGGCCTGAAAACCTTGCACTGGAACATTTCTGGTTGCAAATTAGCATCATCTTAATCCAGCCAGGCAAGATGACCATTGATCCCACAAAGAAAACCTCTAGGGAAATGCCATAAATCCCACCGGGAGGTCATTACACAGAGCTTCAGTCATCTAAATTCACCCAGTGGATTCCTCAAAGCTCTCAGTGTTTCTGCTCAGCTTTGTCATTATGTCTTATTTACCAATTTAAGGCCGAAGGTTGTCAAGTGGTTCAGTGCTGTTAAATGGTGCCAACACCAATGCTAAGAAGAGAGCACTTTTGATGTTGCACCAGCTTCCTCTGCTCGGGGCAGTCTGGCTTGTCAATAATGGGCTGCAGTTTCCAGCAGCGCTCCACATGTTGGAGGTTTAGCTGTGACGTGGTTTTAATTATAATGGGGGGAGGGATAAGGGTGGGGTGAGGGCGGCTGTTGGGCTGCGGCCATATGCCGGCCCTGGGTCCGCAGGGACTAAGCCAGCAGCTTAATGAGCAACCCCGCAGGAATTAGTGCTGCTTTAACCTCAGTGTTTTGACTGCTGAGAGAGGCCTGCTGCTCAGCTGATTTACTGCCACTGATGGGTGGAAGAGGAGGAGCAGCTAAGGAGGCTGGTCTAACCTATCCTGTCTGTAAGCAGGCGTGCAGCTGAACTGTTGCAGGATGCTGAGTTGTAACATAGTTGTAGAGCAAATAATTAAAACCGAAAACAGAACTTTTTTTGATTCCTTTGAGAAATATTGACATGTTTTATAGCCTATATATATATACACACACACATATAAAAGAATAAATAAGCAAGAATCAAATCAAATCAACAAATCTGATTATACGTTCAATTCCAATTTTCGGGACTGGACAGTTATATACTGCTACTTTCGAAACGGACACATTTCAGTCAGTACCAAAAAGTTTATTGAGGTTTGGCCATGTTTATTTGTGTTTACATCATGCAAAATTAAAAAACAAGATACTGCTGTTTTGGTCAGTGATTATTAAGGCCTTGTCTGCCCCCTTGTGATGATACTTTTTAATCTTCCAATATGTTTGCATGCGCTGCAGCTGCTTATCCAGATGAATGTATAGTTTAAAAATATATGAACACTCTTTGTGCTCAGGTGCTGCATAAGGAAGACATTGAAGATAGAATCGTTTCTGTATTGAATGGCTTTCTAATCTTCCTTTGATTTTAAAATCTCTTCATTTCAAGACTTGCACAAATGACAAACTAGATGCAGCATAAAAACATGGTTGTGGTTGTACAGAAAACATTTACAAGGCGGGGAGCAGGATGCGGGACAGTCTGTCATGCTGAGTATATAAAGCATTCAGAGTAAGTGAGAACATCACCCTGTTCACAGTGAATGAGAACATCACTCTATTCAGAGTAAATGAGAACATCACTCTCGACACTGTAATCTTTCATACATGTAGTTTTACATTTCATATAATTCCTGATGTTTTCATTCTTTTATTGTGTAAATTTGAAATATCCTATTTCAGACTGATTATGTGAGCGCTCTCACTATGCGCTCTGATAGACTCCCATCATTCCGCTACTGCTATGTCAGTATCGTAGAACTCTTCAAACATTATCTGCTGATTGATCTTAATGGAGCCCACCCACTGTGTTGTGCTGTAGCCTCGATACAAACCAAGAAAAGACAACGGGGGGCAAATTGCATCAGGCCTGCCTCTCACATATGATATTACTGTGGTGACCGAAAGTCTGCCTCGTTCATGATAAAGTCTGAGAGACACAAAATATGGACCTGCACTTTTGTTGTCTGTTGTTTGGAAGGACAAATGCTTCCATCAGACATGGTACATAGATTTTTGAAGATCAGGAGTCAAAACCCAGTTCCACACTGACACAGTGGTGTTGCAGTATCTGTGTTTCATATATAAACCGGTTTATTGATGTACTGATTAGGGCTGGTTACTTCACCTGAGGATGGAGAACTGAGCTCTCTTGTAACGGGATTGACAGGCTGTTTGTTTCCACGTGGCTTCACATGATTGACGCATGATTGATGGTCAGTCAATCATACAGGAAGCCACCTGGCCCATCATTCAGCCCAGCCTCATACCTAGAGGACAAGTTCCCTGCCACTGCATGACAAGTTGCTCAGTTGTCAGACATTTCTCCTGATGGATTCTGGTCTAGTTACGCAATGCGCTTCTAACAGGATGCTGGTGTTATCGGTCAGTCAATTAGTCCATATTTGGTGGTCCATTCATATGTCCAACACTTTGGTCCTACTACTTTGCAAGTCTGGGTTGACATGAACATGAACATGAACATTCTTCAGGCTGAAAACCCTACCTTGACTAGCAAATTGTCCGTGACAAGGTGCCTCATACCATATTATGGTATGGTATAATTGAGACACACACTATATAATCACCATATCTTCAGCAGAACCATAGCTAAAGTTGAGGATACTGAGGTCATATCCTTGGTGGCATGTCTGTGAATTTGGAAGACAGGAACAACAAGAGGAGATTTAATATTACATACTTTGCAATGTAGAGAAGGCTTTGGAACAACATTTAGACAATAATGTAGGGATATAGAATTTACAGAACATAACTGAATAGTAAAATGAATGATTGAAATGCAATTTTCTGTTTACTCAAATGGGCAACAACCCTGGTTCGATTCTGGCTGGCTGCTGTTTCTGCCTGTCTCCTCTGTCAGCTCTCCAAAAAAATAAGAATAATATGTTCCACTGCTATGCATTACATCAGACAAAACTTCCCACATGTACAGCAAAAACTCGTTTTTGCTTTTTATTTGTTCGAAATGTATTAACATTTATATGATAGAGTTTTGTGAAACAGTCACATTAAATGACCATATCATGCAAATTTCCCCACTGTTTTGCAAATTTCCCCACTGTGGGACGAATAAAGGTTTATCTTATCTTATGTGATGCTTTTTCACCTGAGGTCAATAAACAATAATATAGAACGGAATATTATCATCAGGGCCTACAGTTTGTACATATCCCTGTCCCTGTATGATATTGTTTGTTAATTTTAATGATAAAACCAATCCAAATAGCTTCACAATTTTGTCAGTTTATGAAATTGGTATTTGTGCAGTTCACTTGGCATCTCTTGTATATGGCTGTGTTCTTCTGTGCATGTGCGTGTGTGAACCCATGCATATAAACCCTGTGAAGACAAAGAATGATGAGCCTTAAAGATTATCCCCGACCAAAACACAATCCTCTTTGGAGGTGCTGAGCAGTGGGGGCGTTTCTGAGCCTGGGTGCTGTCTAGACGCTGCTGCTCTGTGTGCAGGAACGCGCTGTACCGATCCAGGCAGCTGCACACACTGGCGCAAGGAGTCACAGCTGATTCACACTGTCTCCTCGGAGGCTCTGCACATTCTCACATCTGAAGTCACAGACACTTGCACACACTCAAGGAAACAGAGAGGGGCAGGTTTCATTCCAGAGACATATTTGAAGAAGTGCTGTCAAAGATGGAGTAATGTTGCACTGTTTGCCAATGCGTGTCCCCCCGTCCCCGTTAGTCCTACGTTATTCACAGGATCTTTAATCATCATGGCTACTGTGTCATTTCGCCTCCCCAGACTCTGGTAACCTGGCTGTGCCAGCAGAGCAAGGACCCATAGTACTCAGTCTGCTCAGGAATGTGGTAACCTAGCAACGGGGCTGGAGAGACAGATCACTGCGTTGGGTCGATGATGGGCGACCATGCCTCGTCTGCTTCTGACGGGCGTGTGTGATGTCATTCTCCAGTGTTTATCAGCCCTTCTTCATTTACTTGACTTTACTTACTTCATTTATGGTACTTTGTTTGTATTTTTAACATTAGTACTGTTCATTTATTGTTTTTTTAAGAGAATGAAGTAAAAAAAAAAAAAAATCAACACAAAATGCCAAAGAATTCCAAGCCAGCAACAAAAAACATTAAAGCAGAGTATTAGCTTAAGAGTGGAGTTGGGTGGGGCATACTGGGGTCATGGTGATTACGATGCATACCACATAACCACATTTGATACCGGCTGTGGACCTTTGTTGCATGTCATACCCATACACAGTATATAGAGAAGTGGACATAGCCACCATGGTGTCACGCATTGATGTGTGAATTACCATTTTAAGCCTCCAGTTTGGCATTCTAAGGGTCTCCATCTTTTTGGAGCCAGAAGTCACCATATTTGGATGAGAGGGTGAAGCTGGGGAGGATATGCATTGCTACGCTAAGACTTGAAACTAGAGATTGAGACCATTCACAAACTTTTTAAAAAATGCCAAAAAATACCAATTCCTCCGTGCCATAAAGCTCCATTTTTGTCCAAGAACAATTACAAATGAGCAAGACCATTGCACTGGGTGAGATATTCTTTCATTACCATGAACACACTTGTTATTTTAACGGAATCCTATATACGCTGTTTTGCTGCTGAAGGTACTTGGTAGAGCACCATATGTGTATTAATCTGTGGTTGAAAATCGTCCCTAACAAAAAATACTAAAAATGTAAACTAGTAATGTTTGCTAGAGACTACAGCCCCACTGTTTTTGGAAATAATGTAGACTTACTAAAAAATCGATTTACTGATTTTGTGAGGTATAGCCAAGAAAGCACACAGCTGTGGCACTAGCACTCAAGGTAGAGGAAGTTACTAAAGCACAGAGCAGTATGGCATCAAACTCATTTGTCCTGTCTGTATAGGCCATTAAGAATGCATGTGGCAGCTGGGTAATAAAATGTGCACCTGCTTTGAGTGGAAAGGTATAATAGTTTAATACTATATGTGGATTACTGTATGTATAGTTCAAAGTAAGATCTGTTTTTCTTCTGCTGTTGTACACAAAGGGTGGAGCAGGGAGGATGTCAAACCTGTGACATGTAAGCATGTATCGCAGCCTTGTTTGACTCCAGGTCAGCCCGTTGGTTGAAATGAAATTGTAAAGATGAAATGCAGAGTCGGAGCAGGACACAGAGGCCCCCTTGGCCTATTTATAGAATGACTGGTCAACTTGTCATAAGACACTTTGTCAGAAAAACGGCCTTTCTCTGGATGGAAGAACTTTGTCAGTGTTTGGGGGGTGAGTGGTGAACGGAAACTTAACACCATTCAAGGTGAAGCTTTTAACCACATCCTGCAGGCAGTCATGTAATGGTGATGCTGAGATCGCTCTCACAGCATGTTAGTTCTCTGCCAGAGAGGTTCAGCAGAGTGTTGCACCTTCTCCACATCTGCACATTTGCAGGAAGATGCAGCACCCACAAGGTGAAATGCACAGTTTGCAGCATTTGTTGTTTGTCACTTGACCTTTAGTTTGTTTGTTTTTTCATAATGGTATTATCTTTTGGCATTTTTCCCCTCTAGCATTGGAATCGTAAAACTGTGGCTGATAGATATATGTCCCCGGTATGAAGCAAACCCCAACATCTAGTCAGTGTCAGTGAAAGCTTGTGTCTGGACAGACAATGAAATGCTGCACCTCATTGTTTGCGCAGCGTCTTTTCTAATAATGTGTAATTTGAATACAATGTGACACTGTGACCCTGAATGAAGAGGACCTGGGGACACTGCAGCAGTGCATCCTAACAATGGTTTATGTCCTCCTGTTTCCTGTGGCGGATGCAATCAGCATTGCAGTGGTCTGAGGAGATCCTAATGCTCTGTTGTGAATGAAATGTTTTTTTTCTCAGATCAACAGTTACAGTTCCTGCCACTGTAACAACCTTCACAATCTGTCCACTTTCTCACCTGGTTCTTCCTCCTCTTACTTTTCCCTGTCCTCTCCCGAATTATGAACTGCCACAACTGTGGCCACTTCTACATGGCATCGTCCCACATCGCTGGTTTCATTTAAGATTTTATAACTGTCCACCTTTTTGTTTCAGGCTGGGTTGTGTTCAGATAGTCACAATGCAGCACAGGAGCGGAAAAAAGGACAGGGTACTGTTTTTTTAATTGTTCAAATGGTTCAAACACCAATGCTTTGACTTATGGTTCAAAGTGTGTTTTAACCACAATCACCTATACATGTGATTAGTTTTATTGTGATGCTTAGAAACAGTTGCTGTTCATACCAAGGGTTTAACACCACATACCTGAGTATAGGTTTAGTCACTGTTGTGTCATCTTAGTAAGGAAGAATACAAATATGATAATGATTTATAGTCAGATGAAAGTGTCTCACCAACACATTTTACCTTTATTGGTCATCATATTCATTACAGAACATTGTTTCCTTTATGATATCATTGTGTTAACTTTATATCTTATACATTTGTTATTTAGCACTGTGGTCTGAGTTTGTTAGAGTCTGCAAACTTTTAAAATGACTCTTCACACTTTGGACAGAATTTTACTTGCTGTAAAAAAAAAAAAAGAGAGAAACTGCCTGTCCTTACCATTAATATTAAGTGTCTGGTGAAGACAAATAAGCCCCTGAAAATGTCAAGCGATCCCTCTCAGGGTGGTTACACAGAAGAGTGACTTTGAAGGTGTCTCCTCTGTTCTATGCTCGTGTGCTACTTAGTTCCTGAGCCAAAGCCCAGCAGTGCAGCCGGCCTGCTGACAACATACAGCAGCTCAGTGGGTGAAATGAATGATGTGCACACAGCAAATCCATAAATATAGTATACTTATTTATCCAGTATACTAAATCAGACAAATATTATTATCCATTTCTCAGGGACTGCTCGTCATTCATGTAGTCATATCTTTTACCGTAAATGGCTGAATCACATATGTAACTCAATTTGAAACTACATTTGAAACTAAATTTATGTGTGAGGTTTCCTGTCTTGTACTGAGGAAGAAAAGCGCTAGAATGAAATTAGAAATTTAATAGAAAAAATAACTGATGGTTTCCTCCGAGGGCCAGATGAATATTTTGATAAGGAGAGCAGAGGCAGCATCCTGCATTGGTGTTGATTCATCCAGGGCCCAGGGGAAGGAAAGAGTGTGGGGGCTGCCAGGTCAAGTCCTGGACACAGCTGCATTATTAACAGAAGGTCAGCTGTCAGCACACGTCTGCAGGCCTCACATCAAGCAGCTCACTCAATTTTGCGCCTCTGGCTGACATGTTTGTAACCTTGTAGGCCATTTAATGAGGGTTCACAAGCCTTCTCTTCCAGCTTCCATGTTTTTTTCTTGTCCCAATAAAACTGAGCCAGACCACAAGGAGCACATGGAACAGCTTTTATTACCTCTCCATAAAGAGATATATAAGATATATTGGGTGAGAGCCTGCACATATTGACCTGAAGAACTTATAGGGCTACAACAAAAACAAGCTAATCCTCACCTTTACTTTATTTACTGCACTTGATAGCATGAAAATATCATAGGAGGTGTTTGCTCTTCATACACAAACCTTATGATCAAATCTCTCAGTCTGGCCACATTCCATTTCAGTGTGGCTTTAAACACAACACACCAATTTTGTTAAGTCATTTTAACTGTAAAACATCTATCAGATCAGAATTGAGCTGAACTGTAGAACTTTCATGTACGTTCTCTTAACACTGGCTAATGTAACTTACCAACCAAAGTGAGACTGGGAGCTGTCAGCAGAACCAGAAATATTAAATATTATCTTTAGCTTTAATTGTTAGATGTGAATTATTGTCATAAATATGTCTAGTCCCCCTAGAAGGATACTTAGCGGCCCTAATGGGCCACACTGAACATATGATAAGCCAGTTACCAAAATTACCATCACTTCATTTTCTGTTGATCAACTGATCATTTCAGCACCAACAATTTTCATCCCTACAGTTTTACGGAGGAGGAAGGTAACTGAGGATAACTGCTGGGCTTAATCCCATTTAATACAGAGTAGTGGTAGTACTCATGAAGGGTAACAGCTCACCAGTTTTAGTGCTGAGTCGCTGTCTGCTTTCTCTGTCTCCACGTTGGTGGATCTTAAGGTATCCACTGTCATCCTCCTTCAGCTTCTACCAGTATTGTTTTTGTTGTTGCTGCTGCTGACACTGAGCCGCCCTGACACAATGGTGTCACCGCCGGCCCCGCCCAGCTCGAATGTGATTGACAGGAGCGGTGAGGACAGAGGCTAGCTCCCTTCTATGCAGTATGGAGAGAGCTGAGAGAGAAGAGAGTGTCATGGGAGCAGAAATGGCTCAGGCCTGTGTTGTTGTGATCTGGGCTCAGCCAGCAGGAATAGATGTAGAAAACCACGTGGCCTCTCTGCTTCCACCGGTGGAACCGCAGACAAGCCGGGCAGCAGGGGCAAGGGTTGCTCCAGCTTTGACAGCTCGCAGCTCATAATCCCAACCGGAGAGGAGATGCTGCTGACCGAAATGAACCATAAACAACAGTGTCTAAAAAAAGCAGGAGATACATTAATGCCAAAAGTTGACTGTCGCATCTTTTTTGTGCTTTATGACTATGTGCAGGCTAGGGGAGCGCACAAAGGTCTTTATCATCTCCACACTGGGAAGGGACTTGCACACTCCGAGGAGCTCAAACTGAGAGGGATAAAAGCAGGATAGGGTCTGTGATTTTTAATGAAGGGGGTTGGAGCATCCTCAGGCAGACCTCCTGCAGGGACACGTGCTGTAAAAAAAAGAGCTGTGAAAACAAGATAATCTAGCCCAGATCTTTCGCTTTTACACACTCTACTCCACCCAGCCTCTTTGAAATAAACTGAAACCTCGCGGTGCAGGAGCTAGCCTTTGAATAGCAGGAATGCTTACTTAAGACCAAACCTCTTAACTCTTTAATGTTGACCTTGGGGAAGCCAGAGGCAGCTTCTCATGTCCACTAGGTAAAGTAAAAAAAAAAAAATACGGTCTTTCTAAATTAAGAGAAATGTTTTTGCTCACCCTTGTTTTACCACATGTGTTAACATGTCCTCCTTTACTGACATTGTCCACAAAGTCTTAAATCATTTTGTACAGTTGTTTTCAGGCCAACTAAAAAATAGCCATAAATAGCCAAAGTTTTACTTTTCAATCCCAGTCGGCTGATCTTAGGAAGTGTCTCTGGTCAGTTGTGTTTATTTCCTCTATGTTCACCATAGCAAGTTCTGGTTCCCTGGAAAAGGGAAACCACTTTGGCAGGCCTGGTGGAGGCAGGAGTGTTTCGGGTATGCAAGGATCACAGCTGCTGCAGCAGTGGCACTTTTTCGGCAGCATTTCCTCTGTGATGTGCCTGGTGACCTCAGTGACCCTGCGGCATGAAGCCAGGCCTGTCTGAAAGAGGAGTGCCTTCAGAGGGTCTAAGCCCGAATATTGGTCTAAGAGAATCGTCCCTTTATTTAATACCAAAAGATGTATGCGATTTATACATTTATATATAAGATTGTTGCGATGTGTATTTGCAATGTGTATTAACATGTGTTTAGTCGTACATGATTCAGTACATGATTCAGTTAAGTTCAGTTATATGCAGTGTAATATACAGAATATATAGTGTCCATAATCATGGAAGTCAAAATATAAATTGTGAGCACTGTTTATATACAAAGTAGTAACTGTACAATATATTTGACTCATATACATATTTTTGTGTGTGATTTCTCTTCACTTGTACTATGTTTGACCGGAATGGCCCTGTGGATACATGTTTTCATATGAATACTAAAATTGCAAAAGTTTTGCATGTGATGTCGAGGACATTTTTGTCTCGCAACCTGCAACAGAAAAGGAAGTGTCTATGACTGGAAACAGGTGAAAGGTTGTCTTCTTAAGTTAGTGTTGGTACACGTGTCAAGCTTTCTCATTTAGCAATCTATGTATAGAGCTTACGATGACAGTGGTGGCAGATTTACTACTCAGAATTTGTGGATCTTTTTGAAACAATGAGTCCTTGATTTCAGACAAGCTTCTCATTTTGAAATGGTGACTGTCAAGTTTACTGGCTGAAATGTTACTGGCAGATATTGAGCATGTTGAAAACTGTAGGTAAACTTCTCCAGTCTAACAGAATGTGGCTGCCAGCATTACCCTAAACTCTGATGTAGCAGTTTGCAGTAGTCAGGATGAGGCTTACCGGTGTTACGCCTTTTTCTAGCATAACCTGTAACCCCACATTTTATTGTAGCTAACTAATAATATGCTAACTTTTGGCCTTCAAAGGCAACCAGTTCACCAGGCATGTTGGCCTTACATTCTAATGGATGCATTTGATGCTTTTGTGGGTATGTCCCTCCGTCTGCCTGTGTGTTTGTAACCTTGACTGGCACAGGCCTCCTCCCGCTGCGGGATGGTGCATGACACTGGCAGGACGGCATGCTGGGCGTGTGGAGACAAGGCTCTCCCCTAGCAGAGAAGGGGGCGCAGCATGTGACACCCGGAGCCCATTATTAGCCTGCTTCTTTTGTCAGGTGTCTGCGTGTTCGCTCCTCCCCTGCCTGCCTTCCTGTCCATCACCCACTGCCTTCCCTTCTGCCCCCTGTCAGCTCTCTCTTTCGATTCAGCTCAGTCTCACCCCCTGATCTTCCTCGTCTGCTCCATGCCCTCCTCTCTTGCCCCTGTAATCATTTTCTACCTCATTATTACTCCATGCAGACCACCACCACCCGTCTGTCTATTTTGGTTTTTCTCCTAATGAAAGGCACAGCAAGAGGATGGTGGAGAGTGAATAATTATTTCATGATATGTTGTCTGTACTGTAGCATTGCATTATCATGGTCAAATTGGCTGAGCAATGAAAAGAAGGCCATTGTAGGACACGAGTGGTAGAAGTAGAGATTCTGTGAGCTTTGTGTTGTGATATTCTGATGACTTGTGGGTAGTGCAACACAGTTGTCATAATAGCTTTCTCCATTTTGGACTCTGATTCTCTGTTCTCCCTCAAAGGTCAGCACTGTCAAGACAGTTCACGATTTCTCAAAGACATTCAATTGCTTTTATTCAGATGAATTGATTTCATTAAAATTTTGCTACTATAAATGCTGGTGTGGCTGTGCAATAACTGTAGCAGCATAGTAGTGGCTACAGTTATATTTATGTATATCACCCTGCAGTAATGTACATCAACTTAAACTGGTATTTGTGTAGTGAACTGGGGTTGGACAAATGAACGATAACAGCTCATGGAAAAAGACTCTAACTCTAAAATAACTTAATTACAGTTACAAACACTACTACACTGGGTCATACTAAGTTAGATTCCAGCTGTTGGATATGAAAAATGCCTGACAGTCAGCACTTTGATATGAGTTTTCAAAGCAACATGAGACAGCTAACAAAGTTCTGTAACTAGACCAAATTGCTAAATTGAATATGTCAAGAGCAATAATGTTGAAAACTATTACACTTACTGTATATATTGTAACACAAACTGTAACATGTTTTTTAAAATGTTTTTATTTCTTCATATTTGGCACAAACATCCACTTGGAGTCAAGGATGAACTGATTAGATTTTGGTGGTCAAAGGTCACTGTGACCTTACAAATAAATTTTTGCCCATCACTCAAGAATTCCTACACCAGTCATGTCAAAATTCCACACAAATGTCTAATAGGGTAAAATGATGAAGTGATAACAGTTTATATCCAAAAGGTCAAAGGTCAACTTCACTGTGACATCATAATTTTCTGCATTTTGTTCTGCAACAATTTTCTGGCAATTATTAAACACAGTTACTCAGGAACAGAACTCAGAAACTGTGACCATATTTCACATTTGGTCAGATACCGAAATGGCGACACTAATCATGGGAATCCACCTTGAAACTGTGGTGATTGTATAGATCTTCTGTGCTGTCAGCTTGAAGATGTGTCTGAAGCATCCATGTTTTAGAATTTGTCCACATCCATATTTGATGCACTGTCTTCTATGGCTACAACTTTGTATTCTACCAGAATCGGCTTTATTCACTAAGGATGTGAACACAATGAATTTAACTCTAGTTTTTAGCTAGTTTTTGTTTCTCTCAATGAACTTACACACTAATTGACATACAGCAGTAGTCCACCACAAGCTCATTGGTTTTGCTGATATTGAGCTTCAGGTGATTGTGGTTGCACCATGTGATGAAGCTCTTTATCAGTCCTTTGTACTCCTCTGGAAAAATAGTCTTTAAGTGAAGACAGCATGTTTCTCACTGAAAATTATTCACTGGAATCACACAATATAGTGGTAACCTCCATTCCCCAACTCTGTACTTAACAGATCTTCACTAGATTGGTATCCAACTTCTCTTCTTAGCCTTGGAAAGTGAATAAGTACACATCCCAAAATGTTCTTTTAAGAGTTACAGTGAATCTACTCTCAGATCCTGTCGGGACTTAAGTAATAAATTACAAGCTTAAGTAATAATTTACAAGCTAGAGAATTATTACTGTGTATTATATACTCCACATTCTCCTAGCTGCTTGGTTAGGATGGGGAATGCTCCAAGTAATGCTCTTCATCTTAACACTCTTGTCGATTATTTTGAAAGACAGGTTACTGTGTATGATTGTTGATACCTTTCTACATCCTTCTGACCATCAAGACAGTTATCTGTTCAGCCAGATGTAAAATGAGTCCGTTTCCAGCACTTTAAAATGGTAAAGAGTTGTAGTATATTACAGTATAGTATAGTATATATATATATGTGTCCTTGTCAAGGATATATGCTCCCACATGTATGTCCCAGTCTATGCGAAACAAATTAGTAGTCCACCTCCACCCACCCTGTTTCCATTCACCTGGAGCCGGAGGTGTTTTCATTCAGACAGACACGATCCTGCTGGGGGTTGGCTTCAGCCCTCCAATGGCCAAAGGGATGGAAAAAAAACCTTCCTTGAGGGGTTGATATGACAGTGTGCCCTCCACCTCCTCCTCCTTCACCAACCACGCAGAGCCCCCTCCCTCCTCTCCTGCTTCTAATGAACCCTGCCCCATCACCTCCCCATCAAATATATATGTAGCGTCTCCCTCCACTGCTGCCCCCAAACACCATGATATACCTTCAGCTCTGCACAAATGCCCCATGAATTATTCACCCAGAGTGGCACGTGGACGTGGGCAGGCCTCTGGCAGACCCCCCAACACCCTTCTTCGTCCCAGTTTTTTCTTAGATGTGGAGTACAGGTGGACGGCACCTTATTTCATGTTGAGTTAATCAATCTTCATCCCATTTACTCTTTTAATCACACTCTTTACACGTTCAGATGCTTTAGGTCTGTGGCTCCAATTAAAGAACCTAATGAATTTTGTTCATCCACTGTTATATGAATAGCCTTTTGAGTTAACTAATTATAGATCTCACTCCACCACTGGTCATGTCCTGCTCTGTAATTGGATTTTCCCCGAGGGTTCATTGATTTTATTTTGAAAGTGGCTAAAACATGGGAGGAGCTACTCTGATATGAATCATGAGAGCATACTGAAAGCTGTATGCAAGCTGACAAAAGGAGAAAAATTCATATTTTCTTACATGAAAATGCATTTTAGAGACTAATTGCACTCTTGAATTTTAGTGAAACTATGCTATGAACCACCTCAGTTTTGGTTGTGACTTTAGTTGCTTCTAGAGCTGTTTTCCTGCCGCCCTCTGGGATGGGGAGCGAGAGACTGGGGGTAGTTAACAGCAAAAAAGCCCCTATGGCAAGCAGGTGGCAGCTTTTTCTGCGAAGGAGGAATAATTAATAAGAAGAGGGGGCTGCGTGAAAAGGAGGGAAGGAAGGGGGAAATAAAGAGATGAAAGAGCCTTCAGTTCAAAGAGAGCAGTCAGTGATGAGCTTGGCCCTTACTGGGCCTGTAGAAGGCTGCAGAGGAAGGAGTCGGACAAGCAGGGCTTATAACTGTCATGGCTGTCTTCGGACTGAAGTAGATTGCATTTAACGTGAATCCAGTTATCTGATTGCAAAAACAATTCTTTTAATTGATCAGAGTTGGTAAGAAAAACACGATAATTGAATTACAGAATGTGGTATTGATTGGAATACTGTGGGGGCACATGAATTTGGATTTTGATGTGGATTTTTCAAACACAAACATGGTGTGTTATCATATATTATAGTTATTCCGGAGGCTCGTGGTGGTCTAACACTTTACTCAGCCACTTTATGTTGGTTTTTCTTTCATTTCACACATTTCACATTTCTCATCACATGTATGTAGGGCTGGTTGTGGAACCTCAATACTTTTTCGGAGTATCAAAAACTGCCAAGTACCAAAAGCAGGAATCAAATAATCTGAGGAAAAGGATTCAGCTGGGAGAGCTAACCCCCATTAATAAATACATACATGGACATTAAGTAATCAGCAACATAGCAGTGGTATCAGGTTGTGATGGCCACTCAATCTTATTTGCCATGTCAACCATTTGTCTTCAGTTGACACGAAAATGTTTCACCATCTTTGTGGCCATTCTTTTGTCACTATTTTTCGTAAATGTAGCTACCTAACTAGGGTCATGTCAGCAATCTTCCACTTCTATGCCACCCGCAAAGCTTTCAGTCAGCCATCTATGAGCACAAAACCTATTTAAATCTAGAAAAAACAGACATGTGGGTGATGTTTATGTGTCATTTCCTCAATTAGGCATGCAGGTTTTGAGAGTAACCTGCCTTTAAAGGGTTTCTGGCTTTTGGGGCTGCATCTGTCTCTGTCAGCAGTGAATACTAGAATGGCAGACTAGAAAAACAATCCTCCAAGTGGGCCTCTGGTAGCAGCAAATACAGTCATTACTGACTGCTTGATGTGAAATGTCACTCTGGGTGACAGCAGTGCCTCCATACTGCTTTACATATTGCAGCGGTGAGAGGTACTGTGTGTAGTGTGTGTGCTTTTGTCACTGTCATCACTTATGATCTGCCCCAAATCAGAATCAGAAATCCGTCAAAACCCGCTACATCCAGCTCCATATGACCAGCTGTAATGTTAAGCCATATCTCTCCCTGAAAATAGACTTGATCCATCGTCACCCCTCCTCCAAAGATTATCATTTAACAACAGCACAGGAACAGCTTTCCATCCGGCTCAGAGGGATCAATACATTTGTTTCCCTTCCAAAAGCCGATTCAGTCTGCCTCTGCCAGTCACGGGTTATGCAAAGAGCCAGAATGCAGAGCGGTTTGTGGTCTCAGTCGGTGCTGCCGTCTGCTGTGAGTATATATGATTAGAGATGCTCTGCAGTCTTGCACTGAGCGTAGAATTGCTGCTGTTGTTGCCTGGCCCCCTGCCTGCCCCGCGTCCTGTCACACAGGATTACAGCACGCCTTGACAGAACCGTTGTGGCGTGTGCTGCTGCACTGCTGCTTCACAAGTGAGCCGGCCATTTCGCTCCGCCTGCTTGGTTTGATGCCACTTTGTTGACATGGGTCAAACCAAGACGATTACAAGGAGCATGGAGGTGATATTGCACACATCCTGATCCCCTTTGCATCTGCTTAATGCAGCTGTCAGCACAGAGGTAGTGTCTTTATCCCTAAGGCACCTTATATGTGATATGTGCTATTTAGTGCAGTGTTTCCTAGAGTGCCACTCTACATATTTCTGTCCAATCTGAACCGAGAGAGTAGTAGCTGAGCTCAACCTGAATCCAACAGGCTTTTTGTTTTTTGGTTTTTTTTGTCTGAACCAAAGCCCAACACAGGTAACGTAGGCTGAAACAATGAGTTTGTGTTATCCTGTCACACAATTGTTGTCATTACCATGCCTATTGTACCTTGATTACACATGTGTGGGCACTTTGTAAATAACTGCCAAAAAGGCATTGTCTTATATATGCCAGGCAGATGTTTTAACACACATACAGTATGAAAATGCAATGCAAATTTTTGTTTGAACCCGGCCCAACCCATCAGGTTCCAACTGGTATCCACTCTCTAGTGTTTCCCCATGCGATCACCATTGCAGTGCTGCCCTACTACTGAATCACCAGCAGTGACATTTTAGAATTTTGCAAACCAAAACTGGTAACACAGTTTTTTCGTAATTCAACGCAGTACGCATTTAGTTACCCATATCAGGCAATTTAAAGCAAAGACTTGAAAGATGCTAACATTAAAAAAGAGAAACAGAATGAACACATAAGATAAAACAAAGAGATAAGACGGCATTCAGTTTGAAAGTCTTGACATAGACAACACATTGTTATCTTGTTTGGTTTAAAAAAAAAAAAAACACACACACACAAATAATATGGTAAGATTTCTCTCCTTCCAACACCCCCACTTCCTGTGACAACCTCTGATTGTGCTGACGGGCATTTCAGCCTCTGTCTGCTCCGCTGTACCATCTGAGGGATCAGTCTGTAATTATGTTGAAAGAGAGTGGTCACGGTATGTCAGTCAGTATGAGGCTGTTGTTCTAATTGGTAGAGAAGAAGGTTTCTCTTAGTGGCTGCACTGGCATCAACAAACCCCCTAACTTAAACAAGGTTAGCCAATGTTAGTCATTAGACATACCTAATGTAACGCTCCTCCTGAGGGAGGCACTAAAGGAAAAGTCATGGAGTGCCTAAACTAGAAAGGGTGTTTCCTCTGTGTAGCATGAATGTGCTCAGGAAATTTCATATCAGTCTGCCCCATGAATTATATTACATTAGATTATATCTTGTGTATCTTTTGAAGTTTTGGCTTGACAGTGGCACTAGACAAAAGGTCATGGTGGTCACGGAAACCATCAGGGATCATCCTCTGGAGAACATGGATAACCACCGCAGATTGTACTGTGATATTTATCCAGTCGATGGATATCGGTCACTGTGTTGCTATTTGGTTACTTTCTGTCTTCCATTTTTTTCAACCTCTTGTCACTGGTATCTCGACATTAGATTGGTGTGTGATTATCTCAGTTCAGAGTGGCTTGTGTTTGTCACTGACACTCAGTTGGTAGGAGAGTGAGGTTCCTTTCTATGATCTTCCACTTGTTTATTGCTGCTGCTAAGAAGGGAAAGCCCACACTCATCCTTCATTATTCTTCTCTCTGTCCTCAGTGTGTCACCAGTGAATAAATTTCCTGCTTCTCACTGCAGTCAGATGAGGCGACTGAGCCATAAGACAGAAGGAAAGCAGGAGAGAGAAAGAAAGAGGAGGGAGGCGAAATATATTCTCAAGTGACAGACTGAGGACAGGCTGGAGCTGAAGGCCAGACCGGCACTTTGTCTTCCAAGGAGAGCCTGGATTTATGGCCCATTGTGTCTGCGCTGATAAACCATACCGACACGGTTATTTTCATCCTTGTTTGCGGAGAAACAATTAGATGTCATTTGTTCCTTTGGGAGTACACAAAAATGTCCAACGTCCACTGTGGTGTGGCTCTTGTCATTTTTCAAATCTCAACATTTAATTTTGCTGAGGGAAGGATCGTTCTAGCTTGTCATAAATGAGCCACTGAGAAAGCATTTCAAGATGTTTGTAGACTGGAGTCTGGGGCCATATCTACGTCACTCCCTACAAGCACATGTGTACAACAGAAACATTCCTTCTTCTCTGCAATATAGCCGTTTACCGTGGACAGATTCCTGGTTCATTGCAACTCAGTAGTTTCTGCTTTTTATACAGTAACGCAACTCTTATGTGGTATTGACGTCATTGGTATTTTTTCTGTTTGACATTTCCATAAAGTTGGAGGGCTTGTAAAATATTTTTTTTTTAAATAGTCAAAATTAAAGAAGCACAGGTTAAGATATCCTGACTTTTAGTATGAGTCAAGCTCCTACAACACAGAATTATACAATTCTCATAATGCAACGCCAATGCCAATCATTTTTTGGTTTTCATTGGCAAGTGAGCTGAGCTGACACTAAAAGGTGGAATTAAAACACTGCAGATCACTGATTGGTCAGAGAAAATCATCACCAGAATTGTCACTCACGTGACACGGAGCAACCAGAGTTGTCTCATTGTCTGCACTCTGATGTAGGATTTCCCAAATTGCCCTGTGTTTTTTCAGCAGTTTTTGTCTTGCTGCCTTCAGCGTTTTCTGAAACAGAGTTTGTCTCCTTGCTGTGACAAACGGCCACATACCAAGAATCAAGAACGCCATCCATTCAATATCCTCCATTGTTCCTGTGTTAATGCATTTGTGTCTCGTTGAAGATGATGTCAAGGCAGTTTCACACTCTGATGAGTTATGGGAAATGTAGGAGCCAGTGTTTTTTTGCGCTTGACCTCTAGCAGGGCCTAAAAGTCAGAATTTCTTGACCTCTGTTGCTTTGATTTTGAACATTCTTTTTTAATCTCTCTCATGTAACTCAATATTATTTAAGTACAATACTGTCTGTGTAATTTTATATAACGTGTTGTTGACATCAGTAGTATTGTGTCCATGTTTTTATACAATCTAGAGAGCCGAAGTCATTCTGTCACATCTGGGCTAGTCTCTCTACCACTAGTTTCTGTAACTCAATGCAATCTCTGATTCAGCATTCAGCACAAGATACTGAAACTTTCATGAGTCTAACAAAGTTAAACAACAATTATTCTATGAGCACAGAAAATACTAGGCACAGACACACAGTCTAAACATGTGAAGCAAGCCACACAACATATAAAAAAGGCTCTGTTCCAAGGCAGTATTTTTACTTGTTAGCATAGTTAGAAATGTCAGTGGAAGAGAACAGACATTTCGATTTCACTTTGGCTCTCAATGTCCCATTCACAGTCTGTTTTTCTGTAACTATTTTAGACTTAGGATTCCAGCTCTTAAAGTGGAAAGTTGGGACTTGCAGCTTCCTGCAGCTTTTTGGAGTGCAGAAGAACTTTTTATACAAAGAAGACTATGGGAGGTGATTTATAGGTAGCCGTCTACCTGAATAGAGAGTCTGCTTAGGCAGACCTTGATTGTTCAGCTCCATGACAAAGCAAGCATCCTGTTGCCGACGCTCTGTCCTCCTACCAGTCTCCATTAAGATCAACAGGGTGATGTTGACAGCACAGCGGCGTGCCTCCACATCTCCCCTTCTCTCTGGCCAGCCTCCCTGACATCAGTGTGATAGGAGCTGTTATTCCTTCTGACCAAGAAAGAGACACATTGTTTGTGTGAGTCATCCAGAGACCAAGCTGCTGTGTCAAGCTATAAAAAAGGTCCCTGCCTCCCAGACCAGAGTGCTCATCAGTGGACGGATGTGATCTGTAGAGAAAGCAACCTTGAACAGAGTGATGAATTCCGTTCAGTTTGGTGTGCATGGCTGAGCACTTTTCTGACGGCTCATTCCTCTTCCAGATAGCATGTTTCATCTTATCTATCCACCAGTTGCGCTTAGATATTTCCTAGATTAAAACTTTTTTAACCTGTTTGTGTGTTTTTTTCTCCTGCCCATTATCACATTTTCTTAATATTTGATGTAATCTTCATCATGTTCTGTTAAGAGTTATCCATATGGGTCGTTGCAGAATGTGCACTCATTCTGTTTTTATGTAATGGATTAAGATCTTTCGTACCATTTCTATCATTAATCAATCAAGTCAACCAGTTTCATCTAAACTAACGTGGTCTTTTATTTCTTTGTCGTCCACAGATTTTAGATAATGGGCTGTGTGCAATGCAAGGATAAGGAAGCAACCAAACTCACAGACGACCGAGACACCAGCATCTCCCAGGGAGCGGGCTACCGCTATGGGGCTGACCCCACGCCGCAGCACTACCCCAGCTTCGGGGTCACCGCCATCCCAAATTACAACAACTTCCACGCCCCCGTCGGACAGGGGATGACAGTCTTCGGAGGGGTCAGCACTTCCTCTCACACCGGAACCCTTAGGACTCGTGGCGGGACAGGTAAGGGACGTGTGATGTTAGTTAGGAACAGTCATGATCAGAAGTGTGTGAAAACCACTGACAATCTAAATTTTATTTCTGTTTGCTACTGCTCAAATATAAAATATAAAAAATGAACCTGTGATACATTTTAAAGTCCAACTAAAATCACATTTAGCCATCCATTTTTGTAGTTAAATATAATATCAAATGTGGGTTTAAATGTATTGTTAATATTTTAGTTTAATTAAAAGAAGAAAAAGGGTCTTTGGGAATATATCAGAAATGCTCCTTTTTGTCTCAGCCGGCAGAACAAGACGTGTTAATGTTTGTAAATTAGAGTGAAACTTAACTTCTTAATGAATGATTTTAATGATTGTATTGAAATAAGATATCCATCTATGTAGAAGGATACTGGACGGTATTCTGTTGAATTAATGCAAAGCTCCAAATATAGATTTCTCTATTTTGGTTTCTGATTTTTCAAGTGATTTCAGAACAAGTGATTCACAGAGCAGATATGCATGCTGGACCAGAGTTGTGATGAATGAGGATGAGGTTTATAAGATCAAGGCTGTTTTTAATAAATAGGGATTCTGCCTTCTGCATGCCATTTCAGTTTTAATCATATCTTTCATGTCCTTTACAAAACAAGTTAATATTTAACAGCAAATGTAGCAATTCAATTATATTTTTCATCAACTCTCTTTTTATCTTTTTTTTTATGAAGCCTACAGTCACATCAACGTCAGTCATCTTTCTGTCAAGGGATTAAAGATAAGACAAACTTTGTCTAATCCAGATATAATCAGATACTCTCTAAAGCTCTACTATATTTGGAAATGATGAAGAGCAAAAGAAATCATACATACTAATCATATGTATAAGTATAATACAGTACATACAATATTAACCAATGTACTGTTCCCTTTTACTTTTTGTCATTGAGCAGCTGAGTTACTAAACAGCTGATGCTGATACTGGAAGACATTCTCTTTTTACAATACTGGTATTCCATGCTGTAGTCTTCCTGTCAACATCACGTTTGACATTATGGTGAGAGAATAAGCTTTTCATCTATCACAGGTTGTTCTCAGGTTATGTCATGGACAGCTGTGATCTCATTAGTTGCACATTGAAAGGTCAACACCAAATCAAGTCAGAGTTTACACTGATTGAACTTTGAGCGCTGTGGTAAATCATATAATCCAAGCAGACTACAACACCCAAAGCTACCTCAAGATTTGGGATCTTCACTCTCTAAATAGGAAAGCAATGACTCACGGCAATGCAAAAGCAGTTCTCCTGCTGATCCTTGTGTAAATGTAAAGGTCCTTACACAATGTCTACACAGGCTGCGTAGTGAAAGCAGCACATTTCCGAGAGCAGCAGCTTCAGTCTCCTGTCAGTGTCTACATAGAATGCATTCAGGCACAGCATCACCCACGTTTCACCACACAATCACTGCAGTTGTGTGTGTGTGTGAACAATGAAGAAAAAAACAGGGTTCCCACGCGTCCTGGAAAACCTGGAAAATAGCTGACCATTTTTCCAGTCATCAAAATCACATGGACAATGAGAGACATAAAATGTCATGAAAAATCGTTTGTTGTCCTGGAAAATTATTTCAGCAGTCTCCTATTTTCCTTTAGCTGAGAATGAACTGCTAGTCTGTCTATCAAAGCTCCCCAAAACTGATAGCATTGCCATCTGAATCTGCATTATGTTCAAAATCATATTAACATTCAAATGGTACTTTATGGACGAAAGTATTTTTAACTTTTGTAGCGGTAACACACAGTGGGTGTGATTAGGCAGTTAATAGTCCTGGCAAGCTCAACTCTAACTTTGAATCATACATTCAGGTTAAGAGATTTGTCAGTAGGCAAAATTATAGGTCGCTATTTCTGTTATTGGCGTTTCAGCTATTCGGTTATTGCCGTTCAGGCAGCAATGGTTAATAAAAATAATATAATTTTTAAGAAAAAAGGGAGTTTATAAATTAATACAGATGCCAAGTATAGAGCAAAAAAAGAAACAAAGTGAAAGACAATGACAGAATACTATAAAAAATAAATGTAATAATGATAAAACAAATTATTAAAAAAGGTGTGAATGTGTGTAACTGATAAAGTGAGCATTGCAGTTACACTACCCTCATCAAATAAAGGTAAAAAAAAAAATACTCCAGAAGTAAAGTGGAACATTGATGAATTCCTGGGTCACCAGATATTACAAGCAATCGAAGCCGATTCAAGTCCTATGAGAGATGATAAAAGCTAGGAGATACAAATGGTATTTTGCAGTGAACACAGAAGGAGGAAGTAATTCATTTCAAGGTTTCTTCTTAGAGCAACGTGTCTATCAGAAGAGGGAAAGTAACTGCAACACATATTGCAGTGTGAAGGTCGTTTCTTTTTTACTTCATTCCCACGCAGCATTGTATGCACCCAGTGAGAGCTCACAGCCGCCCACACATGTAGCACCTCCGTATGCAAAAGCGCAAACTATTAGTAATTCTTTGTGCAGTTAAAGACTTCCTATGGCATCCCAAAATCCCAACAATCCTCACCTCGTGGCCCCTGCAGCAGCTCCACTGCCCTGTGAGGAACGTCCGGCTGGAATTAGCACAGGGCTTTGTGCACTGGGCCCATTGTTTAGGTAGGGAATATTCCCACTCAGGATATCCTTTATGTTTGACTGAGCCTAGGCTGCTCTGCAGAGGAACTCAGCATTTCCACTCAACTTAGCAGGAGTCCTCTCCCTCAAAGTGTGGATTATTTTCTGTGCTGTATAATCCAAATCCACACAGTGGCAGAGGAGCAGAGAGTGGTTTAGCTTTTTAATTTTCTCCTTGTGGGGAAATTTGGTCATAAGCCGCTCTCTCTCTCAACCTCTGTTACAACACAGCTGCCCAGCTTGTTTGGCTAACAGCCGCAATCACCCCACTCAGGGGCAGAGCAGAGGAACCCAAATTGCAGTTGGCATCAAACATCTTATTGATTATCAGTTGATCTTTTGCTGATTTCGTTACCCCAAATGGAAATTCACAGCTAGTGCTGTGACCTTATGTAACTAATTGAGTAGTATCCCAGCAGACAACTCTAAAATGAATCAATAAACCAGTTTATCCGAAGCACCCACCTCTGCTGACCTAATGGAACATTCGAACAGTGCAAACCACAGCTGTGATGCATTCAGGACCTTGTTGGGTTTTGAAGGTTAGAAAACTAAAGTGTTTCAATCAGACACTCTCTTTTTAACAGTCTGCTCTCCCTTTCTCTGTTTGTTATCACATGAATAGCAACAGGTCCTCTCTATCTGCAGTCCCATCAGCAAGAGCCTCACATAGCCTCTTCATATCAACATCGTTTCCCAGAAAGCCTCAGCCTGGTGAGAGTGTCTGAAGTGAAATGACTTGAATAAATGTGATCAAGAGAGTTTAAGTGGACTTTGAAGAAGTGCCCATTCAACTTCCATTTGTCAAACACTCAGAGGCATGAAACAGCTTAACAGCTGCAGTCACCTCAGGCCTGAGCAAAACACTTTGAGTGCTGCTTTTGTCTTATCTCCACACTCATGTGCTCTGTTATGAGACAAGACAAATCAAACTAACCTAAGATAGTAAGACAGATCCAAACACCTAAAAGGATTATGTTTATTACATCGTTTTGGCCATCATTCCTATTGGTAACAATATCATTTTGCTCACTAAGTTAATTGTTAAGATCCAGGAATGCAGTAACATCATTAAAATGAAGGTGTAATGGTCCAAGAAACATGAGCAGTCAGACGATAAGACAGGTTGGAAACGAACCCCCAGATTAGTATAAAACGTATTGAAAGTGAAAACAAGGTGAACATCAAAACTCATACCTATCTGTGCACACAGTTTTCCTGGGCAGTAAGGGTTTATTTGCATATTGGGTGCACTTTCTTTAAATGTGACCACTTTTGATTATCTAGATAAACCATGGCCTTGATTGAGAAGGTTCCTTCTTGACCTTTGCAGTTTGACAAAATAATACTGACTCAAGGTCTACCAACTTACTTTTTCCAGAGCTTTTAACCACATCTTACAGTCTTTGTGCAATTTTCGTCTCTCATGAAATAAACATAGGACCTTCGCAAAAAACCTTAGTGTATTCTTAAACTATAACTTTCTCTTCTTCCCACCTTATTTGAAATGTTATACACAGGTTTATGGGTGACATCAATGTATGTCATTGATGGAGGAGAAACAGTACTAAAATCAGTGGGGAAAATGTTCAAATTCTTTCTAGAAAACCAAAATCAGTACGTTTTCTCGACGACATTATGATCTTAATAGCTGAATTCATTTGTTCTGATATGCCACGACAACGGTAGCCATTATGGACATTATTGTGGGGCTAAAGACTTGAACAGGCTTTGTTTGCAAGTGTATTGACTTGATTAGTTGTAGTGGTTTCTGAAGGGTTCGAACCAACTCAGCTCCATAACATTGCCCAAATTAAAACTCTTAGTTCAATAAATGGCAAAGATGGCAGTCAACAGTAATCTCAAATACAAGCTTAAAAATGCCTCTTTGAAAAGAAACCTTGCATGGGCAACCCCGAGGCACCAACCATCAACAACAACCTCACTGGATCCGGTCCGGCCAGACCTGTCTGTGTATGGAACCAGAGGGTGATAATCAACATGGTTGCTATGAAGCTGTTCTCTGAGGGTATGGATGAAATATGGCATCACTATTGAAATGTAAGAATTTGTGCCGGGCTAAGGTTAGTCACCTCCAGGGGCTGCTAGCAAGCATAGGCCACACTGTCTGCTAATGAAACACTGGCATCCTATTCACTGTACAGATCCCAGTGCTGTGTTTTGATTACGATGTCTGTATAGTGAATTATCATAAAACACAAAGGCAGCAGATGTACTCATTAAGAAGTGATTTTTAGTGTCACTCTATTGCTCATTTAGCCAATACAGGATGAACATCACTTCTACTGACTGATGAAGCCTCTATCAGTACTACTGTATTTAGTGTATTCAAGTTAATTACATAACACAGTACTGTAGTTTCACACTTTGCTACTTTGTGCAACTTTCCACAATTCTTTTGTTGTAGTGTGAAAATAATTTCAGTTTTTATCACTAGAGAGGCCAACAGCATGAGGGAGGCTGTGGATATCATTTTCATGGACATTGTGAAAACCTGAAGTTACATTAAGAATTTTGGACATTAAGTGTGTGTAAAAACACTTTTCAGTATTTTTTTGTAAACAAATTCTGCTCTACTTTAGCCATCAGAAATGTTGTCTGTGAGAGAATCCTGGAATGGCTGAAAAGGTTTTTCCAGTCACTGATCTTTATCTGGAGAGGTTTAGCCTGTCTGGTGGGAGTCAAACTGGATTGAGGCAGCCCAAATCCCAGCTACCGTCACTGGACAGTTCAATGTCCAAAGCAGTTCAAGGCTGCCCTGCAAGGCTGGATTCACATACTCAGCAGAAACACTGGCATGAAAAGGCAATATTGCACGTTTCTAAAGTGTTGTAGGAATTTGGTTTATGCTCTTATAAAGAGAAACACAACAACTCAACCAGCAAAGAGCTCAGTATCTTGTTCACTGGCAGTGGTTAGACAGTGAATTCAATTAGCGACAGAGTTCTCAAACTAGTTTATATCATTATCACCCCAATTAAAGGTAAGCAAGAATGAATGATCCATCCAGTGTAATTTTACACTTTGCATTCATCTAATTGAAGTCGTTGAAATTAAACTTGAATTAACTGCTTTGGTTTGATCCCAGGATCCCATACCTATGAGTCTATTTGTTTTTTTCTTTTGTTTTCTTTGTCTTGTCATGCCTCCAAATCACAGACTATTTTGTTATATTTAGGAACCAATTTCCATAATACATTTATGTTCTGCCAAACACACCTAAAACGGTTGTTTAACAGTTTGAGTTTATCTCCACCTCACAATTTCATTTGTATTATTACCCTCCTGCTGTCATCTGTTAACACATCCTTCAATGAGCCTAAATTCCTTTATCACGTTTGCCACAAGCAAGCAATAAGCAGGAGTATAAGGGTGAGAAAATATTCCTGTGGGAGAAGTGCTACAGGGAGATATTAAAATGAGAGCTACTGTTCTTTTTTACTGCTGTGATGAGAGCAAAATTAGTAGGATTAGTGGGAGGAGATGTGGGAGAGGGGATAAGCCTTAGCAGGGAGAAGGTGACTTCAGGTACTTTGTGAAAAGAATTTAGATTCTCCAAAGGTTATTCTGCTATTATGGAGCCAATTCTACCACAGGAAAGCCGTCATGGCAAAGAATTACAGAGAGCAAAGGTTAACAATTAGGAGTTTAGTGTGCTTGAAACTAACTAGTTCATAGGATATGCCATTTAACCACATTTAAAGACAAAAGTGCTTCTAGCTGTTTTAAATGACCATCCTCGAAGGCCAGGTACAAAGCATGCTGTGCTCACCTCCCCCTGGCTGCATCTCACTGCCCCCTTCCTTTTCTCTCTGTGAAGTCTTTTACAGCTCTTTGTGAGCTTGAAGTGCAGTGAATTGTACAAATGGGCACTCCTCAAAGGCATTAATGGTGTTGCACTTATGCACTTGTACACACAGAAATGGAATAAAGTAGTTCTGTGAGTAATGAAAAAACTCAAGCTTGAGAGAGAAATTAAAATTCTGCCTGTTATAACACCTCTGTAAATGTAGCCAGTTGTTAAATGCAGCCCCCTCAAGTGCAACCTCTAAAGTTGTAGGATGAAGGGTTTTCAGATGCTGTTAGATGACCCAAAATGCACTTTGTGTAAAACTTACTGACATCTTAAGCTTCTGCAACTACGCTAGTGGCTCTTTGAAGCTGTACTTACAGCTGACACAACAATGCTTTAAGTGCACATTATACAAAATACTTCTTGTCAAGGGCCCCAATCTAAACATGTTAACAAAGAAAATGCCAACACACTGATGTTTAGCATGTCATTTTTACCTTGTTCACCATCTTGGTTTAGCATGTTAGCACTTGCTCATTAGCACTAAATTAAAGTGCAGCTGAGGCTCATGGGAATGTGACTACTTTTGCAAGTATTTCATCATAAACCCCAGTATTTGACAAATTCTGACCTGATGATGGTTCTATATGAAACTTCAGGAGATCACCAAAGTGTCGCAGTTCATCCTGGGGGGAACATGAAAATCAGTGGCAAATTTCATGCCAATCCATCCACATTTCACTCGCAACCAATAATGTCAAAAAAGTGGACAATCAACAAAGTCATTGGATTCATTCCCTGGGAGCCATGAATGTGTGTACCAAATTCTGCACCAGTCCATCAAGTAGATGTTGCGATATTTCACTGGATAATTAAAAGAATTGACATGCTGATGGCATCAGATAATGAGTCAAGGGATCACCAAAGTTATTATGATTTATCCTTGGGAACCTTGAATGTTTGTACAAAATGTGATTGTAATCTATCCAATAGTTGTCAGGATATTCCACTTCGGACCAAATTGGTAGAACGACCAACATTGCTATATAATGATCAGAATAATAAAAATAATGTGACCAGTCAGTTTTGACAAACATCTTGAAATATACTTTGCTTCCTCATCAAAAATGATCATCAATCATCACCTGCAAAATTTGTTGAGTTCCCATTAAATTCAACATGACTGACTTACATTTACACCAGAGATTGGTTCCTATTTACTCAGTGTGCTGCAGCTACTAGTGCGCCGTCAGTTAAACATGATTCTGAGCTTCATTTCTCTTGCTAATCTGCCGAGTGCTGACACTGTGTTTTTATCCCCCCTGCAGGAGTTACCCTCTTTGTGGCACTTTATGACTACGAGGCACGGACAGAAGATGACCTCAGCTTCAGGAAAGGAGAACGGTTCCAGATTATCAACAGCACGTAAGTCGCTACAGCTGCTTATCAGACTGCCTGCACTTGGGAGGAATGCACGTTTCCCATTTTATCACGGTCTTAAAGGGGATGGTGCTGCTGGGAGGGGAGCAGACAGGGCGTCGAATTTCAGCTGAGGTAAAAGTGGCAGCTTGTACATGGAAAAAAGTGTTTTGGTTTCATAATCTGGAGCAGGATAGAGCCCAAAATAAGTCTGCTTTACTTCAGTTTGTGGGAGAATGCAGTGTTTAAAAAAACATTTTCAGCTGTTACAACCAACCTGGCAGTCCCGACACGACAACTGAATTATTTTGCATGTAAATAAGGCTTAAATGCAATGAAAATTACTAAGGAAGTCAGAATTGGCAGCAGCTTTATACTGGGTACAATATTTAAGAGCGCAAAGCATTTCAAATGAGGTAAAAGTGGTGGCTTGAACATACAATTTGACAATCAGCAGTAAACACAGTTTATTTAAGGTTTGCACAGGGTGGAGCAGGGTCTCTAGCCAGCAGTGATGAGTGTGGCGTTCCTTCAAGATTTCCCTCTGAGCTTGGACAGGAAGTGCCCTGTTACACCCACAGTGATGTTGGCTAGTCTTTCTTCCAGTCAGCAGAACTGCAGACAACCAATACATGTGTGTGTGTGTGTGGATAAAGTAGAGCCATGATCATCTGCCAGCTCTTAAACCAGCCTGGCCTGAGCTTGCGGATGGTTTTCATTTTCTTTCTGTCTACATGAGGCTTTGTCTCAGCCTGCTGGAGTGACCCTCAGCTGCCTCTCTGTTTGGGTTTCTGCAGTGGCGCAGTGACATTTGAGGAGGCAGGGAGACTTCTGGGTTTATGCTCTGACCCTATTCTCCTTTAGATTTCATTGTAATTAGGCTGCTCAGTGCATGTACTATACAGTACTGCAGAGGGACGGCAGGTTTACTGTGACTCCATTGTTTCATTAAGCTTTTTTGGTCCTTCAAGTGAAACAGAACTGAAACTCTGGGAATGCTATTTATATCAATGTAGTAACAAATCTTTCATTCATTTTACTCCCCATATTAATGGTATCATGGCTGGCTTTGCCACTGATATTCCACTGTGCATGCAAGATTTTTTCATCTTAATGCAAATTTTGATCAAATATACTTTATATTTTTGCTGACCATTTTAAAATGCATTTTAAAATGTATGAAAATCAATAAGCAGGCTTTTGAAACTTTCTTGAGTCGTATAATCCTTCACAGTGAACATCAAGTATGAATTACTGTTGATTGATAATGCAGCGTAAGTACAGACAGATTTGAAAAATCGCACTGTAGATTTAATGTTTACTGTTTACAGTTTAGTATTACAGTATTGCTAAGTATTGCAAGAATCTATTTATTTCAGTACCCTAAGGAAACTAGTAGATACCAATGGCTGAGTGAAATGGTGAAAAACCACCATTCAAATTAAAACACAGCAGCATGCTTTGCAAAATCACAACCTATGATTGTAGATGTGATTCGTAGTGAAAGGGCTAAAATGTGTAAACCACTGATTTGATCCTTTAGGATTCTGTTAAATATTACATTCACAGTTTATACTGTGAACATGACTTTCCCTTAATTCCAATTGTAAGCAACACTGCTGTTTTCTTTTGAATATGAAATTGCTTCAAGTGCAAATTATAGGCTAAACAGTAAGCCCATTTCCTGTAAAGAGGGATGTAATTTGGAATTATAGGGATAGTGGAGAAAGTGGTATGCTAATCACATGGTATGCTAGCAGTAAATTGTAATCAATTCCGAGTCATTGCTAGCATGACCTAAGGAGTAAAGCATGCAATTTATCATATATGAAGAATAAAATTTCGAAGAATTGGTTTACCTGGGTTCAAATTTCAAAAATCCTTATAATTTCTACCAAAGTCTATAGTTGTATTGGTGAGGCATTGGGGGACATGGAATCATGAGCTCAGTATTTCTAAAATCCAGGCTATGGACTTGGTTCAGTAGGGCAGCCTGTATGTAGCCTTAGAGGTAAAATCCAGGGCAGAAAAAGCACGTAAAATGTTCCTAGAGCAAATCAAACCACACAACCTAAGTGCTAATGTGTGTACTTCTAATATTAGTCCACATAATGCTAGTTAAAGCAGCGCTAGCGTTTGTCTTGCTGACTTAATTGATGCTTTCCTGTGCTTTCACACGAAGATACAGAATCTCAAATATAAAATGTTAATTGTTATGCCATATGAGGCATCCCCTGATGAATTATGAAAACTCTCTACTGTACATGGCTGCCTTATCACCTCAGCCTTTGGCCCGGCAAGGTCAGCCTTCTTCCTCACCACGCCCAGTGAGCATCCTGTCCCAGCCAGCGTCTTGCACATTCCACTACACACCTCTGTCCCTGCTGGACCTCAGCCAGAGCAGGAAGACACCGTCATTAGAGCCTAGGCTCCCTCCTCTTCCTCCCCTCGCTCTCCTCCTCCTCAGCAGGGGCCAGACAGGGCTGCATCTTCACCCCTTCTCCCCTCCTCCCTCTCTCCTCTCCTCTCCATCCGCCCACGCCTCAGTGCTTCAACTAACCCTCACATACAGACTGGGCTTCTTCCAGCTGGCCACACTGACCCCTGCTGGACAAAGGTGGTAAAAGTCCTCATCTGCTCCAGCCTGTGAGAGCTGGCAGGAAGTGACTGACAGATGCCCGAGCAGGCGGGGCTCACGTGAAGCAGTGCCACCAGAGATCTCAGCCCCACTGCCTCAGCTGACAGAAGGCACTGTTGTCCCTTTTTGTTTTGTGATGGCATCCTCTAGGAAACAGGCCTCCATCCCTGAATGTTTAGAAGGCACTGCATTCAGCTCAGGCTTTTTATAACCCACCACCAGTGTGCTATTGTGAAGCTTCATTAGACATAATCAGGAAATAGCTTCTGTTTTTACAGAAAGCTACAAGTCTTCGCTGTTAGTAAATTAAATGAGTATTGTTCTGATTCCACTGCAGGCTATGAATAAACACGCTGTGGTCTTTGAATGGCTGCCTGTACTGTATGACTCCTCTCAGTCAACACAGTCCTGTGTTTAACTATTCTCTCATCAGCAGTCACCACGGGGAGAGAGGATTTGAATCCATTTGGAGACAGGAGGGAGGTTCTTTGTTTACTCTTGTTGTTGTTTTCTGTCTTTCTGCGGCAGAGCAGCGTTGGTTTAAGGGGGTTTGTTTCTGGAGACAAAAGAGGCAGCGGGACAGACTGGGGCCCACCCCGCCCCGTCTGTTTATGTCTCTCTGGCTCCACGCAAACACACATACCGACACATCTTACACCGCACAAACACATCCTCTCGCTCCTGCATACTTTTCTCTCTCAGAAGGCAGATTGTTGAGACTCCATCTTTCCCTCCTCCTCCCTCCTGAGGGATCCTCCATGAACAAAGGGAAGCAGGCCTGTTTCTGCCTGGTATGTCGTCCCCAGGCGATCCCCCATCATGGCTTCATTCAGCATAAATGAAGGACCAACAACGCCTCTCCTCTCCTCCCCCTTCCTTCACTCCCTTTTCTCTCTGTCTCTTTCTCTGTCTTTAGCATCTCTCTCTCTCTCTCACACACACACACACACACACACACACACACACACACACACACACACATACACACACACACATTACCTCCTGGTGTGTGAGAGATGTGATAGAAACAAGCACTGGGTGGTACAGCGTGTCAGAGAGACATTGTCAAAACATCGGGATGGAGGAAGGAAGTGTACATGTGTGATTGTGCATTCATGTGAAAGCATTGGTAATGATGGTAAACCACTACTGCTAACTGTCCCTTAAGGCAGCCAGATATTGATGTGTGTGAAGAAGAGAGTGAAGGAATGAAGAGAGAAGGATAGAAGAGGAGGTGAAGGGAAGTGGTGGAGAAGTGAAGATAAATGAGGGGAGAGTATCTGTTGGAGTGTGATAAAACATGAATGGATGTTAGTAACAACATAGAAAACTCCACCCTCAGCTTGTCTACTGCCTCATCCACTTCTACGTTAGTTAAGCGATACTATTTATTATCTTTATTTTTCTACCTTTCAACAAACCCCATGAAACATCAAAACCAATAATGTGTTAGTCCGACTCTACGCTGTCTGTGGCTCTCATCCTCAAACCCAAAGTTGTTACTAAAGATGTTAATCTTTAAAAATGGGTCACAGATATATGGTTTCATTTTTAGTGCTCAGGGATTTCCTAACACAGCTTGCCACCAACACAAATGGGAGCAAATAGTACATTTGTTGAGGATTTTGTGCTCTAGTGAGTATAACCAGCAGTGGGACAGTAAGTGAATTTCAATTCACTGTTTTTTATTTTCAGTTGTGCATTAAAAGCTTAAGTGGAAATTAAAAAATATATTTATCACAAAGTTTTTACAGTTAGCTGAGGCTAAAAATTTGATGTATCAATAAATGTAAAATTCAGTGAAAGCCAATGGAAACAGACATAATGAATAAATCATGACGTACATGAAGCATGTGAAGAGATGAAAACATCAGATGTGTGTGGAGCAATGAGGAGACTGTAAGCACCAAATGTGTAGCTCAATGCATCCAACTCCTAATATTTTTTGCGTTTCTAGAAATTTGTGTAAAATGTGGGTGGAAGCTCGACTAGTGTTTGTGGGAGCACAGAGATCATGAAAGTGCAGTAAACTGGCCTTCTATAATAAATGGCAGGGGCAATAATGAGAGTAAAGAGCAAAAGCTGCTCCAGTCACATGCCTCATTACCTTCAGTAGACTGTGACGCTGCAGTGCATCATGGTCTACTCAGGGTTTTTGTGGGTGTACAAATTGATCTGTTTGCTTCTGCTACAATGGATTTCTACCTGTTCGATTGTCTAACACTGGCACAAAATAGCATCCCAGAGGAAAGCCCTGGTTCTGATTCTGAGACTGACACCAAAACCTCCTGTTATAGTCTATGTCTAAGTTTTACCTGCTAATCTAATTCAAAGAAATATAACATATGCAGCTGCTTTCATACAGGAAGTACCTGATGAGTGCTCATCTCTCCAGTAGAGCCATAGAGACTTGGGTAATCTATGCCAAGGAACACTGGAGCTGTTCTCACCTTACTGAGGCACTTTATGTTTTACTTTCATTGGCACTAATCTGTAATTTATGGCTGTGCTTGAGATTTCTCCAGGTGGAGTCGTACCCTTTTAAATCTGAGCAGTTATTGACAGGGGCAAAATACACCAAATAATATATCAGACTGAAAGTGTTATGATTGATTTCTCCTCTAAGCTCAGCAGATTGTCAGACCTTGCCGTTTTAGTGGTCACTCCATATAGGAATTCACAAACAGTCAGCCATTAAAATTTCTGATTTATTTTAAAATCGGTCAAATATCAATATTGTGAATGAATTTCCATGCATTTTAAAGTTCAGTTTGTCATGCTAATGTTTGTGATACAACTCAACCGATCCAAGTACCTCCAATGAATGTGGCCAAATAAACTGAATCTTGACTTTTAAAAAGGAAAGATGTGAGGAAGAGTGGGTGTGATTGACTTATTGAACCCAAAGTGTGTCAGAAAATGGAAATATGAAAGGTAGAACAGATGAAATTTAAGAAATGTTAGGTAGGTTGGAAGATGAGTAACTGAGTGAGTGGACAGATGAAAGAGGCACAGTGAGGGATGGATGGGCCCCAAAGAGAGCGGGTGGTTAGTGCTGAAGAGATGCACAGAGGACATCAGAGGAAGACACTAATGGCTGTGTGGGCGTTGAGGCTGAGAGGTCTTTAAAGAGCCTCTCCCCTTCCTTTCCTCTGCCCGTTTTTCACTTTCTAGACATTTAGCAGACACCCTTTTTCAAAGGGCTAAACTTCAATCCATGTGGGACTAACATTACACATCAGCAACTGAGCAGAGGATGAAACAACAGTGCCATGAATGTAGGAAAAGTCAACAAGTTAAGCTATATTTATCTCAGAAGAATAGTTTTGTCAAATACCTGTATACTTTCTTCCCGCAAGTCAGCTGTTTACTCTCGCTCGCCTGACTGCAGCTCTGGATTTACCACACAGACACGAGATTGATATCAATCTTCTGACCTCACTCTTGGAAAGACACTTCAGATTTTTTATAATAATAATGATTTAAAATGTTGTTCACCCATTATTCAATTTAATAAAACCTAGGGAGTTCAAATAATTGGACAATATGAACAAAATGAGAGATATATCTATTTACTTTGATAGCTGGTTGTGTATGTTTTTGTTCATATTTTATAGCAAAAGGTAGTTGTAACTAATGCCAGACCAATTATGCCATCTGTTTTTCTTAGAAGATGGAGGTAGTAAAAGATTTTATATATAACAATTAACAGATGAATGAAAGCAAACAAGCATTTTCCAAAAAGTTTGAACTGTTCCTTTAACAACTTACATTCCTTTTGACTGGTTTTTGATTCCTCTCAACTCGTACAGTGTAAACATGTGTTTATACATTTTTAGTTTGGGTGGCTGCAGGACTAAACAGACCCCAAACTGCCTTCCTACAGCCACATGTTGTCCTCTGCTTTACTCACTTCACTCGCTGCAACTATATGTTTTCCACATGGATACCATTAAGGAGTCAAACTAAAGTAAAACTTGTACTGTAGTGCTATGCTTTGATGTGTTCAGTGGCATGGAGCATGTCAGCCGGTATGAAATAAAGTGTATTAATGTGCTTCTTCTCTTTTCCCCTTCTCCCAACTCTCTCTCTGTCCTTCAGTGAAGGGGACTGGTGGGACGCTCGCTCACTCACCACCGGTGGCAGCGGCTACATTCCCAGTAATTACGTGGCTCCAGTGGACTCCATCCAGGCTGAGGAGTAAGTAGTCTGTGTGTGCGTGTGTGTGTATGTGAACCCACAGTACGCTGGTCCAGGACTAGTGACTTTCATCTAGAACATGCTCTGAAGTATCTTGAGATTAGTGGACGCGAGGCCACAGACTGACAGCCGCACATGTGCAGACTTAAACTTCTGAGAAAAGAATCTCAGGAGAAAAAGTCATCGTCATCCCACAGTTTCTAATTTTCCATTTCCATTGGCCTGATAAAATGACATTTATGTGACACTATAAAGAGATGGATTTAGAATTTGAAATGCCAGCCAGACTGTGGGTGAGAGGTAAATATATCCAAGGTGGTGAGGGATTTTTTTTATTTTACAGTTCATTGAGTCCACACATTTTTTAGCTTGAGTATATGCACACTCCTAAACCATCAAGTTTCACTCTGCCATATGATGAATGGAAAAGAATGAGGAAATACAAGTATTTTAATCTTCCTCATCCTGTGTGTGGTTTTGTCTGTGTGTGTAGCATCAACTGCTGCCATAGACGTGAACACCCCGCCACCCCACCCCCACCTGCCACTTCAGTCAGAATAAGGTTTCTGAATAAAGATTCATTCAGTTCACAGCGAGGTAGAATCTCATTAAGAGCCCACTGGAGCATGCTGGGATTAAAAACAGAGAGGAGGTGTGGGTGCAGCTCTGCTTATCAACACAGATCTACCTCTGTGAAATACGCACTTTGGTGTCATACTGCTCACATTTCCTGTGTCTTTTTTTTCTGTCTCTCAGTGTCGTTTCAGCCCATGTGAGAACCACTTTGAAAAGTTGGGTTTTCAGAAAGTTTAGCTTTTACCTCTTTATCTGCAATTTCTTGATAAACTTATTTGCTGGTAAACGTATAATTGGAGTATTCAACTGCCCTTGCAATGAATTAGAAGTAGAAAAAAGTATTTTTTCCAGGTTTACAGGCTGTGACTAAACAACAACTTATGCATAGATCTGCAGGGATAAAGGCAGCAGTTCGTGCACTAGTCACAGTCAGACTAATATACAAACCAAAAGATGTGACCTATTTACAATGAAACATAATGTGTCATGCCCCACTAGCAGTCCCTAGTGGCTGCAATGCTACTTACATTCCATATTATGAAAGTGTTGGACAGAATGAACAGGCTTTTGACAGTTTTGCTAGTCAGAGACTTAGCCATCATGGAGCTAAAAAAATGACTTGTTACCATTAGGTCTCAAAAGCCACCAAAAGCTGTACTACTATGTGTTTTTGTGCAGGCAGTTGGCATGGCTCAGTCAGGGAAAAACATGTGCATGCATTATGGGAGCTAAGTAGGGAGCAGAAAAAAAACTTCCCTGACATCTGCATAGAGTTGAGCAGCTTTCTTTTGACTGAGTTGATCACAAGTTGTGTTTTTCTCAAGACTTTCATGTAAGGACATCAATAAAGTTCACGCAGAATTAATGATTGCTGTGTAGTCAAAAACTATTGACTACAAGTGACTGGTAGTGTAGGATTTTCTGCTTCTGTGTTCTTCTCAGAATCATCTTCAAAAACACAGAAGTACACTAAATCTGCCTTATGCACGACTACGAGAATGGAGCAAGAGCGAGTAAAGGACGACTAACTGCATGATTCAAGGTCTGCTGTTTGAGTCGATTTGTTTTCTCCTGTAATCGCAGCTGGTACTTTGGTAAACTGGGCCGTAAGGATGCAGAGAGGCAGCTGCTGTCCACTGGCAACCCTCGAGGAACCTATCTCATCCGGGAGAGCGAAACCACAAAGGGTAAAACCACAGACACACTCACACTATCAATCTCTGTATGTGTTTATGCCATAATAGATTAACTACCTCTGGGAAAGAAAACATTCACATCAGCCTCAGAGTAATTACAAGTAGAACCTTGGAATTTTTTTGAGCTCTGATATTTCCCACATGGCTTTTGTGAACTCAAACACATAGCAAGTTTTCAAATGTCAAGTACCTCAAGTGACGGCTGATGGCTTGGTCAGATTTTTAGTCTTGTTTATTATCCTTTATTCAGATGTTTCCTGATTTAAATCATCATTTTGTCAGTTTGATGTCAACAAGCTCTTGATGTTCAGTGACTCAGCCCCCGAACTGTGTGTCCCCCAGGTGCCTTCTCCTTGTCCATACGGGACTGGGACGATGTGAAAGGCGACCATGTCAAGCATTATAAGATCCGCAAGCTGGACAGCGGCGGCTACTACATCACTACCAGGGCTCAGTTTGACACGCTGCAGCAGCTGGTTCAGCACTACTCAGGTATACACACTAAGCTTTTTAATGACATTTCATGCTTCTGTATCTAAATGTGAGTTTTAGGATGTGCTCTGGTTAATTTTAGATATGATATGGATGGTTTTAGTACTTCAGACTAAACAATACTACATAATACAATGCTACCATTTTTGTTTGTAGAGGCTGATGTCTTTATTTCAGGATTTGTTCTGATAATTTGTAGAATGTAACCTGTTAATTTTAGGATGTAATATGGTTAATCTTAAAATGCATTCTGGTTGACTTCCATTCATATACTCATTATTTTTAGGATGTAGATTGGTTCATTTTAGGATTTCTTTTCTAGTCAATTTTAGAACATATTCCAGTTCATTTTAGGAAATATCCTAGTTCATTTTAGGAGTTATTCTGGACAGAAGCAGAAGAAAACAGCAGAAATTACAGACATTAAGGACATTTATAAATAAGCCAGACCTGAATCTGCATTAGGAAGCTTCACACTTGAGCAAACTTGAATGTTTGTAGGACTTCATTATCCAGAAATGAGGCGATATCATGTCAGTAAAGTTTCTCCGCCGTTTAACTTTTTGTATGTTGCAGTTAAGCTCTTGACTTTACCTAATATCTGGAATTTGGTTTAATAAGCTGCATCAAATTTGTGATCCATATTTAAGATTTACACAAAGTTATTGCTTAGTGCAGCTTAAATCTACAGTGCTCAGAGAATATGATATGTAAACTAGCGTTAAAATCACCAGGCTGCCCCTCAGTGGTCTGGCTACAGTATGTCCCAGGGTAAAACTATATGAAGGACTGCACTGCCCACTCTCCATTAAAAAGGGAAGCAGACAGATGTTGCCATAGAAAGATTTGTTATGATAGAGATATAGCATTGACCCTGTGGACCCATTTACACAAGCCCAAATATCAACATCAAAGTCTTCTCTTCTGTCCAGTGTCCATTTCCTTGAATTGATCTAGATTGCATTAAGCAGACACTGTTGCAGTATAATTGTGTGTGTGTGTGTGTGTATGGTCTGCCAGCACATTTTCACATTCAGGAATAAAAAGTGGCACTTTGCATGAGGCACAAATAGAAATAAATGGAAAGCCACTTTGTCCTATTAGTAGCATTTGCTGCCTTACATGTGCCCATATGCATTTATTGAGATTCACATTCATTTTTAATGCAGCACTGCTGAGCACTAACAAGAAACATGATGTTGTAATTAGAGTAGAAAGGCACTTTGTTAACACTCTTGTTGAGCAAAAGGGGACAGGGAGTTGGTGTGTCAGGGATACAGTTTGCATCACTGTGAGCTCATCCAGATGTGTGTGTTGAGCTTGTTCCTGCTGGCTGTGAGTGCTGTCAGCAGACATGCATCTGTGCCGCTGACACACATATTTGATAATCAGATTTACAGGATGGGACAGCGATTATTGTCTTCAGTTGTACTCTTGCATTGTGTGTTTTCCTCTCCACCTCGTTCTTAAGTTTGTTCTCATTTGTTTCTCTTAACTGTGTCCAGGTGTACTGATGACATACATCCGATTCTGTGTTCTCATTCTCACATTTGTTCTGTTTTAACACTCTCATCCTCTGTCTCCTCCTCCCACTGAGAAAAGGATATTTCCCAGTCATGCTCTAATTGGCACATTGACATATTGATGTTTAAGCCCTAAAATCAACACTATAGATTTTCTGTATGTGTTTGTGCCATGGCACCTCCCTCTACATTTTATCACCACTCTCGATGACGTACAGAGCCAAGAACATATCTTTGTAAATAACCTTGACTTTTTTTCAGGGCTTATGCTTTTATTGCTTTCTGCTTTCCTCTGTTTTTCAGGTCTTTAAAGAGCATGTCTGCCATCATATAATGTAGCTATTCCTTAGGTACAAATGAAAGGATGAGAAAGGAACAACACATATGGCTTTTAGAATCTGCAAGGCTGCATACCTGAATGGCAGTCATATTGAAAGCGAGACTGTGTAACATTTAAAAGAAGAAAATAACCCATTCTTATAAGCATTAAGTCTATCAAAATTCAATACACATTTTTGCTGCAGCCACTTGGTCTGGTATAACCAGCAGCTAATGGAGGCCAATGTTAGTTAATGTGAGCAAACTTTGGATAGATAATGACCTGTAACTTATATTGCTGAGTCAGTTTGCTGACTGTACAACTCTTCACTGAATGTGCTTCTGTTGAAATGCCATTTCTGCCAGTAGAAGGAAAAAAATGGATAAAAACTGACAGTTAAATTTTAGTCACATTTTTTTTTACTTTTTTTTTTTCATCTCCTATCTCATCCTCACTTAGACTCATTACCTTGAGTCAAAATTATGAGATTGTTAGTCAACTTTTCAGACAGTTTTTTATTGTTTTTTATTTTATTTTATTTTATTTAAAATTCAATGAGCTAAAATCCTGTAATTGCTACTTGTGACCATAGTGGCCGCTGTTCATCAAAAGTTGCATAGTGGCGATTTAACGCCAGCTGAATGTGTATGTGATTACAGGACCTTTCAAATCTTTTTTTTTTTGTAGGAACATGAGAAAATCTTAAACATAAACATAAAATGTTGTTTAAGAAGGAGCTGAAACTGAATGTCAGACAAAATCTAGTTTAGCAAACTGAATTAATTGCTCTTGACTGTAGCAGTAACACAAAAATCAAGCACTGATAGATTCTTCCTTTAAAATACAATATTTTTTTTGGGAGTAATGGACTGAACTTATCAACTGTGATCATCGCACAAAATTCATCATTTGAAGCTTCCCGACTTTCTAGGAAGCACTGTCTGTTTTGATGCGTGGTATGTGGATACAGTCCACATATTGACAGGTTTTATGACAACCAGCAGAGTGAACATAGAACTGTATTGATGTCTGAGTGGAGCAGCTGAGGCGGCAGACAGGCAGCCCAGATGGGCTTTGATGGCCAAGTTGCAGGTTGAATGCTGAACACCACGGGTGAGACACAGGCCTTTATCTCGTCTTTACTGCCCCATGCAAACAGCCTAGGGCCTTATCAGCAAGGAGGTAGGGGCTCACTTTGTCCCTGCAGTATTAGGAGGGGTGGGGGGGGCGTCTCACTAGATATCAACATGGAAGTACCAACGGAAACTCTGCCCTAATCCACTGGCTTAATCGATCACAGACAAACATGAGAGCTTCCTCCACACTAAAAGCAAGAGATGCTTGATTTCATGACACAGATAAAATGTCATCGGCTAAAGTGACAACCATACACAGCCAATAGGGAGGATCGAAATGGAAGCAGCTGGAGTACCACTCTGTTGCCTAAACAAGCATGGTCGTTAATGCATCTCATGGTGCATGAAGTCCCTGCGCTCCGTCTTTATGTTTAACAACAACTGCTGATGGACATTTCCCAGATTAGTGACTGACTGCAGGAGGAATCATCAATATCGTAAAGTCTATGCAAGTTGTAGATGTCATTAGCCAAAGTGGGCCATAACAGAGAGCCTGTACTTTGTACTTGTACTTCCTGCGTTGTTGCATGAACGACATGAGATACTTTTGCTGTGTATTCATTAAACAAGAAGGAGCCACAGCAAAAATACCTAAAGATACAGAAAACAAAATCATGCAACATGGTTTTATCGCAGGACTATTGGATTAGACTGCATTAGTTTTAGCTAGATGGATCTGATGAAATTGCATTTAAGTCTATACAACAGTGTTAATTGTTCCTGAAAACAATAAAAAAACAATGCAAGTCAGAAAGAGCCACATCTCACAGCCAAGAATAATTGTGTCATGTACCCCAGTTAAAAATATCACTGCAAATAGCAGCTGATTACTGAAGGCTAAGTAGCTGAGGAAACCTCTATCAAACAGTGAAATTGTCAGGATATCCCTTTTTTCTACTTCTACTTTTCAGGTGTCCCAGCAATTTAGTTTCAGATTGTCAACGAGGTTAAGGGGGATAAATTCCTAGTAGTGTTTTATTTGTGCTAAGATGTGTACGAGCTGGTAGCACTCTGGTTGATTTGATGATCAGTCAGGATCACGGAGAGCATGTTAGACTGATTACTACTGGATCCCCTGACCTGGAAGCAGCTTATGTGCCATCCAGGAAGTGGAAAGAATGGAAGTGATTTTCAGCTGTCTATATTTATTCTGCTCTTTGTTGTCCTTGTTTCTAGTCGTGTTGCTTTGAGGCTTTCCCCTCTCCTGCAGAATGCTCTGCTAACTCTCTGTAAATCTCTCTTTCTACGCTCTTATTTGTGCAACGCTGTGTGGCGTCTGTAGACCGGGCAGCTGGGCTCTGCTGTCGCTTGGTGGTTCCCTGCCACAAAGGGATGCCCCGCCTTGCCGACCTGTCTGTCAAAACCAAAGACGTGTGGGAGATCCCGAGGGAGTCGCTGCAACTCATCAAGCGTCTTGGGAATGGGCAGTTTGGGGAGGTCTGGATGGGTACGGATCCTGTCGCCTCCAGAGAAAGAGGTTGCATGGAAGGGACCACACTGAAGCAGCAGAGACACCAGACTAATTCCAAAACACAAGCAAATAATCTGGCCTGGGAGGGGATCAAATGAGAAAATGGGACAGGAATTTTGATTATTCTCAGTTTGGGGCTTTTGCCAGGGAAATACTCCTGTTTTCTGAGCCCTCCCTCCCAAAATCATCTGGAAAAACATCCAGTGTATCAGGAGACTCTGCTCTTACAGCCTAAAGATGGCTCCCTTCCATGTCCCTCACTGCATGTTCCTCTCCCCGGTAGTTAACCCTGTGTGCCTTGCCTTCCCTCCCCCTGTAGAGAGTGCGGATGGTTTGTGCTTTAATTTAACGGGCGTGTGTGTGAACTACATCCCTGACACTGTGGGCTTGAGTCATGATGCCTGGGAGATCAGCAGAGACGCACTTGAGTTGGAACTAAAGCTTGGGACAGGATGTTTTGCTGATGTGTTTTACGGTAAGGAACCCCCCAAAAAATGTTCACTTTGGGCCACTCTGGAAATAAATGTGAAGATCTTCATTTATTTATATATTATTTGCAATAGTGTTTCCTCATTGGAGATGAAAACAAATGCTACCTTATCCCTCCTCAGTATTCTCGCAGGATTTTTGTGTTTATTTTGAACACATAATCCATAATATAGGAAAAAAGCAGTTCCTATTCATAAACACAAATTTCTACTTTCATGTTATGTAACTGAGTACACGCTGCAGTATTGGACTCCAAAATGGTCAATATCTAATAAATGTTTAAGACATAATTGATAAGTAACAATACTAGAATAAAATATGTAAACTATAGCACACACTGAGACACCTGAAATTCAATTGCATGGGACCTTTTTCTGTTACAGCTGAAAAATATGTTTTGTAAATTATGGACCCCAATGACAGAAAACCAAAGAAGCCAAAAAGGACAAATTTATATTTTTTTGTATTTGGTTTAATGGCATTACAATATACTGTCTGCTTCTTACCTACAGTTTTAGCATGGACACCTTGGTGAGAACTACTAATACAAATATACCCATTTAGAGGCTTACAGGCTTAAGGATAATTTCTGATGTATCGTCAAAGACTGAATAATGAATAATTTATTCAGTAATTTTACTATTTCTGTTAGTGTTGGCCATGTTGGACTTCCATACTACAGAACATGAGGTTGTACATTCTTATCACATTCCAGCTGGACAGATACTGTGGATAGGGCTTCTCCCAGATGACACCCAGCCTCTGGAATCCTATTACCTCACAGTCCAGCAAGTGACCATCACCCGCTCAGCGTCGACTCCCAAAATGTGCGCAGCTGCATGACTAAAGAAGCCTACTCTGATTTATGAGCTTACTCCTAAATTAAACCCCCAAAACCCAGCAAACACATGGGTCACTACTAATATTACTACATCCATTACTGTCACAGAATGAGATAAATGGAGTACTACTTTATTGGAGTGATTACAGTGATCCATATCTTATTATGTGTGCTCTGACACAGTAGCTACAGGCAGTGCACACTGGTGGCATAGCCGTGCTGTGTGACAGTAACTGGCATGCAACCAACGAGGAGCTTACAGGCCTGCTTTTGTTAATCATCCTACAAAGGATTATCTGCTCCTGTGTTGGTGTATAGTGCCTCTCAAAGCCCTGCTGGATCCCTCTCCTGGCTTTTAAAAGCCATTTCAAATCAAGGTCCTTTCTAAATCTCGTACCCATTTAATTATCCTTCAGCACAACCTCTGTGCATGAGAACATGAGAATTACAGACGAGCTGATTCTCATAATGCCTCCTGATCTCATTCTGTGTTGCATGTTTACCTCATCGTCATTTCAAAGCAAGACTTTTCTCCCTGTTTTTGACTATAGTCCTCTCTCAGCCGCCAATCATCTCCTCAGGTTAGATGGCAGGGTTGTCAAGTCTGACTTTGAAATGATGTGATTTGAATATGAATCGATGTTCCTGCTGTACTGATGCCAGCATGTCTGTGCGTGTGCCAGGAACGTGGAACGGCACCACTAAAGTAGCAGTGAAGACTCTGAAGCCTGGCACCATGTCCCCCGAGTCCTTCCTGGAGGAGGCTCAGATCATGAAGAAACTCCGCCACGACAAGCTGGTGCAACTCTACGCCGTGGTGTCGGAGGAGCCCATTTACATCGTCACGGAGTACATGGGCAAAGGTAGATGAGCACAAACATATGGATATATCCACACTGCTTGCCAGGCATGCATACAGTTCTCTGCAAAAGCATTCGGTCAAACTCATTCAGTGAGTTTTTGCACATTCTGTTCAATAAAAATGAAAGAGCAAAAACAGAACTGTAGAAAGTCATATCAAAATGTGGAATTAAAGCAATCTAAAGCCTCACTAGTTCTGCAAGGGTGTATAGCTGAGACCTGAACCTGGCACGGACCTTTAAGTCTCAACTCGATTGGCACCAGCTGCTAATGCAAAATTTCAGACCCAAACCTGTCTTGTGACCCAAAGTGTTGCTACAAGTCATCCATTACTGATGGTCAGCTCGCCAGGTTAATGCAACACTGGCTACACTCTGTCTCTTTCAATATCCACACTGGGCATTGTTTGTCTACTTGCAACACATGAAAGACATGGACGCAGACAAACGGTGCAGTCAGAGTGGAAAAGAGGCATTTCTCTCTAAATTACTTTTGAAAATATAGAACCCTAACCAGACCCAAGCCTGAAAGCTTTGCGCAACAAAATAGCACAAACCTATTATACATTGCACAAGGGTACAACAGGCAGATCCCTCTGGGAAGCAAGAATATAGGTAACATTCATGAAATGTTGAAGCATGGAAGCAGGAATATGCTTTGTAAATTTAGCAAAAATGGCTCTGTGCACATTAATGTTTGTTAATGTTGTGTCAGTAGAAGTTTTGGCCTGATGTTGGTACAAGAATCAGGGGGTCTCTAGAATCATTAGGAATCAACCTCTGGGAACTATGAATACCCACAGTAGTTATGATAATCATTATCAAAATATTTGTAGTATTGCTGTTATCCAAAGTGTTGATGGATGGACTGACCTGTCAATTGACAACCCTAATGCTTGTGGGACAAAAAATGAATAAAATAAGCTTTCAACCCTTTGATTTGTTTGAACTGAGTTGCCACAATAGCAAAAAAAAATGATGTCCAGTAAAAATGTAACTCTAAAGCACTGTACTACTGTTTATGTGCTAGTGTGTATTTAAGCATATTGCACTGTGCACAAGCATGCATGCAGGCTCTGCAAAGCGTTTTTGATTCAAGTGTTTTTGTTCCATTCTACTCAGAATAAGAGTAACTGTTCTGGTTCGGTAAACCCTTTGTTTCAAAGAGACTCGAGATGACTAAGGCCTTCAAAACAATCCTCCAAAACACTGGAATTTAGAAACCCCACAAGAAAGAGCTGTGGACGCACATTAAACACCAGAGAACACAGGAATGGAAACTTTGATGTGCATCACTGTGTCTGTTGCATGGAGAGGCTGCCTCATCTAGGTCAGCCCATTACGTTGGAGAGAAAAATGTGTTTTCAAAAAGCAGATCCACTGTGAAATTTCATGAATGTCTAAAGTATTTGTGGTGATCATCAAGTCCTTCTGTCCTGTATTTACCCTCAATTATCGTTATTGTTGATGAAATAAAGTAGAAGTGAGCAGGCAAATTACAAACCTCAGAGACCTACAAAGTTTCCAAAACATTTAAGCTTTCATATTCTTGCTTGTGGTCAATAATTGCTGAATTACAAGCAGTTGTTGAGGGATTGTCTACGACATACAGTTGTGCCTTCAGTGTGTGTGTATGCGTACACGGACTGACATGAAACATCTGTTTCTGCCTGCTGTAGGAAGCCTGTTGGACTTCTTGAAGGATGGAGAAGGACGAGGGTTGAAGCTGCCTAACCTGGTGGACATAGCAGCACAGGTATACCTGGATCATGTTTTATCTGCAGACATTGTAGTGTGCTGGTCACTGGTCTATTTCTGTTACATGAGTATAACAGGAAAAGCAGACTTCTTTCACATTACTGGTTTCCTGAAAAGAACAGAATAGATTTCATTCATTCATTCATCAATATCTTTGTAACACACCTATATTATAGACCAGCCTTTGTTTCTACTGTCCACTGTTCTAATTATGTAACACTTCCTCACCTGTTGTCTCGATAAATTCAGTATGCTGTTGAACTCATAGTCATAGTGATATTAATCTGTCAATTATTTTCTCTTATAAAATGATTTGCCAATGTTGGAAAAAAGTCAAAATGCCCATCCTAAAATATAAAAAATATATCCTAAAGCCCAAGGTGACATATCTATAATTCTTTTATATGGCCAACAGTCCAGAAATATTCCATTTAAAATTATTTATGAAAAAGAAAAGCCTCAAATGCTCCCATTTGAGAAGATGAAACCAACGAACGTTTGGCATTTTTGTAGAAAAACATACTGAAACAATTAATCAGTTATGAAAACCAACATCAAATCCAACATTTCCTGCACAGATATTTCACATGAACAGCCGCCCAGCAGCTCAACATTCCTGGTAGACCTTTAATTTTAATTAATGAATAAAAGAAACGTTTCTGTGAAAAAGAAAAGCTGAGAGCAGCAGAGTTGTGAGTACACCATTGACCGTGTAGTGGAATGGAATCAGTGCTATAGAGAAATACATAATGCTGAATTTACCATGGTAGCCATAATTCATTTCAGACTTGGCCATCATCTGAATACAAGCTTGTCAATAAAAGATCACCTCAGGGCATTCAGTAGAATTTTTATCATTTCTATCTTTATACAGTCTATGATATTACTAATACATTCAGTAAGGTCTGCATGTTGAAAAGTGTCGAAATATGAGCTGTAACTACCATCAGCTATTGACATTTCTAAAGCCAAAGAGGATACAAGGGGCTTTTTTTCACTAAACATTTCAGACTCCTTCCTAAACAAGCTTCTGTTCTGCAGAATCACTTACCTCCAGATTTTTTTTCATTTATTTTGGATTGCATTGACATGTCTTTTTCTCTGTTCAGCCAATATTTGTATTTTACAATTTTATAAGTTTTGATGCAGCCATGCTCACTTTGCCGTGCTCCAGGTGGCAGCAGGCATGGCCTACATCGAGAGGATGAACTACATCCACAGAGACCTGCGCTCCGCCAACATCCTGGTGGGAGACAACCTGGTGTGCAAGATTGCTGACTTCGGCCTGGCCAGGCTCATCGAAGACAACGAATACACTGCTCGGCAAGGTGGGGCTTCCCACTCCTCTCTCACAGACACGCATGATGTTAAATGCACATACTTAGTGCTCCCACCCACACGCATTCACAGACTGTATGACTGCATTAGGTCACGGAGGAAATTCTCTCAGCGGATCACAAAATTTGCAACACACCCACATCAAAATGACAAGCAAATAGTTCACTATGAAGCCACAATCAGAGTCTGCTCCAAATATGTTACACAAAAACAGAGAGCAGACACTCCCTGCTGCACAGAGACCGACAAAGGCGTGTTTACTAGAAATGAACATTATTCTAGTATTGACCATCAAAGCTGTCCAGAGTGTTCCTGGTGTGATAATCAGACTTTAATTCAGCTTTGATTTAGACTTTAATTAGCTGTTTATGTTTGGAAGGGGGATTATTTGACTGATGTGTCCATCCTGCCGACATCATTTCATCATTTCCCTCCGCACAGATGCTGTTGTAGCTCCTGCTCGGTTGATTAAAGTAACATGCAGAGCTGAGAGGTTCATTCTTGATTTGGAAAAGGCACTTAAAATTCTCTGGCTGCACTTACAGGATTTCGTTCAGAGCAATTAATTTGTCAAAAGCTCCATAAGAAATCTATTGAGTGGACCTTGAGTTAAAAGCTTTGTCTGGAAGAATAATTAACATAATTAATAATACCTATATAAACACAGTGTAATGAGGTCAAGGTGTTGATCATGAACCACAATGTTCGGTTGAACCTGAGGCCTCTGTTGCATCTTTCTCTCCCTTCATTTCCTGTCACCTCTTTACTATGTATGTTATAAACAGAATATAAAGCTCAGAACAATATTAAAAAACAGTCTTTACTTGACATGGACAGAAACAGAAACACTGAATGAACAATGTTTTTCAAATACTCTTACAAATGTGGGTCATATTAGGCTCCAGTGACCAATAACATAAGTATTTGTCAACACCCAGTATCCTGTAAATGCCCATCAGATCCTGATGGTTAGTCAGGCAGCTGTTTGATGCAGTTTGTCTGTGCTGTCATCGTTTTTGAGAATTTTCTTCTTCCTTCCTCCAAATTAAATCATTTTGTTTCCCATATGTTTTAGGTTTTGTGACTAACATGACCCAACTTTCTAGCACTGTTTGTAATCACATGTATATTCTGTGACTCACCGGTGGGTCAGATAGAACTGAAGAGGTCATTTTACTTTTCTCTATGCCCTGCATTTATTTAACTCCAGGTTGTATTGCTGAAGCTCACATGTGACATCATAATTGTCAATGAAAAAATCACCATTTGGACCAACATTATGTTGCTTCATCATATAGTACAGTATAACAGCAAATGGCGTAACATACTGAAACAGTTTATTTTGCCAAGCAGACATGGCTGCTACAGTGATTTAGTATTGTACCTTCATACATTTGGGGGATTCTGTTGGGAGACTTTGATATAGGTCATATCCTTGATAGAGGTCAAGCTTCAAAATCGCTCAAGGGACATTACACATGGCAACAGCTACATGGCAACATACGGTAACATTAATGGAGAGTTGCCTTGTTTACATCTGGCTGCAGCTGCACAATCCATAAAACATACACACTGATATCAAGACTTAAGACCCAGCTGGAACTAAACAGAAACACATGTTCTTATACACAGATTCTTATAGTCCACAAAGGGAATTAAGTGCTGGCATGGGTGCACACATCAGCCTACGCCAGCAAGTAGTTTAACTATTTACTATTAATCACTGCTACTATTAATGATTAAAAACTCTACTGTGTTTGTGGATTTTGTGACTGTGGACTAGAATCATCCACTTGCCATAATGGACACAGCTGATATCAGAGTGGCTCTTCTTAAAAGCAGGGCTCACATCTCCGTGTCAACTTGTCTTTTAGTGGTGTAAAACCTTAGTGAATTGTTAAGGAGAAGTGCCATAAGTTGGCCTCACAATAGATGTAAATACTTATGATGCGAGGACGTGCAAGGCCTTCGCTTAGAAAGTTGTCCAGAGCCACAGAAGAAATTATACAGTGCAAGTTGAGCAGTTCCCCCCATTACAACATAACCTGATCTTGATTTGTAATATACAACTTCACCTGCAGATGAGCTCATTTCATTAATGCTTGTGTCACCTGCTCTCCTACAGGTGCAAAGTTCCCCATCAAGTGGACCGCCCCAGAGGCTGCGCTGTACGGGAAGTTCACCATCAAGTCGGACGTGTGGTCGTTTGGCATCTTGCTGACAGAGCTGGTCACCAAGGGTCGGGTGCCTTACCCAGGTGAGGACAGGGAAGGGTTAAACAGACAGCAGAGACTCAGCGTGGTGTAGCGTTCACCTTGAGCCACTTGCGACATGTCCATAAAGTGGCCTGATAAGAAGAAACCTCTCCTGTTGTTACAGGAGAGTTGTTACCAAAGCACACACAGCTTGCTCTATGACAACAGGAGGCTCCTCCTGCTGTTTGTGGGAGTAAAAGGTTCTTAATACTTGGTTAACCTTCCATGCACTGCCAGAATGTGAGATAACCCTTAATTACCGCCGCTTGCCTGTGGGACAACTTGAATTTCAGACCGAAACTAAAAGAGAAAGCAAGGGGGAGCCGGGGCTCAGAGTGTACTCAGAGAGCAGCTCCATGCAGGGAGGGAAACACATGTTTGTCCAGATGGGCTGGTGGGCTGGTGGTGCTTCAGGGACAAGGTGAGGAAGGTTAGCACGCATCAAGCTGGGGGAGCAGCATCATGCTAACAGATGTGTTGGCGGCTTTCTGAGGCCGTCTCTGGGTCCTTGACAGTCATTGGTTGTAGCCGAATTGTGTACTGAATTAGAGTCGTGTTACTTTACTCAAATAGATTTAGAAGTAGTCATCAGAATAACTACTTGAGTGCAAGTCTTTGAAAGTCCACTTGCCTGAGATTCAACCCTCCTTGAATAACCATGAGCTAGATGACTGAGAATCTTCACAGTCATAAAAAATATATACTGAAAAAACTAATTTAGTATTTTAGCATTGAGTAACTTCATGTTATAAATAATACTGGCTCACTGCCATCTTGTCCACTTCTTGTCCATTTAATGTGGACACGACAGATGGTCTTCCTCAGGTAAAGAAGTGAACTTTGTGATGTAATCTCACACCATCATCTCCCAGCTACATAATTAGTTAAATATGTTGCGGAACAATATTTCAAGTCATCAACTCGTGATCAGAAAACACAGAGCAAAATATTGCAAAGCTATTATATATTCTATTAATACATCAGTAAATAAACACGGTTTATCATAGTCTTTGCTTGTTGTTTCCTATGCAGTTGATCTGGGAAATAAATTAGTGAATTAAATATGCATGGATAGCGTAACTATCAAATCAAACATGTGAATACAAAGAGTGTCAACGTGCCTATTTGTTCTTACACTGTAAGATACGAGAAACAGTTTAGAACAACTAGTTGTTTTACAACAACTAACAAAGTCTTACATGTTCAGTACTTTAAAGGGGCTTATGGAAACAGGACACTGAACATTGCTGCAATAGAGATGCTCTCAGATCCCCATCACAGACGTCCTTTATTCAGTGAGCCACTACTGGTGTCAATAATACCGCAGCCTTTGTGTGACAAACTGGTGAGATCTACTTTACCTGAATAAAGAACAGTAAATCATACAACACTGAGTTGAAATCTAACAGTAATTATAAATGGTACACACTTAGTTTACATAATCTTAACAGTGTTTAGATGCATATATACTGGTATAAATAAATATATATATATATATATATATTTATATTCCTTGCCTGCACCAACCATTAGACTGGCATAACTCACTGCTCATGTGCAAGCAGATGAAGTTGAAACTCAGTTCTGTATGTAGTCCGGCTGCACTACTGACCTCAGACCAGCATTCACATCTGGAGCCCACTATGGTCTGAGCTGTGCTGGTAGCGCTGATAAAAAAAAATCTATATTCAAATAGCAAAAAAAAAGAGACCATGGATGTACTGCAGCTTGACCTGTCATTCTACAGCTGTCAACAGAGGCATTAGAGAGCCACAGCAGACCTGGAATCAACAGACCACCTGTGTCTTTGAAGTTTGGAAGAACAGAATATGCACTGAACACAATATGGATAAAAACAATAACTAAACAGAAGTACTGTGAGAAGTGTATGCAAATGTTACAGAGTTAAAGTATTCCCTCCCAAAATATACTTGAGTAAGAGTAAAATGCTACAATAAAACAAGTACAAAAACTACTTATGTAGATGTAATGGGGTAAATGTAACTCATTCTCATTAGTACCTGCTTCTGGTTTATGATGATTTACAGGTTTAGTTTTAGACTAAAGAGATGGTGAAACTCTTCAAGCTGTTTTAGAGATGGCTGTTATTGAAGGTCACCAAGGCTCAATCTAAGCATTTGGTCTTGACAGAGCAATCAGACTGATTTGTATAAGACCCCTGGTGCACTCACTCACTCTCTGCACGTTTCATTTTCAGGTATGAACAACCGTGAGGTGCTGGAGCAGGTGGAGCGAGGCTACAGGATGCCGTGCCCCCAGGACTGCCCCATCTCTCTGCACGAGCTGATGCTGCAGTGCTGGAAGAAGGACGCCGAGGAGCGGCCCACCTTCGAGTACCTGCAAGCCTTCTTGGAGGACTACTTCACAGCCACCGAGCCTCAGTACCAGCCCGGGGACAACCTCTAAACCCCTCTCCCGCTCGGGGTCGGCCCTCGGCTGGGACAGGACTGGCCCAGTCAGTGCTGTTGGAAAACTCTGAAGCCTTCCCAGCCAGAACTTAAATTTAGGGATCTGTACAGCTTCCTCAGCTCAACCCGAGCATTTCAGTTCCACCACCAACCCCTAAACCACAGCCCTCAGTCTCTGACATGCCCCCTAGTGTCTGAACTCTGCAAATGCGATCATTGGGGAAGTTGAGGAGGTGTGATGGAGGATGGACGGAGTTAACTGGGGTTGCGGTAATGCAATGAAATACCTGTATTCAATGTAAATAAGAAAGGCTTGTATTAGTTTACTTGTTCGCTTCCGTTTCAAATTTTATTTTCTCCTGCACAAAATGATAATAATGATAAAAATGCCATTTCAGCACAGTTGAAGGTATACTATGCAGGATTTTCCTAAAAAACAGCATATAGACTCATACCAAAAAAATCCCTCTCAGTCATCACATGTGACCCACTAGGAATGTGTGGCAGTGTATGTATCTGGAGAGACCCTGCCCCCTGCCTCTCTTTTCTTATCATCTTCTTGTTTTGCTGTGTTCAGGACCTTTCTGGACGTCAGCCTTTGGGCAGCCAATAACAGTGTGCAGGGTGAGAGGTCAGGACTCTGTAAACACCAGGTTACATGGCAGTCTCCTTCTCTGTCCTCTGCTCTCTGTCTGTGTCATGGATGTATACGGAGCTGCAGGTCTGTGTGTCTGTTTGACCGAGGGCAGGACTGAGGCGACAGCGGACAGGATGAAACGTGCGCTTCGGCTGCATTCATACAAACCTTCCCGCAGGGTTGTGCAGAGGTGTGGCCGTGTTTATTTGTTCTGAACGTAACCACCGGGAAACAATCAGAAAATAAAGTTATTCTCTGATTCACAGCTTAGGGGGCCAACTTTGGTGTGTTTACAGACTGCATAGTATACCTTTAATCTGTACCTGTATTATAGTGTAGCTCCTGTATTCTTTTCTAGAGATTGAATTGGAAGCCTCAATATATTTTTTTTGTCATTTTCCATAATATGTAAAAAAGATTCACCCCCAGATTATTGCTTTATTCTTGACTTTTCAGTTTGTAGTATTGCAGAGGCTTCTGGAGACGAGCATGACGCAGTCCTCCGTCAGCCTTTTTTTTCTTTTCTCGCACCCCCTCAAAGCTTCCTCAGAGCGCTAGTTGTTAGGCTACTGCTGTACGGAAAAAGGTTCTTTTACAAATGATATATGTCACATTTTTGTAAATTACAGCTGAGCGTGTAAGGATTTTCAACATATCCCTTCGCGCTTATAATTTTGAGAAAATTTGGGTGGAAATATTTCTGTCTTTCTGGAAGAAAGAAAGGTTGAGTTAATTTAAGAAGAGCGTGCATATGTATGTCTTATTTGAGCTGTCATTCCGAGGTCACGCCACGTCAGAAGTGGGTGTGGACAGTGGCGTTTTCCTCATCTCCTGCACGTCCTCCACTTGAGCCTGCAGAGGGCCAGACTGCGGCTGAACCTGGACCACCTCACCTCCTCAGTTACTTCTTCTTTTATGTTTTACTGACAAGGTTATATTCTATCAGTATTTGAGTCTTTGGTTTTTACAGATTATGTTTTTGTTTAACCCTTTTAAGTGATCCTTCCAGAGTCCATTGTACTGTATGTTCAGAGGAGGTTTGGGGCCAATTCATGCAATTCAGAATAGAAATAGAAGATTTTAGGGTTTGAGTTCATAAAGAAACCCACTGAATTGAAAATGAATTGAACCCGGCCCTGATCTGGTCTTAATGCAAATGGTTTCATGGCCAATGGAAACCCCTCATTTTTCAGTTGTACAGCTAATTGGTTTGTTGCTAACCTCCCTCCTTTATATTGTTTCATTTCCATTTTTTAACATAACTTGTTTTGTTATCAGTGATTTGGCGTTTGAAATTCAGAAAAGAACAATAAACATTTTACACTCTTTCCAAGACACTTCCTTTCCACATGCCAGTGTTTGTATGTGTGTTCTGAAGTTCAGCATGTGATCTGAGTCGAGGAGACATTATAAAGTGGCACTTCGGCTAAAGTCAGGCATCCCACATTTCCTGTGAAGCAGTTGGGACTTTACTCTGTCTGGTAAACACCAACATCAGTCAAACACCACACTGAGCTATTTGTAATGCACTCTTTCTTATAGAAATTAAGCTCAAGCTTAAGCTCAAACTGAGACGACCCTGATGACATCATCCAGGTTATTTTCCAGACTCCCCCAGAGTCAAAGAAGTTTTTATATAACTGTTTTCACCGGCTGAGTTGTTCTCCCCCCAGGGATTAAAGTGAACTTGATGTGTTAAATTGGTAGCGTGCTCCTGTAATCACAGTGATGAACGTAGGATTTTAAAGTATAGGGAAAAGATAATATAGAGCAGTGGTGGAATGGAATATACTTAAGTACAGTTTTGAGGAACTTTACTCAGTTATTTCCATTTTATGCTACTTTATAATTTTCCTGCACTACATTTCAGAGGCAAATATAATTTTTACACTTTACTTTAAAGATTACTAGTTACTTTGCAGATTCAGATTACAAAATATAAATCAACTAATAAATTATGATGTATTATTAGACAGTAAGCTGCTCAGCAGTATATAAAGTAGCTGAAATTAGCTCCACATTTACATTTTTAAAAATCTATGAATAAAACAAAATCAAAAGTAAATACTTAACATTAACACTATCAATATAACTGTAACCTACATTTATGCTAATGGAACTCATTTTTGTGCTCACTTGTTCTGTGTGTATTTAGTGAAGAGAATCAAAATTGGGAATATTAAATGATCATCCGACTCTTTAATAGGCCTTTTTCACATTAGACATTTTGGCTTGTCATAGCAGGAAAATCACAGGAGTTACTAAGAACATGAATGATGACTCTGTTCTATTCGCTTGTCCCAGTAAGTCATGACAGTGTGACAGTGAGCCAGCACGAACAAAACCAGGACCCTGAAACTGTAGCAGCTAAATGGAATTCAGCCAGCGTTAGTACTATGAATTAAACCTGTGCCTTATGGCGTCTCACACCTTCCTCTGTGCCAACTACCCTGGCTGATCGTCGCTGTGTCCCGCAGTACTACATGTTAGATAGTGTGGAGGTGTGAAGTGCTGCTGCAGGTGAGGTGAAGCTCCTGCAGAGAAACAGAGAACAGGTACCAAATGGCCACAGCGCTGCTCATAATAAAGCCTGGAGCAGTAGCAGGCACCTTTTTTCCCTTTATTTTTGCAGACGTTTGACCCTGTTTTGTCCCACCTTGGAATGTCCAATTTGCACTGTGGTCCATGTCACTTCTAACAAGATCCCTCACAGGCTTCCCACACAGCCAATGTTGTTATTGAAGCACACGACCAAAACCAATGATGGACCCAAACAGACCCAATACCAGCAGTTGCGTGATTCATTACAATTGTGGTTAAAGAGCAGCAATACATGTTATTCTTCCCTGAACTTTAAATTCTCAAATTCTTCTCGTGCAATGAATGTGGCGTACCATGTGAACTCATGGTGCACTGGCACACCCACATGGAATGCTGCCATTAATAATGTTCTTACACCTGTGTGTGACAGATCCATACGTCCGCTGTGAGAATGCTCTGTTGCAGCTGTTGTAGTGAAGCATCTCACTCACGTACCATCAGGAGAACTTTCCAAACTGGTATTTGTCCAGTATGAGCCATCGCCTCCCGCCTCTGTTTGCCCTCGACTGTTTGTTTTCTGGATCGATACCGGTGGGATGTGTAAAGTGTGGGCTAATATTTGTCATGACCTCAAAACTCATCAGTTCGAGAGACGCTTCATGTCCTCATCTCTCTCCACCACGGCAAAATCACATCCTCTTCACCATCCTCCGACACACTGCTGTTGAGTTTGTCCTCAGCTTGTGTCTTATTTCCATTCACTTTCGTCTCAGTCTAGATTTCTGGACAGGAATAATTCTTAAGGGCACGATAACCACATATCATGTACTGTATGTTTTAGTGTTACTACACTGAACAAAACTATAAACGCAACACTTTTGTCTTTGCCTCCATTTTTCATGAGCTGAACTCAAAGATCTAAGACTTTTTCTATGTACACAAAAGGCCTATTTCTCTCAAATATTGGTCACAAATCTGTCTAAATCTGTTAGTGAGCACTTCTCCTTTGGCGAGATGATCCCTCCACCTCACAGGTGTGGCAGATCAAGATGCTGATTAGACAGCATGATTATTGCACAGGTGTGCCTCAGGCTGGCCACAATAAAAGCCCACTCTGAAATGTGCAGTTTTATCACACAGCACAGTGACCCAGACATCGCAAGTTTTGAGGGAGCGTGCAATTGGCATGCTGACTGCAGGAATGCCCACCAGAGCTGCTGCCCATGAATTGAATGTTCATTTCTCTACCATAAGCTGTCTCCAAAGGCGTTTCAGAGAATTTGGCAGTACATCCAACCGGCCTCACAGCCGCAGACCACGTGTAACCACACCAGCCCAGGACCTCCACATCCAGCACCTTCACCTCCAAGATCGTCTGAGACCAGCCACCTGAACAGCTGCTGCAACAATCGGTTTGCATAACCAAAGAATTTCTGCAACTACTAACTAAACTAAAGACCTATATGTTTGCCATCGCTTTTATTGAATATTCTGTTAAGTCATATTTATCTGTTAGTTTGTTTTATTGTTTTTACTCTGACTGCTTTTGCCTGGTTGCTTTTATTATTTTCATTATGTGTTTATCTTTATTGTGTTTTGGCCTTTATTCTATAAATCACTTTGAATTGCAACAATTGTGTAAAGCTGTGTAAATTCATGCTTTCATTTTGTGCTATCAGTTCTTGCTGTCAGAGTATTTCATTTTGGAACAACTGAGCCTTCACATCAGCTGTTTGCCAGGTGATGTGACTCCCTCCTCCTGAAGCTTTATAGGACCAGCAGCTGGAGCTGTCTCACCCATCCCTCCTCATATCACTGATGGTCTCGTCCTTGTGGGGACATAACCAGCTGGTATGCACCTCTGTGGAGCAAGCTTCTTCTGACACCTTCATAGCTACAGTATATAGAACACAGCTCAGAGCTCCTACAGACACCAGGTACGTCTGATTTTATCCATTTTAATATTGACAACTGACATTTTCACCCACATGAAGATAATGAACTTGTATCAGTCCAGATTGTTGATGCTGCACTGTGACAGTACAAAAAGATGAGGGAAATATTTTCAGCTTAATTTGTGAGAAGGATATTTATGTTAAGTTTAAAGGAAGTCTCAATAAAATAACCATTAGGCCAAGCGCTATAGGGATCTGTGTGTGATCAAGATAACAACTCTTTATGTACTGTCATTATGTAACACTGAGCAGCTATTTTCCTGGCAGTCAGAAATTGAAAAGCACACAAGTTTGTAGAGAAACCTCCACTGCTTCCTTCTCTTCAGTGACTTTCAGGTGAAATCCACCCGAGCAGACATATCAGCTTTCATCCAGGTTATTGTGAGGCATCAGCTGAATGGCTCCGTTTAACTTTGAATCAAATTATTGTTGTTGGTGCGGCATCGAGGGAGCTGTCTAATCTCTGTGCACAAGTTCAAACAAAAAAATTAAGCAATGGGTGAAATGATTTTCTGAGTCAGTTATAGATCCTATATCCAAATATTTCTTTATTGATGTTTCGAATGTGTACTGGTTTTGTATTTGTGTATTTCCTTTTCTTCATGTTACATTTTGTTATTTCAGAATGTTATATCACAATTTTCAACTAATATCATTTAGTTGATGGTTGTTAATAATCCACGGCACCTTTTAAGCTTTAGTTTTAAGTATTTGAAATCATGCCAATTTCACTTAAATATCTCCAAGTAGTTTTCCATATCATGACATAAAGCTCTAATCTGCAAAACAGCCCCTCACCACTGTTTGTCTACTGCACTCCTCCACCTCTCTAATGGCTTTATTGCAGGTATTAGCATGTGAGCTGTTGGCCGGCGGTCGATGAAGCATGGAGGGAGCCAGCGTCACCATCTTCGTCACTGTTCAGAAGATCTACTACCCACTCCTTTGCATCATGGGTATTCCAGGTTCGTATCTTGTCATCTTGTTCGGTTGGGAGCGATGAATCAAATATCTAAGTCTATTCTAATGTGAAATCATAGGGACAAACTCACAGAGAGTTATCGCCCAGCTCTGCAGTTCCCCTCTGCTCTAAATTACGTTTTAGTGTCTTTTGGTTTATTGTTTAGATTTTTGGGTCCAAAAATGATGCTCTCATAAATGTTTTAATCAAAAAATAAAGTGAACCCACTGTACGCTACCTACATAGTAGAGCATTTAGCAATAGAGCCCACTATTTTTCTCAAACCAGAGCTAACAGGAGATTGGACTTACATTTGTCAGGTGGCCAGAAACACACTTGCAAATGAATGCTAATGTTGTCCTGCATAAAGTAATGCATTAATTAAGTCATGAGCATGACATTAGTATTAGTATTACGTCATGTATCCATCTGAGCCTTTGTGTTTCTGTCTTCCAGGCAACCTCTTCACATTCTACATGATCTGCTTCCGTAAATGTGGGATGTCCAACACGGCCATCATTTACCTGAGCTGTCTGGCCATCGTGGACACCGCCTACCTGGTGTGGGTGATCCTTATTGATCTGACCCTCACCTTCTGGCTGCTGCAGCCCTTCTGGCACTCCCACCCCTGGTGTGGTATCTTGGGATTCCTGCAGTACGGAGCGCTCTACAGCTCCTCCTGGATCGTGGTGGTGTTCACCATCGAGCGCTACCTCGTCCTCCGCAGCACGACGGCCAAGCAGCACTTCTCCCAGGTTTGGGTCACTAAACTGACCTGTGTGGCTATTGTTCTGATGTCACATCTTGCCTCCGTGCCGCTGGGCTGGATCAACATTGTCACGCCTGTCAGCTTTATTGTAGATGGGGAGAATGTGACGCTGCCCAGGTGTCATTACCGCAATGAGGCCTACTCTACTGTGATAGTGTGGATAACCACTTTCCTCTCAGGGGGAATCCCCATTGTGTTGGTCATCATCTTCAACTACCTCATCGGGTATCACCTGTGCCGTGCCAGCAACCTCTTCACCAAGGAGGAGCGCCGCATCATGCATGGGAGGAGCACCAGGGGCATGTTGAGGAGGACCATCCTGCTGCTGGGCACCGTCTCCGTGGCCTTCGTCGTGCTCAGCCTGCCCCGCTTTGTCACATACTGCATCTTGAGGACCAAGTACAACAAGGAGGACTTCAACAGGGATGACTACAGCATCCCCATCAATGTGGCTGGAGACTTGGCCAACATGCTGCAGAACCTCAACTCCACCACCAACTTCCTGCTCTACTGCATGGTCAGCCGGCGCTTCCGGCAGGAGCTGGTCCAGGTGGTGACTTGTAAGGCGAAGGCACGTGAGCTGGGCTCTGTCCTCACCCACACCACCATGAAAGTTTTCTCAGTTGTAGATCATAAGGCTTCGCCATCCAGTGACCCTGTGACTGTGGTGCTGACCAATCTCAAACAGACAGAGTAGAAAGGATCTGGAAGAATGGACAAAGATAAGACTTTCAAAATAATTGTCTTTTTAAGCATAAACATTCATTCTTGACCTTGGAAATTGTGGTTTGACAAACTAGTCTTAACTTAAGGCCCACTTACTGTATTTTTGAGGGCTTTCAACCACATTTTGTGGTTTTCATCAGCAAATAAATTCATAGGTCATATGATGACAACCGAGCCATCCCCATGACAACCACAAGAGCCATGGAGTTAAGATTATTTTGTCAAATTATCATTTATTATCATTTTTTTTTTTTTTTCTAGCCACCTAGCTACATGAGTCCAGGAATGTTAGTCCGCTACTTTGGTCCAGACTGAAATATCCTGACAACTTTTTGATGTATTTTCATGAAATTTTGTACTCATGGTCTCCAGAGAATGAATCCTAATGACTCACCAGATGGTGTCCAGCAAGTGATGCAGTATCTAACGTCAAGGTTTTCACTCATCCAGCAAACTATCTAAACATGTAGTAGATTGATTGGCACAAAGGTTGGTACAGACATTCATGGTTCCCATACAACATATCTTCATCACTTTGGTGATCCCCTGACATTTTCTCCAGCACTACCATGAGGCACCATGACACATTATTTTCATTGAAATATTTCAACAATTATTGGATGGAATGCCATGAAATTTGGTTCAGACATTCCTGTTCCCCAGAAGATGTAACTCTAATTGTGCTTTGTAACTGTAATAACTTTCCATTCACTCTTCTTCCAGTGCCACCATCAGGTCAAAATTTGAGTCCAATACTTATGATCAAATACCTGCAAAACTAATAACGTCCTCATCAGCCTCAGTTGTACTTAGGGTTTAGTGTTGAATGGCAGATGTTGGCATGCTAAGACACTAAACTAAGGCAGTGAACGTGGTAAACATTATACCTGCTAAACACCAGCATGTTAGTATCGTCATTGTGGGCATGGCAGCATTATAATGTTAGTATTAACAAGTACAACTTCACAGCACTGCTCGAGGGACTGTACACTCATATATATGAATATAAGAAATAACGAATGTGGATGAACTACTGTAGTAATGGTGAATAATAGTGAACAATGACAGACCAGTTATTCTCTGGCATGTGATTATACATTGTGAGTCATCCTGGTCCGGTTGATCCAGGTGTAGTTGTAACAGGAGAGCAACTGATCCTGCTTTCTAGCCTTGAAAACCAAAAGGCTGCAAATCCCAAATCAGTTCTGAATACATGACCAATGTAGCAAATACTCTTCATGTGCATGTCAAGTCAACTGTGCACTTTTGGATTGTTTTGTGTGTGTGGATGCTTGAGTCCTCTTTTCCAAGGGTTAGTTTCTAAGAGTTCAACCCACAGAATGCCCGCCTTGCTGAAGGAGCCACCTGGCAGTTGCAGTCTTAATGCCGCACAGCATTTGCATAAATGGGTCACGAGACTTCCCTGTTTTGCATAGTGGGAATATTTCCTGTTTGCCTCAGAACAGGTTTGTGCTGCGGCCGACGAATCTAAGAAAAGGTAGGTGTCGGGGTTCAGGGAAATTCTGCTTTATTCTCTGTGCGTGAATGCGAAGGGGAGAACATACTGGAAACTTTTAGGATACTTTTCATTTGTCATTTAAAAGGCATACCTGACATACCTTCAGATCGCTGATTTTGACCTTTGTACTAGTTTGAAGCGGCCGTGTTATGTTTCACTCAAACACACCTCTGAAGGCACAAGTAGTTTCACACCTATTCAGTGAGGAAGAAACAAGAACAGTTTGTGCTTCATCGTGTTCGCTCTAATACTTTCATTATTTACTTTGTAAGACGTGCATTTCATTAGTGGTGATAGTTTTTACCTGTTGTTGTTGTCTTTGTTGTTAAAAGTGCACTTTGAATCTCTCACTTGAAACTACAGTTGTTTACTTGCCAGTTGCGCTTATGTAATCTACTCTTCTGTATGCGTCTCATAAAGTTGTCGTACTCTATTAAATTCCTTTAACATTCTCATTCTCACTTTACCAGAGGCGACAGACACTTTTCCTTGACGATAAAATGGACTCTTTTAAAGGTAGGAAACAAAACCTCATCACAATCGCCTCGTCTGTCTCTTCATTAATCTGTCCAGCCTGTGAAAATGTCTTTCTAGTGAAGCCCAAACCGGTTTTTCTGTTGCCACTTGTTATCAGGACCTTGTGCTCATCAGAGTGTTCCTGTTGAGATGGATGAGAGCATGACATCCTCCAGTCTAGACCTGGTCTGGCCTCTCGCTTGTGAACAGTGTAGTGGACACGCAGAGACCAGCAAAAGGCCGCAGGAACACGACTATGAGCAAGCTAGGGTGGCAGCACGCGATGTCGACCAGTGGAGGCCCCCTGAGAGCCAGTACCACCGTGAACCCAGAGCGGCCTCTCATGCTGCCCCCCAACCTCGGTTCACCCCCTACACACTCAGGACAGATGAAACCCGCCCACCCTGCAGGTGTTTGGCCTCGTGGTCTCAGAGAGCAGGTGCCGATGTATGAATGGGACCTCAAGCACAGCGGAGGAGGCTTTGCGGGCCCTTCAAACTATCCCCAGGATCGCTCTGCAGGGGAGGCGGAAAGCTTGGAGCCCCCTTTCCCACTCATGTCTGACGTTAACTGGCCCCACCGTGTCCATTCACAATACCCTGCAGCACGCATGCCTGGTCAGTGTTGCATCATCATTACAAACATTATAGGTGTCTGTTTCTGTCAGTGTTGGGAATATGTTGGTATATGTTCTTACATTTGACAATCTATTACTGAAAGATTACAGGTTAGTTCATTTTTAAGGTTACTTTGAAGCACATTTGAAGATAGATATGTTCTCCCACAACATTCATTTATTTATCAGTAGATGACGACAACAGTGTTTAAAGGGTCAGTTCACCAAAATTAGAAAAACATATGTTTGACATACATATATAATGACACTAATTATTACACAAGCGTCATGGGACAGCGACACCCTCCATTGAGACCAACACAAATTAACTGGGCAATTTCGGTGCAAGAAGCTCATTAATGCAGTGTTTTCAGCAACCAGCAAAAACCTGGTATACATTGGGAATAATACACAAAATAATAAACCTGCACATTTTACTGACTGTTAAACCATTGTTGCACCTTTATTCTGAAAGGGGTCAGTGCTGTGTCATCATTGGTAATGATGAACTGTATCCTTTATATTAAACTTTAATATTATATCTTATCTTATTATTCAGCCTATGCCGTACATCCATGTTGTTTACATTGTTCTTCTTCTACTGTTGCTGCTGCTGTCACTGCACCCCATGTCCAGTATGCATGGCACACTGTAAAACTTCAGTGATTAGCCCACATTACCGTCACATGGCAATTCAGAAAGGGTGACCAACAGCAGAAGTGCATTGTGTTAGCCAGCTCTTTGATTTGGATGGAAAGCAATGGCATTCATGGTCCACGCACAATAAACTGTAATAACTCAGCTGTGCTTTAGTGGTAATTAGTAAATGTTAGTGTTCACACTAAACTAATCTATCTATCTATCTAATACTAAGTTTTCCTTGCTGTGGAATAGGTGGGTCACACTGTCTTAATGAGCTGATCACAGTAAAATAGTTTCATTTGTGTGGGTCTCAGTGGAGACTTTTAATGTCCCATGACACTTAAGTAATAACCAGTGTCATTAGTAGTAGGTTATAATTAATCATTTTGGGATAATATAATGATATATTTTACAGATATTGGACATTATTGAATACAACTGGCTGCAGGCAAAAATCATTCTACAAATATCAGTACTGGCCTTCAGAAACCTAAATCTGCTATTCAAATGACTGTGTTCCAAAAGTGGGACAACCAATACAACTACGTGAAATAATTGGAACATTTTATTTGATTCTTTACAGCTCGAGTAATTGCAACATCTGTGATTAATTTCATTTTAAAAGTTGCCTCCCCAGCCCTGTTAGGTATCATCTGGCTGCGGCTCATTGTGTTTCTGTTGAGTCTGCATGACCTCATTACTGCTGAATGGGAAACTGTCCAAACTAGGAATTTTATGTCTGCTCCTCCACATCTCTCTTCAGGTCCCAATCCAATACAGGGGAGGTTTCTCAGACAGTGTGCCTGCTGCCCTCCAGCAAATCTGCCCCATCTCAATCATCATTATAAACACAATTACCCAGCATATCCACACCAGAGGCCTCCGCACCACCAACAGTCATGGTATGAGAACCATTCCTGTCCTGTTTGTCATTATGAGCTGATGTTTTCAGCATTCATGCATATGATATTTCACAGATGTCATGCATAAATCTCAGATTGTTCCTGATTATTTCACTCCACAGGAATCCCCCCTGCAATAGGTTGCAAATTAGAGATGCTCCAAATACCCCCCATGGATCTGTCCCTCAGCATGTGGCCCCTCCGAGAGATGTGATGCATGAAGTCAGCGTGGAGTATTCCTTCCTGGCTGCTCCAGGGCCAGCAACAGGGGAGATCAGGAGGACCATCAGTCTACCCAAGGAGTGTAGTAAGTCTGTTTGGTGTCCCTGCATGAATTTGTGCCTGTAATGTTCTTTTCCGTATCTTAATGAATGTAATAGATACAACTGAAGATGTTTCACTGACTTTTCCTGGACAGGGAATGTTTTCATCACATATTCCTTGGACACAGCCGAAGAAATCGTTCCTTTTGCCAAATTTCTGATTGATCAGGGATTCGAACCAGAAGTAAGTCCTGACACATCTCTGGCACCTTTGATTCTGAGTGACTTTCCACACAAACACTCACGCTCTGCCTGTGTCCCGATAGCTCGACATCTTTGATAACCCAATCCGAAGAATGGGCATCACCAAATGGATGGACAGATTTTTGAATGATGTAAGTCTGACTATTGAGTCTGAGCGGAGAGTGAGTCAAGTCACAATCTGCGGTCTTCTGCTGACAGTGAAATGTCATTTTGCAGAAATCAGTGCTCATCATCGTGGTCATCAGCCCCAAGTACAAGGAGGACGTGGAGGGGGATGGAGACGAGGAGCACGGCCTGCACACCAAATACATTCACACTCAGGTGGGAACTCACATTGCTATCAAGACTGCTGTGAAATATTGCCATCTAGTGGTAAGCTTATGTCATTAAACTCCCTCCTCCCACATGCCAATAGGAACAGGAGAATGAGGAAATTCCCTCTAGCAGCCTGCTTGAAAAAATGTACCAGCTCCACCCAGTGTCCACACACTCACAGTCCCACAGTGTTAGTGTGTCACCGGGGCTGAAGCAGCCCAGCTGGAGGCTTGGACAGCCATCACAGTTCAGTCATGCTGGCTGCAGTCAAGTCTCTCTGTTAAGGCTGGTTATTGGCAAAAAGTCATCAAATGAGAAAATGGAGAAGCTTCAGTTTTACCCGTGTGGCTTCAGTGAGTTCAGTCATTTTAAAGGCTGCAGAGTATCAGAAGCTCCAGTTTAACTTAGAGTAAAAATGCACACATAGACAAATGCCAACAACTTTAGCTGGACACAGATAAAAGGAGCAGTGCACTGATTTTCATCCTGCAGTATTAAGTAAAGCACTTGTGTAAGCTTATGGTGTGCTATATGGACTAATGATCCTCTTTTCCTCTCGGTGCAGATCCAAAATGAGTACATCCAACAAGGCTGCCTGAACTTCAGACTGGTACCTGTGTTGTTTCCTAATGCAATCAAGGTAAGTACAAGCAATAAACACAATCTTTCTGAAACTACACTGACAATCAGATATCAGTGGAGCACAAGCCAAGTGTTTTCTAAAAAGAATTCCCCACATCTCATTGAATGCTTTTATCCACTTCATGTTCTGGAAACTGGGAAGTTACTGAATGGGATGTTGACTCCACCTGCTGTATTTAAATGCTCACTCTGAAATCTTTCATTATCAAGTACATTCTGTGAAAAATCCCACATTCTGAAATTCAGATTATTTATGTATTTATATAGCCAATAGTTATTTCTGAATTTCATATATTCTATTGGCATACTGTAGTGAGAGGTTTTGATAAGATAAGATAAAATCCCACAACAGGGACATTTTAAACCTGTTGTATATAATGCAAATCATGTCTTTTTGCATATACTCTGTATCAAGGTTAGGGTCTTGCACTCTGCACTCTTCACCTTAAGCAGTAAACAGCTGGCACCGCTGATATTAATACATAATTCACACATCCAGTTATTCTTTTTTGTTATGCATGTGCTGTTTTCCTGCACATGTAACACCCCCACAACAAACATATGGTATAAAATAGATTGTACACTTTTATATTTATGGGTCCTACACTATAGGCTGATAGGTACTATTGATTTTTACTGTGTATTGTGTTATTGTGTTGTTATTTAAAGTGCACTTATTATTTGGCACTTTAACAATTTCTGAGTAAAAGACAGTGTATTATTGTATATAACACATGCACTGTTAGGTGAAAATGTTAAAGACAGAACTATATGACGTACATGCTACTTTTCTCTGAATGACATTCTCATCCACCATCCAAGTGTTTTATGCAGCTGAAGCTCTCATATCCTGAGTGACTCACTGACTCTGCCCACTGACCTCCTCTGTGTCTGTGCTACAGAAAGACGTCCCCAACTGGCTCCAGAGCACCAGGATCTACCGCTGGCCCCAGGACTACCAGGACCTGGTGCTGCGCCTGCTCAGGGAGGAGCGCTACATCATCCCACCGCGAGGGGGTGAGCTCACCCTCACTGCTCGTCCCCTCTGAGAAAAACTTAAAGGACAGACATTTGTGGAAACTAATCGATTTAAGGAAAGTGGTTTGTTTTGTCAAAAGCTCTACATGCTTTAGGTCTGACTTTGTTTCATGGGCCTTGACAAAGAGTGTTGCTACTGCAGCAGATTGACTGTACAGTGTTTCCCTCTGGTGCTTGTTTTTAGACACACATTTGCTGCTTGTCTGTTGATTTATAATTCATGTTAGCAGTGTTTCTAATCTCACTACATACTCTGAATACAGTTCAGTCTTCTTCCTTGATGACAATATTTGACATGAAAACTAATGCAGAACATCGTCATTAAAAAAGCATCATGGACACTATAAAGCCTGGAGTGTGCCACCACAATAGTTATTGAATTTTACAGTGTTTAATTAGAATTAATTAATGTGTTGATACATTTTTAAATTGGTTGTTTAATTTGGCCTGATAGCACTGATGGGCCAGCTGTTATATGTTGGCAGGTGTCATGCTCTGTGGACTGGACTGCACTTGACTTTGAGCTGGTAGAGTTCTTACACTTTTTGCAATTGAAGCAGCACTATTTGATTCCCCCAACAACATCAACACAACATTAACATATTGCCACTTTACAAAGTTTCTATGGTGAACGTGTTAGCATACAGTTCTATTTAGGAACTGTGTCAGGTGATCATTCTCTGTGCATTTGTCATGTCATTTTTACATCACACACAGTCATTTAACCAATTGCTAATATGAAAATAGTGTTAGTGCAGCTTAAAGAAAGACATCTTCAAACACAACATTCAAATTCGGCCCCTGCTCTCGGCTCCTCTTGGGCGCTGCTGAGGCACCTGCTCCTTACTTTTCATTCAGCTACACACTAATGGGTCATATCTGATGATTGACAGGCATCATTTCTGGATGAAACTATGCATTTTTTAGGAAGGTCCTATCCACTCAATCTGCTTTTAAAGCAAAAGACACACGTATTGTGAGATGAATTACAGCAGACACATTAGTAAATGGATTTTTAAAATTTCTATTCTAAAAGCCTTTGTAATTAATTTAGAACCACCACTTTTAAATGTTCAATTTTAAATCATCATTACAGACAGAATAAAGAAGTAAAAAGGACGAGGTTGAAACCTAGTATATGGCTGGACAGTGTATGGTCAATATGGCCACAGATAGTTACACGGATAGTCAGTGTAACTAGACTATGTTTATAATGTGAATTCCTGTATATTAAATCTGACATATTCTGAAGTAGTCCCAGTAATATTTGTTCTAAAGGTTAAGCTACATTCGACTCATGTTATAAATGCAGTTACAAGAACAAAACTTTCCTCTCATCTTAAGACTTTTGATTAGAAAGAGAAATTATGGTGCAAATGACACTTATTAACTAGCCAGTATATGATACAGTTTGTACAAGGTGAAAGGTGTGAGCATGACCTTAACATAGTATGTAAAGCAGAAAGTATTTTTCTGTTTTTATCAGAGCATGTGTATTATCAGAATGCAATTGGAGTGTAATAATATGTCCAGTATATACATATGTAAGAAGGATGGTATTCCCTCTTAGTGGATGAATAACAGGTGTTGTAGTGTAGTGCCACATGTGAGCACTGATTGTGATGCATCATTGCACTGTGACACATTGACAGAGTGTGGACTGGTTATTGTTTCACATGAAGTGTGCGTGTGTGCTTGTGGACACCGGGCAGATCCAGTGGGACACCATGTGTGCGATATTTCTGAACTATTTCGAATAGCTCTTTAAACAATTTATTAAAATGTCATAATAAACACTGCCAACAAAAGTGTAAAATGACTCCAGGCTCTACCGTGCACCAGCTGCATAGTTCTTGGTGAGGACTCTGATGAACCAGAAGGTGGCAGCATGTCCCAAACAATGACAACACTCCCAGCCTTGGTTGCTTCTTCAGGCAATAGCTCTAATTTCCATTCAGCATAAATTTGTGTTATTAGTTGTATGTTTTGACATTACTTTAGGAGAAATGCTATTGTTTTGACAAATCAGTGAGGATATGTGACTTTCATTGCCACTGTGGTTATAAAAAATGAGTTTAGGAGAGTCATGAGAGAACATTGTGATAAAGGATCTGTAGACGGGGCACAGGAAGTCTGTCCATATGTTGAACACCAACCCCCTGATAAGCCAGCGCTGTGTGGGACGCCGCCGTCACCCTGAACTTCATCATTTGTGCCCTGCCGGTGTGCACAGACTGGTTCACCTCCGTAAGCCTGTTTAACAAACCTGACAAAAAAAATGATTTGCTCACATCAGTGTGTGTGAGGGGAACTCTGGTGATGTCCAGGCTTTTATCAGCTCCTGCATGAGGTTGCTGTCTGTAAACACGAGTGCTGCCAGTACCAATAAATCCACTGTTTGTTATTGTTCCAGGACTCGTGTGCCACTTGACTCTGCCTTATCTGGTGAGTCCAAAGCAACCGGGCGCAGATATTTCCTCTAAAGGGCCTGGATCCCCTATCCATCTACCCTGCTGCTTGTAAAATACACTCCCAACACTGGCTCATTTTATGATTGTTTGTTTATATCTACAGTTTATCCATGACTACAAGCATCGGTCCTGCTATGGTGGCCTTTGGGGATCAAAACAACCTTGATTCATGTCTAATGAGAAGTGCTCTTGTTCTAGTATCTCCTGCTTTTTTTGTTTTTCCAATTCTGTTTTTTGCATTTTATATCCAGGGTGAATAGGCAGTATAGCAGTTGTGAAGTATTAATAATAAAAGGACAGAAGGCATAGTCATAAGACAAATTCCCTTTTTTCTGATATAAATCATCTCTACTGAGGGCCATGCATGTAAATCACTTAAAGGAACAGTTCAAACAATTTTGTACAGTCACCAAAACACACACAGCAAAGTAGCCTTATAAGGTAGATCCATCCCAAGCTCCTCCCCATCCTAAGACGTATTGGAAGTTCCAAGGAACTGACCGAACTCCAAACAGACAACCGCAGCTGTCTGTGAACAATGGACCCAAACAAATCACAGCATCCACTGGGAAGAGGTCAAAGGTCATTGACCAGGAGTCAGTGAACGGTTGAAGAAAGATTAAGGAGAATATTCACACCAACCACACCAGAGCCCATTTTTGAACAGAGACGGGGGTTACCATCACACTATGTATGACCCACTGTTAACACAGAACTGGAGTTCCACATTTCAATCACATGATGACCCCTGAGCCATTCTTATGACAACTATACAACTCTATCGGGTTAAGGATTTGGTGAGATATGGTTGGAAAAAGCTAGTGAGTAGACATTGAGTTTGGAATTTTTGTCAAACTAGGTTATGCTGTGATTTGCTGGACGTTTTGTCAGGGCGGTGGACATTAATAGTTAACCTCCATCATCATCACTGAGAGGACCACTCACTTAAAACCAGATGGGTTTTCACGATGGAAGTGAGTAGAAAATGGCACTTTCACCACCACAGTTTGAGGCTCTGCTCCCACTGAGGCCATCCATACTAAAAATGTATGCACTCAGTGTACTGTAAAGCACTTTAGATAAAAGCTCCCACCAAACACTGCATTAAATATGGCATATATAATATTTCTGGATTAGTTTGATGTCAAACGTGTCCCTCATGTGCGCCCATAGACCTCAGGCATGCTGCTGGCAAACATAAGCAGACGCCTGCTGATTGGTTCATTAGGAGGGCCAGGCTCTAACTCAAGGTCAGCACACACTCCAGCAGACAGAGGTTCCCTCTTCCATCTAGATGAAAATGCTAATGAAACATTTTTCATCACCGGGGAGTCGTTGACTGCGATGTCCCCGGCATGAACCAGACCGAACCAGCTGTTTGGAGCGTTATGGCTCTTTCAGTGGAGAGGAGAAAGCAGTGAGCTCAGCACATCCTCCACTGCTGCCTGCCATGTTAGACCATTACAGGAATCTGAGTGGAATACTGAGCAGCTGGAAGATGTGTGGGAGGCAAAAAGGTATCACACACACATCCAGTGATGCACCTATGGACAGAAAATTGAAAAAGATAAGGTTATACTGATAGATAATGTTGTACTTATAAAGCCTTGGGAGAAACATTTGATTCTTTTCAGATCTAGAGTGAGGACAGGCACATTTACAGATATTTACATTGGATAAATTGTTCTTTAAATCCTGAATAAAATAGAGTTTCAAGAGGAGCGGGGCCCTACACCTACAGGATTTTAGGTCAAAGGTCCTAACTCCCAAGTGCTACCCCACCCCCAAGAGATGCCTGACTCAAAAAACTATATATATATAGGTATATTTGTTGTTTTGTTTTATGCTTTTGCTCCATTAATATCGTCTCCCTATACAATGGTTGAAAAGCTTTCAATACCTATTTCATGTCTAACAGTGATTTTTACAGTCAGTTTAGGAACACTGGTTATAACAAATAGCAGAAATCACTAAAGCCCTAGTCAATAATGAATATAAATATTACATGTTACGACATGTCAGTCTTAGTCTGTGTTGACCTCACATGTACTTTATGGTAATTTCATCCTCTTTTGTATTAATGTAATATTCCCAAGTAAGTAGCCCAATTGCACTATTGCACTGTTTGGGATTTTTAAATAGGCCTAAAATACTCCTGTTTCCTTTCTTTATAAATCTGGTGTATTCCTGTGTGAAAACATTTTTGTTTGTGGTATTCGAACATAGATTTTTTTGTTTCCCCACTCACAGGAAATATATCAGCCTTTCAGAAATGTGTGGCTTACCAATGGGGCAAGTGATTCTTTCCAGCTCTGTGATCTGGGTCTGTACTTGTTTTGATGCTGCAGTGGCAAATGAGGTGAAACGTCATCAAGTTTCACATGACGTTCCACAATACTTTTTCCTGTTTCCCTGTTGAGGTGCATTTAGTTACAAAATAAAAGTCCACCTGGGGCGTCACTTTGAAACTGTGAGCAATGCTTGCTGCAGCATTTAAATGATGATTTGATTTGATGATTAGGATTTGAGCTATGCATTTATGGATCGCTCTATGATATTGGAAAAACGGGTTGGCATCAGGGACACTGTTCTAGGCTGTTTAAAAAACCTATTTGTCCTCAGTCAGAGGTTTGCTGGCTGGTCCTGGGGAGGTACTATTAGATATCACTGTTCTTATCTTACTTTACTCTATATTATGTTAATGTTCTGATTTTATTTTCCTCTGTTATGAATGTTTTAGTCATGGTTCAACCATGCAAAGCACTTTGTAACTTTGTTTTGAAAAGTGCTGTATTAAAAAAAGTATTATTATTATCATATTATTATTATTATTAGTAGTAGTAGTAGTAGTAGTGGTAGTAGTAGTAGTAGTAGTAGTAGTATCCAGCTATGAGACGGAGAGAAAAAATATGTTTTTTCTCACCATTTTTTCCCTTTCCTTGTTTATGATGTTATTTATGATGAAAGTACTTTTCCATCTGGTTTGTTGTGCAATCAAATTATAATACTGATATCATATTACACAAATAATGAGGTAGATGAGAGCCCAAGCTTCCTGGGCAGGTTTAAACAGATACATAGTATTACTACCAGATCAATAGCTAAGCTTTTAGTCTGGTTTAATGGACACTTATGACACTGAGGGGAGTGTCTGACCTGCTCTAACTCATTTTCCATGATGAGCAAAATGTCCTGGCCTTTGTTTAGATACCTGCTCACGTGCAACATGACGGGTGTGTTGTGTGTTTTCATTCTTTAGCACTTCATGTTTTCACACTTCAATATAAGGGACATGAACGTGTTAGGCTCTGTAATATGTCCCCTGCTGAGACAAGAATAGTATTACCAGTGCAGGAAGATGTCTGGGAAGGTTCTCAGTCATCCAGGTCATGGCATTCAAGTGGGAGTTGAATCAAAGGCAACTGGACTTGGTTGTTCCAGAACTGAAGAAGTTTCTCGGATGAGAAGTGAAATGTCTTCAAGAGCCTACAACCAAGTCCAGTTGCCTTTGATTCAACTCCCACTTGAACAGTGCAGGAAAAGACATTTTCAATCCAAGCACACAGGCAGTCTCACTCCACTGACCATCACCATCAATGTCCTTAACTCCTCGATTACCACTGTTCAAATATCAATCTGCTCAATAAAATAATGTAGTGGTGTGCATATAGTGGTATATATCACAGTTGGTTTGTGGTGCAGCATCCCAATGGAAATGCTTGTTTTATTTACTTATTATTTTATTGTTGACTCTGGTATTTTACCACTTGTTTTGTGTCTTATGTAAGCTCACCAAAACAAATTCCTATGAGCTCTGTTGACGTGACAATAAAGCATTGAATCTTTATTCTTGGCAACCAGTATCTGTGCGTGGTTGTGTGCGCTTATTTTGAAAATACCAAACAGGATAGTTCCGGATATTACTAATGAGTTCGTGGATTTTACGAAATTTGGAGCCGACAAGGCTGCTCGAAGACAACAAAACACCAAAAACATGCCGTTTATTCAACTCTACAGTGTTAGACCGGTAACATAAACCTTTATTATAAAATAAAACCTGCAACTATGTCTCCTAGTCCATAACTACTGGCTGCTAACAACTCTAACAGATAGCTGATTTATTTTGAGCCCTTCAAAATAAATCTCTGGCGCTTCGTATGACTGCGCCGGTTGCGCTTCGCCGTCGCCTTTATTTTGAAATCTCCAGCCGGAAGCAGCGTCCCTGTGCCTTGCGGCTAGCTTACATCCGCTCACAACCAGCTAACACGGACCGGCCTGTTATGGAAGACGGAGCGGAGCCGAGGCGCTGTCTGACAAACCGGGACTGGCTGGGACTCGTTCTGAGGCGTGATTTGGGAAGATAACGCCACATACCGGAAGCCTGGGGAACGTCTTCCTGGCTGAAAACAAAAACACCATACAGAGAGAGAAAGAGGGAGAGAGAGCTAAAATCACGGGACAGCTAGAATTACAACATGGAGCCGACAGCTGCGGAGCGTCCGACGATCCCCCGCCGCCGTCGAGTTTAGCTCCCCGGCCGCAGCTGAAGCTCGGCGGCGGCACCTCGGGGCGCTGAAGCCAGAATCTTTGTTCGCTTTTTTTTAATGGGATACGACCGGGCTCCGCTTTGTCGTTTGTCGTATCGCCGTGACAGTCCCCCTCGGCTGAGCTCCCCGCGTCTTATGGACTGGTAGCGGCGGTGTGTGGGCTCCTGTGTGGCGGCAGTCATGTTCGCCGTGCGGATCGTCACCGCAGACTTTTACCTGGCCAGTCCCATCAAAGACCTGGACGTGTGCTACTCTGAGTTCAGGGAGAGCGACGTGAAGAAAGTGCCGGTGGTGCGGATATTCGGAGCAACACCCGCAGGTGAGCTCTGTTTGTTTTCTCTGTTTTACTGAAGCTAATGGTGGCGGTGCTTCCTTGCGGGGCTCCACGCGGCATGTTTGGACAGACTCACACAGCAACACCGTGTGATTTAGAGGAAATCTAACGGGTGTAGTGTTGCAAAATGACGACAGGAAGATGATTCAGGGTGTTGACATGTTGTACCGAGGCGGCGTGCCCCACTGTCGCCTCTCAACCAGGCTGTCCTCTGCCTCCCCCTCCTCAGCAGCTCCGCTTTGTTTTCCCCTGCTCCACCATGGCACGGCGGAGACGGTGGACACCTCTCTAACCTGCCACATGTGGCGTTCAGGGACGGCTTCTGTGTTACATTTATGGTGTTCTTATTGTGTTTGTGGCAACCTGTGGAGTGGACAGGCGAGATTACAACACGCCGCCTCATCTTTGAGCTTTTCCTCATTTTCTCAGTGGAATACACTGATAAGACAGATATGGATGAATGGAAACTTTGTTCAGCCCCTTGTTGAAATTGGGGTGACTCCAGCAAGATCAGGCAGAATATGTCAGAAGCAGAGATTGAGACAAATGGGGATGGATTTGTGGTTGTGTGGAAGCAGTCTGGTGTCAGCTCTATAGAAGACAGTACAGTCTGAAAGGGCAGGAGCCATCATGACAGTACATTAATATGCAGGCTGTAACAATGAGGGAGACATGATACATTACAGCAGAATCCTACAAGGTGTGACAATGAATGTGCAATGCATACTGACATTATCCTACACACACACACACACACACACACACACACACACACATACATATGTATGAAGAAAATGTCACAGCTCGTCCGTTTATAGGAGAAATCGTTCTCCTATACACACTGTATAAAGGAGGGGCTAAGATTTACAGTAGATTTGTGCTTTATTTGTGATTTGGTACATACCCTGCACTCTAATAAATCCATTACAGCCGAGCACTCTGGGTACCTTAATCCCCACGCTGCAAAACAATAGAATCATTTCCTGCACAATGGCACAGCATTATCACCCCTGCCAAATCCCCATGCGATCGCCCTGCCCTCTCTGCAACCCTACATGACAGGTGAAAACACCATTGCAGTACAGTGACTTTGTGTATTTTTAGCAGGGTTAGTCCTCAGGGGGGAGAATGGGAGTCCAACTTGTCCCCCATGCTGTGGCAGTGCTCCTCTGCAGGACGACCTGGAGCGGCGTCCAACAGGATGTACTTCAGGGAGGATTAAAGGATATAGAGGAGAGAAATGAAGGACAGGGTTAGGGTGTCAGGTCTAATTTTGTTTCGTCATAAAGCTGCACGTTCGCATGCAGTTGCATTGATATGAGGGGGCTGTACACACACTGCAGCAGAGGCAGCAGCAGTAGCTTGTCAGTGAATGTATGCTGAGAAGTCATTTATCAACACTGATTCAAGCACAGTAAACCCAATGCGCATAAGCATTGGAATTAGACTCTACAATTTGGAGCTTGTAGATGCAATATATTTTATACTGATATGAGATTAATTTTATGATACTAGACTGGATTCAGTGCTGGATTTTAATGATCATAATTTATATATAGTGGTGCAGTTTTCTGAGCTTGACTAAATGAGAAAAATTAACAATGTTTGATCTATAACTGAAACAATCAGTTAATTAATAGCTGATCATTGTAGAAGTCATTTTTCAAGCAAGACTACCAAGTAGTGCCTTTGCTGTCTTAAATGTGAGGATTTGATGTCTTCTCTTTGTCTTATGTGATAATAAATGGAATATTTTTGGATTTTGGACTGTTGCTCAGACAATACAAGCAATTTAAAAACGTCACCTTGCTTCATTTGTGACTAATGTGATTAGCACTAAAAATGACTGCTGATTAACTTAAAGAATTAATAGATATTAACCAATTATTTCAACCCCTACCCATATTGAAGAAATTGTGGTATTTTTCCAACCTTGGTCTTCTCATAGTTGTAGTCATTCTGACTATAGGTCATGGTGACTTTGCATTTGGCTGGCTGGTTGCCCTTTAAGTAGATCCCTGCGCAGTTAACATCAATAGCTAATCCAGTGGACCATTTACTGTGTTTACTTTTGGTCAGACTCAGAGGCAAGTGATCACCAACAGTTATTCCCAATTGTCACATCATCCACAAAAGTCTGATTTTAGCACAGTTTTACCCAAAAGAGAGCTTGATGTCGATAAGCAGGAAATACAGGTATAATCAATGACATTACTGATGGCTCATCCACTTGTGTCTTAAGCCATTTACTGAGCCAGCATGCACAATACAGGACTTGCGTGGAATGCAGCCATTGCTAATGTTATTAATTACACTTGTGCCTTTCGTACTATTGCATGTGAAAATGTTTTACAAGAAAACAGCTACAGATGAAATGCTATGACAATTGTCATAACAATTCTCATGCTTTCCATCCATTTTGTGGTCATGTTCGACCCAGGATAGTGGTCCTCTGAGACGGTTAGAAGATGCTGATTTTGCTGATTGGAGTCTTGCATTCTTTATGTAGCAAATTCTGTATCTGTGATGAAGTTGTTTTTCTATCTCTCAAGCAACAAACCTTGATGTATTGATCTTCTGATGGTGTGGTCACTTCTGCTCTGCCTGATCGTGCTTTGGATACAACTGATCCAGTTTATGCACTGCCCCCTTTGGTCTAGCTGTGCATGTGACATGACACTGAGAAAGCCTGTCTTTGCTTAGAATAACAATTTGACTTCTGACACTTTCACTTAGTTCTGATGCCATGTTTCCCACTATCACAATGCTACTTAGAAAGCAATTATCTACTTGAAACACAGCCATATTTATAACAGGTGAACACTGGCTGCAAGTTTAGTGACTTGAACAAGCCTCTGATGAGTAGATCAAATTCACTGGAGTGTCATCTTAACGTGCACTTCAATGGAAGGGACACAACTGAAGGAAATCTGACCTTTTGCACAAAGGAGTTAAGCTGGTCAATGTCACAAACTTGTTTAAATTTAATTGCTGACCAAGAAATGCAAGGATAGAAGTGCATAGTGAGTGTTAAGTATTTCTTCTTCGTTTGACATGTCATGGCTTCTTGTGTTTTAAAATATTTCTGAATGCTCAAACTCTCTCATTATTTTGCTTCAAGTTGCAGTAATGACAAAGTAGTGTGTCTGTAGTTTGTGTGCTTTCGTGAGTTCTCCACACATTTGCAGAGTTTGACTCTCCTCTTGTTCATATATATACTGTATCACTTGTGGCGAGCCAGAGTCAGAGTCAACTCTGTGTTTCCAGAAATAAAATTACATCACCATCTGGAACACATTGAAGTGGAGAGGGCCCTCTTTCTTTTCTGTTTCTCTGTGGCTCACAAACAGGCCCCGCCTCCCCAAAAAGACTTACTTTTTTAATATTTCCTGTTGCCTCCATGCTGATTTTTATTGTCTGGCCTGAAGGGAGGAATGCATGAGCAGATTTGCTTAATGTGTGTCTGCTTTTATCTCATCAGCATGTTTACCCTGGTGTAAGCGGTCAGCAGTGCATCTGCACCATGTGGCTCTGCCTACAACCCCGGGCCTTGTATTCCCTGTCCTTCCCTGACCTAAGCCATGCACACTCCCACCAATCAGTCCTGTGTAATTCGATGCCATGCTTCCTGATTTTTTTATCCTCCCCTCTCTTTGTTAGCATTCGGCCAGCCCGACTGTTTTGCACACATACTGTACATGCACTCATCGTGATCAGAATCAAATTATGCTCATAATAATAAAATAACCTAATTGACATGCTTGTTGGTTGAAAATCTCCAAGGCGGTAACCAGCGAGCCTCTCCTCATCCTGCTAAGACTTTGACAGCACTGATCTCCACCCTTGAGGCTGACAAGCTTGGCACAGTTGCACAGACAGGCCCTGGGCCCTGTGACGGCAGGAGACGCACTGTTTTGGTTCCTTGCCTGGACATATGCACTTGAGTGTTTATTGGGTGTATGCAAGAACAGAGAGGGAGGAAGTGCATGACCAATTGACCTGAATGAGGGGGGCGAAGCATGAAGTGCAGGGAAGAATAATACCGAGGGCCTCCTCCCCGCTGCCCCTCTCCCCTCAGGTTTAGCTCTCTCCAGGGGAACCCTTAATGCCATCTGAAGGAATTCCTCCCGGATCCATTAATAGGATAATAGGCGGATTCAGAAGGACTCTGTGGCTCATTAGGCAGAAGGTCATTGTCCTCGTAACTGTTTACTTTCCTCTCTCCCAGTCAGTTACTTGGGTTCAATTATCATCCTCTAACTGCCACTCCAGTTGCTTCTAATTATTTTATATTCCAGTGAGATGCCTATTTGTTAATGTGGTGTCACTGGATTTGATTTTCATTCTTTTGTCCTCATGATTTTCCTGTTTTTTTTTCAGGGAGTGTCTGGTTTACTCTGACGTGTATTACATGTGATAACAGTGAGTTCACCAGAGGGAAGCAGAGCCATGTTGGTAATAGTGTCACAAAGAGAGACTGAATGCTGCTTCACACTAATCCTCATCCTGTGATGTTTTTGCCCACAGATTGAGGCCCAGCTTCTTGTCAGGGCTTTTTAGAAGTTGAATCAGAAGAAGGAATGTTTTACAGGATTTTGGCTTTGGGGACTCTGAGCTTCTGTTCATATGAGATTAACTAAAGTTGGTCAGTGTAATAAATGCAGAAGACTCAGGTTTTACTGCTGTAGACACAGGTGTACTGACAGCACAGTTTTACCAGGAGGTTAGGACTGTATAGGTTAGAACTGCATTTCTAACAGCAGCATTTTTGGGTTTAAATTGATTCTTTGATCATCCTGTTGGCCTGGGGGTTTGGGCACCCACCATGAATCGCGATGTCTCTGGTTTGCGTACATAATAGGGATACACCAATCTAATACACCGCATCATCCTTGGTAGTATCCTTATTAAGCAGATTGGGTTACGACCATGACATTCCTTTGTCAATGGCATCATAAAGTTCAGTGTTTTTGCCATTCGATACATTCATTCAGTTATGGCAGACTGCCAACTCAGCTTTTAGTGCCACAGCAATCCCTGGCCTCATTTTACCTTACATAAAAATTATCCTAATGAGTTCCATGCAGTGAAGTACACAGATTTAAAATTTGGGGAAAAGGGAGCAACAGTATCAGATCAGTACTCCAGATAATAGTTGAGGTATTAGAAAAAGTTGGATCATTAAGGGTGTACCATATCATATTGTTCACAATACTATCAGTTTAATTTTAATATGACAAAAAAATTCATATTGCTATAATGACATTATATATATATATATATATATATAAGTTGATGTAATGATGTCATACTTTTATGCACAGTAACGGATGACTGAACCGAAAGTAACATTGCTACTGGTTCGGTGGAGGACTTCCAAAGAGGGGAGCAACTTCAGTAGTGTGAAAGTGGTTTGGTTGCAAAAGATCAGATGTACAACAAACGAGAAGAAGACTGTAACAACAAAGGGGGGCGACACAACCAAATATTTTCACCACCTCAAGCAGAAGCAACCGGTTGAGTACGAGATGAGCCGAAAATCTAGTGAGGAGAGCTCAATGGATATTGTGAGTTCTAGTCTTTGGCGTGTTGCATTGTATTGTCAAGAATATCATTATCACAGAAATACCCTGTAACATGGTCCGAAATCAACACCTGCCGAGCGCCAAATGCGGGTAGGCTGTCTGTTTGACGAGTACATCGCAGTGTGGTTTACAGGCACGCTGCTTCTGTAATCTGCTGTCTGTGGTGGAGTTTGACACACACAATACACGGAAACAAGGTCTTCATGATGTATGAATCTTGTATGATTGACAGCTAGTGTTGGAAGTTACACAGGAATGCTCCATTTAGCCGTGTAGACATTCACCTTCTTACTATATTATTGTCACCCACACTCTGACTCACATACTCAGTTTCTGACATTATTAGCATTATTGGAGTACGCCCTGGATTAGTTTCGGCTTTGAGTTTGTCATTTGACTCCAAAGGTGCCCCAGTCAGTTTGCAGCCATCACACAGTGCCGGGCAGCTCACTCACACCTCTCCAGTGCTGTCGTGCTGGTAACACTGGTACCATTTCCGTCATGTCTCTGTTGTAGGTGCCTGCCAACATCCAAGGCATTTCCAGTGTGCTATCTGGTTTCAGAGAGGCTTGTCCAGACACAGTCACGGCAGCCACAGCGAAGAGCTTTAATAAGTAAACAGAACCCTCCCCTCTCTCCCTTCCACACAGGCCTGTGTCAACCGTAAAAATGTGGGTCTCCCTCTGAATACCTTGATACCGCAGGTGGCCTTTGTGGTGCATTACAGTCACAGAAGCTGAATAGCTTGTGGCTAACGAAGAAGATTTAGCCAAAGATGATGTGTTGGACACAATACTTATTTATCAAAGGCATTAAAGATCATTCAACCAGTAATCATTCATCTGAAAATAGAAAGGTACTAAAATGTAACTGACATCTCTACTATCAGAACTCCACAGGGAATTAACAGTATAAATCATATTTGACCTGTTGTCAAAGGCTGTAGAATAGCCATTGAATGTAGCGCTGCAAGCAATCGCCAGTATCTGCAACTCAAGGTCTTGTCATTTAATGGCGTGAGCACCAGATGGAGGCAATATTTTGAGGCTGCAGAATCACTACTATCCTAGTTTTACGTTTCAGTCCAAAAGCTTTTCACAGGTTGTCTGGCCCAGTGGTCACTAACCGTTTCCAAGCCAGGAAAGATCCTCACATCCTCCTGAATCAGGAACAGCATGGAGTCAGATTTTACTTATTATGTGAGTAGAGTAAGTGAGTGTGTCCACCAAAACATTTTTTCCTGAGGCAGCGTATTTTATAATTGTTTGCAATGGGAGCACTTGGTATGTACACAATGCTAGAAATGTCAGCAGTATGACAAGGCGCCGTGCATCTATTCTGCATTGAGTGCTACATGTTTGGCATTTTTTTCTGGTCTCCCAGAGACAGATTTTCAATTTTTGTTAACACTGCACTCATCACTGTCACATTTTACCCAGCCGTCCAATCACAGTGGAGGAGGGCCTGGACAATACCACAAAAACCAATGTTAACAATGAAGGAGAAAGTAATACTGCTGGTTTCTGAGTATCCATGTTTGTGCCAGATGACATCCTTGGACAACCACAATATCAATTCTGTGTTCTGTGGATTTTCCATGTCAGAGCACCCAAAGAGCCTCAGCTGAAAAAACGCCTCCAAAACCCTCTCAAATGCTCCCAGCTGGGTGTTTTCAGAACAGCTCAGTTTGATGAATATCTTTTCTTGGAAAATGTCTGGCGTAATTGGTAACACCAGTGTTGTCAAGTTTATTAACTGGTCAGAAATTTTCCACACTGTGACATCCCTAGTCCCCAATGCATTTCCTGTCACCTTGATTCACACTGAGTCAGGTGGGATGGGTGACTTTGCATCAACATCTGTAGCTGTTGGATGTCTTTTTACGCTACTGGAAACCACTTCCTTATAACACAGGCTTGACCCTTAGTGTTATTTTTATGGTTTCAGTCCTCCACTGGGAGTTCAAAGCACCTGCTCAGCTGCCACTGAGCTAATTTAGTGTCTTGCCCATGAACACTACAGCAGTGGTTTGTATAGTAAACATTGTAAAATCATCCGTCTGTCCAGTCCAACCTCTCTTATGGCTGTCACTGTCCTCTGAACCAGCGGTCCTTTCTGCTGACAAGCTCCTTAGGTGAAGGGACTCAACTGTGTTCACCAGGTTGACTTACAGTAGAATTAAGAATGTCCAGGCTGCCAGTCTATCACAGGGTTAACACACATAAACGTTTCCTGACAGTACAGGTGCCATTGAGCCACAGGCCTTGCAGTGTCTGTTGACTGATCTCAACATGTGGTAACAAGCTTGTCTTTAAATCTAATTTTAAAGGTAGTGCCTGCCCTGTGTGTATCATAAGCCATGAGGGCATTCAGGTTATGACAGAGTAAGCCCCCAAGGAGACAGAGCCTTGGAGATGGAGTTGTTGTTCTTTTCTGGTAGCTGCATGCCAGATGGTGTAGCCAATGAGGTGTTGTGATTTCGTTCATATACATGGTGAGATGAATGTCCATTGGTGAGGAGGGAGTTGGGGATAATGGGAAGTATTTTGTCTTTTGATGCAGCTGTATGAAAAAGGCACTGTTTAATGTGAAGTGCCTGCTAAGGGGTTGTTGTTGGCCACAGGTTTGTAAAGTTGCCCATCCTGCCAGCAAATCATGTTTTCCAGAGCAGGTTCCTGTAATGTGGTTCTGTGTGGTCTGAAGAGAGAAGCCTGTGTTGGCACGTGGTGCTGGGTCATTTCAGGTCCTCTGCTCAGTGTTGGGCTCTTCCTCTCTCCTCCTGCTCCATTGTCCCCACAGAGAGAAAGAGGAGGGGCTTTGTCTGCCGAGCTGGTGAGAGAGGGAGACTTCCCACTCTGTGTTCCCCCAGGGCCACTGGCACTGCTGCAGGAGAACTCTGCAGTGTTTCAAGGCAGATTAAGACCTTGTTTAAAAAGAATGAAAGAATTTGGCAGGCCAAGGAAAGCTTGAATCACAAGGGGGGAGAACGCTTTGAACCTACCATGCTGTGCCATTCAGCGTGGATGTTAATGAGGCGTGTGTGTGTGTGTGTGTGTGTGTGTGTGTGTGTGTGTGTGGATGGAGGGTGGGGGGATGTATTATCTGCAAATTGGAGTAGAGTAGCACTGTCTCCTGTTATTACAGGAATGCACCACTGCTTCTGCGCATGAGCTTTGTGATTATTGTATTATTGTGCAATAGGATTTACAGGATTTCTGCCTCTACATGTAAAGTATTGCTGTTTTGCTTTTGACATGAAATCAGACTACATTGCTTATTACTATACTACCAATTGCAAAGTGATGTTCATGTGTGCATTACTGTTGTTCAGTACATTACATTACATTGGAATACCTCATATGGCACGTTCAGATTGAATGCATTAAGGTTTTTTTTTTCAGCCAATGTAACAACAGTACAGATGTTAGCTGTTGCTGAACACATCAACTATGTGCAGAGTGTGTTGTGTTGTGTGATTTGTGTTTGAACATTTTCAGTTTGCATGGGCACATCTTCACCTTAGTTGACCCTGACCAGAGTGAAATCACATCAGTCTGCATTCACTTCCATCTTTTTATTACCATATATGCATTCCTCCTACCTCTTAAATTTGCTTTGCTTGCAGTTTAAACACACCACTATATTACTGGACCATAGATTTGTTGTGACAGCATGACCAAATTCTCATATCTTGATACAGTTTCATATTCAGGTAATGATGCATATCATGATATAGCACATTTTCTGTATTTGGTATTTTTCTGCTATACATTTTTCTACCATCACACGATACATATCATCCTATTGCAGACTCACACTAAAAGCATGATGCAAATATCAGCCTTGTTTAATAATGACTTTCAGGACAAGGTTTAGCAGTGTTGGTGGGCATTGATAGTGCTGTGACTCTCCCACAGCAGGGGAGCACCTGGACTTTATAATGACTCTTCCAGCCAATGATTTCTAAAAAGGGTGCACCAGGCTGACTAATTGACTAAAGGTACATTTCCTGACTCCCAAACTCAAGTATCAAAATACAATGAGGATGTAATTGTGATATTGGGGGCATAATTGTTTTTCAAAAATTTAAATTCTTTTTATGCTGCAGGACCATTATTCATTAGTCATTGCTGGGCAGTGTTAACCACATCTCAAATCACAATGTGTTACAACAAATATACTTTGGTCTTTTATAAGCTCTAGATTTTACTAGATCTCTATGTATGCATTTAATGGTAGAGCATATTTGCCTAAAGTCATTACATTCCTTTACCTGTGCAAAGCCCACTTTTCTTTTTAGAAGCTATGGACCAACAGCCATCAGTCTTTCTGTGGCCATTTTTAAAAATCTGACACAGCAGTGGGAACTGAGGGGTCTTTTTTTAATCAATTTTTAATTCCATAGCAATGTACAGTCAGTTTGAGGGCAGGCTTATTAAAAAGGGGAGAGGGAGGAGGGATATTCTGGAAGCCCGGCTCCAAAAATAGCACAGATCGTGTGTGTGCGTGCATGTGTGTATGTTAGAGAGCGAGAGAATAAGTTTTAATGCAGCCTGCTTGTGTCTATGGTGAAAGCAGGTTGTTGCTGCTGCTTAACAGGCCACCAACTCTTTAAAACTGTCTGAGTGTCTCCAGTTGTCTTTTGTGAAATGGTTTTACATTTTTGGGAGACATTTACCACTTTTGACATCAGAAATAAAACCTTTTATTCCTTGGGGAGTTCTGTCAAGACCTCCTCCGTTCTTTTTGCATCTGCTCTCTGTTCTCCAACTGTATGGGTGCTGTAGTCACAGCAATATCTCTGCTGCAATTGAGTGTTTCTTTGTGTCTTTATGGCTGTCCCTGTGTTAGATTGAGAGTGGAGGGGTGGGAAAAGGAAGGGGAGGGCGCTGAGAAGAAGAGAGAGCGAGCGAGCATGTGTGTGGGTCTCGCTCGCTCAATGCACCAGCCGTGCTGCTGTCCCTACTTCTTGTGATGTGTGGCAGAGAGCGAGACACGCCGTGAATATCAAATTTCATCGGAGCTGAGAAAAGGAGGGCAGGCAGAGCTTGGAAATCTCTCTTGTTGTCTGGCGAGAGATTGCCGCCCCTGATCAGAGTCCAGACACATACAAACACACACAGCATCCTCTAACACTGTGGCAACCACTCAGCTCTAACAGTTCTCCTCACTCATTATTAAATCTGTAGCACCTGTCATGTCAGGCTTTTTCTCAAGATTTCCTTTTTTCCTCTATTTGTTCACACTTAACTCCTGTTTCTCTTGCGTGAAGATCCTTTTTGTGTCGAGTCATTGGATGTTGGATTCCCCGTTTCTTGTATTGACTCCTGTTTTTCCCATCATCCACACTCCTTTTTTCCACCACTTCTCCTCAAGGTGCTCCATATTAGATCTGACAGTCCCACTGGTAATAATCTCCAGTAACTGAGGATCTGCTTAAAATGGAGACGCACATTATTACATTAATTTCTCCCACAATGAGTGGAAAAGAGTTTTACATAATGCATTACATAAGAGAACACAGTGTCTTCAGCACTTGCCTCCCGTCATCGAACTAGTCTTATGCATTCACTATTTATTTGTTTAGAGACTCTGGCTAGACAGTCAGTGAGTTTGGTTGAACTCCAATCTTGCTGTAAATGTGCCTGTTTAATTTCTTTCTAAGAGTGAGATTAGAAGGTGGACCAACCATGTCTGTTTTTTTTTTCAGGTCCTGAAAACCTATTTTTTTTAAACAACTTCCGATGAGATCCTATGTGAACAAAATATATTTTGCCAGAGTTAAAACGTTTTTGATTTCTGTACTTCTTGTTTCAGTTCTCACTTGTGTTACCATGCACCAATCAGGATTTAGCCACATTTGAATCAGAATTTTGATGTAAGTTGGTGGGTTGTTTGGTCACATTTGTTCGAACCACACCCATACAATGCTGATGAAGCACTCCTCACCCCCACATTTCATTTTCAAACTCATAGTGTTCAGACCCAACTGACGCAGACCCAAGTGACATCACCTGAGGACATTTATCAGACTTCAGTCAGCTGCCTCTGGAGCTACGAAAGGCTAGTACTCCCCAACACCTGGAAGCACACTTTGGTGTGTAAAATCGGATTTGCTGCTTATTAAGTCATGAAAGTGATCATGACTGTTTTCAGGGGCTTTAACGGAGCTGGAGCCAGGACGCGTTTAGCATCTGGAAGCGGCTAGCTTGGCTCTTACCAACAAACACCTCTACATGTCACTAATTAACACCTTGTGTCTCATTTGTTTTATCTGTATTTTAAAAAAAGAAAGCAATGACAGGGAGAGTCACATTCTAGGACTATTTCTTGTTGAGCAGCAGCCGGGAACAGTGACCTTGCACAGCTTCTGGAGATCTTGTCATCACTGTTAGGATGCCAGGTTTAGTAACATCATAACTGTATAAAGACCAATACCAACATCTTTGTTCATTGAGCATACCTGACACAACTCACAGTATAGCTAGAGACACACTACACAGACATGCTGGCCAAATATTAGTTCTCAAGAAATAACTCCAAAGAAAGTCAATAAGCATATTTTGAAAATGCTGAATTATTCCTTGAAGGCTGTGTTGAATAGCAGCGTACAGTTACTGCACCCTGCCTGTCTTTGTGATCAGCATCATGACTGAGATGTTGTGGCCAATGTACTTTGAGTGTACCATTCTGTGTGTGTGTGTGTGTGTGTGTGTGTGAATATCCCTGCATGTGTGTGAGTAGCTGCAGGCACTCTGAGGATTTTCCCTCTGATGGTCACAGTCTATGCGTCTCTCTGTTCTGTCTCTCTCTCTTTCTCTCTCTCTCTCTCTCTCTTCTCTTCTCTTTCTCTTTCTCTGCTGTACTCAGCCTCCACTCATCCTCCCCTCCTTCCCCTCCTGTTCTCTACATTCCTTTGTTTTCCTCAACATGCCATTCCAGTTTCGAGGGTTTTCACTTTCTCTCCCTGAATCACATCAGCATTTCCTTTCATCTCTCTGCCACCCCTCCTCTTCCCCCTCCTCCTCCTCCTCCTCCTCCTCACTCCCTCCTGCCCTCAGATTGTCCTGGACTGCTCTCCACGGGAGAGCTGCCGCATAGCGCACAGAGAGGGAGTGTTTACAACTGGAGCTAGTCTGGCCTTTGCCCCTCACCCTGTCAACTCCCCCTGCTGCTCTTCTCTGTCCACCACAACTCAAATCTCCACACACCCTTTAAATCCCTCTGCCCTCCATGCCTGCCTTTTCTTCTTATCTGGTAGCCCCACATGCTCGCATGCCTGAACATTAAGATGGTGGCAGTCATTAGTGTGGACAAATAGAGGGGAGCTGCAAGTAAATTGGGCAGGGTCGTCTGTAAGCCTGAGGTAGTCCAGGGCTTATTCAGTCCAGGCTTAAATGTTTGTTCCTTACGTCTTCCTGCTGGGACATAAGCAGTCTACTGGTAACTTCAATAGGAAGCTCGACCTTAATATATGTCTTTATAAACTGTTTCATTGTTATCAAAAGGACAAATCACTTTTTTTAACCAAGTGATTCTCATCAAGAAAGAAAGCTTCTTCCTCTGAAGGACTAAGTTAGTACTCTGGATTTACTGATCTGATTCTAATACTTAGATGCTAAAGCAATATCACATTAATTTCTGCATTTGAAAATTAAAAAAGATCTTATAAAATTGTTGCCAGCAAACCACCAGATTCTTGTATAACAAAGTACCTCTGTGATAATTTTCTAAGTTGTTTTATTGAAGCTTTTTAAAAATAGTTTAATACTTAAGTCATACCCAATACACACACACACCGGTGGCCTGAAAAAATATGCTTGGTCAGTGGATATTTTTTCATCTACCAGTCAACTTGGCTGGTTAGTTAATTTAAAAAGTTCATTTCGGACATTGCTCACTGCATCTGCACTATTCTCTACTCCTCACCCCCTCTCCTGCCCTCGGGCTGTGCTTGGCCTACATGGCCCACGCTGATGCTCCATATATTCATGCGCAGCACTCAGGCCAAACAGACTTTCTTTTTGCCCTCCCTCTCTGTCTCCGCTCTGAGAAGTTCAGCTGAGGTTATGTGGGAATAATGCATTCAAGTTCACCGGGTTCTTCCTGTAAACTCTCAGCCTGCTAATTAAGCCCCTTTCACACATGCAGTCCTGAAATGCTCAGGAACATTTACTGCATGGAGCCATGTGTGATTGGGAGCACGGATCGATATTCAGGAAAATGTATTGGTAATTTTCCACCTCAAGACCTAGTAACATGTTAGGGATAATACTGGTGCAACTGTGTTGTGCATGAAAGCAGTAACGGGTAGGGTCAAAAACATAAAGGGTTATGTCTGGCGAAAGACGAAAGACAATGAGTGTACCTGTAATTACAAGACTCCTCTGATGACGTATTTGAATGTGCCACTTGTTTACAGTTATGTTTCTGAAAATAATAAGAGATGTCTTCAGCCACGTACACGCATACCCAACCTTGCCCTATCTTCTTCTGCTGCTGAATTTTATGGTGGTTGGCATCCTTAAGTGCTGCATTACCACCATCTGCTGGACTGTCCCTTGCCCCATCTATTTCAGCATTGTCAAGGCACATGTGAAAAGGAGCAAGACAGAAGTGTAGTGTGTGTGAAAAGTGAAAATCACTAGCAGTGCCTGAAAGGTTATTCCAGTAATTTACTGGGAACTATATGTGAAAGAGGCTTTGAACTCTCACTGCATTGGCTGCTCTGATCTCTGATCACTCTCTCTTGTTCTCCCTCTGGCCCAGACTCTCGCTTTTTCTCTCTTCCTTTCTTAGTTTGTCTCTTCTCTCACTCATGCCATCTCTCTTTCTCTTCGTCGCTCTCTCTCTATTGTCTGGTTCTGTCCACACTGTGGTAAAAGCTTTTTTGTCTTTCTCATCCAAATCTATTGCTTCCTGTCTCTTTGCTCTCCAGCTGTTTGCATCCAAATTTTACTAGATTGTAAGTGGACTTCCAAAATTCTGACAAAATAAAATGCAGGACAAGACAAGATTACATAACCAATAACTTTATATCTGGTACATTATGGCATTTTGTGTCTGCTGTCTTGTTGTTATTGATACATCAACCTTTCAACGCCCACCAACATGAATACATCTGAAATGTTTCATACTTTTTAAAATTGTCAGGTATCTCAACTGATTTTTATGCTCACATTGAAAATGGGTGGATAAAAACTCAATCTGTCTCTTGCCCTTTTCTTTCGCTCTCCCTGTGCACTCTTAGTTTAGTGCACTTTAGTAACATGGTCTTGTTTCACATTAGCAGAGGAGGGCAAGGCCACTAAATAACAGGTAGAGGTGTGGACGGACAAGTGGCTGAATAAGCGATAAGCTGAGTGCCACCTTCTCTTCACCATTTTCCTGATTTCATATTTGCTGCTCAGATATGGATATTACTGATCCATAGAGGATTTGTTTGTTAGAATACATGAGATGTGTTTCGTAAGAGTTTGATTCACAGCCCACAAGAGATCCCTGAGTCACTAGGAAACACTTTGTATTTGTCTCTTTATCTCTTTCTCACCCCTCTCCCTCTGTCTTTGCATTGACTATGAGTGATTCATATCTTGTCTGCCCTTCCTGTGACTCCAGCTCAGGTAACTGGAGACAAAAAAGACTTTGATCTCTTTGACGGGATCAGATTTTTTCACCTTCTTGTTTTTTTTCATCCCTGGAAAGTTGACTGAGCATGCTTGCTCTTTTCTCAGCACTGACCTGCTTTACACATTTTGCTCCTACTCAATCAAGCCTGAGAGTTTCACAGCCACAAGCTTGTACTGTTGGCTGCTGATCAGCTCTGCTGGAACAAGACTTAAGCGCCTTGCTCGAGGGCACCTTGGCAGTTGTTGAGCAGTGGAAAGGGTATTAGTCAGCAGGTAAATATTAAATTGAAGAATGCAAAGTTCACACTTCACACTTACTCAAACATTCTTCTCATGTTGTCTTGGAGAGAATAAACCATTTGAAAACAACAGATCTATAAAAACATCTTCCACTATAATGGATAGTCCTGGTTTATTACAAACCCTAATAATAACCTTGCACTCTCTAAGTTAGTTTCTGAGATCTGGGAACTCAGTCACTCTTCCCTAACCCAATCATTGCGCTTCAGAGTTAAACGCGCATCAGTCTTTGACATTTTCACTAAAACTCTGCATTGAAATTTAAGGAACTGTTTTTTAAAAAGGTGACAGTGCCAGTAAAACAGTATTGATATTCAATATGATGATTACATTTTGTAATTCATCTGCAGTTCACATCAAAGTCTGACATGGTGGACAGAAGCAGTGCGCCTGTAAATCACACCAAAATGATGTAGAGACTCAGTGTAGTTTTTTATTACATGACTATTGTGGCAGATAGCCTTCTGAGATTTACTTGGCAAAGCTAAATTCTACCTGTGTTTGGTGCTTGGCAGGTGTTGGTTTCAGACCCTGATGGTGTCGCTAAAAAGATGTCTGACATGGCAAAAAACACAATCAGTCAGACGATTAGACAGATTTTAAGCAGACCTCCAGGTTAGCTAAATTTAGCTAAAAGACAGCAAAAGTTTGACCCAAACTGGTCATTATAAGCATCCATCACCATTTGCAAACTGATGTCCTGGTTCAACTTTGACCTACTGTACTTTCTGTAGTTCTGTGTTGCCATTTCATTGTGTCAGATACATGTTTAATCAACACTGACGTATAATCGACATCACCAGCACCGTACCAAGCTCACTGGGGAGTGACAGTAATATAGTAACTTCCATACAAGCTAGGGTATGTGAAAAGCAGTAGTAACAGCAATACCAGCATACAGAAAAAGGGTGCATTGGATATATATTGCAGTGACAAGAATAGGTCATGTGAGAATAGCAGCAAACTTTTCCCGATCCTGACTTCTGGACCAGGATCCTTTTGTCTAGCTCTGCAGCTGCTATCTGTAGTGTGAGCTGCACAGCTACAAAATGCTCTGATATCAGTTTATCCTCCTTTGTTCGACAGCACTCTGCTACTCATGCAGGTCATGTCTCCCTCTCTGAACACACACACACACACTCTGTCTGCATTGTGATGAATGTGACTGATGCAGTTTGGTGCACAGAGATGGGGTTTTTTACTCTGTTGGAGATTGTTGAGAGCCCCCGAGATTTGTCTATCACTGCATCCCAAGTTTCCCTCCAGTGCGGTTGTGTGAGCCGATCTCACTGAGGTGGAGAACATCTGACTCACACAGCAAGAATAGTAGCCTTGGTAACAGCGGGTCTGGTGTGGACCAGTTCAGGTTGGACCATGTTCCTGTTACCTCACAGCTCTCACTCCTCAAAAAGAGACATTACTTGGTTGGATTGGACATGTTGCACAGGTGTTTGTAGTTTAGGTCTATAGTTCTTGCGTTGCGTCTTCCTCAGCAGCACAATACTGTGTCTATCTGACAGAGGAGATGACAGATTGCTTAATCTGCTGTGTTGAAGCCAAATGGTTCATAAATGACTGGTTATAAAAGATGTATCAACAACAAGAATTTCCTTTGGGATTAATAAAGTTCTTATCTTATGAAATTAAGAAGAAATAAGAAATGGTGGCTGGCTTAAAAGCATGTCATCAAGGTTTAATATTGGAGCTGTTATTTCAAGAAACTTTCTTTCATATTCTAAAAATGCCATAAGTTGTTTTGAAACAAAAAATGTTTCTGCTTCGCTTAAAATGATGGAATACTTCAGACCAGGATTCTAGCTCTGGAAAAGTGGAAAATTAATTTCCTGGAACATTAATAATCTGTGTTCCAGACAGGTCAAAATTACACAGATGAGAAGATGTTTTCTCTCAAAGCTACCCTGTTGTCCCTCCCTGTTTTGATCAATATAATCCAATAGGCATCTGAATTAAATTGACATTGATGGACATTTCTCAGTCAAAAATGTATTGATATAAGAGTTTGTCCAAAAAGAAAGCTGTCAGTGAGAAAAATCTGATCTATTTAAATTGACTGCATAGATGTGAGCTGAGGTACAGAAGTCTGGAACCAGACCTCAAAAAATATTTACTGTATTTTGACCAATACTAGATAGAGACATGAGACTGTTTTGCTAGGGGTAATTAGGGGTCTGCTATATTATATCATTCATGATAATATCAGTATACTTTTTGATCTTATAAAAACATTCATATTGTGATAAAAGCAATATTCTGTTTTGTTAATGTAATGATGTGATACAGCAACAACAAACACGGAAAGCAAAAGTAACATTGCTACTGGCTCCACGGTGGAGGAGTTAGTTCCAAAAAGGGGAGCAACTCCATATTTTATCATGTTGTCAAGCATATCATTATTGCAGAAATACCCTGAAATATTGTGATATTATTTTAGGGCCATATCGCCTACTCCTGCTGTTAATGTCCATGGCCTGGCAACAAGAGATGTTGTGAATACATGGTAAGTGTCTTAAGCAGTTAAGCCACCAGGACACTCACAAAATCCATTTTCTGTCTGGAAAAACTATGAACTTTGAAATAGAAAATGTGTAAATGCAGCACAGCCATTCATTTCACCTTGCAGAAACATAATGACAGGATCAAACACAATAGATTTGGATGGTGCAGGTGTCACTGGAATGTTTTCAATACTGATACCATTTCAGAAACCATAGATGATGTCCATATTTATCTCAGAGTGTCATTGTATCCCTTTTTTTATTATTTGGGGCATTTTTGCCTTTGTTAAAATTAGGAAAGATAGGGAAAGACAGAGAAAGATGACATTTACGAGAGGCCCCAAGCCGGATCTGAACTCACAGCCACACAGCACATGGCTCAGACCAGCCAACAGGATCCCCCACTAACACCCACTATTGTTCATGTGACTGGTAGAGCAGACGAGAAAAGGATTGACAGAAAAAGAGAGCAGTCAACTGAAGAAATTTCACCTTTGTAAAGAGACTCCAGACTTATTAGGAGCTCCATTGTGGCACACCTTATGTTTACTGTTAGACAGAAAGAAAGTATGTCACACGTGAGAGTGGAATTCATAAGTCTTGTCTGTTCTGATCAAACTGTCATTTGCAATTCTTAGAGGTCCCAGATTGTGCGTTCTTGATGCTAAATCATTGCCAGAAGAGAAGACCTGTTTTCCTCCCATTATCCCCCTGCTTTTTGTTTAGTTCTAATCTCATCCCATGAGTGTCCAGCTTTCTTTTGAGTCATCTCCGACCCAGTCCAGATTTGTCTGAGTGTCCCACCTCCATCCGCACTGCATTCTCACCAGCTAGACAGACATACAGGAATCTCAACAAGAACAAATGTCAGGAAGACCGGTTTGGACAATCACAGCATAGACTGGCCAACATCACACTGCAGCCAACCTCCATTTTGGTGCATTTACGAAGATTGATGTATTCTTGCTTTGTCTGCTTGACGAAAGGCCTGGCATAAAGCACCTTCCAAGTCACCATCTGGTCAGCCTCATCCTGTCTGCTCAGATGACTGGCTCTACTGTGCCGTCTGTCTCCTCGGCCAGGGAGACATTGGGGGATAGCTGGCAATGAGGTACATCCATGCCTGTCCTCCAGCAGGCTCAGCTTGAGCGACAGGGACATGCTGGCTACAAAGTGGTCATTAAGGAAAAATGGGGAGCTGATTCTGTTTGCTGTCATGAAACTGGACGGGAGACAATGGATTGGTTGCCATTCACCTTTTTCTACTTTTACAGGCATTAGCTAAGACATAGGTGACTGGATTTTGATGAAACTCTGGGAAATGATGGTTGGTTCTTGCATTGTCAGAATTACACTTGACTAAGGCTGGATGGGCACTTCCTGCTCAAACCAAATTCACGTCATAGATTGAATTGCTACTGGTGTGCAGTTTGTTGTCAAGACTGGGGACAAAAGTGTAATGCATCTTTAGCCTGCCACAAACCTGCGGAAGCAGGCCTTAAGCACTGTGTACAGGAGCAATGGAGGAACTCCTCCAGCTTGTTTAGGAATAACCAGGCTGGGACGTCATCTCTCCTCAGCCCCTGGCTCGTTGCTCAGGCATCCAGCCAGGACAGGCCTGGCTGTGCAGCAGGAGGGAGGGCCCACCTATTTGTCCAGTTAACAAAGCCCAGACACAGTCAGAGAGGGAGACTCACTCAGTCAGTTTCTTGCTTGGACACCCTCCTAGCAGCTCCCCCTACTACAAGCATGATTTTGGCAGAGGTTGTTTGAGAGAGGCTTTGTTAGTGTATTGTGAGGAAATGGCCCTTTATCTGTGCTGAAACTGAAATATGTTGCATGTCATGTTTGAGTTCACATTTCCCCTCCGGCACAGGAATTGTCAGTGGTCAGTAGTGGCAGTTGTCGGGTGGCGGGGGTGTGTGGGTGTTAAATTACAATAGGAAGAATTCAGAAAACTGCTTACTTTGTATTAACAATTAAATAATTGAAAGCGGGTGAAATTGTTGGGAAGGTTTTTACATTCATGCACTTCCCTAAATACTGTACCTGGCATTCCATATTGTTAGCAGTCCTGACCTGAGACTCTGATGTGTCAAAGTTTTGCCTATACTGCAATAAACACCTTTTGCCTGGAGCTCTTCTTCTGTGCAGGTCACTGTTGCTGTCTCTTCTTTTGCCTTGCCTCCCTTACAGTATTTAAAACATCCTCTGATTTTACAAAATCTGAAGCCGTTGGTGTTTCATCAGGTTTTATGTGAAGTCTGGGCAGCTGAGTCACTGATAGGGCTTGTTTAATACACCAGAGCTGCTCTGTTTATATGAGTGGGAGAGTGCAAAGGATGAAGCACTGCTGTTTAGAGCAAAGTGGACTGACTCAAGCTTTGCAGTTTATGTTGTGTGTGAGAGAACAAGCGAGCGATGCAGATGTAGAGGAGAGTGAAGGAGTGCTGTACCTTGTCTGTTCTGGCAGAGCAGCCCTCTCCAGACAGCCAGAAAGAAAGAGACCTACCGCATTGAGGTGGCCTGGTGCTTAAGGTGCATACGATATAACCTGCCGCTGTGATTCTGGCTGGACCTTTTTTTGCATGTCTCTCTTCTACTTCTCTCTTGCCTCTAGATAAAGTCAAAAAATGCCTCCTTTGTATTAAGCTTTAATTTTTTGTATTACATGACCAACCATATGCACATGATAAGTTGTGAAGGAACAGCCTATTTAAGAGTCAGCAATATGATATATTTTTAAAAATGTTTGCGTGACTGATTCAGTTTTCCATGACAGCAGATGCAGCACATAAGACAGATTCCCGACAATTAGGTGCATCATATTATTTCTTTCTTACAGCTGCAAGTTTTGTAGGAATCACCTCTGCGCCTCATTTGCTTTGCGGCTCTGAGCGCTGCAGCAGTCAATGTGTACATACTCTTGTAAGTCGCACTCTTTGTTTATCTTTTGGAGATACCACTGCCATCTGACGCTGCGGTGGGAAATAACAGTTGATGTTTCTTTGTCAAAACCTCTACAGTAACAGCCATTGTACGGCACATGTGTTGTTTTGCACTTGCTTTCTCGTTCTTGCTTTCTTTAAAGGTCCAGTGTGTAGGATTTAGGGGATATGTTGGCAGAAATGGAATATAATATTCATAATTATGCTATCGTTAGTGTATAATCATCTGAAAATAAGAATTGTTGTGTTTCTGTTACCTTAGAATGAGCCCTTTATATCTACAGAAAGAGTGGGTCCTCTTCCATGGAGTCCGCCATGTTGCACCACCTGGTTTCTGCAGTAGCCCAGAATGGACAAATGAAGCACTGGCTTTAGAGAGGGCCTTCTCGCATTTTTCGGCTACCATAGGTTCTCCTGCACGCATGGAAGGGGATATTGAAGCAAGGGGTTTTCAGTTGGTTGCAGTCTGTAATCTCACCGCTAGATGCCACTAAAATCTACACTCTGGATTGAGCGCCGGTTTATTTTTTGGAAGGAGTCAGTAGAGGAAGTAATTCGGCGTGGGGGTACCACAGACCAGTAAGCTAACCATCAACAGGGACTTTTGCACAGTCAGTGCAACAGCAGGCCGCAGTATTTCAGATTCTGAGAGGCATGTGCTGGGTCTGTGCACCAGCCGCAATTACGTAATTGCGAAAGTTTGTGGGTGTGTGAGTCAGATTGTGAAACCCGGCGCTCAAACCATGCAGCAGACCTTTGCATGCATTTGTGGTACCTCTTCCAAAAATCTGAAACTCTGAACGAAAGAAACTCTGGATTTAGAACATGAACAAGTGTTCAGTGACCATCTTAAATTTTGACAATTGTCATCATTGAGAATCCTTCATTTACTCTCCCAACAAATTCCAGAAAAGCTAAAATACTGGTTCAGTTTGGCAGCATGTCTGCTCTCCCACCATGGCTGGACGTCAACAGCCTGACATCTCCATAAGATCCTAGCACACAGTGCAGACCTGTGTAATTAGTTTATAAAGCAGAACACATAAAGTCCTCTTTGGCTCTCATTCATACGCTGACTGGCTCATCTGTATATTCCATCTCCTCTCCAGCAGTTAATTTAAAGAGCAGATGATGGGAGTGAATCCATTAGAAAGAGTGTGATTTAAAGGGTTGTCACCCTTCTCTGCTCACTCCTTCTCCTCCTATTGCAGTCTTTCTGTTCGCCTTCTCACACACACACACACACACACACACACACGCGCACGCTGGAACTTTACTCATTGTGTAGGGAGTGTATCCCTACATGTAGGACTTCAAACTGTTTTTTCTACTCTATTGAATGTATGTAGAAGCTTACTTAAGAAGCACCTTAATACAGGAGCTGTACTCTGAATAACATTTACAGGAATCCATTTGGGAACGACCCCAATGCCACTGAGGGACATAACCACACACACCGCCAGCAATTAACTCATTAGAACAGGCAGTGAACATGACGGGTGGTGCCAGCGGTGCTACCCTGGCAGAGGAGGTATTGATTGGCTGGTCTCGCCATGCAGATTAGTTATTTCTGCTTGGAACTGACTATTTATATATTTGCACAAAAACACACAAGCACTTCAGTTTCATACACTGGTTTAAGGATTTTGCGTGGGTGGCGGTTGTTTGTGTTTTTCTGTGTAGGCATGTGTTTTCTCGACCACCAGCCAATATCTGAGAAAGAATTGTTCGTAGAAGAGCATATTGGGTTTAGGAGTGCATTTTCCATAAATGTAGCTGTGGTACATTAATAGTCACTGTTTTAATGTTCAAAAAAACACATTATTGTTCTCATACTGTATATGCTGAACCACCTCTATTCTTTACTTGCACAGTGTGAACTATATCCATTTTACAAACCGAATGTCTACTTCTTGTGACTGTTACCTTCGCCTCTATCCTTCAGTATGTTTTCGTTCTTAAGTTAGTTACTTCACTTTTCACAGTTAGTGTTTTAAGCATTTTTTAAAATCATTTTAATAATCACCTTAGTGTCTTTAGGTTAGCCAATCAGCTAGTCTTCCCGGCTACTGAAATGAAAAAAAGCGTCATCAAGTCTATGAGGGTGTGGTCAGCTCTATGGAGTTCTGCTCAGCCCCTCTTTGCTCTTTTCCAGCTGATGCTGTGATTAGGGCACAGTGTGAAATTAACATTCAAAGAGGGAGGTTCACCATCACCAGTCCAGGGTGTGAAGCAGGCGTTTTAGAACTGAAGATCTGATTGCAACTTGGACTTCGTTGTCTTAGAAAGGGGGCATTGCCTGTGTTGTTTGAGTGAAATGGCTCTCAAGTCCAAAAGAGCAATAGCAACCTAACGTCATCATTACATTACTGCTACACCGAGTGATTAGCTAAAGTAGCTAATGGCTATCTAAGACACTGAGGTGATTATCATAAAGATCTAAAACACTATGTACAAAAAAGATAAATACTACTACCAATATGTAACGAAGCTGACTGTAATTAACTTAAGATGATGACAAAGCAAAGTAAGGTGATCACTAAAATTGGAGGCAAAGGCAACATTACTGTAGACAGGAAGTAAACAGACGTGCAGTTCATACAACGGCCATATGTCACACTGCATTGTGCAAGTGGAGAATTCACCCTCTGTCTGAAATGCTCCGTTTTAGCTCCTGTCTCGGAGATCTCCCCTTGCGACAGCTCAGTCTTCTCTGAATGGTCAGCTACCACAGGCCTGAGCAGACACTGCCTGCCGTTCCTCCAGTCAGCTCTGCCGGTGCAGCCAGGAAATCAATACAGACAAGTCCAGCTGCATTTCTACTGTAAATATCACCAACATTTTTTTCAGTTGTGACTAAGATGCAGCGTATACTGATGCTGATATATCTGCAATAAGCTAATATCCGCTGGTTGTTATAAAGGTATGTAATTATTATTATTTTAACTAAACTGCTAAAGTCCAAATGTTTTATTTCCTTCTGCCATTTTTCAGTCACCAAACAGCGTCAGGCCAACCACTGACATACATGTGGTTCAGGAAAACCAAGATGGAGGGAATCAGATTTGTTGTCTGGCTGTATAAATAGTATAACAAAATGTTTGAATTGCATCTGCATTTTATCTGTATATGAGACAATTGGAATGATGTGTAAACAGGGCCAAATGGTCTTAAACCTCAGTCTGACTCTCAGTAAGAGAGCAAACAAGCCAAATGTCTGTGTGTATAAACATCCCACAACAAATCTTTATAAGATCTAAGTCTTAAATTTAGCTCTCTGAAACAAGATGTTTTGTACCGCATAGTTGCTTTGCCACCTCTGTTAGATTCCCTCTGCCTCTTTCTTTACCACTGCCTCTCCTCCTCCTCTCCTCCAGACCTACTCTCTCTCTGTCTCATCTGCTTGGCACTCTGCCAGGTTGCTCACTTGATACTGACTGTGTGTGTCTGTGTGTGTGTGTCAGATTGCTGGCCTTTATTCTATCGCCTCTCTAAACTGAGTGTATGTGTGTGTGTTTTGTGTAGTTTCCATTTTGTTCACACTGTGTGTCCTCAAATAGCCTCATTTTCCAGATTTACATTAACATTTTGGCACTTAGCTGAAGGGCCTATCAGGTTTGGACTCGGTTTAAAATATCTGCTCAAGTGCACCTTGATTAAAGGTCTTGAGGGTGAGGGCGAGTTTTTCCTCACATTCACCACCATCATCACAGATGTGAGCAGTGAACACATATTCTGCCATGCTGACGCTGACTCTCCAGACGGTGGGAGTGCTCAGGCCTAGATTTCACACAGCTCTCCCAGAGCCTTTTTAATTAATACCACCTCTGGTTTTATTAACATCTTCTTCCACTCCTCCCTATGGCAGCTCTCTGTCTGATTACAGAGGGAGTCTGACTGCTCCCACAAACCCTACTCCCATGTAGAACACACTGTGAGTAATGGATTTTGCTCTTTTCAGTACAGTTAAGTATACAGTTTGAGCATGAGGATAATTGGCGTCACCAAAGGCCACATTCTGAACATGATTACTGCTTATGGATCTGAGATAAGACTACTTTTGCTGGCAGCTTTCAGGTGTGAATTTGTGTGTGTGCGCGTGCATGTGTGTGCGTGTGTGCACGCAGCAGAGTGTTCCTGGAAAAGGGCATTTGTACCCAGCGAACCTACCTTTGGAAAATAAGGTCTCCTCTTTCTGCTTCTGCGTTCCAGTAGGCAGTCATGTGTTTTGAGCTCACTGAAGGGAATGCTTGTAACAGAGGTGATTTGCAGCTTGAACAAAATCAACAAGTTCTGCATATTGGTTCTGTATATTTGCATCTTATCAGCAACCTTTTTTGTCCTTCAGCACCATCACTGCTAGATTTTAACATTTACCAGGACATATGGCTCTTTGTCCCATAACAAGCAGGACTAACTGGAATTGAAGATTTTAGCTACAGCTGGTTACCAGGCAGAGTGGCTGACAGAGTAAACAGGCTTGAATGCCAAGGAAAAAGTTACCATCATGACTCATGAGTGATGGCCAGCCTTCACTCTCTGCTCTTAACCTGAGGAAACCTTGCCGCCTCAGAGCAGCGTCACATCTCCATGGCTTCAGTGTACCAATGCATTTAAAAATCTCATTTTAATATAACTAAAAAAAACTGCTTTAAAACACATTGACAAAGAACACTGAAGAGTTTGCCCTTTAAAATATTGAGAGATCATTCAGAGAAACTGTGATGACTAAACGTTTAAGACTTCATCATTTATCTTCGTTGAGATTGACATTCAGTTTATAATGACATAAAATGAAATTAAAGCATCAACCTACTTCCTACATAGTTGTCACTCCACTTGCTATAAATCCTACCTATGTATTATGTGTGGATTAAGCAGATTTTTGTGTCCATTGACTATAGTTGTTTTTTGTTTTTTTTTTTACATGGTGAGATCTTAATATCTATCTTTCTGTGGTCAGCATGGCTAACAACAGGTTAACAGCTGCCTGCTTGGCTAAGTGGCTGATAGCTGCTGGCTGACTGCCTTACTGACCCAGTGGTGGTGTGGAGCTGCTACTACCCGGGTGCTGAGTCATGTAGCTGCTGTGCAGATTACCATGAGGAAGTGGGGGTGGGAGGAGAGGAGACTGAGGGAGGCCTTGGCAGTGTGGACCTCCTCTACTTAGTGCTCCTGCCCCCAGAGATAAGGGCCTGAAGCTGTCACAGCCCCCTCCCTCTCTCCCTCCCTCATTCACAAATCCTCTCGTAGGAAGGTAGCATGTGGCAGGGGAATAGTGAGAACAACAATCACATAACACACACCAGTCGCCTCATACACATGCTGAAAACAAGCTCAAGCGAAACCATTTAGTTGATTAATCCATTAGTCAGACAAAATTAATCGACAACAATTTTGACAATAGAGTAATTGTTTCAAGTCATTTGTCAAGTAAAAATGTCAAGTACTATCTGGTTCTAGCTTCTGTGTGAGGATTTGCTCTTCCAACACATTAATTGATAATGAAAATAACTGTTCTTAATTTAATTGATTCCCAACCTGAATAATTAAATGTTGGTTCGTCGTCATCATCTACTGTGATATTGGCAGTTCAAGAAAAGATGATGCCTCCCTCCACACAGCTGAATGGAGACGCACTTACAGATTTGAATGGAAGATATGAAGCATTCGGTTACAAAAGCTGTTGTCTTTATCAGAACAACGAACAAGCCACGCCAGAAAGTTTAAAGTAGAGCTGGCTGATATTACCTGAAATCAGTATCATCACTAAATCAATACAACTGCTTTATTTTTTTTACTTTTTAAACTCCCTTGTGCACAACATTTTTTGTTGTCAAAGTGAACATTCATATCAATTAACAAACATAATATTGATGCTTATTTTTTGAAGGGTATCAGGCATTGGCCAAATCCACATTTAACAAGGCGTCCTGCCAAAAGTCATCATCAGTCAGTGATGGTGGGCTTTGGACTCAATTTTAAGTGCCATGTCAATTATGTTAAATAAAATTGGCTTATTTATATTGCCACGCCATGCCCTGGGTGTATGTCTCAGAAAAGATGAGTAGAAATTAGGAGAAAAATAATAGAATCAAACCAAGTAAAAATAGATTTGTATAACAATCCTATCTGCAGGATGTTTTAGGGTTTGAGATGACATTAGCAGACTGTTGTGTCTGACATGTGATCTGGTCAAGTGTGCAATTCAAATTCATTCAGTAAAAAGACTGCAGGCACACACTGACTGATTGATTGGCTGGTAATATGTGTTAGATGGGATTCATTGTGCTTTGTGGTGTATTAAAAGGACAACCCACAAATGACAGTATGTCTGGAGGAATTTGGTGCACAACACACCAGCATGATGTAAATAAGATCAATTATAGATTCATAACGTCAGTTTCAGAAAGTTCCTGGCTAATTGGTTCAACTACATCACATTAATGAGCCATCCAACTGAAGCAGCAGATGTTCTTTCTATCTGAAACATGAAATCCTGCTCAGTCCATACAGTACACAGTTTTCTCTCCACCTCCTCCCTGCCAACATGCATTCTGCATCTCTGCATTCTATTCTTCTTGTCTTTCTCATGCAGACAAATGCATACTTTTTCTCTCATTATCATTTTTCCTCTCTTTCGTTCACTCTTTTTCATTCTCACTTTCTCATTCCGTCTCTCTTTCTGTGGCCTGACCAGCTGGGTGGAAAGAATCACTTGTTTATCTCTCCCGCTGCCTGTCAGGGGCTTTTGCTTTGCTGTTGCCTAGCAACTGCAGCAGAAGCCTGCATTGGCTGCTCATAGTGTGTGTGTGTTTGTGTGTGTCTGACTGAGAGAGAGAGAGAGAGAGAGACTCCATGTTGACATGGCAGACTGAGGACGGACCAACACGTGCCGTCCTCACTGCTCCCCTCACCTCCTGAGTGGCTGCCAGCGTTTGTGTGGCTCACAGTGAAACTACACACACCTTGGACTTGCACAGCTGAGACTCACAACTACACAGTCCAGACTAGACAGAGACCTACTGATCCCACTGTCTCTCTGCATCTCACTGACTGACTGACTCACTGAGTGATAACTGCCTGTCACTATTTGCCAGATCCCAAGGTGATGTATTCACGTTGCTTGTTTTACCTGACTAACAGTCCAAAACACAAAGATATGCAATTTAAGAGAAACAGAAAATCATTACATTTGAGAGTTTTTTTGTTTGATAAATATGTGATGTGACCTCACGCTTGATTACTGTGTACTTTAGAGGTTGTGTGCTCGATTGTTCATAATTTAGTAAGTTTAATTTTTAATAATGACGTTCTCATTTATCCAAGCATGGCATTCATGTTAACACCATTTCATTTCCAAGGACAAAAAGATCAACTGTAAATTTCTGTTTTTCTCTCATAATGATGGTGTGTTTCCCTCACACACAAACCTGTCTGGATCTTCCACAGGGAGCTGTAACTGGGAGCTCCAGCATATGCTTCTCCCTCAATGATAGCAGTGCTGTCATACAGTACAGTGGATGTCTGATTCAGTCTAACACTGAGCCTGCTCTGAGAAGCTCATTGTCTTTCAGCACCACATCTTACATCACCCTCCCCTCCTGTTTGGAGGCAGTCATATGTCGCTGTGCAGAGAGCTGCTGGGAATATTTCTTCCTCTTTTGGAAGCTCCACTTTGGGTCCAGCAATCTCAACAATCGCACCCAGGGGACTGTGGCATTGCATCGCACGCAGCATCTGTCATGCCATAGCACAAGGATGGGGAATTGGCAAGCCATGGATGTATATGTGTGTCTGTGTGTGTGTGTGTGTGCCTGCGTGTGTGTGTGTGTGTGTGTGTGCATTTGGGGTGGGGGAATGGTGCCAGAACCCTCCTTCCTCTTCCTCTCCTAAAGCCCTTCTATCAGCAATGAGGGTTGGGAAGGTGGGCATGTCTCTGGGCATGTGCAGACACATCCTGGCAAGAGTCAAGCTCCTGCTCAACACTGCCTCCTCCTGTCCGACTGTCTGTCAGCCCGTGACTGGTGCAAGATAAGTGGAGACAGTCAGTAGCTTCGGTTTCTGTGAGCAGCAGCATCCTCAGGCATTGTTGTCTTAATGTTTACACTGCTATTATTATCCCCTATGTAGCCCGATTAAACACAGTGCAGACTCCTTCAGCAGTGTGCAGATAAAAGCCCAGGATGATGCCAAAAAGGGAATGAATGGTAGCGTGGTGTCTGCAGCACAGTTCACCTCAGATGATTCTCAGCAGTGTGCGTGTCTGTCTGGGAGCGATGATGTCACTACATCCCTTGTTATAAATACTGTATCTCTCTCTCTCGCCGCACCGGCTGACCTCACTTCACATCACTCAAGACCTCAATCCTCTCCGCTCTACCCACAATCCCCAGTGACGCTCTTTCTCTCTCTTTCTGTTTAGTTATTTAGCTAATGGCCTGCTTTAACACTGTGTGCATGTCTGTCATAAATCATGGAATTACAGACTTGTTGTCGCACTCATCCATCTGTGTTGCCTTGCAGTGGTTGGTCAGAAAGTGTACAGGAGGGAAAAAACAGTCCACTGGACCCTCAGCGCACTCCATCCATCTCAATTGCACCCTGTCAGTAGATTTAATAGTCTCTCTAGAAGAAGTCACATCTAAGGTTACAGCTGCTCAGCTCATGTATAGTTCAACAACGAATGTGTCACTGCATGCTGGGAAAATGAGTACAGTGGCTTGATTCATATTACCCTGTAATACTGGCAATACTGATGAAGTATTTTGATTTGGCAACGTCTTCTGAAAAAATGTGTTTTATACAGCGTCTCAGCTTTTTTGGAATCAGGGTTGTAAAAACATACTTGGCAATAAAAATGAATTCTGATTCTGGTGTTCACTTGGAAGAGACCTTCCACACGTGCACACATGTATTCCGTAGCTTGTTGTAGCACAGCGGTGGTTTCAACAATTTAAAGGTGTGCAGATGTCCCTACAGAGCCTATGGGTGCACACTCTGATGATGTCATTTACAGCACACAGACCCTAGCACACTCACGGATGCAGAAAGTATAATTTTGACTGAAGCCTCATGTTCAATACATTTGTTGTTGTTGTGTTGCAGGCCAGAAAACGTGTCTCCACCTCCATGGCGTGTTCCCCTACATTTACGTGCCATATGATGGCTACGGCCAACAGCCAGAGCGCTACCTGCGGCAGGTGGCCTTCAGCATCGACAGGGCTCTCAACGTTGCCATGGGAAACCCTGCCTCCAGCGCCCAGCACATCTTCAAGGTGGTGCTGGTCTCTGGCATGTAAGTCACACATGATTTCCAGTCAAACCAACAGAAATGAGGTGATGAAGTCAAGATTAGCTTCAAATAGCAGTGTAAAACATGACTGCTAAAGCCTTTAAAATTCATAAAATAACACTAGGGGAAATCCTTATGATGAATGATCCAGGTTTTTATGCAGTATGCCATTGTAATCCTTGTGGTCCTTCTCTTGTTTTACAGGCCTTTCTATGGCTACCATGCTAAGGAGAAGCACTTTATGAAGATCTATCTATATAATCCGCAGATGGTCAAAAGGTAAGGTTACTTTGGATCGATGCAGTTTAATGTGAATTGGGATCATCCCCAGCTCCAGTTGTTTGATGTTACTGAACGCCAGACTGTGTGCGCATGACTCCACCAGCTCACTAAACTGAAATCGATTGCTGTGTATTCAGTTGTACAAATTGATTGGCTGAGTGTGCGTGTTTGTGTGCATGGAAGCACACAGGAAGACTGTGAATTATTTGCCAGAGAGATCAGCGTTAGTGGTGACAATGTGAGTGGAGTTGCTGAATTGGTACTTGGCAGAGAGCGGGTGAGTCACACAGAGGTAGAGAGTGACAGGAAGAGGCTTGAGGAGAGGACCATATAAAACGATGAGATTGGAGGGAGAGAAGCAGTGATGAAGAAAGGGAAAAGGCAAACTAAAATTAAGACAGAGCAAGAGAAAGAACAAGGCACCACAGTAAAGAAAATGAGAGTGATGATCAAGAAGAGGAGGCAAGAAAGAAGTAGACAGTAAAGAAGAGGCTAAGGGAGATGAAAAAAGAAGAAGAGTTTGAGTGGCAGGTCTGGCTGCTCTGCATCCCTCCTTAGCCCCTCGTCTCTGATCAGTCAGTCAGTCAGTCAGCACGGTGCTCTGACCTTTTAAAGGGGAAACATGACTCCAGGACAGAGCTTAAACATTCACACAGCGAACCACTCCCTGTTCATCTTTATCTACTAAGCAAGTAGTGTAGATGCAAGGATTATTTGTGGTTGAGCATGGGTCTGGAAAACAGGTACATTTTTCTGTGTGGACACAGGACAGGACAAATGAAAGGATTGAACTCCACTGATTTTAAATGTCAAAGTCAATTTGACATTTTAAAGCATTTGTGTCTTAATGTCTTCTGTGGCTGTGAGGAGCGTTCTAATTTCAAAGGCCTTTTTACATAGAGCACATTACAAAGAAACATTCCACATTGGGCGGCTGTAGCTCAGGAGGTAGAGTGGTTGTCCAGCCAATCGGATGCATGGTGGTTCGATCCCTGGCCCCTGCAGTCTATGTGTCGAAGTGGCGAGATAATGAACCCCAAATTGCCCCCAACAGCTGTTCCATCGGTATGTGAATGTATGTCGCTTTGGATAAATAACTGCTAAATGGAATTGTAGACAGTCTGAGAAAATGTATGATGTGACTCTTCATTATCTCGGAAACTACAGAGTTTTAACAGAAAGCTTGCATTTAAAGTAAACAACAAAAACAAACAATATAAACAAAACTATGAAATAACACACACATTCATGGCATTCTCTCAACCAGTTTCATGAGGTCGTGTACCTGGAATGCTTTTCCAACAGCCTTGAGGGAGTTCCCATATACTATGCTGAGCACTTATTGGCTGCTTTCAAATAGCCCTTATGTAGCCTGGAGGTTTATTTTGGGTCATTGCCCTGTTGAAAAACAAATGATGGTCCCACGAAGCTCAAACCAGGTGGGATGGCATGTCACTGCAGAATGCTGTGGAAGTCATTCTGATTAATTGTGTTGGTCACACACACACACACACACACACACACACACACACACGCCAATTTCATCATAGCGTTTGATGGTTTTCACGACTGCACTTGAAGATACATTCAAATTCTTGATTGACTGACCTTCATTTCTTAAAATAACAACGGACTGTTGTCTCTCTTTACTTAGTTGAGCTGTTCTTGCCAAAATATGGATTGGTACAGTAGTTGTGATAGTAGAATAAGGCAACACTCCCTCTGCACAACACTGATGGCCTCAAATGTATTAAGAAAGCAAGAAATTCCACTAATTACTTTGACAAGGCTCACCTGATTGAAAAGCTTCCTCATGAAGCTGGTTTAAAGAATGCCAACAGTGTGCAAAGCTGAAGTTGAATAATCTGAAATCTAAAATAAATAAACTTTTTTTGTTTGACACATTTTTGTTTACTGCATAATTCCTGATTTTAATGTCTTCAGTATTAATATACAAGGGAGAAAAAATAAAGAAAAGCCATTGGATGAGAATGTGCAACTGGTATCGTATATCATAGAAATTTTGAAAGCCATTGACTGACTGCAAAAGAAATCAGCCTCAGATTAACAGCCAAACTTGTGGCAGTAAAAACCCTGAAACCTTGAATTTAAAAGGGAGAAGCTAATCATCTTCTAATCTACACCATCTCAGCTACACCACAAACAACCTGGTATTGTGTAATGTCTAAATGTATGTAATTCTCTCTTATCAGTAAATTTGTTTTTTTTTGTTGTACCCCAAGTGGCAGATGTCTTTTATGATGGAATAACCTCTGTGTGTTGTAGGGTGTGTGAGCTGTTACAAAGCGGAGCAGTGATGAACAAGAGTTACCAGCCCCACGAGGGCCACATTCCCTACCTGCTGCAGCTCTTCATAGACTACAATCTGTACGGCATGAACCTGCTTAACTTGGGAGCTGTCAAGTTCCGCAGGGGCCAGAAAAAAGGTAAGGGCACAAAGACAGAGATAACAACTCATCCCTCATTTTGTTGTACTTCCTTTTTGACAGGTGTTTTCTTTTCCTGTATTCCAGATGTTTTGGGATATACAGCTTTCTTTCCATTCTAACGGCATTCTTTTGTATTGCTTTATGTTAGTCTTTTAAAGTGTTTCTTCTCTAAAGTTTTTCTTGTAGCTAATCAGCCATTGTGATCTAATTCCAGTTTAGATGATTAATTACAATGCTGACACCCAGACCAAATTGCAAACAAAAAAAATAATTAGATCTGACATTTGCCCTCATCCCCTACCTCCTCTCTCTTTGGCGCAGATTCTTATTTTACACATATCTGCAGGTGTGCCCCTGTGCTGTGCAAGTGGCCAACTGCTGTCACACTGCTGGTTTTGTCTCTGCTGGACAGTATTGGCTTAGCCAGGTTTCCACTGCTCACTGCATTGTTCCCCCTAGCTCAGCAGGGACGGGGAGCAGGCCAGGGAAGGCTGCCATGCCTTGTGTCATATTGAATTAGTCCTGATCTCACCTCAGCCTTAGGACTGCCTCTGTTGTCTTTTGAAAGCTTTCCCTGTTTTCATCTCGAATGTTGCCCTCTTGCTTCTTTTCACATGCTTTGTCTTGTGATCTTTGCTCTTTCCTCTCTCCCTCTTTGTGCTTGCTTTCTCTGACCTCTCTGCATGTCTTTCTATATTTTATGTTACACTTTCCTTTCCCTCTTTGGTTGCCCCATCTCCTTCTGGTCCAATTCAGCCATTCTGTTCTTTTCATTGCTGCTCACTGAGGCAAAAATAAAATGTGGTGGTAGCACACTACCCCCTAAAATCATTCAGGTAGCTTTTCCAGTAGCTGGACATTGAAGAAAAAAAACGGAATCAAAAGGTGTGAGGACAGAACAAGAACAAGCAGGCAGATATTGGATGTCCTTAGCAGGCACTTTGCAGTCTCAGGGCTCTCTTTTTCTTGTGTTTGCCTGAGCCCCTTGGAGCAGAGTCTTTTGGAGCTCTGTCAGCCCTGCAGAGTGGCGATACAGAGACACACACACACACACACACACACACACACAGAACTGCATCTTCTCCAGGTTTTCTCCTTCTAACACTTCAATTCATAATGCTGATGCAATGCAATAGTTGCATGTGCCACTTTGCCAATGCGACCCTGTGGCGTGCCAGTAACAAAATATTGGGAGTATTTGTTAGGCTGATCTTTGTCTAATGTCTACAGTTTTATCTCCCTTGTAGATTTTTGGTAACTGTTCCTGGTTAGCTTTACGCATCCAGAGCAACATTAGTAATTCATTTGTGGTTGTGTTTCTTGCAACCTGACAACTCTTAGGACAATATTCACCAGTAGTTTCCAGTGTTTAGGCGTTGATTTGCAATCTGTGTGTTTAATATGTTTCAAGTGTGTACTGACTCTTGAGACATGGGGACATTGGGTTTGCTCTTCAGGCAGTGAGCCCAATATATACAAGGCCTCACAGTGGGAGTGGCAGACTTAGGGTTTCCTCCTCAGATCTTGGGTGAACCTGACCCAAAGCCAAACTCTCCTTCCTCCTGATGGAGACTAAGCCCCTGATTGCCAACACTGTTTGATCACAGCTTAGTCCTAATCTCAGACCCGTACTTCCGTTCATCATTGCTGATCAGGCCTCTCTCCACACACTCCCAGAGAGCATTCAGCCCAGCAGAGCCGCCTCCACATGTGAGGGCATTAATGATTCAGGACAGGAAATTCCACACTTGATTTTAATAAAGTTCTTTTTTTCAAAAACCTCACGCTCTACTCTCTTCTGACAAAAGTAGGGCTTCCATGTTTGATCCACCTCTACACTGATGCAATCAATAGAAAGAGGGCTCCAATGCCCCATACAACAAAGAACCTAAAATACCCCAATAATGGGTACACCTGTTTACATTTTCTTCTCCCCTCAAGCTCAAAGTTGAAAGCAAGTTCTTAATCTGGGATCAAGTGGAAGAATGACAAAAGGGGCCGGTTTGGTCAAATGGGCCAGTGTGAGATGAATAGAAGCCTAAATGTGTTTTGAAGTTCACTATACAGTTTGAACACTCACCTCCAAAGCAGTTAAAATGTCAAAATGACAAGAAACAACCCATTTGACAAAACAATGGTAACAAGAGTGTCTCATTGTAACTACGAGCTCAATTTCCTGCATTGTTTCAAGGATTATTATTATTTTCTTTGTAGCTCTGGCCAGTATCATGAATGATAGAGTTGTACTCATCAATTTAATTGTAACAATGATAAAAAGAAGTCCAACTGGACAGGAAACAGGAAACAGCAGTCAGATAATTTGGCAGCTTTTAAACAAGACCCCAGGTTAGCCAAACATATTTGGAAGAAAGGCGAAACAGTAAAATTACCCCAGCTGTGGCCAACTCTGACCTACTATTGTATATTGAATGGTTTGTTTTTGTTTTTAGCAACATTTCCAATGTTCTTACTTTTGTTTTTCTACCAGTTAAAGTGGTTTGGATAATCTGGCCAACCTGCTGGTTTGTATACAACCTGTCTGATCAACTGGTTGTGTTTCTTGCCCTGCTGTACTTTGCCGTAGTTATGTTGCAATGTCACCATGCTCACAGATCTCAGTGTACGATGTACACTGTTACAAAACAATGTCTGCAAAACTACAAAACCAAGACCTGCATTATAACCACAATTATTCCTAGATGACACTTTGGACCAGCAAACCACACCAAAACAATTCTGTAGCAGCTCATTCATTTCAGGGGGATATCAACAACTTCCAAACAATTGAGCATGAAAGTTCATTCTGACCTGGAAACAGTAGTTTGACAAAGAAATCTTAAGGTCCAATTTTCTAAGCTTTTTCCGGAGTGTTCACACATCTCACGGTCTTCCTCTGTGAATGGAGTTTGAACAAAGCATAGAACTCCAGAGATCAACCCCTGAGAAATCATTCAATACCTTAAGATCTTTGCTGCTATACACTCTAAAGACAGGATGCACCCCTAACGGAAAGACAGGAGTGGTGCTTGACATCACATGTGACAGCTGTGGGAAACATTACACCAGTGAAACAGTAAGAACCCTGGACAAAAGACTCAACACCGGACCAAAGCCACTTACGGCACCCACTGGGTGTGAACAGATTTCAGCTGCTAAGGAAGACATGATTGGAAGCTCCAGAGAGGGCTATTAAGTGTCTTTGAGTTAGGAACTCTGTCAAAGTGCAGTTTTCAAGATCAAGAATACACTTTGATGCTCAAGTCTGGGATGACTATTTCGTTCATTCATTGCAGATGATGAAATAATCACACTCATATTTACACTTATATTTCTCACAGAAGCATAGTATATGTTTAATATCTCGCTGTGTGAAAAGCAAGTGCTGATTGTGGGTTTTTTTTTTTTTTTACTTTTCTTTTTATCTTTTCTTTTGGCAGGCTGACAGATTCTTTCAGAGCTTACAGTACCATTTGCTCTACTGTGTGCTTGTGTGTGTATTTCAGAAGACGCAGCAGCAGTCCCAGACAGGCAAACTCCCAGCAGTCGGCCCAGCATCAGCCCCTGGAAGAGCCCCTGCACCTCCAAGCTCAACGACAGCACCCTGGGGGGCACACTTGTCCGCTGGGAGGAGAACGCCATACCCTGGTGAGTCCTTCCTGCACAGCCACTGTTGCATTAGCATTTACTCTTAGTGAATGTCCCGACAGTTAAAGCTGAATATGTTTTTTTTTCTGTATGCTGCATGAGAGAATTCTCTTTTCATAGTTTGTCACATCTGTCTCTTTGTCAAAGAGATACAGAATGGATACATAGCAGTGCATGATTCATTTTATTTAGAATCCATTTTGAATCCATAAAATATCTGTCCAGCAATGACTAGTCACCTCCTGTCTTTTTAGATATCCCATAATTTGTTTTATGTTTTGTTAATTTTTTCCTATTTTGGAAGAAATCCATTTTTCCTCTTATCACCAATTCTCCTTTGTCACTATTCTAAATAATTCATTTCTTTTTTAAAACAATTTTAGTTCTTTATAATGTGTTCGTTTATTTTTGCAGTTTGCCCTCTAAAATAAAATGGCCTGACAAAAAAACACAAAGCCCCAAAAATCCAAACTTTCTTTAGTCTTCATACATCAAAAATGTAGTACAACAATTTACTGTAGGGCAAAGGGGCTACCTCTTTAAATTTTTAATACCACGTCTTCAAGGATTCCCTGTTTCTATTGTCTGCCTGCAGCTCCCTACTCCTGGATGAGGTAGAGAGGCAGAGCACCTGTGAGCTGGAGGTTGATGCTGTGGCTGTAGACGTCCTCAACCGCCTGGAAATTGAAAGTAAGATCACGCAGGACAACATCCCAACACCAGTCTTTCAGCCAGTATTGTAGCCCACACAAACATAGTTGTAGGAATAACACTGGGGGCTCAAAGAAAGGTAAAAGGTTGTTTGCTGAATCATTGGTGCTTTAGGTGCAGCACATTTAAGATGAGTGATGGATGGAGAGCACCTCTGATCGCCTGCACCCATTAAATCCATTAGCAGCCCTAAAACATAAACACTGTGGAACTGACCTAACACCTCCTGTCACAGGGGAGCAGAGAGAGGAAGAGATTAACGGAGATGAGAGCATCCAGGATGGAGGGATATTTCACTAAAGAGAACACGACCCATAATGCAGATGTCATTATCTGACAAAGACATACACAGAACAGAAGCAGCTGCTTCTGTTTGTTTAAACCTTAGGATTTAGTGACTGTGTCTTTGGACTTTTGTTTTTAATTATAGGTTTTATACATCTGGATCTGTTTTATGTTAGACTGTGAGGGGAAGACAAACCCCATCTCTGTACTTGACATGGTGAAATAAAAATACTTGGATCAGAGAAGAAAGAGGAGTCACCACATATTGATAACAACATAACTAGGCATGGTTTCTAATAAAGAAAGTACGTCCATCTTTTCGCGGTTTCTTCCCTAACTGGGATACCAAAGGTATGCCATTTTCTCTGGCTTTGAGTGGGAAAATAATCTTAGTCCACAGTGTCAAACTGATCCATGCTCTTACACAAACAGCACATTTTAAGACACAACCGGAGTCACTTCAGGTCTTTTGCCTTTTTTATCCCTTCAGTCAAAGTCAATCTCACACCAGCTGTGCTGGCAAACACAAGGGTGCAGTTTACTCCTGCAACACATGGTTTCTTGGTATTAAAGTCAAACAGTTCTCCAGTGGGTAAATTCTCACTGGTGATTGAAGCCACAAGTGTGCAGAGTTTGTTTTAAAAGAACCATTCAGTATATTCAGTGTCCTTGTCAGGACAAGGGCCTCAGGTTACCCCAGTACAGCCAGTTTTGCTGAATGTTTTGTTTGTGCGTTAAAGACGGTACTGCATGGAGGCTGTAAGTATGCAGCGAGTCCTTATGATTTAGATCCTGCTGGACGCAGAAGCGTAAACCACAGCTAGCATCTGTCTTAGAGTGAAGAAAGAAAGGAGAGGCCACTCTTCTGACTCATACTTTTCCATCTGCTCTATAACAGTGTATAAAAGCTGCACTGTTGAAAATAGCACTACAGTATGTATGGGTTGAATTTTATGGTTCAAGTCTGGCATCACTTCGATTCATCAGTTCTGCTTGCTGAAAAAACTGAAAAAGTCTTTGTTGTAGGTTAAAAACTCCTTATACACACAATAATAAAGTGTGATTGCATTGTTATCTGACACACTGTGCTGTGACTCTCCTCTGTGTCCAGGTCAGATTGGCAGGAACCCTGGCCTGCAGGCCATCTGGGAGGACGAGAAGCAGAGGCGGAGAGAGAAGAACCAAGCCTCCCAGATAGAAACCCCTGAGTCGCAAGGTGAGCAGATCTACAGTAGAAAGTCTTTCCTTTCTCTCACACACTGTTCTGAACACAGTGGCACAAGAAACTCTTACTTTGCTTTTTGTGTCCATTTTGTGACATAATAAAGGCTGTACAAAACTGGTTCTGAATGAATGTAAAGATTATATTCAGACACCCTGACACCAGGTTAATGCATGTATTCATATATAACAATGGAGAGTGACTTCAGCAAGGTTTCTTCAGCAAAGAGAAAACTAAGGCCAACTGTAAAATTATACAGTTAACAAACCAAATACCTGGTTCACCTTGATGTACTGTACAGTTTTTCTGTGCAATAAGACATGTCAGATTCACATCTCCACAAATACTATGGTGACAACAATGTTATCATAACTGTTAGAAATGACTACGGTTGAAAAGAAACCTTCACATTCTAAATGTTCAAAGCTTTAGCAAAGCTAAAGTGAGCTGGTCTCGTTTCATTGGTGCCAGCCTTTCTGCTCTCTATGATAGAGTTATGACCGTGTTTTGAGGCAATATAAATTCTTTCCTGGCTAACTGTATTGTTTCATCTTGTTCAGCTCATTGTTAGCTAGTTGGGACATCTGTCTTAGTTTTGTTGCTGAGCCCTGCTCCAGTGGAAGACAGCATTAGAGTTTTCCATGACCTACACAAGTCAGGGTATCATCATTCTTAGAAATGTCGGTGTGATTGGTGACACAACTTGTCTGCTAACCACAAACAAGAGCTTTAATCTGGCCAAACTGAGTTGTCCCCACACACAGGGAGCTGTCATGGAAACAGGGTGATAAATAATCACAGGATAATGTGCTGTGTTATGATGAAATGTGTTTGCTTTCACATTTGCAGGCCTTCTTCCAAGTACACGGGGTTCCCAGGTCTGAAATGTGCAGAGAGGGGAAATATTAAAATGTCCAGGTCTCACAAAGATTATAGTTTGTACAGAAAATATGACAAGTTTGGAAAGATTTCATAGTTCAGTCCTGGTATGTAGAATTACACCCAGTCCCATTTTATTGTTGGGATTAAGAAAGATAACTCCACTAACAGCAGAATTCCCCAACCACTACTGGCATACTTAACAGAAATTACTGGCCAAAATGTTTTAATTGTAGCAAAGATTTTGAGGTCTGGAAAAACTCTGGAATCTTAGAACAGATGGTTTCCTGGAATGATGCACACACTATTGAAATTGTCTGTCTGATTTTTTTTCCAGATCGAGGGTTTGTCATTTCAACAGAGAGTGAGAAAATCTTCATGAAGAGATTCAAGGAGATTCTGAAGGAGAACGAGTTTGATGTGTAAGTTCCTCATCCTTCCTCTTATCTGTTGTTGTGGTGGCTGTTGGGGCAGGACTGATGTTTCTGGACAAATTTGATCTGACAGTCCATCATAGGACAATTTTCCCATTTCCTAAGCCAGAGAAGAAGAAGAAGCTGGGACATGTAGAAGAGAGAAACAGTGTTTGAATATGAGCACAATATGCTTCCAGTCACATGAGTGAGACAAGTTTCCACTGTCTATTCTCTCATCTTTGATTCTTTGTATCATATTGTGTAATGGATCTGTTGCCTGTCCTCAGTTTCCCTGTGCCTCTCAGCTTCATGTTAGTGTGTTTGTCCACCTCCTCTTTCCTCTCAGGGCAGAGCGGGAGGGAGTGAAAACAGGGGTTGGAAGACATGGGAAGGAGGAATGGAGAAAGCGAAGTCAGAACAGATGTAGCGAGGGGGGTGGAGACAGAACGGGCGTTGTGTGGAGAAATGGGGAAGGAGAGAGTGAAATGATGTCAATGAGGTTATAGCCCCCACCCCCTTCATTTACACTCCCACGGTGTACAGGCAGAAAGTATTTCCTGTTATAAATAAAAGTACAGTTGGCTCGGCAGCCGTGCATGCCTCTGCATCAGATCCAGATGGCTTCTATTCACTAACCTCTGATATCAGACAGGAACAGAGGAGAGGGGGTGTGGTGTGGGAGCAGTGTAGGCTTTGTAGAGCAGGGCTTGACTGATGGAACACACACACATACAGAGCTCGCTGGCGGCTCTCATCTCTCCCACTGCCTGGCTGTCTCAGTCACTCTCTCGGTTAATACTCACACACAGTCTGTCACTTTCTTTCTGTTGGCTTCCCCCATCCTCTGTTATGCACTACTGTTGTTGCTGCATTCTCGAGGACTCACTTGGCACTGCAGGCTTTGTTGGACATTTCTCATTTCTTTTCCCTTTTCATCCTTTTTTACTTTTTTTATCTTTGCATGTTTTCAGTCTTTCCCTCTGTTGTGCAAAAAAAAGCAACCTATTCACTATGTAAGTTGAATGTGAGCATTTTTATGGTCTTTGCTTTCATTACCAAACATTACATCAAATGTATTTCATAAACCTCAGTTTTCATTTTCTGGTTTCTCATTCTAACTGGATGTTATTTGTTCCTATTTCTTACTTCCACCTTACTCCACCCTGCCCTTCACAAAATGCTGTGGTAAATATGGATTATTCTTGGTTGCGAAAAATATCTAATTCTATAAAGGCCAACACTGTGGTTTCTGTTGGTTCTAAAGAACTGCAGATTTGCATCTCAAACCTGGTTGGTGGATCTATACCAGTGTCATCATTACATAGTTTTTCCATCAGAGAGTACTGGCTATCGATTTTTTTTACAGTGTAAAATGTCCTGCTTGGTAACAATCGTGGTCAGAATCTTTCAAATCTTTAAAAAATCTTTCAGGAATTTGTATCAAGATTGTTATAGATATTAGATATCATAATCAAAAAATACCATCCAATATATTGTTATCAGATTTTTTAAACTTCAACAAAATATCGATATCTTCAACAAAATATTCAGCCATATCTACTTACAATAGGACACCTCATCTCTGTTTGCATAGGTCTACTGGTTATGACCAATTAAACCACAAAGTAAAAGCAGTCTTTATTTTTAGAGGCCTGCAGAGGTAAAGTAGAAAAATGGGAACTGTAGAATTTTGGCATATATATATTATTTCTGGTCCTTATCCTTTCATCTGTTCAAAATCATCTTGCGACCCCTAGTGGGATCTTGACCCCCAGGTTGGGGACCACTGCTTTAGACCATAAAACATGGTCCATTATTGCCAGCGAGTATTGATAGATAACAAAACATCGAGCAGGGTCATCATGTTTATTATAATACCTCTCCTTCATTGAGCATGGTGTTGTCCTAACAAGTAGCCTAACTACACAATGTTGTGCATAATAGGACGAAGTGGGGGACGAAGACTTTCTATTCCCTCAGTAGGAGGTTGTCTTTCCTCTCTCTTTCGTCCTCCTTGTAGTTCTTCTTCCTCAGCTGCATCATTCAAACTCTCACAGCAAAGCAGAGTCAGTAAAGGCAGCAAGGGGGGCGTGGCTTGGTGGCGAAATGTGTTAATCGCTGCAGTAATCTCCCGACGCCTGCCAGGCTCCCTCCCTCGTTGCCTCTAAAGTCGTTAGCTAGCAGACTAATTAAGAGACAGCCAGACAGTGGCACGTGCACGCTGACTCTCTGGAGGCCTTTCCTCACACCACCCGGCAGAACAAAGTCTCTGAATGACAATGAGACTGCAGTAAAACCTCTCTTGCTGTCATCCTAGCCTCTGACTCTGGAATAGCAGCAAGACATCAGCTGATTAAAAACTCAAAGCACATTGATTTCATATATTTGCCATGTTTTCATCATTCATCGCCTCTGAAAATCATTCATCATTTAACAGCCACGCTACCAGGTTGCATTTATCATTTAGATCAAGAAGCATTCAGCTCATTCATCATTTAAAGTGAAAAGATGAGCATATAGCTGTGACATCTCAGTAAATACAGTATAGTGTTTGTCCTGTCGGTTTGTGCTGTCCCTGTCTGGACCGACTCCTCAGAAGTGTTGCTGCTGGTCTCAGACATGGTGTTATGCAGCTTCACCTGTCTGTCCACACAGCCGCCCCCAGTGTTTTCAGCGTGTTTCATCAAAATGTGTTTCTAAGCTTGAATTTATCCAGAGAAAGTTGGCCATGCATGCCTACAGTCACAGGAGCAACAGGGGGTGGAATCAGTAGCTTGAGGCAATTTGAAGGCAATTCATATTCAGTTTCTCCTGCTCATTGTTGAATTTAAACCTGCAACCTCTGGGGCACAAGGCTCTAATCTTCAAGCCTCTGCAATTTAATCAGATCAAAAAAGGTTTCTTTCGGGGGTTGGATCAGTTTAGAGGTAGCACCTAAAATGGAACTCTTCTCTTTCTTTTTTTAACACTGTTCCTGTAAAATGTGTTCCACTTGCGAGCGGCGATCGTCTGCCTGGTCTATATTTCAATATTTCAGAGTCACTAAGTGGTGAGTTGCTAGGCGATGCAGTAGGGCAGCGTGGGTAAGGGAGTGTGATAGGCGGCTTGTAGCTGAGAGCAATCTGGAGGGATACAAAGCCCAAGTTGGCTGCCTGCCTGTTTTCCATTCATATTCCCTCTCCAGCACACAGACACACACCACTTGGCTGCACACACTCTCATATGCTCACACACACACGCACACACACTTACCAGACAAGAGACACTCTCCACACATCCAGCCACCCACAGACTCAGACGCCACCTCTGTGTACACATACACACAGAGTAAACAGAGCACTTCCCCTGATTAAGACCCACAGTAAAGAGATGCTAATAAAACATGACTGCATGAGGGCAGATACCAGAAGGTCCTCTGCTTCGTGATTCAGGTAACAGCCAAGCTGACAGCACTGCTGATGCTCATACTCGTTTAAAGCATCTGTGTACTTGTTTTGTGTATATGCTTAATTTAGATTGTTACTATTAGGGCACTACTATGATGTGAGCTGTTTTTATTAATGAATCAAAGTTTGTGCTTTTTGTGTGCAATAAATTATAACCTGTTTGTTCCCAGAATCCTCGAGCCTTCAAGGATCCTTCAAGAACGTATAAAGAATGAAGTAACTCTTATTATTAATTCATTTCTGTCTGTCACTGCTCAGGACACAAGGACCATCTGTTGGCGATGGGGATGAAGAGGATTTCCCCGGTGAGCTTACTCTCCATTCTGACCCCCTCACCCCTGAGGGACTGCCATGTACCCCCGCTAATGCTGTGGAGGTGCACAGTGACTCGCAGCAAGGTGAGGAAACCCTACCACTGGGAATGTATCAAACCTTTGCTGGGAAAATGCTGAAATAGAAAATCTGTATAACACACAGCCCTCAAGTCAAGTCAGTTTTATTTATGTAGCCCAAAATCACAAATTTGCTTGAAAGGGTTTTACAATCGGCAGCACAGCATATGACACCTTATGACATTCCCTAGACCTTGATTGGTATAGTGAAAAACCCCTTCACTTGAAAAAGAAAAGGCAGTAACCTTGGGAAGAGCAGATCATTATCAGCAGATTAAACATACTCAGTTGCCATGGAACTGTAGATGTTTGAACTTTACATCATTCATGGTGAGAAGTCCTAGACCTTGAAAATGGCATACAAAACCATCTCGCCTCAGGGCCCATTTATCAGCTGCTCTGGAGCTTTTGACTAGATCTGTCAGTACTAAATTCACCTAATGTGAGACATTGTTTCTTCAAGAACTAAAGGTGGATTTATTATTCATCAGATTTGACCCATTTCATAATATCTTGCAGCACAAGCTGGTTGTGTTGTACATTATTAGACCTTTACTTATATCATTTTGTTTACAGAGTGACCATCTGAAGGCTGCCTATTGCCCATCATTAATAGCAAAGTAATCATTATATCTGTTCGTTCACTTTGTTTTCTGTTAGATCACAAAAAATATATCTGGTGTTTTAGAAAGGGAGAAAGCTGCCAAGCTGTACCAAGCAGCTATAGGTTACCCTCTATATTTCCCTATTCTTTTTATGTAATATCTTATAAAACAGACAGCAAGATGATGAGAATAATTATTGTCACTGATGGTTGAACTTGTCATTGAGGTGCATTTGTTTTCTACCTCTTGCCCTGGTTCTCTGATTGTGTGGTTGGTAGGAGAGGTAGTTGGTGAAAGTGACATTTGTCTTTTTTTTTTTTTCCCCTCCCTGTCGCTCCCACTGTGTTAAGGGTTCAAAGTGTGACACTGTGTGATTGTGTGATTAGCATTAGCCTAATCTGCTGGCATTCTCTCTGCCAAGGCTCCCGCAGGAGCATAGAGGCTGCCAGGGATAGCAGTGGCACACACACATTGACCTCATGCTGAACCGTCGTGTTACTGCTACGTGTGTGTGTGCGTGTGTGTTGATGGACCTCTCTTTTAAAATTATGTCAATCCAGTCGTGGTCTGCCTTGCGCTTGAAGTGTGAACTTTCAGTGATGCTAACAGTGCTCTTTTCTGCCCCCCGATCCCAGACACTGTGAGGAGCAGTGGTAAAATCCCGGAGGAGGCCATCGTTGATGAGGAGGCGATCTTGAGCCTCCTGGAGAACAGTCAGACCTTCCTCCCGCTCTCCCAGACATCCAACCACTCTCCCTTGTTAGGTATGGTAGCCACTTGATCTACACACAGCTCCAGTCACAGCTCACTTTCTCTCCCTTCATTGTGTTTAAAATTAGACATAAAAGCCTGTAAATAAAGGCCATGAAAACCAAGCAAAAACAGCAGAGGGTTGAAAAGGTTAAGCCAGTTTATCACTTTGACTTAATCAATTAATGTGCGGCCAGGCTTAAAGTTGTTGCTTGGACGTAATTGATGTAGTGTTTTTTCCTCTGGACTCCTGTCTCCTACTGTTTATTCTGTTGATGCCATCATCTCCTACTGTAATAATACACTGGGCATTAATAAATATGGGTTAGTAAAAAGTACAATGTAGATCATTGTACTTTTTACTTTGAGTCTGGATCTATCATCTCTGTTTTTAAGGGACATTTTTATCTCTGACCATCTATGTCTTGCTTTTAATTGTGTGTTTTATATGAACGGGAATCTCATAAGCCTGAAATTTGTTGACACATCTTTAATGACACTAGTGCTTCAAGATTTTCCTCGTTGTTTGTGAAGTTTTTGCTATGAAACAATAAAGATTTAGTGAACTGCTTCTGTAAGCAGCTGCTTTAAATAATTTTGCTCCACTAAAATGCAAAGCTGAATCCAAATCATCTTTTGTATCACCTTGGATTACTGAAAGAATCTGTGGTATAAAAAGGGAGTGCAGGAAGGCTGAGGGACTGTGGAAGAAATCAAAGCTCTCAGTACACTATGAGTTTATGAAATTTTTATTACATTCTTATAACAGTGGAATTAAAGATGCATGACTAAAATATTTTTCAGACCTTATCACCACCAACCAGCACAAGCCTAGGTTCTTGTTTTAGACCATTGACCATTTATTCTACCCTGATTCTCCTGGTGTCCCTGCTGCCTCAAATACAGACTTTTTTTAACCTTTTATATAGACAAGATAGAGGGCATTCGATCAAAGATTCACTTTGTAGCGGTAGTTTTGAAAGGTGCTGTACAAATGAAGTTATTATGATTATTTTAAATGCTTTCTTTTTGTTGTGTATGCAGACAGCAGCCAAGACCACGCCATCATTGATTTGCTGGTTGGCCTGGAGGACGATGGTTTCTGCAGGACCCCTGTTAGGCAGAACTCCCAGTCCCAGTCACTTCCTGGTGCCAGGAGCTACCACTGCAACAGCGATGAGGAGGAGGCAGGGCCAGAGCTAGACAAGGAAGAGGCTGAGCTCAGCATGATCATGTCACAGCGGTGGGACAATGAGCCTCCTGAGAACTCATCTTTAAGAAGGCAAGTTTTTTTGTTCTGTTCTTTGTAGCCAAATGCCCTATAAGTGCTGCTGACTTGATGGCGTGCCCCCCTCTCTCTACCCCTACTTCCTGTCTACCTCTTCACTCTCAATCTGTCCAATAAAAAAAATCTTTAAAAAAAGAATAGAATGTCCAAGGTCTGATTTGCAGTAATTTTATCACAGCACAGTCTCTGTCAAGACTACAGTCAGCCACAACAACTACTCCAATGATGTTGAAACAAACTCACAGTTTCTAACGGATGTTTTGACAATAGCCATGCAGGAGATCATATGACGGTGACTGCTTTAACTTCAAGACAGTTGATCAAATTTTTGTTTGGGTTTTGTTTGGGGTTTTTTTGCCCTTTGCCTCCGTGACGGGAAACTTGACAGCAGTGAATTCTGAAAACTTTGGCCAGAAATCCTTGAGAGGGGCCAGTTTATTGTATTGCTCTAGCTTGTCTGGCGTCTGTAACACCAACTGCCAGAAATCCATCCAACTGTCCAACTGCCAGCTTGTTGATTGTATGGGCAAATAATTATGCCTCAAAACTGAACCTGAATGTCAAGCAACAGCTGATCTGGCAGAAATTTGGCCCAATTCTGATAGTAAATAGTCTAGGGCAATCAATAGGGGTTAGAAATTCTCCCCATGGACTGTGTGCTCATGCTTCAGTACAAACACAAGCCAGCAGACTCACAGCAGATGAAGGTCATCCACAGTGAGCTGTCCCTCTGCATTGTTTAATTAGTGTTCTTGTCATTCCTGTGTGTACAGGCCCAGCGTGAAGGAGCCAGAGGACGGCTTCAGTGACGAGCACCAGGAGTCCTCTGACGAAGATATGGAGTGGAGTGGGAATAGCTCTCTGTTCGCCAACCTGTCCATCCCTCAGCTTGACGGGGCTGCAGACGAGAGCAGCGGTGAGTCATTTCATGCTGAGACCATACTAAGGCAGCACTTAAATGTCAGTTTGCTTTGACGCTTATATTGCATCCCCTGCTGCTTCACGTTTCATCACAAATTTCAGAAAACAAATCAGACAGCATCTGCACAGTAACAAGTTGTGTTGATGCTAGGTTCTGGCTGCAAGATCTAATTTCATCATGAGGGAGCTTAATATAGTGCAAGACTCTGGTATTGTAATTGATTCCCTGGAGTTTGAGTTACTATTAATTAATTCTTACTAAACTTTACAGTAGCTGTTAAAGCAGAGTTGGGCACGTTCACATTCAATGACTTTTCTATATTTGTATTATTTTCTACATTGTAGGTGAAAACTGCAGACATATATATACTACAAAATACATATGTATATGTACATAAGTGTGCCATTTGCTCAAATTTTTTATGATGGCTTCAGTGTTCTTTTTTAATGAAATTGTCTTTTTATATTAATGCCAGAGCTGCTGGCAGTCCTTGTACTCATAGACATGTTTCATCTTAGTGTGATTAAAGAGTTTGCTTGTATTGCCACCTTAGGCAACAACTGTCAACTGATCCAACAATCACATAAAAATTCAATATTGCCATAAAGAAGTCCTGCTCATTGATTTGCAACATTGCCTAACGTTGGCTAATTACACCCATAGTATGTAAATATATGGAAAACACAAAGCTGCTGTGCATATACACAAACTAGAATTCAGCACCATATGATTATATACACTTTCATAGCAGTTGACTTTCTAAGGTAGTATTTGTACAGCATTTCTGTTTCCTCTGTAGCCAAGGTTTAATTGGCCACACTCAAGTCATTCAATTCATAAATATTTTCATCATTAACTCACCTGAACTAATGGCATAACAAACACGTCATCAATACAAATAGAGCTGTCTTTGAACAGCAGTCAATGAGGGACAAGCTGCCTCCTGAAACTTAAGATGAGAGAAATAAAGGACATGAAAATTGCTCTGTTTTAAATGTCAGACCCGAGAATAGACAATGGGAATTGTCATACAAAAAGTTTGCAGTCTAATTAGTTGTAGTAGCACTGCAGCCAGTTCCTAATTAGAACTGAATTTCAAGGGCCGTATTCACAAAGGAGCTTTTTATAAGGAACAAAGAGAACTCCTCAACTAAGAGAAGGGGTGGGATTGACCCTGTTTTATGAATCAATCTACTCGCTACTGCATGTCTGCAGTGATTGGTGTTTCACAAGTGTGTGAAATGCTGTGTGAACTCTTAGAATAAAAGCCAAACAGCCCAAAAGTTAGCACTGATGTGGTGCATATGTTTAGGATTTTGTCCTAACTGAGCCAGTAAGGAACTACTTTTAGCCTTGGAATGTTTGTCAGTATGGCCCGTTAAGTCATTTCCTTCAATTATTAATACATCTATTTTTAAAAGAATATGTTTAATCTTGATTTGAAGAAAAAAAACAAGTATATATAGAAAAAAATTGAGATTTTAATCCCTGTCTTGCTGCTGGTAACTCTTATTAAGGTGCCTCTTCTCTCCCTTCTTTTGTATCCATAGATTCGTCCTTAACGGACAGTGGCTCCAGGACCCAGTCTTCTCTCATAGTCACAGAAAAGTTGCTCGGGAAAAGAAATCCCTTCTCTGGGGAAACTGTTCAACTGGAGCCACCTTCCTCAGCCAAGATCCTTCTGGAGTGCAAGCACCCTGAGCACAGACCAGTTCATGTGCTGGACACGGAGCAACCACATGACAAGCACTTTCAATCAAAAAGCAGCCAGGACAGTAGTGAATGTTCAACAGGGTTCAAGGTTAATAAAGAAATCCCATACATCCCACCGGTCAAACACCCTATTCCCTGTAATATAGCCAATCACCCTGAGGTGTCTGCCATCTGTGTAGACAAAGAGGACATACGACCCCTGTACACCTATGACAAGAAAACCTCCATAGCTTTGGATAAGACAGACCTAGAAAGTTTCCCATTTGGTAACGGAAAGGTCACCAAAAACAGGAAGAAGTACGGCAGCATAAAGAATGTAGAAACGAATTGTCTGTCCATTCTTCAGAACCACAGGACCTTCTCGCTCTGTTACTCAGAGCTGAGAAACTGCTCGGCTAAGACAGAGCTGGAGCTAAGCCCGAAAGACAGTAAAAGCCCCATCCTGAGGAACATCTCTTCATCCCCGTCACCCATGGAGGAGGATGAGTTTCTTGATCCTCAGGAGGAAGAAATGGGCCAAGATAGCGAGGAGGGAGATGTTGGTGAACTCAAAATCAGGTACGAGGACTATCAGGAAAATAAGACTGAGAGGACTATAGTGGCCCAGCAGGAGGCACACTACAAGTTTTTCCCCAGCGTCATCCTCTCAAATTGCCTCAGTAGGAAGAAAGCTGGGAGCAAAAAGCTGGCTGATTCCTGCAGTGAGATAGAACAGGCCCAACCTCGCAGATCTCGGCTAAAAGTGAATAAAAAAAGGTTGGGAATGGTGGGACATAGGAGCAAATTAAACATAGTTGAAAGCTCTACCTCTGACAGCCAGGTTAGTTCTGGCCTCACCTCAATCACACCTGTTTCTCCTGTGGCTGCAGACCCCGAGGTGCCAGTTTTGGAAGATAAGCCAATTAAAGAGGCTGAATCAATTAATGATGGGCTAATCATGGAGGGAGAACAAATCACGAAGGAGGAACCAGAAAGTGAGGATTGGTCTGAAAATGAACCGGCAAAACCTCTTTCAGAGCCCCCTGCCACCACTGTTTCCAGTTTTTCTGAAGAAGCTAAAGAATCAGCAGAGGATAGATTAAGCCCACTACAAGATTTATCAGCTAAAGTGACCTGTACTAAACCTTCAGCTCTGCCTGGTAGTAAGTACACCCTGAGGGCCAAGCGGAAGATGGTCTATGACGGCGAGGATGGAGAACACTCAGGTGCAACTCGTTATAAAAATTCAGCCTCTGTCAAAGAACGACTCAAGGACACAAATGTCCCCAGTGGGCAGGACGTAAAATACCAGAAACGGCGCAAGAAGGAACCCCCTATCATCATCAAGTATATTATTATTAACAGGTTCAAAGGACAGAAAAACATGCTGGTGAAGATGTGTAAAGTGAATGCAGAGGAACAGTTGGTGTTACTGACGCCAGACAAGCTAGAGCAATACAATAAACTGGCCCCTCTCAAGGATTTCTGGCCGAAGGTTCCAGAGTCCACTGCTGTCAAGTTTCCCGTCACTGAGCCAAAGGCCAAAAAACACCCCAAAAGAAAGGCAAAAGTCAACTCCACAAATAAGAAAACAGTCTGCAACTCATCCAAACCTCGGGTCAAACAGTCTGAAAGGGTCAAAAGGATTAAAGGCAGTCAGACAGGCCCAATTCTACCCTCTCTACCGCCCCCTCAGCCATGTTACTGTGAGCGAGCTGATGACCATGGCATTGAGTATAGTGATGTCATGGTAGAGTTGGGCTACCTCTCTGATAGATCCCCAAGCCCTACAGACTCAACACCTCCACGCTGTTGGTCCCCAAGTGACCCTCTTATGGACACCAGGAGTTCAGAACAGCTGATAAATCCACTCAGTGACCCATGTTTTAGTTCTGCTTTTCACAAGCCTCACACAGTATCTTCAACCAAAGGAGCACAAAATAAGTGTCAAACTGCCAAACCTAAGAAAATTAGAGACACTAAAAGGAAAGTAAGTAAGTCTGCTGATAAGGCTCCAGAGGAAGAGGAACCCAAAACAGAGAAATCCAAACAAAGTAGTGGTGCTACTTCAAGACAGAGGAAGAAAGCTAAAGACACTGCTGAAGATCCGGTCACCATTTCTACAACCACCACAAGAAAGTCTCGCAAAAAGAAGACTGAGGAACCCAAAAGCCATGATTCAAATAAAGACAGCTCTCAGCTCCTTTTCCCAGCGGAAGAGCTACCTCCTTCTGAGAGTTCCTCTCAAGAGGTCCCTCCATTTCAGCAGCCAGTGAACACAGATGGCAACAGCCAGAGCAGTTCCCAGACTGCATCTATATCAGACTTAGTAGCTCAGTCTATAGAACCAAAGGTTGAGGACTGTGAGACTTCTATCATGGAGGTCAACCAAAGCTTTTCAGCATCGCCTCAGCTGAAGCAGCAAGGTTGTCAGACCACGTTGGTGAAGGCAGAGGCTTCACAGGAGGAGACTACTCCTCCACCTGCTCTGGCTGGTAGACCCTTACTGGAAGACAATAAAGAAGCCCAACTAGCAGCAGCCTCCCCACACTCAGGGCCTAAGAATGGGGAAATCCCCATTCTCTCTGAGACACCTTCTGGCTTGGCTGTCCTCAAACAGCTTCTCCAGAAGAGGCAGCAGGGACAGGCCCTTCCTTTACAAGTGGTTGGTACAGACAGCCACTCCACTGCCATGGCTCAGGCCACAGCACTACTAGATCCCACAAATAAACTAGCTAAATCCAGAAGAGCTCCCTCCACCACTCCTCGGAAACCCAGGGCCCCAAAATCTACCACTCCCAAGGATAAAAAGCCCAGAATCAGGAAAGGAAAGGCAAGCAACACTCAGCCAAATCTGTCAGTGAAGCAGGAAGGCAACATTTCAGATGACTGCCCCATCTTCCCGTCAGACCCAGGCCTGGACAGCTGTAATTTCATAGAGGACAGCTTGTCACCAGAGCTCCCACACAACTATACCTTTGATATAAATGCCATTGACCAGACAGAATTCTCCAGTCCATACAGCAGCAGTCAGTTTGTCCTGACTGATAAAAACTTACCAGTTAAGTTCCTGAGTGATGTCAGCCAGGAAGCTGTATCCGCTCAGACACTGGGCTTTGAGAAGAAACTTGATAGGCTATTTGGTCCTGGAGAGGAGCTACAAAGAGGCTGTGACTGGCACAAAGCAAGGCCTGTCAGTCCTGACCTCTTTGATAGAACTGAAAACGGGGAGTCTGTATCGAATCATCTTACATTCCTCGAATCTGAGAAAATCAAGGGCAGAGAGTGGGACTTCTCTTTAGGTAAAGCCCATACGCTCAGCCCTTTTCAAGACTTTCACTGTGAAAGAAAAGAGCTGCTTTTTTCTGTCGACCCTGTCCTACCTTTGCCTTTAAGTTCTGCATCATTTGTCGACCATGAGGGCTCCCCTACAGGGGAGCTTCTGGAGGGTATTGATGGACTCACATCCACCACACCCAGTAGCTCTCCACGCTCCATCAGCTCACTATCCCAGGTGAGGGCAAGCCAGCTGCTCCGGGGGGCAGGAGGTGGAGCCCACATTCTCAAGCCCCTCATGTCCCCTCCAAGCCGAGAGGAGATCCTCAGCACTCTTTTGGACCTGGAGATGTCGGAGGCCACTTTCCAGGAACCCTTCTGCAGCGACCCCTCTGATGCACCAGGGAAACCAATGTAAGACTATATGCACCAGCAGCATAAGCAGAAAAATAATTATTTTTATGATATATAAACTGTTTGGACCAAATGTACATATATACAAATGTTTTTGAAAAGCCTTCCACATAAGCAATGGCACCTGCATGGCATTATTGGTTGATTTTAGCTTCATACAGATATATTGTCTCGTCATATATTTTGGCAGAGATATAAGTTGTAACTTAAAGGTAATCTATGGAGTTTCTGACAGTCAGTTGTGTTATGGAGCCATGGCTTTATGAGTCTGTCCCCATTTTGATTATATCATGCACATGCACATGTGTGTGAGCATGCAGGTGTGCATGTACAGTTGGTGCTGCAGAGAAACAGAGCGATGCACAAACAAAAGCAGAAGACTGCAAGCTAGTAAACATGGATGTAAACAATGCAGGTTCCAAAATATTAAAAAATCTGCTTTGTAAATGCATTCAACAGATTTGTTACACCTCAGGGATACACATAATGCATTTTAGTGAGAAATCAGAACTTTTGTAGAGGTTACAGTACAAAATGCTGAAGATATTTTTTAGAAGCAGTGTTGCATCTGCATAGTCTGTCCATTAGAGAGCAGTGATAAATTTATATTTCAACTGTCACAACTGGTCACAATTATTAAATAACCAAATTTATAGTATCTTTATCAAAAATATAAAACAAATTTAAAAAATGGAATCCGACGATCTTCAGATTATTTTTAAACTCTCAAATATAGATATTAGTGTCCGCCTCCATCCAGTATCAGTTGGGCTCTAATTAATGCTGTCTGTAGTGCTTAATTAATATAAAAATGATGATTCTCCACTTCTGAAGTTGTGATGAATTGCAGTAAAATGTGAATAAGTGAATTGATCACATTCCTCTGTCTTTTGTCTAGGGAGGTTGGTGGCCGTAAGTTAATGGTGGGTACCAGACTGGCTAAGGAGCTAGCAGAGTTCAGGGGGGAACTGTCGTTGGAAGGCCTCCATTTCTGGAAGACGGCCTTCTCAGCCATGACACACCCCACCACTATTACCTCATCTTCCCAAGCCCAAGGAGCTGAGGCCACAGAGACAAATAAAGAGCAGGCTGTGCTTGACCCATCCTCAGCCAGTGACAAGAAGGTCATCCTTCTGCCTTGCAAAAACCCACCAAGCCGAGAGCGTGTGCAGCTGTGGCTGGAAGCCAGGAAACAGTATGAGAGTTTACAAAAAGGGAGAAGAGACCCAGGGTTGCTGAAGAAAGGGGTTGGGCCGGATGTGGAGGGCAGCCCAGAGAGGACTGAGCAGCCAGCTGCTTCCAGTTGTCCAGCAGTGAAGACTGAGCTGTGCGAGAGACTCTGCAGTATCAGGAACCAAAGGAGAAAGAAACACAACCTGTCCCTAATCATATCTCCCATGAAAAATACAGTCTCTCAATGTAAATCCACAGAGGTGAGCCCAGTTTCAGATGAAGGCAGTGTAGATATGGATCTGGAGGGTGGAGAAAAGGATGATAATGATGATAAAGCCACCTCTCCAGAGTCCCCAGAACTGCCTCCCTGGCAGCAGTCCTGTCAGCCCAGCCCCTCAGGGCCAGACCGGCTCAGTCAAAACAGGCAAAGTGAAAGCTCTCCAGATCCACTGTCACCTAGGCTGTCTAACTCTCTGGAGAGACTAGGGGACAATCTTAGTCCTTCACTCCTCCATGTCAGTAACGAAGAAGAGGGGAAGACTAGTCCTCTCCTCCTTCACAGCACCCCCTTTTTAAGGAGGCGACGGAGAAACAAGGAAGATCTGGAGCCAGTGTGCAGCACGCCCATATCTGAGGGTAAGAAAACAGCAGTTTCATTCTTCCTATAATCTGTATTAACCTGTATCTGTAATGTGTAATATCAACTCATAAAAATGGTATAATTGACAAGTGTGCCAGGATTTAGAATTTATCATAGGTGACCAATTCTTTGAATAATTCATAAGTTGTGTAAATATTCTGCATGCAGTCCTGCTATTAATATTAATTGTTACTTAATTCATCTCTGCCCTCACTGTTCTTATTCCTGCTGCAGAGGATCCCAATTCTCAGAGAGTCCAGCAGAGGAGGAGAAGCCAAGCAGACCCACTGAGAAGAGTGTTACTGACCACACAGATGAAGGTCAGACCACAAATGTTGATTTTTTATTTTTATTTTTTTTCAACCTCTCACCACATCAAAGACCACAGTCCACCCTGGTTAGGGAAATGGCTTTAGAATACCTGTGCAGAGCTGTGCAGGGAGAGTGCTGTATGTACCTGATATTATGCCTCCAGCTCGTTGCTCTGATTAAAGTCAGCCCTTCTACCACTTCAGATGTTTGAATAGAGCTTTAATGGTTTTTACTGTTCATTCTATGTACCTGTGCTGTCTTGTTCATTTAAATGTTTCTCATGTACTCTTTGTCTTCCACAGAACCAGTTTGCTGCTTTGAATGTGCCAAAGAAAGATAATTCTCAGATTGAAGGGCCCAGCATAGCCAACTCTTATGGCTTCAAAATCAGCATGCAAAACCTGCAGGATGCCAAAGCTCTGCATGAGGTGAGCTGCAGCACTTAAAATCCCAGCCTTTCTTCAGATTGAGTCTGTTTTGTATTTTAAGGAAGAAAGGCAGATTATATCAGTCCAATATTTGGGGTTGGAGTTGCATAGCCTTTTGAAATATTTCTTTTTTATTTCAGAATTATTGTTAAATTGAACTGTCTAGCATTGATCTATGGGACCTGTAGTTGCCCTCAGCTGTACATGTTTTTTGTAGAAGCGGGAAAGCTGAGATGAAGGCAGAGAATATGGGAAAACACTGGACAGAAAGTTTGACAGGATTATGGTTTTGTGATTTTGGAGGTGGCGGGCTCAGTCACATGAATATCCCTTGGACTAAACTAATGTTTAAGTGGCTGTGTTTTACCACTGAATCCTATTCTCCTGAGTGTCCATGCAGTCTATTCAGATTTACACCTAATATTCCTTTAATCCATTTAATGGATGCTCTTATTCAGACAGACTCGGAGTGAATGCATCCATAAAATAAGCTAGCATGGGGTAAAATATTCAAGGCCACCGTACCCTAGCAATATTACAGGAAAAAATATCAGATAAAAGGGAACTGATGTAAAATAAAATCTGGGCAGAGTGGGGGAGATGATGATTATATGCATGTAGTGTGACCGAGGTGAGGAAAGAATAGCCTTCTTTTCTTGGTTAACAGACACCACAAAATCCAGGTCTAATAATTATGACTTGGGACTGATTTTCCTTTGAACATGTTGGTTTTTGTCTTTCCCCATCAGGTCCAGCACCTAACACTGATGGGCATGGAGCTCCATGCAAGAACCCGACGTGACCTCGAGCCTGACCCCGAGTTTGACCCCATATGTGCCTTATTCTACTGCCTCAGTTCTGACTCTCCCTTGCCAGATGTAGACAATAACCAGCTGACGGGGCCATCATTGTGGACCATCAAAGTTGTGACCAAGGTTAAAACTCATTTCATAATTTTTCAAGTTTGTTTTTATCTCACATCTAATTCTAAGTCTGTTTGCGTGTGTTGCACATAGTCACATGATCGGTGCCTGTATACAGTGAGGATGACTGTCTCTGAAATGCCCTCAGCAGGTCACAGAGGAACAGCACCCCTGCTGGTCAGGTCAGGCATCTCTGGGCTGCAGGTGACATACGCCACTGATGAGAAAGTGCTGTTTCAGGAGCTGACCACCATCGTGAGGAGGTGTGTATGTCTTCCCAAGCAGCTCCCTTTGAATCAGCAGTAATCAAGTGGGTTGTCACCGCTTTGCTAAGAAGAAATATGCAAGCTGGTGGTGAGGCATCACTCAAGAGCTCTTCTGAAGCAGAATTTTGAGCTAGATTTACTTCCTTCTTACATTTGAAAAATGGACCATGACTACAAATAAAGGGCAGACTAACATGGCTGTGTTCTGTCAGGTTTGACCCAGACATCCTGGTGGGGTATGAGGTGCAGATGCGTTCCTGGGGCTACCTCCTCCAGCGGGCCGCAGCACTCGGACTGGACCTGTGTCAGCAGCTGTCGCGAGTGCCAGGTGACTATCACTACAGCCAGGATGTTTGCTCTTCTGATAATTCATGTATAAGTGTAAAGAAGCGGAGTTCAAAGCAGATCTTTTGTATGCAAAATATAAACACATAGAAATAAAAGAAAGTATAACTATGGTACCTGCCTTAGGTACCTTACCTAGGTGTATATCTAATAGTTTTCTATGAGAAATTATTTGCTGAGTTTGCCATTGTGTACAGCAGTAACAGCAATCTGTCAAGAACCACACATTAAACCCCAGTCGGCAGCCGACAATTAAGTTCTCTCCCTTTAAAAGAGGCTGTACCACTTCAGGCCAAATCCATAAATTGACACTGCCACTTGTTAAACCCGTAGCTGCATATTGCACATGTGCAGGATTTTGCAGAAGTAATTATCGGTTGATTATTGAATCTGACAGTTTGGCTGCTGAAAGTTAGGAAGTCCTATCAGACTGAAGGTGTGTGAGTGTGCTTTTATTGTATTCTCTAGCAAGTGTTTGTTTTTGAGCAAACTTTTATTTCTGTCTAAAGGAAATCATGTGTGTGTGTGTGTTTTACCTATACACTAGGTACTGTAAGTACAAACATGCATGGAACTGTTTGTGTATGTATACATGTGCACAGATGTGTGGGAACAGGATCTGTGTTTGTGTGTGTGTGAATCTCAGTGTGTTTGTGTATTTGACATAGAGCGAAAGTGTGTGTGTGTGTGTAGTAGCTGAATGGAGAGCCTCTGGCGGCTCCCCTCCTCCTCTGTAATTGGCTGTCTGTCTGGCTCTGTGCGTGTCCTCAGGTGACTCCAAAGAGAACCGCTTCACTGCAGACAGGGATGATTACGGAGCCGACACCATGAGTGAGATCAACATCATCGGACGCATCACCCTCAACCTGTGGAGGGTGATGAAGACTGAGGCAGGTGTCCCACTGTGACCTCCACCCCCTCGCACACAAGCTGTTGTCAGCCATCAACATTCAAAGTTTTAGCTTGTGACCTACTTTCTCTGAATCCTTCAGCCTTTCAGGCAGGATTCTCACCATTGTGAGATGTTTTTTCTGCTGCACAGAGCATTTGTGCACTTGATTTTTTTTTAAAAATATTAGGTGTTATTTACTCTTTTTATTAAACTCTATAAAAAAACACTCAACATGTTCCAGTAAGTTTAGTTTGAACTTTTACATTGCCTCATTCTTTGCGTATCGTACAGATCGCCATAGGCTGGCATTCTCTGCTGCTGTCTGCATGCTGCCAACCAATTCTTTAGCTTTAGGCTGTGAGCTTCATGGCTTTTGAATCAAAAATGCTAGTTTTCTTACTCAGAACACACAGGGAATCCCTTGCTCACAGTTTCCCAGGAGTGGCCTAGGGTGCCTATGAGGGGCCAGTAGTTAAATTCATACATACAAACATATCACAGCTCAGCGTGTGTGTGAAAGGCAACAGTTAGCAAAAGACTTGAATGACTTCTTTATTAATAAGTATGTATTTCTGATACACAAAACTATGTTTATTATGTGTAAATTGTTGTCAAATACTGTGTACTTTCACCTCCTCATGTGTCTAAAAAGCCTTCAAATGAAACAGTCTAAGAAAGAAAAAACACTGAACCGTTCACCACTCAGGTCCACACAAAGCCATAAGCTGTAATTAGTGGTCACAAGTAGATACTTTCATTTTAAGGGGTCTCGAGCCAAAGACATTAGAAACCACTGCCATTAAAGATTCAGTTGTGTGTTTTAGACAGTCAGGGTGTTTTACAAATTGAATTTCTCTAAAAATCATGGGGGAGCTGCCTTGACGAAATGGTCTAAGACATTGTTTTTATTTTTTCCTCCAGGTGACACTGAACAACTACACTTTTGAGAATGTGGCCTTCCATGTACTCCACCAACGCTTCCCTGTGTACAGCCCACGCACACTGTCCGACTGGTTTGACCACAACACCAACCTCTACAGGTTTGAGCCCATAGCAAACACACTTCATCATAAATGGAAAACGTGAAGACAGATTATTTTAAGGTTGTTTCTTGGTTTGGTTTTGGGACGTTCTCATGTTTTTTTAACCACACAGCACATTCTCTGCCTATTTTTATTTGAATCAGCATGACCTGTGGCTTGGCCAGTACTTTGAATCCTTCTACCCCATGTATAAAATAGATGTACATGAACGTCAAAGCAATTTGCTTTGGAACAAATACTTAAAGCATACATACACTTAAAAAGTGATTGAAACAGTAGCAGTCTAAGGGCCTGTTGCGCTTTTTAGTTTTTCATATGCTTTACTGTTACTTTATAAAGCGCTCTGTAAAGCTCTGTCAATTAAAACTTTGTATTTTTTGTGTGTGTGTGTGCATTAGGTGGAAGATGGTGGACAACTACGTGAGCCGTGTGCGTGGCACCATGCAGCTACTTCAGCAGCATGACATCATCGGCAGAACCAGCGAGCTGGCCAGAGTGTTTGGGATTCAGTTTTTTCACGTTCTGACCCGAGGATCACAGGTACCAACACACACATCACATATTCTGGAAACTCTGATAACCCTTTTCCACCAACATGGAACCGGTTCTGTTTCAGTTTGTGCACCTAATTTTGAACACTTCGGAGCATTTCAACCAAATATAAATTGGTGAGGAACCTAAAAAATAGCAGGTTTTCCAAAGTGTCAACGGTAACAACAGTGGGTGTGTCCTATTCTACATGTGTGAAGGCCATTCATCTGACACCTAATAGTCTTCTGTGTCTTCTTAGCATTAATAGTCGGTTCAAGCTTGTATTTTGGATAAAGACAATTATCTGTAATAATAGAACCAAAGCCCACCGTAAATCATTGCGATCTGCCATCTTGCTACTACTTCCCATCTGTGATTATAATGGTTCCACTCAAAGCTGATGGAAACACAGGCTTGTTCACCACCAAGGTTCCAAGAATCCTGAACGGAACCAGTTCAAGAACCAGAGCTAATTTGGTGGAAAAGGGATATGATTGGTCCAAAGTTGTCTGCGTGGTAGCCTCGAAGCTATTATGGGGTTCCAAATAGTTGAACTGTTGACCCTGGCCTATGTGAAAGTAGTACATATATATTCCTGTTTCATTATTATGTTAAGGCTGCTTAAAGCTGCACTAATCAATATAATCATCAGTTGGTCAGTCGCTTTGGTCCAGACTGAAATATCTCTCTATGAGTTTGACATTTGTGGTTTTGAGTGAAATAACACCTATTGGATGGATCACCATGAAACTTTACTGTCTTGGTTCATTCACATAAACACTGAAGAACATTTTGCCCTGTTCTAATATTTCATATTGGAAGTCATTTTAGTTTTATCTTTACTAACATAGTGGATATAAAGAAGACAAAAGATGTTCTTCCTTGTTCTCCCTACAGTACCGCGTCGAATCCATGATGCTGCGTGTGGCCAAGCCGTTGAACTACATCCCTGTGACACCCAGCATCCAGCAGCGGGCCCAGCAGAGGGCGCCGCAGTGCCTTCCTCTGGTGATGGAGCCTGAGTCGCGCTTCTACAGTAACTCAGTGATTGTCCTGGACTTTCAGTCGCTCTATCCCTCCATCGTCATTGCGTACAACTACTGCTACTCCACCTGCCTCGGCCACGTGGACAGCCAGGGAACGTAAGAACATGACAGGCCCACACACCTACAGCGTGTAGTTGCTTAGGTTGCATGTCTGCCAGGAGCGTCTCCTCCTTGTGCTGCCTTCCCTCCCTCATTATTTTTAATGGAACAGGCATGCTGAGGGCTCTGTGTGTTGTTCACTGCTCAGAGCAGTCAGCACTGCAAGTTAGGATGTATTTCAGGTTTTTTCAGCAGGATTACTGTAGTTGCATAGCAACAGCAGGAGCCTTGAACACTACTTTCCAACATGCATATGTCTACTACACCAAGGTAAAAGAAAAAAGACTAGTGGCTTCATGCTCTTTATTCTCAACAGTGTCGAAAGTGGCAAATTGGCCTGGAGGGTAGTTTCAGTGGTACCTAAGATTCAATAGCCTCTTTTCCAGTACATTTGTTTGATTAATTCATTACCATTTTATACAATACAGGTATTTTACAGTTAATAATTATATCTTTTTAGTGGTAGTCAACTCTTGATTTAACAAATGTCAACTGCAAATAATGGCCACAAAAATTCACCCTTTTGATCGCTGAAACACTCGTGTCTGTTTTACATGACTGTCAACTGATTGATGGACTCAGTTGTCAGTTGGACAAAACAAAACATATGAAGATGTCACCTTGGACTCTGGGAAACTGTGACTGACAACGTTTCAGTATTTTCCGAGATTTTAAAGACTTTTGTGAGCCATTGAAATAAAGTAGGGTCTGCTTGTGATCCCACATCACAGGCTGCATATATCCACCAAAGAGGGATTTCCCCTCAAAAAAACTGTCAAAGGATTTAAAAAGTAAAACTAATATTAAACTAATATAAATTTGTGTAGAACAATGTTTTCTCTTCTTTCTTATTCCAGTAATCATGTTGCAACCCCTCAGATTTATGTTTTATGAGGAGTCCCAACCCCAAGGTGGGGAATCACTGGACTAAATAATTGATCAGTGAGTTGGAACAATAATAAGTAGATCAATCAATTAATACTGAAAATGATCCTTAGTTGCAGCCCCTTTATCCTGATTTAATCTCATCTTGACTCATTTTCATTTTTTCACCAGCCAGTTCCAAAGCTGCAGTAGCAGGGTTCTGGCTGTTTGGCTTTAGCTCCAAAGGTCAGATTCTCACACACCTTTGTGCCACAATGAGACTGCAACCTGTGAGAGGAGAATGCTGCAGTGCCGCCAGCAGCACAGTGACAAAGTACTAATAAAGGATTTCTTCTCCTGAATAACATTCATACACGTGGCTCTGTTTCAGGCCTGATGAGTTCAGGTTCGGCTGCACCTCCCTGCGGGTCCCTCCTGAGCTCCTCTACCAGCTCCGCAACGACATCACCGTGTCACCCAACGGCATCGCCTTCGTCAAGGTACAGCACCCTCTGACCCCCCACTCTGATGAGATCTCACCTAGCACTTAACATTGTCTTGTAAGAACACTCAGCCCAAGTATGAATCATCTCTCCGAGTCCTCCAGCGGTGCAGGTTTATTAAGGGTCATCAGCTGCTGTGAAGACCAAGCACGTCTAAAGGAAAGCCCACTTCATGCTCTACTTCCTTCCATTCATTCTTTTCATTCATTCACTCATTGCTGCAAACTCCCTGGCTACGTCCTGCAGTCTCATTACATAACACAAAGCACACACGACCACTGCACAGTGAATGCTGATGTGTAATGAGGTTATTAAAAGGCATAGAGGGAAATCAGGATTGGACTGGATCTGATTTATTGTAGCTGGATTTCGGCAAAAACCAGCCTGATGTTGCTGATGCTGGCTATTATTAGTTTTGTTTGTGAACAGCTCTGGTGCTGTGTCATAAATCTATACTTCACACTAAATGTATACATTATGTATTAGATTTTAAACTTTACAGTGCACTGTTTTTGCAATTTGTATGCAAGGAATCAACATACTTTACCATTTTATACTAACATCAAAGGATAAAATCCCTGTGACAACAGACATCATCATTCTCTGTGAAGATGGTGTTTTTGTCCTCTTATAAAAGTGCTGTGTTTGCTAGATGTATTTATGCACATGTTCACCCGTTTGCTGTTTGTGTCCAGTCCACAGTGCGTAAGGGGGTCCTGCCCAGCATGCTGGAGGAAATCCTCAACACTCGGATCATGGTGAAGCAGTCAATGAAAACCCATAAGCAGGACAAGACCCTGATGAAGCTGCTGCACGCCAGACAGCTCGGACTAAAGCTCATTGCCAACGTCACCTTCGGCTACACTGCCGCCAACTACTCTGGACGCATGCCCAACGTGGAGGTAAGCTCATCAGAGGTTACTATCAGCTGTCTGCACTGTGACCGTGAGGAAGGCTGACACATTCCCCAATCCAAGTTTTAATTGAAGACAGCAAAGACCAGGACAGCAGCTTTGTGTTGGTTCTGTTTTCACATTCCAAATGTCACCATATTTAATGGCATCTGTGGTTCTGTTGGAGAAGTGGAATGAATAAATTTTTATGATCAGAATATCAGAAATACTTTTCCTACTAATCTCAAATCATCTGTACTATCATTTCCTGGGAGAAAAAATGCTTCTTTAATCTGTATGAAACAGATACTTCTGTGGAACCATCACACCAAATTCTCTATTTCTCTACGTCAGTGTTTGTTCACATCTCACTTGTGGTTTCCAGGTTGGAGACAGCATCGTCCACAAAGCCAGAGAGACCCTGGAGAGAGCCATCAAGCTGGTCAATGACACTAAGAAATGGGGAGCACGTGTTGTATACGGAGACACAGACAGGTAAGCAGTTATTACTACTTTTCTCAGGAACCCATCAAGTCAGCCTAAAGCCACAAGGACACACTAATGATTCCTGTTTGCCGTCTCTCACCCTGTGTTAACACTGCGAGCAGCTCTGTTGATGTGTCACTATCTCCTGATGTCACCTGTACTGCCTTCTCACGGTGCTCATTTCCAGCAATCAAATTACATATTTTATTGTTTTGACAACTAGCTCAAAGGCACTCATTAATTCTCAGAATGAACAAGGCTACTGCATTTTTGCCTATTTTGCACTTAATGAAACTAAATTACATGAGCAGGGAAACCAAAAAGGAGGTCTGGGCTTATATTTAGCAAGCATCTTCAAAGGAAATCCATCTAGAAATTCTCAGTGACACATATTTGTTTCTACTTCCAGGCTTCACTCCACTTCAGTCCACCATTAGTGTATATACAAGATGGGTTCAGGCACAGCACTGTTGTAATTCAACTTATAGTCCGAATCCAAAACAACAACAAGACGTTGGCAGACTTTCACTTTTATGCCTCCGCAGGAGTGACTTGTAGCATGTTTCAGTTCATGGTCAGCACCAACTTGTGTGTGTGTGTTTTGCAGCATGTTTGTTTTGCTGAAGGGAGCCACCAAAGAGCAGGCCTTCAAGATTGGCCATGAGATCGCTGAGGCAGTGACTGCAACCAACCCCAAGCCGGTCAAGCTCAAGTTTGAGAAGGTAGTGCACACACAAACACACACACAGATCAACAGTTAAATTCAAATGATAATGCACAGACAGAAGGAGGCTGCAGTCTGTGTGTGCGTCTCTCTGCGTCTGTGTTTTTGTCTATATCCCGGTGGGGACTTGACTGCACACCAACTCATGGGAACTTCTCTCAGAATACTCAGAATACCCTAACCCATAACTTCCGTAAAGGTTAGGGTTAGACATTCAGTTGTGATGGTTAAATTTACAGTAAGAGGCTAGGGAATACATTATGTCAGTGGAGTGTCCCCGTGGGAATAGTGATACAAACGTGTCTGTGTGTGTTTTCTCAGGTGTACCTGCCCTGCGTACTGCAGACAAAGAAGCGCTACGTGGGCTACATGTACGAGAACCTTGACCAAAAGGAGCCCGTGTTTGATGCCAAAGGGATCGAGACGGTGCGCCGCGATGGCTGCCCCGCTGTTTCCAAGGTAACAGGCAAACCAACCCACCTCCTCCCTCCCCTGTTTCACTGTGCTCTACACCAATCACAGCCATGCCTGCTTTCTTCCCGCTCTCGTTTACTCAGACTGCCTCACACATGTCAGTCAGGGGCAAAGGGCCCAGCATGCTCAGGGACATGGCTGGGTTTGTGTCGACACACTGAAATGTCCCAGTGTTCATCTCCTGATTTATTTGTCAAGATTCAATTTGAATCTCATGAGATTAAACATCAAGTCACTCTTCTATTTGTGCTTTTTTATATTTCATATAAATCCTGCTTTATTTGAACCACTTCATATCTCTGCTAGGCCATTTATCATTACTGTGTTTTCTCCCTAGATTCTGGAGCGTTCCATTAAGCTGCTGTTTGAGACTCGGGACATCAGCCAGGTGAAGCAGTTCGTGCAGCGTCAGTGTGTGAAGGTTCTGGACGGCCGGGCCAGCATGCAGGACCTGACCTTTGCCAAGGAGTACCGGGGCAGCGGATCGTACCGTCCTGGAGCCTGCGTGCCTGCCCTGGAGCTCACCAGGTGTGTGTGTGTGTGTCTGTGTGTCTGCGTGTCTGTGTGTTTGTGTGTGTGAGACATCACATTGGGTATTTGCAGGTAAGCCACGTGCAGAGAAGCACCACACCAAAAGACAGAGGAAGTCCTTAGTTTCACTTGGATGAATATGTTTGCTTGTTGAGTGTGTGTGTGTGTGTGTGTGTGTAAGCAAGCTGCAGCAGAGAGCATGAGAGTGAGAAAGAGCTTGCTGTCAACAGTTACAGTAGTCAGTGTGAATCCAATTACTCCTTCCCCACAGCGCTCATTGTCTGGCTGCACTAGCCTGCATGTACAGTACCTGAGTCTGTTGCTAGGCAACCCAGCTCTTAATGGGTGAAAAAAAATCAGATTTCAGAGGGAAATATTCTGCCTCATTCATGAGCACTGGTACAGTTTATGTCATGTATTTATCAGGTGGGTTGATTCGTGATGATACTGAATTCATCATAAAATGTTTTACAGTTATTTGGCTTTTATATGAATTAATTGATACTTATTATCATGTACCACATGAGAAGAGCTGCATTAGTGCACAGGTCAAACATGAAGCTCTGAGGTCCGACAGTTAATATCAGGTTTGTCAAGTTCTTTGTGTTTGCTTTCCTCTCAGGCGTATGATGGCGTACGACCGTCGCCTGGAGCCACGCGTGGGCGAGCGGGTGCCCTACGTGGTCGTGTACGGGATGCCCGGCGTGCCCCTCATCCAGCTGGTGCGTCGGCCCATGGAGGTGCTGCAGGACCCCAGCCTCCGCCTCAACGCCACCTACTACATCACCAAGCAGATCCTGCCGCCACTGGCCCGCATGTTCCAGCTGATCGGAGTGGACGTTTTCAGCTGGTACCAGGAGCTCCCCAGGGTGAGACAGAAGAGTTTCCATTCATGTCAGGAAATGAGCAGCCATTAGGATTTTTATTTTACCTCTGCAATTTAGAAGCAATGCAGATGAGTGATGATAATAACTCCTATATTATATAACCCACATGAATATAAAAAGTATATATTTTAGTACATATAAAGTATAAAAGAAGAAAGCAAAAGGAGCATAATAAAAACACACAATATAATCTTAATGGGCTTGAGTTTACCAGGAGGATTAATGACTGACTAATGTCATGTTTGACTGATCAGCTTACTGTTGCACACAACAGAGATAGCTTGGTCTGTTGCTTCCCTTCCTGTCAAAATAAAACTAGACTTTCAGAAGATCTTTTTCATTCAGTGTTCAGTGTTTAGTGGAGAGCGAACAAAGGATGAAGAGAAAATCTCTCCCATGCTTCCTGCTGAGGATTGAATGAGACTCATCAAACTGCAGCGCTGCTGCCTCAGTCTTTGTGTCAACGCTGAAGTCAGGTTCTACTCTGACAGAGCACACATGCCACCTGCTGGTAGAACTGAAAGCACAGCTGATCAAAATGATGAATGACCATACACCACTGTGTGAATGATGCAGCGATATTACAACTTCTTATCCAACTTTTCATGCAGTTATCTTCTACTAGATAATCCTAATAATGTTGTTGGACAATAAAATTTCATTTAAACCATTTGAAGACTTTTCATGTCTAATTCCCATGTCTTTGCACACAGATCCAGAAGGTGTCCTTCTCCTCTGCCGTGGGTGGAGAGGAGGTGGGGAGGAAGGGAACCATTTCCCAGTACTTCACCACACTTCACTGCCCCGTGTGTGATGAACTGACCCAGCTGGGTGTGTGCTCACGGTGCCGCGCCGATCCCCAGCGAGTCGCAGTTACTCTCTACCAGGACATGAGACAGTGGGAGAGTCAGCAAGACCAGCTGCTGAAGGTGAGAGACAGGAGTGAGGAGGAAGGAGTGGAGCTGGGTAGGAATAACAGTTTGGTTTCTAGCTCCACACATATTTTAAGATATAAAAATGCTCTTGCTTTGAATTATAATTTGTCTACAAAAAAGCTCAATTACTGTTAAATAATTATCTAAACATTCTTAAAAGGAGGAGGCTTTAAGTTTTCACATCACACTTGTATAAGTTGCATGATTGACTTCCAAACTAGTTGTGATGCCACAAAATCATTTTTGACATGCAGATGTTAAACTGAGATTTAAGGTGAGAAACTTTCCCTCTTCAGCAGATGAATGTTAAAGCAAACGTCTGTACACATCTGTGCATACATCATTCTGCACAGTGAAGCTCGAACATGAAAGTGAATGAAAGCAGAACACATTTTTGTGTGGAATAGGACTTTAGGTAGTTTTTTATCTTTTTGCATGAGGTTTTAGCTTCAATTCGCTGGTTTACATAGTTGGGATTCATATCTGTATTCAGTTCCCAACCTTATTTTAGCTTTTCGAAACAAATGCATGCATGTAGTGCTGGACCATATGGTTGAAACCAATTTCACCATATAAATAAGAATGTTTTATATGGCAAATGTACATATATATAAATAACATTCAAAAATCAACTTACTTTCCAATAACTTTGTTAACAGCATTTTTAAAACAATAGCACAATGAGATCGTATCATTATATTATTAAGAATAAATGATACTGAAATATTACTCAGCCCTAACTGGAGAAACAATATGCTGCATCTAATATATCTGCCTGCTTGCTACTTCTCTCTTAACTGTAATGTGGAGATTAGACTAGATAAATTGATCAAATTCTGAGGGAGACTTCAGAAAGACTAAGTTTCAGGATGTGAGTCCATGTGTGCTGCTGTCTGTCAGGGGCCACACAGACAGATACTCAAAGCAAAGTGTCTCTATCCACATTGACTGGCGGCCCCTGTTGAGGAGTCATTTCCTCATTCTTGTAACAATAAATGCTTCCAAGTTGATACCGACCTTTCACCCAGTCTCTGCGGGTCGTTTTGATAGTCATAGAGATAAAGAGCCATCACAACAGTGATTTCACTCTGAGTGGGAAGGACAGCTAAGGTAACAAATACTTTTTAGATCTTGTAGACTCAGCTTGTCCCTCAGCTTTTCTCAGTGTAAGTCAAGAAAATGTCAAGAGTGCAGTATTTCTGTTTTCACCCAGCTCGTTTGTGTTTGTGTCCAGATCTGTAGGAACTGTAGCGGCTGTGCAGAGCGGCAGGTGCCCTGTGTGTCCCTGGACTGTCCTGTCCTCTACAAGCTGTCCCGGGTCAACAGACAGCTCTCTAAGGCCCCCTACCTCCGACAGCTGCTGGAGCAGTTCTGATTGGCTCCTGAACCCAGGAGCTCCTTGCTGATTTGGTGCTAATCGCTGTCCTTTCCCCCCATCCACCAGCCCCCTACCCTCAGTGTTTCATTGTCCATTCAGTTGTAATAGTTTAAATGGTACTTTGATTGAACCCTGTTGGGTTTTCATTCTGTCTTGTAACTGTTATTTGTTATCAAGTATTTCTCTGCGTGTGCAGACTGTCTGGTTTGAGCCTCCTGTGGGGAGCGCTTGTGTTTGTCTTCATGCTTGTTTGCTGCCATCTCCATTAGCTGCTATGGGCTGAGTGAAGCTGATGTCTTTTGTGACACAGCGACAGACTGCCTGTCATGGAACTGAGTGCAGTCCAATCAAGGATGACTTGTTGTATCTTGTATGTGCTGTAGCAGTTTAAAGTCATTGGTTTTTAAGGAGCTTCCTTTCAAATCTCAAGACAAACTACATTCAAACCACTAATTGACTTTTCTTCATTTTTATATCAACTGCAGTCTTTCTGTAAATAGTTCCTGTATGGCTCCATCTATAATCTCACTGTGCATTAGCATTAAAAAAAAAAAATGAAAGCTCCGGCCATGAATGCAGTCAAATCTGTTTTTATGCATTCTGTTAAAGGAAAACATTTTCATGTTCCTTTTAACCTTGATTGTATTGATGTCCAATTCTGGCAGATTTGACACTTCACACTATCTACAGTGTGTAGGAACTGGAAATCATTTCAGTTTTTTAAAAAAAAATCTGGGACTGTTGCAATACTATTTTGATAATTTATGTCATGAAGAGTCTATTGTTTTCTTGTGCATATATGGTTTTGTGTACGTTTCCAATTTTCAGTGGAAAAAAAACCTGTCAAACCACATCAAGATCCAATCTTCAATTCTCCATACAGCTGTACACAGGACCTGTGTATTTGTATAAATGTAAAAAATAATAATGAAGGAGGTGTTTTTTTGTTTGTTTTTAATGGACATTGCTGTGGGTGGAGGTTTGAGATTGATATAATAAAAAGTCAATGTATTAAAATGCCTTCCGTGTATGATTCAGTTTCCAAAAATTCAAATGAATCACAGTGACAACACGTGATTTAGAGAACCACAAGCCACATGACACATTACAGTACATGTAAACAAAAAACAAAATCAAATCTCATCTTTACAAAAGTGCAACAAAAATAGCTTCCTTTAAGTCTCACAACTATCATCACACACATTTCCTGCTGTTGATGAAATCACTGCAATAGTGCAAAATTAAATTACATTTTTAAAACATCAGTTTTTCACAGCAGGGTGGCGAGATGAAGAAGAGGGCGACGGTCCCTGGTTCAACTTATCCACTCTGCTCATGTGTCCTCAAGCAAGGCACTGAATTCTACCAGCCCTGCGATTTCTGATCTTTAGATTAACCTGACCTTTGACCTCACTGTGGAAGGGAACAACCTCCTTGTAGAGAATCAATGATATTATTTATAATAATATAGAGTGTAGCAGTACAGTTCAAAATCTGATCCTTCATCGTTCAGGAGGTGCTGATGAGTCTGTGCTAAACCCAGACCTTTACTTGATGTACTACATGGGTGGTTTATAAGCGGCACAGGTTTCGGTCAGTAGTGAGGGTGGCATTCACTGCACATTACATTATCAGAACTGTTCATAAATATTGAAGTTTTCAGGTTCTGGACAACAAATGAGCACAGACATGTAGAGGCATGGCTCTTTGAGTGTTAAGTGAGAGATCAACAGCACTTAGGAGTCACAGGAGGAGCTTTCAGTCTCTCTTCTCTCTGTCCAGAGAGAGCAGTAGCTTGCGTCTGGGGGAGTCTCCTACCAGAGAGATGGTGTCTGAGAAAGAGGTTCCAGCTGCAGGCTCTGTCACCTGGGTGCTGGAGGTGGCAGAGCTGCCTGTTAGACCATTGATGTCAGGAGGAGAGGAAGCCTTGCTGGGTGAACTGATGAGACTTGCTGTGTCGTCCATTTCAATGACCTCAAAGTCTGCGTCATTCCACTGATCGGCCTCGTTGTCCTGCTCCTCCTCCTCCTCCTCCTCGTCATTGGCCCCCGAGTCCAGCAGTGCCTGGCGGTATTCGCTGTCATCTGCATCAGGCCGGCCCCTGGCGCGGGGTTTCCGGCTCTGGCCACTGGGGGCCGTGGCCAGCTTGTACATGACTGGGAAGAGGATGGAGGTGAAGGTGGCGGTGATGAGCGACAGGTACATGAGCAGGGGTTGGTCGTGGAACTTCCCGAGCAGGAAGCCTACAAGAGCGGGCAGCACCATCTCACCCAGCGCTGCACCCACCACGAAGGCTGCCGCTGTGTGGCCTGTCACTGTGGTGTACTGCTCCACCCAGGAGATGCCGCTGGGGAAGGTAGCGGCCATGGAGGCTCCGTATAGACCAGTGCAAATCCACAGGGCCATCTTCTCCCTGCTGAAGAGGCAGAGGAGCAGAGAGGACACAGTGGAGCCCACCAGGCTGAGCAGGATCATGGTGCCTGGGTACATGCAGGCTGCAAAGAAGATGGCCAACCCCCTGCAGGCAGCAAACGCCGCCCAGAACATCGAGTTGAGCCCAGCTGCCTGGGACTGAGGCATGTGGACATAGTCCTTGGCGAAGGTGTAGATGAAGGAGCCGTATGCTACCTCAGCACCTACGTAGCCAAAGAAGAAGAAGAAGAGCAGAGCAATGAGGGCCACGTGATGTTTGGCCACCAGGGGCTTTGCTGATGACGGGCGGGCTTTGTCACGTGAAATATTGCTGCGAGAGTAGAGGATGAAGAAGACAAAGGAGATGAGAAAGACAAAAGAGCCGATCACAATGTAGGCCCACATGGACTTGAGGGTGCTGCTCCGGCTGTGGACGTAGCGGATCATCGTGTGAGTGTCGGGGGCTTTGGTAATTGGCTCTGTGGTGACAGGAGGTGTAGAGTTGGTGGTTATGATTCCTGTGCTGTTGTTCCCGTTGGGCCCAAACAGCAGCTTGGCTATGATGGGAGACACAAAGGCCCCTGCTGCGAAGCTGAAGTGCAGAGCCTGCATGTGAGGGCCCGCCTGCTCGCCCCATGTGTTCAGTATGAGGACATTACCACCTATTGGAAAGAAGAGAAAACTGAATAAATCATCATTAACATTTATAATGGTGACACTGTATGAGCTACTGCATGCCAGTGACCTGCAGTGACATCAAACAAAAGTATATACACACAAACACCAGAAGGTAAGTATTTAATAATGTGTGCACATAAACAAACAATTGATACCCTCAAAATAATAACTTGTAGATACAACTTATCTCAGGAGCAGTAAGGATAACACAGCATTACAAAAACAAAAATTACAGCCATATGTCTCTAGATATCTGTATCTGGGGCTTACTTTGACTTAGCACATGGGGCCACAGGTGCATTGGCCCAAGCTGAAAACACCTGAAGTGTTTGCTTCAGAGCACTGCGTTTGTTGAATTTTGAAAGAATAAATACTATATGCCTGAATTTTGTATTTGCCTTATCGAAGATTTGCTAGGGAGGTTTTGAGGTTACTTACATACATAAAAAGTAATCAGAAGTATCTAATACTCAAGTTTTCCTGGGGGGAGAAGACCTGATATCTGACCCTGATTTGGAAAAAAACTTGGTTGGCATCAATAACAGCTAGCATAAACAGATCCCCAGCAAGTGATGAGCCAAAAACAGTGTGCCTGATCAATATTACCAATGGGTCAAATAATTGCTTAATTGTGAAAGGCAACAGACCCACAAAGAATTATCACCTGGCTCCGCAGGTCCTTTCCGCTCCATGAAGCTCCAACTAGCTGGTGAACATAGTGCATTTAACAGCTAAAGAGCCAGCTATTTCTCTCAGGAGTTGGTAGAGAGCAAAAGCAGAGCTAAAAGACAGTGAATATTGGACTTACATCCATCAGGTGGACACAAACACGTCTCCAAATGAATGATTGTGTTGCTGCTGCACATTCGCCATATCAACTTGTGTTTACAGCCTGTTGTGTTGCCTCCGAGTGGCCAAAAAGAGCCAATTAATCCAGGTTTAAAACAGTCATGTGGCAGTCATCTTAATGGTTGTTAACAGAATGCAGAGAAAGTAGATGATCATCTGCATCACAATCGTCCGAGAATCATCGGCTCTCCAGCTCAGTCTACCAGCTACTAAACAACTGTCCCACCAAAACTGCTGTGCATAAGCAATGAACACACCTGTTCTCTGAGTTAACGGATAGGTCCTAACTACCAGCCACACGAAGAAAGACAGAAAGAAATCAGCAGTGAGAGACATTTTGACTTGTCATAAGAGGAAAAGCCCAGTGAGCTGTGCCAGTGAGGAAGCACGCATTTTTTACTGTTATCAATTACACCTGTACTTTCCTGCCACAAGTGTCTGCTATGACAACTTTAAAAAGCAAGATGTCCCACCCTAAGAGGTGCAACAAAGTTGTTCAAAAGATAGATAGATAGATAGATAGATAGATAAATAGATAGATAGATAGATAGATAGATAGATAGATAGATAGATAGATAGATAGATAGATAGATAGATAGATAGATGTACTATGTGTTCCCAAACTGGGAAATTCTTTTGTTGTAGCAGCTACAGTTGAAACAACACAACAACACAGCACAACACATAACACATTAAACAACAAGGTTACATGACATAAACCAACATAGAGTGCAAAAAACAACATACAGTGCAACAAACAAGTACCCAAAAGCCACTGATCCTATGAATAATAATGTAGAGGTAGATGTGATGTGCAAGATAAAGCAAAATGTTGTGCAAAGAACACTGAGTGACCAGATTTAGTGCAAAGAGATCAGAAACTATCAATTAACTACAGCATTGTGAGTCCAGTGTTTCCTCTGCCAGACTGAGCTGCAGAGTTAAACAGTCTTGTGGCTTGCTGAATCAGTCTGTTGGAGAACGAGCTCCACTGTCTGTCCAGCAGCTGGTGGAGAGGGTGGTCAGGGTTATCCAGTATGGATTTGTCCAGTGTCCTCCTCTCCAACACAGCCTCGAAAGTGTCTGGTTTGCAGCCAATAACTGAACCAGCCTTTTTAATCAGTTATCAGCTGCAAACCAGACAGACTTCAAAAATATATCAGTTAAAAAGTCAAAGACAGCTATAATCAGCCAAAATAATTGAAAGCATGTGAGGATGTGTGTGGGGATCTTAAATAAACTGAGGGAATGTTTTTTAATACCTTTGATGCCTGCAAAGTTGCATAATCTTCATTAAATGGGCTAATACTGAACCACCAGTCATTTCGTTTCGCACCAGGTAAGCATGTCCTGTACTGTTTGCTCGTGTTTCAAGTGTTGTCTTACCTGTATCCAGAACACCCATAGACATCCCAATGCTGGACATGAACCCAGTGAGGAGCAGAGCCTGCTTACAGAAAGGAATAGCACACATTCCAAAGGCTGTGATCAGCATAGAAAACCCTGGAAGACAAGATAATTAGAGAGACAATGATTTTTTTTTTTTAATGGAATAGGTGTTAAAAATCAGAAAGTGATTTGTAATGTGAATGTAAAGTTGGTCTAGTTAGTCCCTTCATATTACACCACTTGGGCTTCCAAACGCAGCCTGGAACTCATCAATCACCAACATCTTTGTCATAAAACAGAGCTGGTAAAGTAAACTAAGACACCTCTAAACCTGCACAATTTGCACCTACAGAACAACTTCTCCGACAGCTACTCGCAGTTAGGCGTTACCTAACAGGAGATGGGGGTTCATGCAGTCGACGAGAATGCCTCCTACGAGGGATCCGCCGATGTAGCCCGCAGAGCGTCCGATGAAGATGTAAGATATGTTGCTGATGTTCTTCTTCACATTCACAGCGAGATCCTCGAACGTTGGGCCAAGAACAGAGATACTCATCCCCTACAAAAATAAAAAGAGAGTAAAGTTACTGTGTGTGACTGCTGTTCTGCATGTAATAACGTAATTGTTATGTATCTTAGATGTGTGGTATTTGGTGTATTGTGTGAGTTAAATGTTGTTGCTTTCACTCACACTCAACCCTTTTCAAAAAGCAACTACTTAAATTAACCCTTCCTGAATTTGCAAGGTGACTGTGCTAAATGCAACTCGCCCTCTGGGTGCAATGCATTCTGGTTAAATATACTGTTATATATACTGGTTAAATACTGTTGAGAGACAAATTAACATCTCAGCTTCTTCTCTAATGGATGCCTTCTTGTATAATACTTGAATACACACAAAAAAAAGCTCTAAAGCACTGAAAAACAAACCTGACTTTTACTGTTAATGTTTTCTACTGCTGCATTTGCTCACACACTCACACTTCTTTTGTAACCATCTTTGACTTCTCATGCCAAAAGAAAAGTACAATGGCAGTTTTCTCTATCAATGATAATGTTTTGTTTTAGGGCTTCTTTAACAACCACCCCACTGTTTCTCAAAAGACCGCACTTCTTGATTTCATTGTTTTGTAACTGAATGAAACCAGGGTGTCACCGAAATAACAAAGCCTGTGTGTGTGTGTTTGAGTTCAGCCAGTGTCAAAGTTGGAAGAATGTTCCAGACATAAGCAGATATTCAGGTGTATGCTGATGGATTCCAGTAATCTGAAGCCGATAGCATGGTTGAAGAGCAAGTTTTGCAACTATGTAAATCCTGTCTATGCAGGATACTGCAGCAGGCACTCTACAGGATATGTGACCGCCTGCCACTACACCTGGCCTATTGTAGACTGGTAGCTTGACTCTTTGGGAGCAGCTCATTTATAAAGGCCAACCAGCTCTCCATGTGTTTTCATTGTACGTGTTCAAAATTTTCCTACGGCAATAGTACCTTGAAGGCATCAGATCTCGCGATACGATCAGGCATGAGATGACAGTGAAAAAAAAACAGGAAACGCTGGTATGTTGTGGCAGGGCAGGTCAATTCAGGCCATGTGTGTTCACAACCTTGTTCTTCATGTTATTAGATGTCAAGCAAACATGACAGTACCTTTGAAACAACCAATGAAATGACTTGAAAGTTGTGATCTATAAAGAAAGAGTGCAAATCGACTGGAAGTGTAAAATACAGGAAACGTGACCTAAAAACCATACGAAGGACTGCAGACATTAAAATTCATTTTCATTAAAGAGTCGTTTTCTTGCTTTCTTCATCCACCCATATTATAAACTAAAATTCTTCCAGTGTGAACAGGTGTTTGTTATGCTGAGACCATTATATCACATTAACATTAGCTACCTACATAGCCTGGCTAGCTAGCTTATCTGGCTCTCATATGAATCAAATTTCAATAAACGAAGTGAAGGCCTGAAAAATGCTCATTGAACATTGTCTTCCATACAGCCACCCAGCTCCTAGCTAGCCGTGTCAGAGTGAGTGCTAACCGTACCAGGCCCAGGAAGGATGCACACAGCGCCAGGGTGACCATCCAGCGGCCGCACGCTCCCTGCCCGCTCCGCTCCCCGCCGACCACCTCCACCCGCTCGTCGCCCCCCGCCTTGGTGGTTCTCTTGACCGCCTTCAGCGCGCTCTTCAGCCCCCTGCCGGCCTCCTTTCTCTTGTCGAACAGGGTGTCTTCCTCCTGGTCGTCGTTGTCGTCGTCGTCCTCCATGCTGGCGAAGCGGACGTGCTTCTTCTTCACGGCGCTGTCTCGTGCGGCGGACGAAGACATACCTGTGACCGGATCACAGCTGCTGGAGGAGCTGGTGGTGATGATGGTGGTGATGATGATGAGCTGTCAGGGAGCCGTTAATGGGCCAGTAACAGCGCGCGACAGCTGACAGCGGTGTGATTGGCTTAATACGGTTTAGCGCTTCCTGTTGGTCGGTTTGTCGAGTTGAGATGGTTCAGATGAAGTCGGTCATGTTGGAAACAGCTGGCTGTTTCAGAGGATGACAGACAGACGCTGCAGCTGCTGCTCAGCGCCTCCATATGACAACAGCAACGTATGGCTGCTGCTGGATGCTTGCAAATATCGTCTATTAACACGAGGCTCACTCCGTGTATAAAAATGACCCATCTTCCGACATGGGAGATATTCCGTTCAACTCGAACCATATTCATTTTCATATATTTAATTTTATTCATGAACCAGTGGTGCATGATTATTTAATTGTCGTCCATTAATTGTTTAATTACTGTACAATTTCTTTCTTGTACTGTATTTTGTTTCTATCCCGAAACTACAATGTTGACAGCTTTTGTTGTCAGTTAGTCGGCTGACATGTTTTTTTATTTCTTCACAGCTCATCGTAGTTTTTAACACGAGTTCCAGCCCTGATCCTGAAATAAAACTCTAACCTTGCTTTGTAGTTTTATTGGTCTATATCACTAATTTCAGGCTGGGGGTAATTTGGACTAAATCTAATGAACTTGCCACAGTTTTAACAGAACAATATCTGCGACAGGAGGCCACATGTCTTCCCATTAACGTCACTGGTGATAATCCACATTGATCGTCAATTCAGGTGACCCTTGATCTTCTTAGTATCAGGAATTTAGAGCCGAGTAAGACCTCTTCGCTTTTTCCCTCTCCGATTAAACTGACGCGTTAAAAATTGTCCGGGGCTACGGGTAGTAGCCACCAGGTTAGCATTGAGAGGAAATGGCGGCCTCTGGTGTTAGGAGAGCAATATAGCGCAAAAGCTTTGTAATCGTATCCTGAGGTCAGGGATGTTGGACTAAAGGTTAAAATGAGAGTTATTTCATAATGACTACAAATATTCTTACTGACTCTGTCTTTCCTTTAAATTCATGTTTGGCGTTGCGGAGGAATTTGAAATTATTGCATAATAATTCACCAGAATGCAGGAAAGTAAGTGTCTGACACTGAAAATCCATCGTACAGGACCCTAAGACCCTCGCTTGATTTCTGTCCCCTGGCACAGGGCCGCTGGCAAGCTGTCTCTTATTTTCGTGTCAGTGCTACGTTATGGGGTTTATTCTTAATATATTATTGTGTCTATCATGTATGTCTAAATATAGGAAATAAGCATTAATCTGTTAATGTGTTTAATCTTTTGGTGTGAGGACTTGACACAGAGGAGGAGGGGCCTTAAAAAACAGCCTTCAACGCAGTGTTTTTGTAAGCTGGTTGGTCAAAGATGATTTTGTAATAAAATTAAATAATAAAATTTATAATTTTTAGGGAAGTGTTTGATGCTGCACTGAGGTGTATATCACTCTGAAAGGGCTGACTGACTGATGACTGAAACGCAGCGTTATGTTTCCCTGCAGCCGTACACCTGATCGCTTGCCAAAGGATCAGCAGCAGTTTGGCTCCTGGACTGAGCTGTGCATAGCAAAAGATGCACCGATGGTGGTGTGGAGGCAGGAGGGTGGAGCTAACAAGAGAAAACACAAAGTTGTCATAATACACTGTCAAGACTTTGAAACAAAACATCTTCAAAAGTATTACAATAATACACTATAATCAAATACACTGGTGCAGGGAAGAAAACCATTTTCTGTCCAGCACCATTTCACACAGAGACGCACTGTTGTGGAAGTAGTAGGAAGCAAACTTACATGAGTTATAGTCTCCAGCAATTTCACTCGTCCTGGTGGGTGGGATGGAAATGTGGGGTATCTGCTGATCAGTGTATCAGTATGTGTTACATCTGGAATACATATTTTATGATGCATTTCTGCTATAGTAAATGTTAGCAGCTGTGTACAGTGCTGTGTACAGCTGCTGAAGCAGATGTGCATTTATCAACCCTGACCCACACTCACCCTGATAATACCCTCGAAAGTTAAGATTACCAACAAATTTCAGCCTACTTCCTAAATAAAGTCTAACAGCATGTCATGTAACCACACAATTAGGTTTTTCCTTTACATGGAGTCCAAGTCCAACAACAACGTGGTTACCCAAACACACAACATGATGCTCAGTATATTTTTGTCTCACCTGCCATTTTTAAGACCTGTTGGAGGAACCTAAACAGAAAACATGATTGTGACAACTGACATGTTTTCACCATACCAGAACAGGTCAGTTTCTTTTTGGCACATTACAGCCATCATATCAAGCCTCAGAGAGACTGATTCCGCTTGGCAAAGTGCTGAATGAGGTCGAGCTGTATGTTCTCTGTGGTTGCAGCAGTGAGAAGTTGTGTATATCCCCTGGACTTAAACAGCTTCAGTATAGATTTACTTGTGTTGGATAAGAGATTCTGACCACAGACAATGATGGGGTGACAATTCATGAGTCCGAAAGGCTTCCCAGATGTGACAGGAAGAAGAAGAGTCATTATGAGCTGACTTGTCTCTAGATGATGTGTGAGATAATCTGTGGTTGGGTTGGAAGTGAGACAGTAACATTTGATGAAAAAAGTAATGCAGCAGGAAAGAAAGCATGTGTGTCCCCATTCAGTAGAGCCTGGTACAATTTGCTGTGGGGTTCAAGAATGAGAAAAGATAGTAAAGCCAATTCCAGTACGGATTTTTCACAATAAAGCCAAATATAGAAAGTGAAGACCCGCCTTGCTCAGCTGTGTATTGCTTCAAACCACACTCTACTCAGAGCAGGTCCAAAGTCTGGGAGACTTTATCACCTTTCTGTATTAATCTGGAACAACAAAGAACAATGCATCAGGAGCTCAGGGAGCAGGATGGGACAAAGGGCAATAAGAGGTCTGATAAATAACTTGAGGTGAGGCGTCACAGGACTTTGTAAGCATGTCTTGTCTGCTCTTGTGATAAGTCCAACCACAGTTGTGTCATCTGACACAACCACAGTTGTGTCATCTGTGTTGGTGGAATGGACTATTTGTCACCAACAAATAATGGCTGGCCATGACAATTGACCAACAATAAATCTATCTACCACTATTTTGATGTCAAAATGCCTGAACATTTGCTTAAGAAAGGATGAATAACTTGAAAGTAATATTGTCAAAATCTAATAAACATTTCTATAGTTTATACAAACTGTGTGCGTTTGTGTTTGTATTAACCATAAGCTGTTTTTGGGCAATTTTCTTCTAGTCAAACATATTATTTTGGTGGCAACCCCCCCGGACCCTTGGATATCCACATATAGGGCAATCATTACCTCCTGGGTCGCCACATACATTGAGAATATTTGTTCCCTGAGTGAAGCCCCCCCAGGCAGCACTTTCAGACTGCTCACAAATCCTGCTTCCATTAGAACTATGGGCAACCATGACTCTAGTACAACCTGATAAAGCGTGTAAATGGTAGAGAATTGGGTACATAGCATGGGAAGGATTCCTAGGAGAGCCTCAACTCATGGAAACAAAAGTCTCTTAATCACCCAAATATAGGTCAAGAGATGGTAAAGAAGCAGTTTGTTCACAGTTCATTCATTGTTGAGGCTGTGAGGAAGTGGCAGGCACGTAAAATACGGTATCTGGTTATGTCCATCATATTCAGCTTTACACCACCTGCCCTTAGCTTTTTATGTGAAGCACTCGGTGCATGTAACATCTTTGTTGTAAAGCACTTTGAGCTGCATTTCTTGTATGAACGGTGCTACACAAGTTAAGGTTATTATCATAATAAGTATTATTAAATAGAAGGCCAGAAGTCAGTGATGACAGACTGCACCCGCCACAGACATAGAAAGATAAATTAGGAGATAGTCACAGAAAATTTAAACATCTTTACTGTCTTGAAAATGTTGAAATCTGATTGTGTTTACATAATATTACATTGCATATACTGTAGTTCACCACACATCCTGTAGCAGATAGGAAAGTATGACAAGTAATATTTTAGGAGAAAACATTTGTGGTAACTCATGAGATATGAATAAAACAAACGTAAGCAATAACTGAACAGAAATTAAGACAAATTATGGAGAAATAGGATCAAAGTAGCAAAGATGCATTTCTTGCAATAAAGTAAATCTTTGTCTGTACTTGAAGCAAAAAAAAATGCATGCAGTGATATTCTGACTAAAGCCAGTGGTTGGATTAGATGTGAGAGAGTCAAAATGCAATATAGCAGATAAGCTCAATTAAAACTCCTAATGCCAAACTAAGCCTCTGCGGACACATAGGCAACAGGCAAATTGTCTCAAGCAAAAAACTTTTTTCAAAATGTCTCTTTGGATTTCACAGATCATTTCAAGAAGCATGTATGAGGCAATAACTAAAAGAGTAAGTAAAATAGTGATTAAGCATAATGAAACATACACGCGTGTATGGCAAAGAGGTTTACAATCAAAATTCAGAGGTACAAATTAAGTAATTTCTTTCACAAGAAATTAGCCTTTCATTAGTTACTAGCACTATAATGGAAAAGAAAAACAGTGTCAAAATAAGCTAAACTGTGCTATAAACAGTCATGAATGTCATTCAAAAAGATAAGCTTGAACTGAAAGGCAACGGATGCGATTTAATCATAAAAAAATATATATGAGAGGAAAAAAGATGTAAACGCTGTTGAAGTTTCTTACACTTGTTTTGTAAAAAAAAAAAAGGCATTTCTGGTTCTGAGCAGCAAAAGCACTTCATTAAAGAGCAAAGCTCGGACAAATCATTTTCTAAGGCTTTTCAGTTTATTTGTGTTTCTTGAGTCACACTGCTCAAACATGAACACTACTCAGTAGGACTGCCTCTGACGGAGGAACAGGGACGGTGGGATAGTCCAGACGGGGGCAGAGCTCTACACTTTTACAACATCTGAGGTAGACGGTGTCATAGGTCTGTAGAGGAAACACCACTGACCCACAGAAATGCTGGTGCACTGTTTTCCAAAAGGTTTCTGAGTTTCCCAAAAGCCATCTATCACTGTCAACAGTGACAGAGTGATGAGTCAGTTCCTAACATGTTCACTGACACTGCCTGTAGGCTTTAGGGAGATGTATGACAGCAAGAGAACAGGACGATTAATACACTTCCAGCTATATTCATTTCAGTACATTTTGGTCTTCAGTAAATGAAATCAAGGCTTTAGGCAAATGCGCATCAATTACAGCATTACATTCTCCACAAAAACTAAAAAATAAATAAAATATGAAAACATAAAACAAACCTTTCCACTGAAGGTTAAAGAACTGAGTACAGAGTTAATGATTAACTTGACTTGACTTATGGTCACACAGTCAGTGATTAGTCAAACTCATGCCATTAGTTCCATTTCAAACAGTGGAGACTTAGTCTCTAAAATGATACTGTCAGTAAATGTGTAAATGTGTGATGCTTTTTTATCAAGTGGTGAGGAACTACACACACTATACACTAGTAATTTGTGTTGTTTTGGGTCCGTTTAAGAGGTCATCCATTCAAGCAGGGGAGCAGTTGTTGTGACGGTGACAGCTGTTTTACGATCTGGAGTCAGCGACGAGACAAAGTTCATTTTCTTATATGAACTTTTTCCACTTAATCAGAAGCATGACATTGTAAGTTTATGTCAGACAATGAAAGTATATGTAAAACATTGGACCAAAGTACAGAGAAAAAAGAACAACTTTAGAAACAAGTCTCACCACTGGTTATATACGTAAAAAAGAAATACTACTTAATGTAAATACTACTGTCAATTAATTGACATGCACACAAACACAATGTTAAGATGATCCTTATGAATTAATGGCTAAGGTCATGACTGAAAGTAGGTGTACATGTGCTGGCTAAGAGTTTTTGTTGTTAAAAGAATGATTTGACATTTTAGGAAATATGCTTACAAGAATCCAGGAAGTCACACAACCCCACATTAAAACACAACTTGTTTTGTTTTTTACATTAGTTGTTTTGTATGAATTATACAAATAAGATAACACATTTTAAGTAGTAAGCTTTACAGATGCTGCCCAACAGTTTCACCTGTTTTCAGTCTGGGTGCTAAGCTAAGCTAACGGCTGCTGGCAGTAGCTATATATTTAACGGACAGATAGTGGGATCGATTTTCTCACCTAGCCTTTGGCAACAAAGTAAATAAGCATATTTCTTAAGATGTCAAACTATTCCCTTAAAGATATTGCTGTAAAACCTGCACACAACCCTGTCAAGGTTACTCAGGGACATGGTTTGATTTCTCTTTGCATGAATGTTTTGTTAGTTAACAATAATTAGTTTGTGGTAATTTGATTAACCACAATTGTATTTAGGAATATACACCTTGTAAGCAGTGGCGTGGCGTGCGGTCAGATCAGCTAGTAGCAGCAATGATGACAAACAATTTACTGAAAAGTAATATGAGGCGATTAAAAGTCTGCCAAACAAGCTATCAGCAGTTCCTGCATGGATATACAGGCAACTGTTGCCGATGATTCTCAGGCATGTTGTGAAGTGTTTTCTTTGATTTCTAAGCTGATTTGAATGTAAATTTGCAATTTATATCGGAGATGCCATTCTCAGGAAGTTTAATCACACTGAAAAATACACTGTGTTTCATGTTTGTGTATTAAGATTTGACAGAGTTCTGACGTTCTACTGAATGATGTATTGTTGCACAAGCTCCAGACAGCTACGCTGTACGGTGCATGGTTACAGCCAAAATACAGGGACCTACATATAGGACCATAGCCCCACCTAGCAGAAACGTCACGCCAAGCCACTGCATAGAAGCATAATGTAAACTTAAATAAAGGCCTTAAATGTGGATTTCACCTCGGGACACACCATGCGACCTCCAGATCATGGAATAATACAGGTGTATCCTTAAGATCATTTCAGTTTATATATATAATCAGCAATCAGTTACCACAAGCTAATTGCAACACGGTGAACCTTGACCCTTTGGGCCCCCGAAGGTCTAACCCAACCTTGGGTACAGTCCATTGTCTAAAAAATCAGATTTCATGGATCCAGCCTGGGGGACAGAGCTGCCTGTCTTAAGATGTAAAATAATTGTGCTTAAAGCTGCTTCCCTTGAAGTGACTGAGCACCTTCACAGCTCAGATGATCCCAGAGCTTTGTAATTAAGACTAAATATGACCTCCTGAGCCCCAAATCTCTCACAGCACTTCTCTGAGGAGAGATAATTAAAATCTCTTTAAAATACTCTGAACAGATTACCCCCAATATTTACAATTTTGGCATGCTTTAAGATGGCATTAACAGGGGAATCCTGTCTGAGGGGACGCTGGAGACAATAAAGATGGCAGCTTCAATGAGAAATCTTTAGCAGACAAGTTTGCTTTGCACTGACGTAAAACAAAGATATTGATTGGGGCTAAATCAAGTTAAGTTTCCATACATGACTGGTTTCCTTTTTATGCCATATTATTTCTACATCTAAAAACATATGGTAGTGTTGAAAACTGATTGTAAAGAATGATGCAAGTCCACCTTACCCTTAAGAATGCCATCTGAAAGTGTTGGTTTCGGCAGAGACACTGGCTAAAGAATGAACCAGCAGCTATGACGCTGCATTTATAGTTAGAACAGCATGCCTTCATTCCCTTGTGACAAATACGAAATGTGCAGTTTTCTCCATTTTCATTTAAAAATTCAAGTTGCCTGTTGTAAGATTAGTTCGGTCTAATTGAAACAATCTAATGCATAGTTCTTCAGGATCACATTCATGTTAAAGTGTACTTCAGCCTATGACTCTCTATTCGATATGTTTCCTCGCTTTGGCATTTTCTGACATTCTCCCACAGAAGGCAGTCATTACAATCTTGGCTAAAAATCACATATACTGTATCTCAGTACTCAGCAGTCTCAGTCTGACCCCGTGTGTCGCTCTTTCAGTCTGTTCAGCGAGGCTCTTAGAGGACAGACTCTCCAGTTTTGCTGCGTGCTTCTCCTTGAGCCTTCTCGTGCTCTATCATCTTCTGGCTGACCTCCTGGTCCCTACTCAGGGCCTCCTCCTTCTCCCTTCTCTTGCGCCTGGCCTCCACCCAGGGTATCAGACACAGCACGGCTCCTCCGATGATCGGGGGTATGCCTGCCAGGTAGAATGCCACGTCGTAGCTACCCAGTCTGTCCCTCAGGAAACCTGTAACCAGAGACAGGGAGAGAAAGAAATAGGGACGTCATTATGACTCCAACTGGACTGCTGTATGGCACATTGAGGTCACAGGTCATCAGTAGTGGTTCGGCCTAAGGCTTTGACCCACAATCACAGCACTGACCTTATTGGAGCCTGGAAGGTCAACAATAAACAGGATTATCTAGCCACTAGTAGCTGTGGCTATTTTGAGAAACCTGATTTCCCCAACTAGATTTGTCCTGAAGAAAGATGGAACCGGATTTCTAATTGCTTTTTAACATGTGCACATGTGCATGACAAAGACTTTAGACAGTCAAAGTGACAGCAGGATGAAGGGGAAGACCAGTAGCCATGTCTTCAAAATCATAAATTCAAAGTCAGACAAAAACTGAACCTGACACTCTTGTAGGCTATATAAGTCTAAATAATGCAGTTTCCACAGTGACCCACCGCACAGTTGATTTTAGAGTTTTACAGCAACCAGGTTAGTGCATGTAAACACGTCAGCAATATCCTGCCTAGCTCTGTTTCTCCTCATAATATGGTTTCTCTTCTGTGTGTGAACATTTCTGAAGTGAGTCACTCGTTCAGTTCAGGGGAAGTTCAAGTCCTGTGTCTGCAATCACTCACATGATAATGTTTCCTTGAGCAACACTGGTCTCTTTGGAGGGGGAAAGTTTAATAGTCATACATACTGCATCTCTAGCTAAGGAAAATGACTTCCTTGTCTTGTCAGACGGTTCAAGCACTTTGCACGTGACGCTCATATGAGCCAATGTACGTTACAATGCAGCTTTTATTTGCATTTCAGAGTTGAAGAGGTCGTGTAATTGCCATGAAATGGACACAATACAGTGTGTGCTTCTTATCTGCACCCTACAAAGTGCCAAAATAAACACTAGATGGTGCCAAAAGCCTTCATTAAGAAATGACTTTTCTTCTTTATCTTAGAAGGGAGCTTCACTAAAATGCTGCAGGAATTCTTTTTGAGTCCATCCGTTCACAGAATCGGAGGGCAGAGGCCAAAGTTACACGTTCCATTTTAAAGTCGCATCTTCAGATGTCAGATCTTTAAAATATCTATTGCTGCAGCGACAACAGATATTTGGCCTTACAATAAATTATTAAAGAGATTCACAATAAATATGGAAAAAGACAGATACATGATGTATTCATTATTCACAGTCATTTTCTGGCAGTGCTTTTCAATGACTGTCTCTTCTTTCTGCTGTTCTGAATTATAAAAAAAAATACAGAATGAAGATAAAGTATCTACTGATCCCAGCAGGGAAAGCTTTTTTTCTCTGATTTGCCTTCACAGAGAGGTCAGAGGTCAGGGTCTGCTACAGAGCACCACCTCTGGAGCTAGTGTCAACACCTTAAACCACCATGCTTTACTCACATTCTGACATGGACAATATTCAGTGATCAATGACCATATATCATATAAGTATATAAGTGGCTGAGTGAGAGCATTAATACAGTATTATGACTACTCTTGTATTACCTGCAATGGGGGGTCCCACAGTCATGGGCACGGACATCAGACCCAGCAGGAAGCCGATGGCCTGGGACACGTCTTTGGCCCCAACCAGCTCAAAGGCGATAGGGGCCATGATGCAGATGAAGCAGCCATCAAACAGCCCCATCAGCAGGCACACGGCGATCAGTCCACCGAAGATGTTGCACAGAGGGATCATCATGGACATGAGGCCGATGATGAAGAAGGACGTCACCTAAAAGGACAAGAGAGAGTGTTCACATGAAAACTGTCCTTCAAACTTGTACTTGTTTATTTAATGGCTTAATAATCTTCATTTTGTCATTTTCAGGGTACAGTTTCCATCCAAGTCCATCTTAGTTTAGGTGTCATTAAAAAGCTTTAGTATCACATGTCCATCACATGAGCATCTAACAGCTGTTTCAGATAGTTTTCAGTGGTGAGAGTAAGTCCCACCTGACATCACATTCAGTCATCTCTTTTGGCAGTCAAATATATTAAATGTGGTTTTAAATGTATTGTTAATAGTTTTTTTTATTATTAAGGGAAGAAAAAGGGTCTTTTGGGAAAATGCTCCTGGTCACCTCAGCCGACTTGAGGCAGTGTCCCTGTCCTTTTTCTCAAAGAACAGAGGACAAGTGATTTACAGAGCAGATATGTATGATGTAGCTTCCAGCTGGATTTTGACATTTTTATCAGCATAAATATTTGCTTACAAGCAGCTTTGTTATAAAAACGCTGTACCAAGTATGGCTCAAGTCCCAAAGTACAGAGAAGGTCCTAAAACTTTGAGGCCAGGCACTCACCTGCAGGTAGACTTTGTTGACTCCATTGACATAGTCTGCCACCCTGCCAAAGATGAGACGGCCCACGCAGGAAGTGATGCCGATACACATGAGCAGAACTTCTTTATTGGCGTCTGCTCCAAAACGCTCCTCCACGTGTTTCATCTGTGGACACATAAAGGAAACAGATGAACGCAGCTGTCTTATGGCTGTAATCCAGTGTAACACCCAGGATAAACGAAGAGGAAGAGGAGACGATGGGGAAACAGCAAATAGAAGCTCTATTTATCCAAGATGACAGAAGAGAGCTGAAAACAAATTATGTATACACGACATCACAACAACACAATGCATTTGCATGAACCACTCATCACACACACAGATACATTAAGAAGGTTCATAGTATAGTCAAGCTGTGGCACTTTGAACTTTGAATATCTAGTTCAAGGATAGTGGCGGCAGCATGGCCATACAGTATGCCTAGATAATCCAGTGTAGGCAGTACAGTGGATTGCATAATGCTTTTTCTGTTTTGAAGGACGAAACAAGCTCTGTTCCTGGTGTTCAATATGAATTTTCTAAGCTGTGATCCACTATCTAACCAAATTCCTACGAATCTATCATGTTGTACTGTACTGATTATATTTCCACTAAGAGCATAAATCAGAGTAGCAACATCAAAGTTCTGTGTTTTTGCGAAATGTTTTAAGTTAGTAAAACACGGCTAGAGGTCACTAAAAGTATCCTGGAGAAGGTTTGAGTTAGAGCCAATGGCATACAACATGGTATTCAGCATAAAAAAAGGACATGCTCAATTATAAGTAGGGCTTCAACTTTCATTTTCATTATCAATTAATCTGCCCATCACAATTTCCCAAGCCCAAAGTGACATCTTCAAATTCTTCTTCTTTTGTCCAACAATCTAAAATCAGTCTAAAACCTTCATTTACTATCATAAATGACAAAGAAAAGCAGTAAATCCTTACATTTAGGAAGCTTGAAGCACAAATGTTTGACATTTTTGCTGGAAAAATGACTGAATTAACTAATAGTTGTATAATTAATTGAAGAAAATAGTTTTACAATTTTATTTTGATCGACTAATCAATTAATTGTTGCAGCTCTAGGTGTAAGGTAAATAATTCTTTATGTATTGAGTAAATAGCAGAGGGCCTTGTGGACACCTTCATCAGTTATCTGGGCACCATCTGCAACAACAGTATAAACCTTTTGATTCTAGGATTTAAAACAGACAAAAAAGTTTAGATATAGACAAATATTTTATTGTTAAGTCTATTTAAATAAATGAAAAGAAAAAGTTTACATATTTTTCTCATGCTGAGGATGTGACACTTCACTACATGCAAGATTCTGAGGCCAACTTAGCGATTAGGGTTATGAAATTCCCAGTTTTCTAAACCGATTGGAGTCCTGCTGGCTATTTCTACCTCCAGGCACGCCTGCAGCAGACCTGCTCAAAGGGTCTGTCTGTCGGTCTGCTGCCTCTACCCCTGCCCCCTGCAGCTCACACATCCATCTGCAAAGACCTCTGGATGACTTCTCGTCTTTGTCGCTACGCCACAACAACATGCTCTGTTCAGGAGTGTCCTGTTCTGAGGGGATTCCCGCAACCAGGAAGCAGTGCTGCAGGCGTAACAACTGGAGGCTCTGTGTGTGTGGATGCATGGCACATGTATCAGCAGAGTAACTGATGATACACACACCCTATAGAGGCTGACCCCCAGAGAGGTGATTTTACATTTAGACATGGCAGATGTGACTGGCATTCTCCTAGCTGGAGCTCTGTTTGAAAGGTTCACATGTTACGTTTACTACTTCCTCTTAGCTTATCACCATCATCAGGCAGAAAGCAGTGAGTAGCTGATAAAAATGGAAATGGGCTGTTGTGTTACTGGCACCCTTTTTAGCAACTTAAAGAACTCAAAGATATGACTCACTGTTCTTCATACCAACTCTCAGCCTTGCTTCGGTTTATCTTTATGTACTCTTTTGAGAAGGAGATGGATGGTTTTTCATTTGTAGGAATCCACTGTGGTGCAATGTGTTGATGATATAACTGCATCAGTCGACCACAGTACACCGTGATCAGGTCGAGTGGATCATGTAGCCAGGAAGCAAGATAACACAACAGTCTCGGAAAAACACACACAGATACAAGCAAAAACACACATACCTAATTCCCCTTGATAAGATTCGTCTGGTCAGCTAGATCTATCAGACAGGCAGTCCTGTCTGCTGCGATGTCACACTGTTAGATTACTGAACAGACATGAGGAGGAAATCTATAATCCCTCTGTCATAGTGACCATGTGGGCAAACGCAACTGGATGTTTCAGGCAGACACAAGAAGACGTTCCCTATTGAACTCTCTGACTCATTCACACGCTGCATCAATAATGTCTGTTATGTATTCGAGGCTTCCTGCGAGGTGGCAGGATGGTGCTGTGTCGCGTGTTTGCTCATTACAAATAAAAAGCAGGAGAAACAGAGTGTAACTTTGCTCCTCCTCTCTGTCTTTAAACAGATTAAACTGTCTTAATTCTTGTTTTTTTTACCTTAATTTTATTACGTACATTTGTGCTATCAGTTATTTTTCCCTGTATAGCTTTATATTATTTTTATTATATTGATATTCCATTACTTCCATTCCATTAATTCTGTATGTAGCTTTATTTTTTTTTCTTTTATGTTGATTGACAGTGGTCAGAATTATTGTAATCCCATTTCAATGCTGTTGTACATCTACAATTGTGCATGTGACAAATAAATCTCTTGAATGTTGGTCCTCAGTGGTGTCTGGCTTCAGTCCTGTTTCAGCCTGTATCATGCTGGTGTCATGGAGCTTTGGCAGTTTAACATTAAATGATCGATCTTTGCTAACAATCAGTCTCCCTTCAGTCTCTCCAAGTCTATGGAACACAAGCTCACTTTCATGTCGGGCTGAACAATTAATCGAAATCACAATATGGCAATATCCAAATTGCAGGAGCGGCAAATTTTTGATAAAGGTAAAATGGGTCATAACGAATCTTAAGGGAACATGTTTGTTTGCTACACACCTGTGCAAAAATCACATCATCATCATTTTTGTATTTTTTCAGTGAAATGCAAAAATCACCATACCTACTGAAATCGTGGCTCATATTACATGGCAACATGTGTCAAAATAATCCCTTTTATTTATTTATTTATTTTTTGGCAAATTGTTCAGCCCTACTTTCATGTGATGCATTCAGAGCCTGGATGTACCTCAGGCCACCTGCAGAACACCTTGTTCCACCTTGTGGGACGGAACATCATGACCTTGTAAAATAAATATATACACTCACACAAGAAAAAACATGAATTCAATGCAGGCCGTTCCACTTCTAACTATATTTTAGCACTATCTCTTTTGCTTGGATCTTACCTGTGCACGTCTGCCACACTCAATCACATTTCCCATAATGCATTTGACGTACAGAACATTTTGCGTCCAGCATCACTGACTAAATTTATGTTTAGATGGAGTGACGAGGAGCAACAGCAATGCCATAGTAAGAGTGAAAAAACTATTACTCAAACAGCAGCATGTCATATGGCTGCAATGCATCATGGTCTATCGAGGCTGCAAAATGACAGTTCCAGGAGGAAGAGGAAGAATTATGATAGATGCTTCATTTGGTTGGCTGTCAGGGATGGACACTATAAAACTTGGTGTTGATATACTAGCTAGCTGAAACCAATCCATTGATTAAATGGTGATAATTTATATTTTTGTAATTGTTATTGTCAACATATCCCATGAAATGACCAAAACCAACAGTCATTAATTTTATTGCTAATACTTGTGTTATTATGGCAGTAAAATTGTGTGTGGTGAAAGAAATCTGTGGTTGTTAACATGCTCCAGTCAGTTAAACAGGAAAAAGAAAAAGTAAATTACAAAATGGCACATCACTAATACACTTTTCCCTTTCAGAGCCCCACTGTGTGCCAGCCCACATTCTCCCTGCTCTCTCTTCTTGGCTGTTTAATGGTCATTAAACATCCAGCCCTGCTCCGGCCCACACACTGCAGCCCTGCAGGTGCTCCTCATTAAACACACTGAAACAAGCTCGTTTTTAAAGTAGAGGTGGATTTCCAGAGAAAAGTACCATTCTCTGTGCTGCCAATGGGAATCTGTTATGATTCAGCTGATCAGATCACACTTTAGAGAGGAAATTCAAATTATTTTACCACCCTGCCCTAGGCAATACACTACCACACCTTCTGTCAATCCACTTCTAGAGCAAACACAACCATATGTCTTATCTCAAATAAGCATCGTAAAAGTGTGTGCATATATGTAGGCTGTGTCAAACTACCTACATTGGACTTTACTCTTTTACAGTGTCCAGATATGTGCAGTTTGATTCGGAAAGAGGGAAAAACACACATGGAACTGTGGGAGTGTGGCTCAAAAAGGCTGCACTCAGCATTTTATGCAAAGAAACACTTACCCGTGCACACAAACACACCAGAGACAGAAAGGTGAAAAGCTGAACAATGTGCTCTTTGACCCATGTTTTTCCTTTTTCTTCTTCCCATGCAGTGTCACAAGGCCGGGGCTTGGCCTTAAGTGCAGGGAGGGGGGCTCTGTGTCTAGGGAAGGACGGGTGCTGGGGCTATAAGGCCAGGGGTGGTGCTGAGGCTGCAGCCGGGCCCCTGCAGTGTCCCAGTCTGAGTAGCAGACACAGGAGAAGTGTTGGGAAAACACAGGCTGGGATCCCTGGGACAGGCTGATCTCCAATAACAAAGTCATTGTGTCCAAATAAACAGTCACCTCTTGAATCTGTCCAAGACATCCAGGCTCTGCTCTCCAGCCCTCCCAAGAAGAATTTTCCTCCAAAATCATATTTTCCTATCTTGTGGCCGAAAATAAAAGCAGATTCAGGGAAAGCGACACCTGTTTACAGAACTTCGTCTTGACTGAAATGAGAGCTGTGGACGGAGTCTTCCTGTCATATTTGGTTACATTCATCAGGACCACACAGCTGAAGTATCTCATGTGGACATATGCTGCTGTGACGGGATTGTGAAGCTGTTGTGATGTACAGTTCGTGAAATTGTAGTCTCCATAACAACTGCAGGCTTTAGTCTATAAACAGTAAGACTCTGGAGTATGTCAGCAGATAATTGCTATTAGGTCAACAGCTCCTAAATCAAAACTTTTAACAGATTGGATTGGTTGGTAAGATTTCTTCCTCTACCCCAAAAAATGGAGCTGAATGGAATTTAGTTTGTGGTGCTCGCAGCACTGAAAACTTACATGTCGAAGAAATGAAAAGTTCCAAATCCAAATATTTCCAGAAAGTAAGGGAGGGGGGGAAATGGAGTGTCATGGTCTACGCTCCAGATTTTTTCCCCATTTCCCTCTGTTTCCCCTGTTTTCCCTCTCCTTGTGTTCCTCCTTGTGTGCCTCTCCACTCTGATACTGATCACCTGCCAGCCTCTCATTCATCACTCATATTCAAAAAATCCTGTTCAACCTGCCCTGTCGGAAATGCCCTAAACAGACTAACACCGGTTAAGTTTTAACATTTATAAACTCAATGCTACTTTGTGGATTGTTTGACCATTGATGACAGTTCATTTTATGAGTGATTCCCCACAAAGAAGCACATAAATACTGATTGACTGTTGGTGAATTGCCAAGAAACACAGCAATACGCCAACGTAAGCAGGAAAGATCCAGGTGGCAGTAACGGATTATAAAAAGTAGCAGTAGCTTAACTACCAGGAAAGGGTAGGGTAGAAGACTGGTAGCTGGTCAACATGAATGTAAACATTGTAGATTTCAAAATATTCAAAAAGCTTTGCAATGCTTTATTGGAGGCAAAATGTCTTCAATGTGTTTGTTAGACCTCCAGGATGCACACAATGTATTTTGGTGAGAAAGATAGATGATAGATGATCCTTTTATGTAACTTAATTCATTTGCAAAAAACCTTCAAAGCAAAGGCCAAATGGATTACAGATAATAATACAAATAAAAACAATTTAATTCGACTTTAAGTGAGAAGCTTGTTTCTACAATGTTTTGAGAAGGATAAGGTGAAAGTGCAACACAGAGGTTCATTCATTAACACCAGTTGCACTCATAACAAAGCATAACAATAAAGTTTGAAACAAAATCCATTCCCTGAAGAGAATTCACATAGTGTTCCTGCTTCAAATGAAAAATCACAAAAATAACATCTGTGAGGTTGAAATTAGATGTCAAAGAAGAAGAAACCTACAGTATATTAAAATAAGAACATGCTGTATTGTTCCGTATATTAAAGATGTGAAGTTCTTAAGAGTGCCTCTACCTTTCTTAGACCTTCCCAATGGGCAAAGAAAACCTTGTATACTGTATGTTTCTAAATACTGCAGAACACTTTAAGAGTCACAAACCTCACCGTAACACTCCGTACCATTGCTGAATGCCTGCAAGATTTCAGCTCACGTTACGAGTATGTGTTTTGATATCTGTGTTATTGAAGTTCCCTAGTTGACCTCTCTCACTTATTCCTCCCCGTGCCAACAAATACATCCAAAACATGGGATTTTGATAGTGGATAACCACACCACTGAATTCCTCCGTTGGCATTTACGTGCTGCTATTCGTCATCACACTGACCTTTGTCCTGAGAGTGGGGTGATGATACACAGTAACACAAACAAGGCATAAATATGTGGCATGTGTGAAGGTCAGTGAGATCAAATTTGATTGAGAGAGCAGATGAATGAAGATGTATGTAGAAAACGCAAACTTACCAGGTGAACGTAAGGCACAAAGTAGCCATAAAGGGCTGCAGGGATACCGAAGGCCCAAATCCGATATCCCAAAGACTTCCAGATATTAATGTTGAACATCTGGCTCATGGGTGGGATCCGGCTGCCTGTGCGGGTGTTGGGGGATTTGACGGGCAGCAGGGGCTTGTAGGTGAAGCCGGCCAGCATCAGGATGAACATGAGGGTGCAGAGGACGCGCATGGTGTTCTGGAGGCCCACTTTCTCCAGCAGGCCTGACAGCACAAAAGGCAGAGTGATAGTGAAGATGCTGCTGCCGGCGGTCACAATGCCGTTCACCAGACCCAGGCGCTTCTTGAAGTAGTGGCCCAGGATGACCAGGCTGGGCTGGTAGGCGAACGAGCAGCCGCAGGCAAACACAATGCCGTAGGTGAAGTACATGGGGCCCAGAGACCTGTGAGGAGACAAGACAAGACTTCTGACTCACTGCTGACATGAATGGAGGCACTCAGCAAAGAACTAGCTATCGATTCACTTAGTGCTCCTAACCAAGTTCTCATGGCAGTGGCTGTAAGAAAAGATGTCTCTAAAGGTCACTAGAAAGCCATGTGAGCTGTTTATATATGGCTCATTATACAGTGCTTTTGCTCCAGGGAAGATCCATCAACCAGATAACTCCAATGAGATAAAGCAAGAAATAAAACTGCTGTTCCTTGCTATTTTTCATTATCTGCACATTCAAAGGCTGTAAAAATAATTATCTGGCAGAACAAATAGACTTATGCTGCCTACATATCCTCCAACAGCTCAAGTAAAGCAGTTCAGATAATCTTGTTGGTGAGTGAGTCACCAAGTGTGTCACATTTTGATAAGACGTGTCTAATTATTTTCGATAACAGTGGTCATAATATTTTGTTTAATAAGCTGCTTTCTACAGGTTTTGATGAATGTGCTTACAGCTGGTTCAAATCATATCTTCAAGTCACCAGATTGACAAAGGTGTTCCCCAAGGATCAATCTTAGGGCCCCTCTATACATAATCAACTGAGCACTGCAATTTTCATTTAGATGCTGATAACATCATCTTTTATGCCACAGGCTCTACCTCACACCGTCTCCAGGTTACAGTCTGGTTTTGAAGACCTCCAGATCTCTTATTAATTAAAAGCTTGTTCTAAAAAGACACCGTATATGCATTTCACATGAGCATGGAGCTTTTATGTTGCCACTCTGACTCATGTTCTCTGAACTGCAAAATAAACTGATGTTTGAGAAACTTATTCCTTTAAGAGGTGCTTAGAGTTTCTAAAGTTTTACTTGCTGAAATTTTTAATAATATTTGTGCATGTCTTGATCATGAGATCTGTGTGTGATGACAACCTTGTGTAACTGAATGTTGTTGCGATGTTATGTACAGTATATCTATTTACTTTATTGTTAATGAGATCTTAAACTCAATAAGACTTCCTGAATAAATACAACTTTAAAAATACTCAGATCAGTCCATATGCTGTTTAAGCTCTCTAGAGAAACAGACATATCTTTAATATTACTACTACTATTCATCAGGTTTTGTCTGCTAAGCATTTCAGACATGGCAAATTGCATCAAACAACATCATTCAACAAGGTGTAATGATTAAAGCCCAGTGATGAAGGTCCAACTAAATACAGGATGGTGCTTCCAAGCGGTTTCAAAGTCCTGTTTAGGGTAAATAAATCTGAGTGTCTGCTTTAGAAAATAAGTTGCCAGTGATGAAATCACATGACTAAAACCCTGTGTTTGTGAAATGCTATTTGGCAGCCACTTGACAAGCAGTAATTCAGCTATATTATTTCTTATTTATTGCACTTAAAAGTGATAGCAAAGCTTTGGGTAGATCAATACTTCTGCACGTTTACGTGTGTGTTTCCTCACGTGTAGATGAGTTTAGAATTCCAGGAAATTATTAACAACGGAGTGCGAAGTTCAGAGCCTCTTACCCACAGAGCCTTGATAAAAGCTAATAGGAGTATGCTTTATTTTAGGAGATCAGTTCAACTCACCCATTCTGTGATGAAGTTCTTTCCAAATCTAAAATTGACCTACACTTAATCCCTCCCCCTATTTATTACTATAAGTATTTTAAATCTATAGATTAATAAATAAATAAATGAAACGAGATAAATGAAATGAGATCTTTCTAAGTTGGACTGTCAACAGGTATTACTCCACCTTTACAACTCCGCCTTAAAAACAGTCAATAAATGTTTTATAACACATAGTAAAGACTGTAATAATATTATATATGATAATGGCTATGTTATACTGTGTTATTAAGCAGTACACTACATATGGATGGTTCCTAAGAGGCGTTGGCATAATAGACTAATGAAAACATTTGAAATCTGCTTATTTTTTCTTACTACTCCATGATAATTTGACAAACCAAGCTCACTGCAAGGTTTATTTAGAGCTATTCTGGACCTTTATGTTGTATTACATGATCTTCCTCTGGAGTTTGCCCAGTTGTCGTGGAATTGTAGATGTGTGAGCTCTTGCTGCGAGCACTTTAAGGACCTCTTGTTCATGTTGGTGTAAATTAAATGCTAAGGAAGATCATGTGCTTCAATTGAAAGCGATTATTTTACTGAATATATCTAAACTATATAGTGTAAATCTGTTGGCTCCTGATTTTCTTAACAGAGGACTGAAGCTACTCATTACCCCAATAACCTTGTAGGAGTAGGTGTTGTGTATACTGTATGCAATGGTGACGTAATGTTTTGAATTTTGAAAAGCTGATTTTCTTCCTTACGTGACAAAGGAGCTGGCCATTAGGCCTACCAGGCCAACAGCAGCACCAGCCACTGCAGTAACTCTGCAGCCGAGGATGTCGGTGAAGACGCTGACGATGGGAGAGCACAAGAAGATCATCCCCATGGAGAGGGAGCCCACCCACGCTGCAGGAGACAGAGAGAGAAGAAAGCAAGAATGAATGAATGTTTGAAAAAATCTCACAACAAGCTGTAAGCCAGAGTGATTATCATTTCACATTCAAAAGGGAAAACTGTTAAAACAAACAAAACTGTATCCAGGAAGACGGTGACTACTAAAAACTAGAAACGAAACTAGAACTAGAAAACTAGAACGCTGTTGCTCTTGTGTCCATGCACACATTCACTCGCTGGCACGTGCACACACACACACACACACACACACACACACACACACACACACACACAGTGTACAGTCAATTTTGCTCAGGCAACCAGCCATGAGTTTCCTTGTTTAGATCTTGTTATTAATCACACTGTACATTGTTTGTATTTGCATCTATTTGTCTTTGTAACCTTGAAGGGAACACATTCAGTAAAAGCTACAGGGACACCACTTGACTTTCTTAGACCACATGTACAATGACTGAAACCTGCAACAGGAGGAGGAACACACATTGAGTGGACAGGAAAGAGTGATAAGGAAAACACATAGGCGTGATCTCAACGCTAAGCACAAAGATAACATGGAGATATCATCTACCTCTTGGGTTGAACATAGCTGTAACATCCCACTTAGCTTCCTCAGCAGACTCAGAAGTTACTTGAAATGAGCCAGACAACAAACATCTAATAGTGCTGTTTGCCAATTATTAAAGCAAAGCAATAATGTTGCACTGCATGCATTTTGTTGAAATGTAATTTAAAACTCAACATAAAATAACCCGAATAAAAGAGTGTCTTTATTTGGATAATGCAATGAAATAAATATGTGATTAATCAAGTTACTTCATCACATTGATGCATGCATCGAATATTACCATAAAGTTTTCCTGCTTGTTGGTCTCATATAATTAGAGATATTCAAGGAAAAGCTACATCAGTATAAACTGGACAGTAGAACCTCTACTGGCTGACCAGTCTGCTGTCTTGTGGTGAATATGACACTCCATTAACTTGTCCCTCTACTTTACGAATATGTATAAAAACATACCAATATTGTAATATTGCCAAAACTTAGGTCCAGGTTTGTATGAAATCTCCTGGTCACTGCTTCATCTGGGCTCACTAACCGAAATCAGTAAGATTAGATTGTATTTTCTGAGGTAAAAAAAAATGGCACTAGGCTTCCCTTCAATATGTCACATTTTCAGTCTAATCTTACCAGAACGGAATGCTGGTCATTTATTTTTCAAGATAACCAAAGTAATTCATTTGCGATTGCAAGTCAGATCCGCCCCTAAGAAATATCAGTACAGATAAAACTACTACCATCAGGGCGGCCTCAGGAAACATCCGCAGTGTTTGCTTAATGCTTGGTCAGCAGTCTTCTGTGAGTCTAAAGTTAAATACCACTGTCACATGCTGCAGCAGGCCTCTGATATATGTCAAGATGCAAAGGACGGCAATGCAGATAGGAAATTCTGGGATAGTAACAGGAGGGCTTGATCATTGCAGGATTGATCAAAAATAAAGTAGAATGAAAGAGCAATTCTAGATAATTGTGGGCAGACTGAGAGAACTCATATCTCTAAGGCTGTTATTTATTTAAAGACAAATGGGCAGGCAGGTATGTGCTGACATATGCTGGGAACAACAGATGTCACTCTAGAAATGCTTCATAAATAGAAACAGCATGTAAGTTTTTAGATTTGTATTCTTGTCAAGGAAAAGAAGCAAACATGAAGATGGGGAGTGGAAAAAACAAGTGACAACGCTGACAAAACGCTCAAGTACACAAATTGTGCAAGCCCTACTGCAGTGCCCTTTGACCATAAAGAGGATGGGGAAGTCGGGAGTGAGTGACATGTTTTGGTAAGAACGGCTGCCTGGGGCACTTTGGAATCACACATCCTATACTAGTTACTGTAACAGCATTAGGTTACAGGTTAATGACAAGCCTGCACATGTGGCACAAAAAAAGTTGTTTTTCTCAATTCTGAAGCAAAGTCAGAGGAAACTTGTGGGAAAAATGTAGAGCAGCTGGAGCTTCAATGTTTTTGTTGTCTGTTTTTTACACGAGTAGTGCGAGACCACTGTGTCAGGTTTCAGGGTTATTACTGGTTTCACTGCTGTGTCTTCATTCTCCCTGAACCCTCATCTCACCCCATGCTGTCAGAGTATGATAAACTCTCAGGTTTCCCCATAAGATCGAGGTTATGAAGCAGCACAGGAGCTCAGAATAAAAACACCCTCCTACCCCACACCATTGTTTTAGCGTACTAAAAGTTTACAGCCAGACAAGCAGCTCTGTTAACTGTTAAGACAATCTAACTGTAAAATGGATACAAATCTGAGGCTGAAAATCTGTTTTTATTCCTTAGCAGCCCTTGTTGGGGCTGTTGGTGTCATGGTAACATGCTCACAATGATGACGCAAATGATTCAACATAAAGTACAACCGAGCCTAATGGGAATGTCATTAGCTTTGCAGATATTTGGTCAGTAAATTGAAATTAATTAAAAACTTTACAATTTTGACCTGATGATGGTAATAGATGAGCAGTCAGATCACCAAAATTATTACAATTCATATTGTGGGGACATGGTTGTCCAAATTTCATGGCATTCCATTCAATAGTTGGAGTAAACAAAAATGTCAACCTCAGTGATGTTAGATGAAAAATCAAGGGATTAGGACTCATCTTCTGGGGACCTTGAATGCTTGTACGCAGGTTTGTGCCAACCCTTTAAGAATAAGTAGAGGATAATAAAAAAAAAAAATAAGTGGCCCCTGGCTGCATAATGAAAAACTTTGATCTACTTGTGGTACAAAATCAGGGGATCATTAAAATGACTAGAATTCATCCTCTAGGGACCTTGAATATCTATACCAAATGTCATAGCAAGTCATTCATTACTTTGAGACATTTCACTCAAAGCCAAAAACATCAACCTCATTGTGGTACAAAGTGAAAAGTCAACGAATCAGTCATACTTACTCTCAGTACTGGAGTTAAATCATAGTTGACAAGAGAAACAGATGTTTAATGGACAAATAGTCAAAAGTTGTATATATTTGTATTTTCACATGTAAAAACGTGTACCCTATATTTAGTTATCGTCCTCTCGCTCAGTGCCCTGCTTGTTCCCCTGTGTGAGCCAACGCACTGTCAGAGCTTCTTAGGATCTATTCCAGACACTGCAGTCAGAAAAATGCACCAAATTCAATGGGGTCCACTCTGCCGGGTCTCATATTTGTGGGGATATCAGCCCGCTTTAAGCTACGTAATGTAATAAATGGCAGTGAACAAGAAGGCCAAAGAATCCCTCAAGGACAACAGGAAATTGCTCTTTTGGTTTCATCTGCTGGCTCTCTTGATTTAAAAGCATTTACGCTTCAGACAAAGAGGAATTCCAGATTGAAAAATGTAATATCAGGATTCTCTCTGTCCCAGTGACATCCAGCCGCGGGCCCCACACGGACACTGACGGTCGAGGCAGAGTTGCCCGAAGTCCTCTGTCTGCTTTGTTAAAGAATCCTTGCTGCAAACCTCTCCGCTCTGAACCCGGTCACCCCACATGGACTGAACCTACAGCAGTGAAAACTGTGTCAAACTGCCTTTTGTAAACCAGGCAGACTGCATTCAAAGCCAATGAGGTAACACCTCTGAGAGTTTTTAAACTCTTTGAACTCAAATCTTTCGTGTTCAACATTTGTTTTATAGGTGTCCAGTTCTTCTGCAAGTAGAAGTGTATCAGCATTAATCTTGCTGTTTGACAAAAGCACCAGCGCTGCTTGGTAATCACTGGCCAAGAACATCAAATAAGACCAAGTCCCAAAGAGGAGAATGGCCCAAATGGATCCCTGATCACTTCAGTTGAAGTCACACTGGTTGAAGAGTTATCTATTAACCAAAGTTAATGGAACCAACTAATGGACAGGCATACTTGGCTCATATTGCAGTGGTGTGACAGACCATTTTCCTGGCTTGATCAAATAAACAGCTTGTCCCTGTAGCAGGAATCTGTTGACTAAAGATGCTCAGGCTGAAATCTAGTTCCAACATGGAGAATGAAGACAGGCTTCATTTAACACCGGAGACCACTTAAAACTCTGCCCAATGTCTCAGGCTGTTGCGCTGGAATAAACAACTGAGGAGTAAAAGGTGTTAATAAATCAACTGCTCTCACTGCCAACAAACCAGAAACAGGAGCAGATGTTCCTCATCACCAGATCAACATGAAACCTTGCAGTAGGGTCCATCTCTTCTCTCTGGGTATTTTGCCAGGATGTAGCTAATATTAATGAAACTGTCTTTTTCGAATGAAGTCTGAATGTAAATACTGGTAAAAGATACCTTTAGCTTATGACAATTCATGTCAACGTTTTGCCTTACTTTATAATTAATCATTTTCACAGAAGGAAGCGTGAGCCAAAGAGGTTCCTCAGCTCACAAAGAGTCGATGTATTTTTGTATCCGGTAAAGAACCATTGAATAATGTCAAGTTATTTAAGTTATTAGACATGAGCTGAAAATCAGGAGCATGTATCAAAAAAATTTGATTTCAACCACAGCTCCCATGAGCATGCCTACATACTGTATGTCTAAGATTCACTGCAGTGTGTAGATGTTGACTGTGACCAAAAGCTTGTGAAAAATATAATAATGTCCTGTTGTCCAAACAATCAAATGGTCAAATCTGTGCTTTCTAAAGTATTAAATCATGTCAACAATCTTGCCCGAACAATGACGTGTGTGTGTTTTAGTTGACCAAACCTTAACCAATCTGTCGTTGCTAAGCATGGAAGCAAGAGTGTAAAATTTGCATCGGCTTGAGTCTTATCACAACTGATCAGTTTTAACTGCAGTAAAACGCTGAACCGTTTGCCAGACAGACATATTGATTTAACTGTTGTTACATAAGAGGCCACTGTTTAACTTAGCAAAGAGACTACACAACAAGAAGACAAAGCTGTAGATGCATAGGCATGCTATGTCTGTATTGATCTCTCTTCTTTCTTCTCTTGACCCACTTACACATTTTTTCTAATGAAGCTGAATATATGAACCTGAAGAAACCTTTCTTTGCCTATTGAAGAAACTGCACTACAGTGTGACTTCATCACAAATCCACTGTAAAACAACATCAATGGAAAACCTTGATAATTACAAATCTAAGGGCACTGGGGCTAAATCTCAGCACACGTAACAAAAACAAAATTGTTCTTATAAAAATCATTTGATTAAATTGAGTTTAAGTACATTTTGTAGGAGCTTGGTAGTAAGCTGTAATAGGGTTTTCGTATCATTTGTGCTGACATTCAGGTGGACTTTGTCTACTCATAAGAGGGTCCTTCAAGTAGCTCAACTTGCTCTGCTTTTTCAGTGCCCCCATAAATGTTCACTGGGGTTGAGGTTGGGTGACTGTGATGTAAAGTCTATGACAGCCAGGGCTCCTCTGTCACCTTTGGTCTTCAAGTAGTTCTTGCAAACCTTTGAGGTCATTATCCTGCTGCAGTATGAATCCTTGTCCAGACTGATGCATACCGAAAGACGCATGTCTCTGAGGAATGGAGTGGTACTTCTCCTTGGTCAGGGTGTAGTCAATTCATTGCAGGTGTTCAACTCCAGAGTGGAGAAAACACCCCCTGACTTGAATATTCCCACCATCATGTTTCACTGTTGGTTTGATGCACTGCGGTATCGTTCTCTCTATTCAGCCATTGTAACTAATAGTGCAAATGTTAACTATCTAAACGTATTTAGTTTATCTCAAACAAACCACTGTTGTTGTTTTTGTGTGTTGATGTACAACCAACCAACCAAACAACTGTATTGGACTGGGCAGTTTCCCTCTGTGTCCAGCTTGACTTTCAATATAAATGCTACAACATAATAAATCTCATGAATAACTTCTACATATCCAAACAGCAATGGAATTACCTCTGTCAAACTGCAGCTTTGATGGTGACGTACTGTGACAGAGACACTGTGTGAGAGCTGTCAGTGACATCTTCTGTGTGCTACAGAATCTCCAGAGTCTCCTGTTCAGGTTCAGGTTACCTGCAGGGCAACACACGCCTCCAGATTGTCCTCCACTGGTAGGGAACCTATTCATACCTGGACAGATTCCAGGGTCATGATGGAGCAGTGTACTGGGTTGAAATACTGCTGCAGTAGAACCTCTACCCAGCAGGCTCACCAGCCAGCTCACATTACAATCAGAGCTGTAGACCCACTGACCCGGGGTCAGGAAGTGGACCACTGAACTCACTGTTGAATAAGAAGTAAAGAAAAGCAAAGTGTATGTGTATAAAGACTTGTGTTTCCCAGCTGACCCGGCCTTACATTTCATCCTGACAGAGCTTTGATTCCCACTGCTTGTCTCACTAGAAAAAAGGAAAGCTCACTCCTAAGAAAACAACAAAGCAGAGCAAGCAGCAGGGTTAATGGGTTTACAAGCTGTGGCCTATGATAAGCTGAACACGTTTGGCACATAGCTGAGACTCATTACTAATGTCCCTCCTGAGGGGAGCTGCAGGGACGTCTCCACAACTGACTCTTGTCCGCTCTGAAATTTGCATCACTTGCCAACAGAGATTATAGATGAAAAATGTTTAGTCTAGACTTGGATGGGACTGAAGAGCAACCATTTTGAAAGCCAAAGGACTGAAGTTGAACTAAATTTCAAGTTGCTGCATGTGTTGCCTGGGCAACAGCTCTCTTATTACTGGTGAGTGGAGTGTGAGAGAGTAGGTGGGAGGAAGATATTAAATACAGTGAGTGTGTTTTTAGTTCACAGGGTTTCCTCATGTTAAATAAAGCAATGTGTTAATGGGCTCTGCCTGTGCACCTTGGTGTCACACAGTCAAGCCTTAATTAGGAAAGCCCCAGTTCATTTACTACAGATCCTGACATTACTAGTCCTAATTAATCCAAGGATTAGGTCAGCAGGAGGAGGTACACTGCAAAAAATACTGCAAAAATAATAAGATATGAAGCAAATGAAAATAATGTCTCATGCAAATGCACTCATTTTGAGATTTGTCTTAAATCATGTAATTTTGTTAATATTAGTGGAATGGTCTGCTTCTTTGAAGACACTGACAAATGTTTTAGTGAAATTTAATGGAATCTTCCCACGACACTGGAAAAAAAGAAAAGAAAAAAAGGACACAGTATGTTCCAGGGGTGCTCAGTATCCACATGCTGAGTAGTCCTCCTATTGACTGTTAAACTAAGGTTAATGTATAAACCTGTATTGGTGGAGTTCCTCTTTAAGACTGATTATGAGACTAGTAGTTCAACCTGACATTTTTGCAGTACAGTGTGGTGTGATCATTACTGGCACAGCTCAATGATTTCAGTCCCATCCACGTCTGTCAAGTCTGATAAGGTTTAGGCATCTTTGACTACAGTAACTTCTTTCAAGTAGATGAAGGTAAACCAGTTGCAGCCTGAATGAATGTTATAAAACAGAGATTCCTGTAGGTGATGTCTGACTTTTTCTCAGCATGGAAGCACCTGACGAAATTCTTGTTACTATTCTGAGCTGAAACCTCAGTCCCCTGACAAACTGTAGACTTAATGGGGTCTTACTATGCAACCAGTCCTGTTAAATTATGACTTTACAGCTGCTGCAGCTGCTGCTGTTCAATGACAAAGACCCCAGTCATACCCCTATTCGAGGGCCTCACGGTGCTGCAGATACACATCTGTGCCTGAGTGGACCATATAGAATCATGGCCATTACTCCATCTCCTGCAGCTGGAAGCCATTTATACCGCACTGCTCTATTGGAGGCTCTGGAGGGGGAGAAGCAGTGAGATACATCAATTTTTGTACGCTTGCATCCCAACTTCCAACTCATGTCCTTCATGTGTTTTCTGCCCTCACACCACAGGAAGGGAAACCTTATACTTGATGACACAGCAAAAAAGTTAGGGAGCAGCCACAGAGTAATTTATGTTTCTGCATAAAGAGAGAGAAAAGACATCATCTGCATGTTTGGAGTGACTTCTCTCTGGAGTGGATACAAGAGGTCCATATGAAAAATGTTAAATGGGAGTTATGTTCCATGTCAGGGGAAAGGGAAGGGGGTGGTGTTTCAGGGCTAGTTGGTGATTGGGGAAACTTTTTGTCCACCCCTTTTTAAGTGCACAGTATGGAGATGGCTACAGGCCAGAATTTGTATATGTCTCTCATTAAGTCTTTACTCAATATCTCCAGAATTGGTTTCCAGACTAGTATCTGCATTAAGCCTGAGAATGAAAAAGTTTTACACCAATTCATTGATTCAGCTTACAGACACACAGACAATAGGTGACTATAGATAAAGAAAATATCATTCCAAATATAAAATTATTTTTTTAACATTTTTACTTACATATGTATGGAGTTATTACTGGTATTATAAACTACATGTAAAAGTACCTTGCATACTTACAAAATTAGAAAATAAAATATAAATCTTTTGTTTTTTGTGCAGCATAGAAAAATCACAGTTTAGCAAAGAAGTTTTGGCTGTTCTACCAAAATACAAATATTATAATAGTAATTAAAAAAACCCTGCAATAATTGATTTTTTTGGCCACTTGGAGGCAGAGCAACAATCTATAACACTGCATTGATATATCATCTACTCATAAAGTTGATATGGTATTAGCAAACAGTAACCTATAAATCCAGCAGATATGGAGCAACATTAACATTCTTTTGGAGTATTGTTTGTATGTAACGTAATTTTTAGCTCAATTGCACACCACTATGTTCACTGCTGTAACGGTGTGGACTGCAAACCAAAACAATGAATGAACATGTAAAACGCTCCATAGCTGAGGGGAACTTCAGAGTTGGGTGATAATTAATTTTATCCTTTGTTAATATAAGAATAATGATTAGAGCAGCTTTAAAATTGTGTACATGTAGGTACAAATTTCTAAAGGTTTACTGTATGATCATAATACAGAACAATAATAATAGGAGTGCTGTTTTCTATGGCTCCTGTTGTTCACAGATGGTGTCCACTGTATATCTGTGGAGGTCTTTTCATGCACATAAAAAGACCAGATCATGTCCCTCAGAATCTTGTTATCTTGTCATTGGGGTTTCATATGATGCTGTATGTGATGTATGATGTGCATGATGAGTTCTGAGCTGTTCTTTACAAACTTAATTACCTCCAGGACAATATATGGTTTTGTAAAGTGCTGCATTCAGGGATGCAGAAGAGAGTAAATCAAAGTTTTCCCTCTTCCCTGTTGAGCTTTTGAAGGGAAATGCATAAATGATTGCTTCAGCTTTAATTATGGCGTGGTGGAACAAAATCATAGAGTGTATCTTTAATGTTTGCCTCTCTACCTCACACATGCCTTATCACAAAAAGGTCAGAACTGTAATGGAAGTATAATTAACTAAATACATGACATTGCATTGGAACGCCTCCACTGGGCTGCTTCTAGAGGGTGTTGAATCAAATCTTATTGACTATATTGACTGTTTAATATTTAACTAATATATTGGTGCATTGACTCAACACCTCTGTGTGAGATGAATACTGAATCAGCAGCAGTGGCAGATATACACCCTTAATTCCTCCCCATCAATCAACCTGGTTGTCATATTGACGATAGGGTGCCGGAGAGCAGGCCTTCACAGCCATTTGCTCTTGTGTTCTCCAGGTCTCTCAGACCACAGACTGTGTGGCCTGACGATGTGTGTCATGTGCAGGAGGCCAAACAATTGGTCCTCATCCTGCCACTGAAGTGCTGCTCTGCTTCCAACATGTTTACCCGCTCTTGGCTTTATCTCTTGACAACCTTCACCTAAACTCAGGCTCAAGCTTACACATGCCTGAGATCAAACGGCCTGTCAAATATTAACCTGTGTATGCCTAAAACCTGTCAAGGTTTTTTGGAGTGATTTGATCCATGTAGTGTTTTTTTTAGGCTGCCTTTGAAGGCCAGCTCCTAGAGCTCCAGAAACTAGGAGCATGTTACATTTTAAAGATATATATAATTTAACAGGTGACGTACATGAACAACTAAAAAAGTTGAAAGTGAAGAAGAAAGTGAATACTAAGGGAGAAGTCCAGTCTGCATAAACACACCTGGCTCAGGGTCAAATTTCTTGTTGGTGGATTTATAGCTACAACACTTAAACTGCATTTCATTAATGCTGGCAGAGGCAGGTCAAACTCCAACCAATTATTGGTACATCAGCTGCAGTGAAGTCTGTGTCTCTGTGCGTAAGTGATTGTGAAACACATATCCCAGCTACCTCACACGCAGCATGACAGACCCTCACAGACAGTGATACTGAAACAATATTTTCAACTTAACCGTACAGTCAGCATGCCAGCTTCTTCTTTCTATGTTTTCATTCACACTGAATGAAAATAACATTCAGCCAAAATACGGTCAGATGACTTCTTGTTCCAGACATGAACGTCAGTCAACCACATGACTTCAGGTTACTTCAGATTCATCTCTGTTTGGTCCAGAGCGTCTCTTTCTGCTTTAACATTAGACAACATTATGGCACGAGGCCCAGGACTAACCCTATCTGGCATTCCCACAGGGAGGGAACCAGAGCCTGTGAAGCAGATGTGAAGGCCACTGACCTGACAGTTCAGGCTGGTCTATGGGCTGGACCTCCCCGCCCCAGCATTACACATTATGATTGGTTGATTGCGATTATCATTATCTTTGGCGCTCGAGAAGACAACAGCTGCCATGTGAGAGGTGATGACGTCTATCAGCCTGTCATGATAAACTAGAGAAAATGTTCCATTTGGGAAATTCATCAGTGTTACACTTCTTCTTCCTATCAAATGTCTTTATGCCACAAGACCAATGCAACTGACATTTTCTCTCAGCAAAACTGTCTGGATTGTGTTGGAGTAAGCTTTTTTTTTGTATTGATAATGTGATAGAACAAGCATAGATGCTGTAAAAAAAATAAGGTCTGAGAAATGTGATCACAGGTAGGTCTGACCAGCTAACACTGTAGAGATCCATTTGAGACAAGCCTTACAGCAAATGTGTTTTTTATGTTTAAATCTCCTTATTGTTAATCACAAAGAATCCATCTGCAGCCTCAACCAGCTTAGTGTTTGTTAATAAAATAACAGTTAGCACTGTATGGCTTCAAAGAAATTATTCACTGCCTATCAGAAAAGGAAACTAAGATTAAATCACACAAACTGCTCGATGAAATGTCACAGCTAGACAGGCAGCAGGTTAGAAAGTAATCCAGGGTCATATTCATAGTCATTCTCCCTGACAAGCTAGCTGAATGGGCATCAATGGTTTTTCATTGTGTTTCCAGCAGGAGTCCTTCAACAACAGCCAAGTCATGGTCCCCAGAGTGAAAGGACACACATGGGCCATACTAATTTGATTAAAACAGGACTCAAGGGAGATTTTCATTTCTGAAGGAAATTCAAATGCCAACACAAACTGGCATGCTGTGAGAGACGGATTATTGTCCTTAACACACAGTGATCATAAGGATATTAACATTATGTTTGAATCCATAAGACTGTGACCAAAAGGAGTGATGTTCTGCAATGCATTTTAGTTTTATGATATATGATATAAAAAGTGGGGGTAAAGAAGTGTAGGACATTAAATCAAAAACTTTAAAAATAAGATACCGTAACTTTCATGCAACTTTTTGATGAGCTGTTAACTGATCCTTAATGCCCCTTTTGCATTTCATCACTTACATATGCAAAATACTATAACAGAAAAAGGTGTTTCATGTAAAGCTACTTCAAAAGCATGTGAGTCTAAATATGAGAAGAAGCGGCATGTTGAAACGTGTGCATTGGTATGTCGTCTGTTGGGTCTCACAACACAGGGGGCTCAGATGGGTTTTCAATGTGTGACATGACATACCTGGGGAATACCCAGGACTGCTTGTGCTAGTTTCTACAGAGAGCACGCTTTGTCTATGAAGAACAAGAGCATACATCTTTCACTTACATGAGGAAACATTAAACAGTAAATGAACAAATGGTGATCTGGTCATTGCTCCATGTTGTGTGGTATGTTTACTCTGGGTTGTCATAATTGTACCTTTTAATTACATCCACTCAAATCACACCCATGTGGAATGAATGAAGTAGAATTAAACCACCGTCCCCAAAACAAACCGACCCATCATAACATGACAGTATGAGGTGTCATTATATACTGACGTATTACACTTCACTGAAAGCATACTGTACCACAATCACACTGAATCACAACTCTTACACACTTCTCCACTACTGGTAGGCCCACTCTTTACTCTGGAGATATAAATTTCTGCCGACATTTCAAGCAGATGAACAGTGCAGCCCCTTGGCTTTTTAATATGTCACTTATTTTGGCCAAAGTCATATCGTATCTCAAGCACAGAAGGGTCGGTCCCATACATGACTGAGATAAAAGCCTACTTGTGCAAAAACAATCTTCTTATATTGAAGTCATGCCCTAAACACGTACTATGTAATGAGAAGCACACTAAACTCTGACTAAAGTAAAAGCCGTATCCACTGATCTTCAGTTGGTCTTCATGAACATTTGTCACTCAGCAGTATCTACTATATATACCCTATAGAGCCATACGTGCAGACAACAGATGGAGGGGCCAAGGGCTGCAGTGGTAATGGGGACGGAAGGGAAACTGCTGTCTTAAGATAAACTGACTGTGCAGATAGGTGAGGTCATGTCCTTAGACGGGAGGTGGTGGGTGGTTCCTCTTTTTTCATCTGACAGCAGCCCAAAACCTAAAGATAAGTACTTACTTGATAATAATGTAAAACAGAGAAAAATAGCAAATCCTGAACTACTTTTCATTTTTAAATGACTCACAATTCTACAATTCTACAATTTCATTTAGCAGACACTTTCATCCAAAGCAACGTACATTCACATGCCAATGGAACAGCCATTGCAGGGGCCAGGGATCACTCTACTTCCTGAGCTACAGCTGCCATCATCCTTTATCAAAACTAACCAATAAACTGCCAATCCAAAATATAAAAATCAATTCTAAAAACTAAATATTCACAGAACTGAGTTTGGAATATAATATGAGCAGGGTATTATAAAGTAAAACTCAATCTCTACCATGTGAATATGATTATGAGAGATGATAAACACTGAGATCTAATTATTCGTCCAGCTGTAAGTCATTCCTAATCATCACTAAGAGAGCTCACAAAGGTAATCAAATTACTCTGTAGTCTTAACACCGCTAATTACAGAAAATATCCAGAGTTCATTATAGTCTCATTCAGTTCTGTCAGTTAAAGCCAATGTTCTTCTCCTGATCTCACTGAAACAAAAATACCTATGTCGGAAGGAAAGGGATCCCATTAGAATGATTCATGATATTTATCAAGTCTGTCTGGCCTCTCATCCTGCCTGTCAAGGCATCTTGCCACTCCCACCACCTCCTGCCATCCTTGGCACTTCCTCTACGCCATTATCCAACTTCAAGTCCACTCAACAAGCCAATACTGCCGTCACCCCTCCTTTCATGACAGGAAGACCAGCTGTAGAGCGCGGTCATGTTGGTTGAAGCAGCACTTCACGTTCTCTCTGGGAACAGGCAAACAGGTTTGGGAAAAACAAGCAAATGAATGTGTGTTCACGTCAGAAGGTGGACTAGTGCAGGAAACAGGGCAGAGTAGGAAATGCACTATTATTGGCGGCAGAAAAGCAAGACAGTCCTTTAAATCTAAAATTGACGTCTTCAGTGTGAGGTGTCTTCATTTCAACTGTTGATTTGTAATCTAAAACAAGGATGTTGGTATAATTCTATATTATATTATTGGTTATTGTGAGGGTTAAATTGCCGTCACTGATCTAGATTTAACACACACAGACAACTAAGACAATTACAGACGTTCATACCAAGGCGGCCATGTCATACTATATAAGAGAAAACCTTTTGTCTTCTGCTGGCATGTCCAAGGAAAACAAAGCCTGACTTTTCAAATAAGGTATGCACTAAGTGAAACATAACCCATGATACAGCCAGTGTAAGGATAAGGGAAACTGCAAAACTACGAGCACATTGACCAGAAATCCTTGGCATTCTGCTTTGATAAATACTATTTCTGACTAAATGAAGCACTGACAGCAGGGCTGCGAGAGGTTTGGATGCGGGATGACATCTGGATGACAACTGACAATGATGCAGCTCTCATACTGCTTCACAAAATAAGAGCGCAAAGAAGAGGAAAACACACTGCACATGGTGTACACGCAGCAGAGTGGGCTTCGAACATTGTCTGTGAGAGGTTCCCACACTGTGACAAGATAGGAGGTAAAGCAAACTCAACACGTGAAAACAGAAAGATATATGAACATAATAATAATGGCAGCACTGGGGCTAGAGCAAGTTATTTGAGATAAAAAAATACAGCTCTTTCAACTTTTTTGATTCACTTTTTACACTGAAAGGTGCCCTGAAGTCAAATCAAACATAGTACAAATACAGTATAGATTTACATGGCAACCCTATCACCACACAAGAACATTAATATTTGACATTTCCACACTCATTGCCTGGATAACCTAAATGACAACAGAGCACTGGAGGCCTAATGGAGATGAAACCCAGAACCAAGAGCAGCAGACCAAGTTGAGACAGCAGTGTGAACAGTAAAATGAATGATTCAGGATGAAATAAACAGAAGCACGTGCCGTTCCTTTCCTTCTTGAACCAAATTTGGAACTGTTCTGGGCTGACTGGGCCTGTTCTGGGAGCACCTCAGGAATCGACAAGCTCTGACAAATTCCGACTACCTAGATACTCAAAAACAGAGCTGCAGTCAAGACCGCCTTTGTCGAGACCAGATCAATTCCAAAAGGAACCAGGTTCAAAGGTATGGAGAGACCTCAATGATTACATAACATGCTGAATTTGAACCAGCTCCAACAGGTACAGTGTGCTGGAAATGACAAACCTTACCTGATTTATTTCATCATTTATTTTATGGGAAATTATGGATTTTTTTTTCAACTCATTTGTTACTTCCAATTCTGAGCACCATTATCATTCTAGGTACACAGATTGTAAACAGGCCTATTAAGGGATAAGAGGCATACAATACAGCCAAATAAAATATCAAATTCCGTTCTGTTAATAGACTGTACTTATCTTTAGCACGTAATCTGTGTCCTGTGCCTTGTTATCACTTGTGAAAACAGAAAAAGAATTGGAAGCCTTGGTGGAAGTTGCATAAGCGAGCCTTGAGTCTAACTGTAATCCCCTCCTCCCCACATTCCCTTCGTCCAGTTGTCTCAGCCTCACTTGGGGGAAGACATCAATCATCAAGACAGCGAGCCAATGAACTCTCACAACGGTCATTGGGTTGAGTTGCAGGGACTATATCCATGTCAGACAAAACTATAATTTGTATGGAATCTTTATGAATACGTATGTTATAGAAAGTGTGTGAACAATGTTGATCACAAAGCTCAAATTACCACCATGTGGCTGTATGCCTCCACTAACCAGTCAAGTTGCATAATATACTGTATGCAGTAAAGGCTTGGAATGAATTAAATAAAATGCATGAAGCATGTTTTCTCCTCTGTTGCTCTTCCTGAAGTTTCTTTCATTTTGCCCATTAATGGGAGTCGTTCCTCATTTGAGTTGAGGATCTAAGACAGAGGATGTCCTTTGCTGTACAGATTGTGAAGCTCTTTGAGGCAAATTTTTGATACAGTTATATAAACATATAATATATATTATAATATATAAATAGCTTTGCTGCTTTTTCCATTGTATGTCTTATGTCTAAGTTCTAGGAATGGGTATTACTACCATTTATTGATACCAATATTGATACTGATACTACTTAGCAATACCAATACTTATCAATATTCTTATTTATACCAGTCTTCATAATTTGGTGCAGAAAATAAAGACATGACAAGAAAATATTAGTTTGTTGTAGAAATATCAAGCCACAAGGGCTGTGATCTCCCGAAGGCTGAAAATATTAACCACAAGCAATACAAAATAGCTATCTCTGTTGAGTTCAAGCTTACTACTGAACTTACCACTATTACTGGTACTTGTTCTGGTGGGGACATCTGCTTTATGTCAGTGATTTTTGCCTTTAAAGGTGGGCATCCAGGACAACATGAACAAAGTGCAGATGTTCATATGATCGCCATGGAAAAAGTACAATCTGTCCCCTTACCTCCTCCTACATTGAGCCTCCTCAACATGTAAAGGCAGCTTCTACAGACAGTGAACTTTGAGGTTCTAGACAGGCCATAAAAGTGATTTCCATACAGTTCTAGTCTTACACACTCATCAGCCAAATAGGCGGTTAAAATCACAGCAGAACAGCACTGGGTCATAACTCACGGGCTAATGCCATCTCCATGAGCAGTAGTGGTTTTGCAAATCTGTATTTTCGCTGTAACAGAAACCTCTATGTTTGCAACATTACAACATCATTATTTGTTTGGCTCTTTGATAGCATGGGATTTTGTGCTTCTCTCTCTCTCCTCATGTGCGTGCAGGGTACACCTTAAGTTGGCATACAGTCAAGGTTTGTTGCGGTTTAATAATTTACATTACTTTTGTTATTTGTGCTGCTCCTTTAATTTTACAGCAGAGGGCAGAAATGAAAATTGCATTGTATACAGTAGCCCCCTATCTGCATTCTTGCACACTTGTGGACACTTGAATGATGTCAAATTAAAAAATTGTGATACACCACAACCGTTTTTATGAATCAATTTGTTATTGTTATTGTTGTTATTGTTTATCATAGACCTCTCTCAACCCAACCGTCATGACAGATGGCTGCCCATCTAGAGCCTGGTTCTGTTTGAGGTTTCTGCCTGTTAAAAGGAAGTTTTTCCTCACTGCAGTCACCAAGTGCTTGCTCATGATGGGAACTGCTGGGTCTATATCAGATTGTATAAAACTATATATATAATATTATAAAGATATTATAAAGAGTACAGTCTAGACCTGCTCTATATGGAAAGTGCATTGAGATGACTTCTGTTGTGATTTGGCACAATATAAATAAAATTGAATTGAATTGAATAGATATCTTTTAATCAAAGCAATTATTGGGCTGGAAAACATCAAACGAGTCTTCCAACACTGGTTCTTGTATCTCTCAATGAGAAGGTGACTTTTTTTGGAGCAGCCTCTGTGGCAAACGTTGGTTCATTCATAATCAAACCGAATTTCTCTCCTGCTTGATTTCCCTACAGTCACTGAACGCATGCTGCAACCTCAAATTGTCACACAGGACAGAAACCACCGAAAAGTACCGCCACCACATTTAGTGCCAGTAACATTATTACATCTCTTATGTCCACAGTGTCATTGAACCTGCTTTTCAAATAGCATTTCTGTCATGCAGGAAATGACAGGTCGTTTTACCTGCTAGCTGCCGGTCGCTAATTTGTCATGTACAGTTGGCTAAATGGCATTTGAACCCACGCTGCAGTAAAATGCCTTAACATAAGGCGTCGGACTGTAAAGCATGTTTGGGCAGAGAGGTCGCCCTGTGCGAAGGTCACCGGTTCAATTCCCCGCCGTTAACGTGATGTGTGCGCGCGTGACTTGGCTAACTTTGATTGACCGGAGGAGACCTTCAGAGTTGAGTTAGCTTACAGTTAGAGAACCGCGACACGTTCAATGACCTTCCGACCAAAACAATACCTGTGTAATTGTCAAAGCAGCTGCATTAAATATTTTAATTATTCGTCCACATGATACATTTTAAAGCCATTTTAATTCAGTGTTATGCGTCACGTGCAGCTGCCCCCCTTCACTCACCTGTCCTGAAGCGCAGGTCCTCATCTTCCTCGGAGCCGAACTCCCGCAGGAGGGACAGGAACAGGATCCCGAAGGCGTTCTGGATCCCGAACACCGAGCCGTTGCACCACATGGCGGCCAGCATGACCACCCACCCCCAGCCGCCTTCGGGGTGCACGAACTCGACCTCCTCGGCCGCTCCTCCGGGAGCCGCGGCTCGCTCCGGGACCTTGCGGTCCCCGTTCTCCATCTTCTCCTCCTCCTCCTTCTTCTCCTCCTCCTCCTGCGACCGCTTCTCCTCTGCGACCGGCGCCTCATCCGCAGCCGCGGGGTCGGGCACACTGTCTCCCTGTGTCATTGTGGTTGTATGAGGTTTAGATGAAAGACAGCAGCTGTTTGAAGATCTGGAGGTGTGCAGCCTGCAGTGACAGGCGGATGAAAGTTCAGACAGAGGTTATGTCTGCTGCCTGCTCAGGATGAAGCTGCATCCACTCAGATGAAGCTGCGGTTCACAGCGGTGCTCTCAACGTAGCATCTGTTCCTACAGTAACTGTCACACAGCTGCTGTTGCAATATTATAAATAGACAGCGCGGAGGGGGCGGGGCTTCGGGGAATCTTGTAGGTGATTGGACCAAGTGTTGGAATACAGACGAAATGTTGATTTAGTGCATGTTTTGAACAACTAGTACCAAAAACATATTTATATATACAGTCTAATGTTTACTGCTGTTATGAAAGGTTTAACTTCCCCTTCTGGCTGCTGTAAATAGACACGTCCAAACCTTTGTGGGGTCCTGGGGCATGATCCCCCCATGAGACTCTTCACAGCAACTATATGCACTATTTTCCAAGCCATCTGACACAACAGAATACCTAAAAATCTGTAACACATATTGTATGATGCTACCATTTCTAAATCACATACTTAACATAGGTAGGGTAGGAATTTGGCATGAACAGCTTTATTAAATTTGTGTTAAACCATGCTGGAGTTCACAGAATGAATATTTGACTGACAAATCTGATGGCTATGGGTGCTCTTATTGCAAATGAGGGATCACCAAAAATGCCGAGTAATTGTGGTCTTCAATACTCTGAACTGAATATTATTAACAGACCATTTACTCAAATTAGATTTCTTTAGAGAACAGCATAGTAGGATAAACACCATATTATCTTACAGTGCTTAATTTGATCTACTCTTTGTCACTGTTCTGCTTTTCTCCTTTTCTTAACTATTCTTACTCTCTCAGCTCCACTCATTTATTCCTGAAAATGTGCTCCACTGATAGTAGAAAATATTAAAATAAAAAAGTATTAAGATTTCTGATAATAAACTTAAGATGCACAAGAGATTAAATGCACATCATTCTCTTCCATCTGCTCCTGGCACCACCTTTCCTCTTGTTCTTCACTCCTTTCTTTTATGCATTTTCCTTCATTCCCTGTTTCTTCACCTGCTTTCTCCACAAGTTTTCACATCTCATTTTCTATTCACTTCATTATTTTCCACACTTTCTCTTTCGCTCCTGTGTCTGCCGTTCACTGGCTGATGCTTACGCTGCTGAATCAATTTCTGTGGATAGCGGAGGTTGACTCAACATGAAAAACTTTGTTGGCCATAGTCCAGAAAGCTGCTTCACCGGCTAGCCAGCATGCTTGCTCAAGACTGAGTGAAACACCACACATATAAGACAACAGCTCCCCAGGACAATGTTAGGTGGACCTTTAGCTCATTCAGTCATTTGCCAGTCCATTCAAAGAGACCGAGGGGTAATGACACAAACTATTATTATTATTTTAAAAAACCTAAATGATTTGAGGCTTTTGAGAAAATACTGCGCCAGAAGCCTTGAGAAGCCTTTTAAAAAATGATTTCCTTTTTAAAGATTTAATGTAGGTTTCTTTTATGAAACCATATGTTTTGTCTTCTATCATTTAAAGAAACAAAGCTGGACTTCAGTTAAGATTTTCCCAAAGTTCAAGCATAGTGTTACATCCAGCTTTAATTATTAAGCCTCTAATCATGAATATGGCCTCTTTCTACTAATCCCAAATCCCTAAAATGCTTTTAAAAGATTAAGTCCACATAAATTTAAAAATCACTGTTAAAAAAAGCACTGAAGTGCAACCTGATCTACTCCCATGATCATAAGCAAAATCAAAAGTCATTAGGGACAGGGACACAGTGAACACAGGAATTGAAAATCTAAGAATTAAAGCTCTAAACAGACCAACATAGAGCTTTATTTCCTTTAAAGTGAGTGTTGCCAGTAAAATGAAACACTTCAGCTTACATAGAAACCATTGACTCTGCCTGAAATTCAGCTAATTTCAAGCAGATTTTCCCCTACAAATGTAGGTATGAAACATTTGTTGGACTTTACATTTTTCTGATGCTTGTGTGGTTTTAGCCGATAACTTAGACAAAGAATCATCTGAAAGTCAGACAGAAAAGGAAAAAGCACAATAGGGGCAGGAATAATAGATCTGTATCCTCTTTGCCTGGTGGCTGCTCACATAGCGTTTATGGCAGTGGCAATGATAAGCACGCGGTCAGTCTTATGAAAACGGTGACTGTCCAGCACCAATGTGATGGATGCCAGCAGGTACTGGACATTAATGTGTAGGCACAGGTGGTGAAAGCCACCTCAGCTCTCCACTTTGGCCACTTTGGGTGCCTGTCCGTCCTGGTCTTCAGCGACCACGTCTCCCTTCCTCTTCCTCAGGCCCTTCATCTTACGTGTGTGGAGCTTAGATAGATCCTGCTTCTGCATGTGTACCCGGCCGAACTTGGTACCAAAGGCATCATGGGAAATGTTCTTCTTCTTCTTGGCCTGCAAAGGCGAAAAAGCAAAGCATTAATAACAAATGTTTTTACCAAATTTTATGTCATGAAGAGAATAGGATATCTGTTTTAAGGACTAATTTGATGCCCTCATGGACAGCTGACCAGCTCCAACAATCTAGACTGTCCTCGAGTTTCACCTTGTGTAATCTAGATTGGATGGTCTCATTCTAAATTCTCTAGATATTTTCTTAGAGTTCTTCAAAATGCTATCCCACCTTCCATCTGTGAATGATAGCTTAAGCTCGACCTCCCAGACTGATTTCAGATTGGAGGGATGAGGCAGAACCAAAGGTTTGAATAAGAAGGTGTCTGTCTGAGGAATACCAAACTGTTACACCAATGCCATAAATGATTTTATGGTGCCCCCTTCATTCATGTCTCCCAGTACCAAAATACCTTGCTCCACCCCCTTCTTCCAAAGGAATGTTTTTGTCTATTTTTAACTTGGGGTTAAACCAGATACCTGCAGCCAAATTTAAATGGGGATTAACCTTCATCATGAGGTGACTCTCCTCCAGATCCATTACATATTCAGGAGGATAGGATGGGTCTGAGCCTCTTTGGACAGAACCAATGTAATAAAGTGGAGGGAAAGACGAGCATCCCAAGTTGCCTTTTCAAGGCAAAAGGGGGTGGGGGGTGGGGTGAGGGGGGTTCGTAAATAGTTGAACTTGGGTGTGCAAGTCAAAACACTGACTTCCTCCACAGAGACAGGAAGAGAGGGGACTGCTTTCAATAGACTTAAAAGAGGTTCAAAGTTCATAAAAAGTCTGCCACATCAGGGGAAATGGTGATGCCCAGGTATTTGATGCCATTATAAGGCCAGCAGAGGTCTCCTCCCTGAAATAAGGTTCACGGGCAGTTTGAGGAAAGGGGGACAGCCTCTGATTTCAGCCAATCAGCTTCATTCTCAGACAGGCAAGAGAACTAATCTATAATTTGTGAATGTCATCTGCGTACAGAATAAGCTTATGCATTGACTGGCCAATTTGTATCCCTGAGAATGTTGGATCTAGGCAACTAGCTGCCACGAGAGGTTCTAGGGCAAGCATAAAGAGACCCGGGGAGAGGCCAGCCCACTGCCTGGTGCCCCTGCAGCACATGAAACAGGTCGAAATGAGGCTAATTGTTAGCATTGCAGCTTTAGTATGGGTATATAGCAGCCATATCCGGCAAATGAACCTATAACTGAAACCAATGATCTAAGAGTGATAGATGAATAGTGCCATCTAGGGAGAGGGTAGTTTACAGGGAATTATCATTCTGAATGGACCACATGATATTGATAAGATGTCTGACATTATTGGCATAGCTGCTTTAGTGATAAAGCCCACCTGACCAGGGTGGTTCAGGGATGAAATTACTTTATTGAGTGAACAGCTTTGATAAGACCTTTAAGTCATTTTCAAGTAGTGAGATGGTCCTAACAACTGGGAGTGGCATTTTCTTATACTGCTAGCCATGTTGGTAGTGTGACTCTATAGGTGACAATGTTGATCATTTCATTAGTCACTCAGTCCATTGTTCTGTGTGTCAATTGTAGTTTTTAGTTTTACAGTTGGTAAAATCATCTTATTCCACACTGTCTGATAGTACACTCTGTATCAGCTTGTTCCAGTATTTAAATGAAGCAACAGTATTTGATGAGTATTTACATCAAATGGAAATATTCTAGTTTCTTCTTATGCATCACTACGTTACGTTATACGTTAGTATGTAAATACTTATGTAAAAAGTGGTAATGCAAATGTCAGCATTAACCTTGGAGCACTGATAAGAACATCTCAGACTGGATGGGCCAAGTTTGACAATGTAGAGTATAATGGTAACTATGCAGACATTAAACCCTTTAGTTTAAATTTAGGCAACAATATGGTCTGTCCTCTGGCACCACCTTCAGGACAAACTTTACATTTTTCAAACCACAGGTGGTCAACCTCTAAGAACAGCTTCATTCCCTACACTACAAACCAAAATGTTTTTTTGTTTGGCCTGATGGGGTCATCATTGGCTATAATAGACTTTTAGGATTTAAATTAAAAAAAGAAAAAGGAAATCTTGGTCAAATGCACAGATGAATGAACAAAGCAGAAAAAAATTAATAATTATAAAGCTAAGTTTGAAAAAATTCAAGACATTTTTGCTAGAGCCCCTGTTACGATCACTTATCCAACATTTTTCTAGTATGCACACCTCACATTTTAATATAATTTCCACTTTCCATCAAAGGAAAGTTGACAGAGTCAAAAAACATGTCCATCTATTCTATCCAGGTGATTTTTACCTTCAAAGCCTTTGGTTGTCTGTGAGCTAACTTGTACAAGTCATCTGAAGCCAGATGTGTTCTTCTTAGGGCTAAGTCAAACGATGGCCCGATCTCCTCCAGCTCTATGCGCGGTGTCCGGCACCCGGACTTCTTCAACAGAGACCTGCAGTGACAAATAACAATTGTTGTTGTGAGGGATGTTAGCAGAGAAAATATGAGTGACTGGTGTATACTAAAATATAACGGTGACTTAAATTTCTTTTCAAAGGATCTAAAAAAAAAAAAAAGATCCAAACATGAGTTGGCTAAGGTGACAGATAAAATCAACAGGCTTTGTGACACATTTATTTTTCACCCACAACACAACTAATTTATGCTGACCAATTTAGATGCAAACATAATTTTTGTAACAAATTCTAATTACTATACCTGTAGCTGCGCATGTAGATTTTCCCATCCAGGGCAGTGAAGTGCAGAACATGTTCCAAACCTGCCAGACGCACTGCAGACACAGTGGGACCTCTGAAGAAGTCTGAAAGGTGGGTCAAAGACATGAACAAGGACTGATATTAGCTATAGGACAAAAATACACAATTTTCACCTAAACACATTCACTGAATATAATCAGTGTATACCTATGAGCAGACTCTTTAGACGTTTGTGTTCGCTGTCGGTATCAAAAGCTTCCCCTGCAAACACAAGCATTGGTTTGGTCCCCTCAGGAAATTTGCTGATCTGCAACAGAAAAACACAAAAACTACATTTTAGGAGACTGTAGGGTATTTCCAGTGGGGTTGCAGCGTTACATCAGTTTCACAGATACAAACATGTTCCCATGGTGTTTATACTTATACTATATATACTATTATACATATTACATGTATTATGTATTATATGTATATCATAATATATTATTGTTTGTATAGATATAGGAAAAATAGTTTAAATAACCACCAGCCTAAGTGTATGTCTTCAACTATATTTCAATGGAAAAGATGGAAAGAAAAAACAACTTATGTTTTTTTTTTTATTTCTTGAGTATGAATAAAGTCACTTTTATACTTCTGTTTGGACCCCTCCTTTCTGACAAACAGGGCTGTATTCAAGCACAAACGCCACAGACACTCAGTGAAAAAGAATTTTAAACAAAATCAGATAAAGGATTGGAGGAGTGTGGCCTCACCTGGTCAAACTGGTTTGGTTGTCACCTGCTGTGTTGGTTCAGTACACTAAACTTGAACTTGATGTATTGTTATCTGATCCTGTGGGTTTTCTTGGTTTACCACATTGTGTCTTGTTTACAAAGCTGTAAATACTTATGTGTTTCTTTTTGTTTCATATTTATAGTCATATTAATTGTGTTTCTGCCTGAACAAAAAAAGTCTGTTATCCCAAACTGAGCTGGAAGCTTGTGTCTTGTCAGTATCCAGGCAGAGCTTCACTAAATTCAATTTAATTCAGGTTAACTGTATTGTCATTATACTAATACGCAGGTATACAGTATAATGATACACTTGGTCTCTCAGTCCTGATGTAATGACATACAATATACAGTATAAAATGGTGCAACATAACAGTGCAGGGCAACAGTGGACAACTGTAGAATTATATTTTATAGTGAGGCAGTATGTATGATGTAGCTTTAAGTATGCTTGATGGGAGCAAGTAAGGTGCAGTAAACCCAAAGTGACAGACCAGTACAATTAGCAGTCAAAGTACCAGTCAGTTAAGTATCAGTGGAGTTGTGATGAAAAGATAAATAATGTAGGCCCAGGAACCCCTCAGGGAGGGAGAAGGGGAGCACAACGTTCATATTATAGTTAATACTGCACACTTAAAACATTCGGCATCATGCTAAAAACATGATTTGATTTTGGAGCTGTAAGGATAATCATCACCACTCTGATTAAAAGAGAGACCCAATTTAGCCCAATTTCCCTCAAAAGACAACATCAACAACATTGACTTTAGCTGAATAACTGCAACCATTACCTTAAACTCACTCAGAGAGACGTACTTCTCAATTCCAAGTTCAATCATATCAAGCACGTGAAAGTCAAAGAGACGACCTGCACACAAACCAAAGGAAACAATGACACACACATCATTTGGCCCACAGTCCCTCAAAAATGATTTGATGAACTTAGAGCACGTAGCTTTGGAAAGACAACATAATAAATTATCAGACAGGGTGATTTTTCTTTCCATCTCTAATATTACACATTTATTTTTTATACACAGTAACATTTTAATGGATAAGATAAAATAAACCCTTATTCATCCCTCAGTGGGGAAATGGAGATTAACAGATTCATATTTATTAAGATTATGATGGCAGTAGGCTGATACTGGAAACCATGTGAGTTGATTAGACCACTTACAATCAGCAGGTGATGAGTTTCAGTACTATATTAAATATATAGTGACACAATGTTGACAAAAACACAGCACAGTTGTAGAAAATTTGGGAAAAATGAAAGGTTTGTCATATTTAAATGATATGCTGTATATTCCATGACGTAATAACTGGTGTCTTTATGTATGTGTCAAACTGAGTGAGTGATATGGAGAAATAGTGAGAGAAGCAAAGAAAAGACAATTTACCAAATATGAGGTTGTTGGGTCGCTTCTTGTTGTGGGAGCCAAACAGAAACAGAGAACAGTCTGTCTTCTTGGAGAAGAACTCCTGAGAAAGAGTTTAACAGATGAGCAGTCAAACTGGAAAACATGTCAAGACATTTGACGGAAACAAAGCATTAGGGTTGTATTTGTTTCTTGTAGACTTACCAGCGATGTTGAGTCCTCAAACGGCCTTGTTACGTTCTTCCTGAAAAGCAAGTACAGATTTTAAACACTAGAGGTAGCTCAGAATGTTTGTTAACACTCAGATAATTAGCTGTGTTGACTTTGATACTTTCACTTCACACTAAAGCTACTTTAGTATATTTCAATTGAATTCAAATTTAACTTAGAGTTGATATCCAATTTGGTCAGCTAAATTCAGCAATGATTCTATAGAATTTATCTGTATCCAATGCTGTGGGTCACAACATATCTAAATATTTATTCATAAGACACTCCTCATATTCCTATTGTTTTACATCTTAAACAGTATCTAAGGAAACCGTAGAAAGAAAAGAAATTGCCATTTTTGGCCAAATAAATATTGTTTCTTTAACACATTATCTGCATCTGTTGTCAACTAAGTGTCCACAGTGGAAAAACTATACTACAGGTAAAAGTCAGGGTTTGTAAATACGAAACAGGTACTGGAAAAAAATAAGTTTATTTAAAATGCTCTGATTTTATTTACAATTGTGATCATACAACTGGTAGATTATTTAAAAAGGAAACTATATAATGTTTTGCCCAAGGAAAACAAAACACAGCTCCATGTATCCTTGTATTTCTGAATTATAAACCACTTACTTCTTGTACAGCACAGCATTGGGCTTCTTCAGGGCATACTGCAGCAAAAAAAAGATTTGTTTGAATTCACAATTCTGATAGTCACCAGCTTTCATTTAAGCTTAATCACAAATGTGGTTGAAATCCTCTGCATCACTCTGACAACCTATATGACCCAAGGATTTCCACCCTCCTCTCCCATAACAAAAAGATATAAATAAATGAAGGAATGAATGAATGAATTAAAAAATTATGTCCAGGGGTCAGACTGTCCTGACTAAGGCTCTAAACCCCTGCCTGCATGCATGAGACCCAAAACAGTCCAATTCCATTATTCGACAACCAGAGCTTCTATGATATACTTTTTAAGTTTCACTAACATCACAATAATCACTTTCATTGTAGAGAGTGTGGACAGGAGTCATTGCTGGAAACAGCTTTTTGAACAAAGAAAGAGAGAGAAAAGACGAATCTTAAACAGGCTCTGTCAACAGCAAAAACCTAAAATCTAAAAATCTACGTGACTTTTTGACATGTGTGCCTTCATGGGTTTTCTAACCAGGTCACATGTGGTGTCACATTAAACAAAACAACATATCACATTCAGGTCAACCTGTAGATTCAAGTAGGAAATAGCAATACAGTGGTAATGGACAACTGGGGTGATAAACTGTAATGTTATCTTTATTTTAGGCCACAGCCTTTGATGGTAGGATTTAGACTGGACGGGACTGTTTAAAAGTTGTGTGTTATCTTATCATCTGGTGATTGATAAAGACGATTATTAAACCCTAACAGGCCACGCATCTGTGTGAAATAATTCATGTCTTGCAGGTCTTTCTCACTGAGTGCATGATCAGGTTACTTACTATGTCCTTGAGGGCCTGGGTGATGGTTTGACTGGTGTTGCCCCCTTTCATAATCATGGCAGTCTTCACATCCTCAGTCAGCTTGGGCGCTCTGCTCTCCAAGAAGCGTTTGGAGCGCTTTGTCTTGGGTTTTCTGAGGATACACACAAACACAGGATGAGATGACAAACTGCCAGCGCTGTTTACCGCTACAGAAAATAAAAGAGCCAAACAAGAGGCTGTCAGAGTCAAAACATATGACAGGTTTTTAAAAAGAAATGAGCATTAAGGAGCACCTTGGTAGCCCAATGGTTACAGCACATGCTGCATGGCCCCCAATGTTGCCAGTTCGATCACTTTATTGCATGACATACCCCACTGTCTCCCACATTTCCTGTCTGCCTCTGCTGTTTCATAAAGGCAAAGAACTGCTCCATAAATAATGTTTTTTTTTAAAGCAGTGTTAAACATGACATTGATATTCGCAAGCTTTTGACAAGCTTTGACAGCCTGTTCCTGCTGAGCTATGGTGAAAGCAAGCACAAAAAACCCGACAATAATCCTATCTATAAAGTAATTACAAGAAATATTACAGCTTGACAAATAAGAAAAAATTGATACTTTCCATGCTTCTTCAATTTTTATAACGCTGATGTTGGTAGGCTAAATGGGCCATATTAACACTATTTTAGGTTTCAGTAAATTCATGGGAATAGCTTAATCTATAAAGCAAGGAATAATGAGATTTTTTTTAAACCCTACAAATGACTGATATTTTAAAGAATTGTTAATTTCATACCTGTATAGGCTAAAATGATCATGAGCATGATAAAGGGAGACAATATTCCCATGCAGGTGCCTCTACCTTTACTCTAACATTGATATCTGCTCTTTGATAGGCAAATAATACAGGAACAAACTTCCTTCCTTTATATGCTAAAATCTTGTCATTTCATTGATTCATCAATGATAATTCTGAGTTAACTATACATACATGAACACCAGCTACATGCCTGTAACTGTTTACGAGTTTAACACTAGCTTGACATTATGTGATTTTCCCTGGATATAACGAATGATGACGTGTCTATCAAAAACATTCTGATAAATTCAACTTCACATTATAATAAACACGAATATCTGTTTATACATTAAGCTAATGCTAGCTGACTAACGTCATGCTAGGCTAACGTTAGCAGTCCTAATAATGCTAGTTTCACGAGCGCTCAACAACTTATTAAAACTAAACACGGACACTTAAACACAGCGAGGTCCCATAAATGAATAGTCAAACTTACACTACAGCGTCTAACTGCGTCATTTTGTGTCTTTATTCGTGGTCCTGCCAGCAACAGCAGTACAACGTGCTTCTTCCACGTGAATTTCAGAGGCGGAAGACAACATTGGTGCGTCTCTTCTTCTTCGGTGGAATGGTGGTCAATACTGTGCTTCGGGTGAATTACTGCCATCTAGAGTCCAAACTGCGTAGCACAGACTTCCACTAGGGGAGCTGTCCATGGGAGCTAGAGGGTGAAAAAACCATAGACTTCGAAATGTTGTCTTGTATGTGAACAGTAAATCAAAGCCACTACAGTCTTTCATGCTCAGGGGTGAGGTGGAAGGACAAACCACCAAATAATTACACATTTTCAAAATTTTATGTGCATGTATTATAATTAACAACCAGGACGTCATACGTACAATGCTTTAGGACAGAATAAAAACAAACCCAAACAATGATGATTTTCGTAAAATCCAAGACAGATTTATCAATGCGTGATTATTTATTTACTTGTAATATTTAACCTAGATGTATGTCCATATGTACAAGCTGCATAGTCACATTAAGGTTTTTGGTGAAAGATCTGCAGCATCATGAAAACACTTCTGTCCATACATGTGTTTGGGAATGAGATTTAGCTTTATCATTTGATGAACAGAAATGGGACAAAATCTGCAGCAACTCTTCAATAATGTCCAAAGATTTAGAAGTACAATTGAAAATCTTACATTGCTACCTCTGGACCACCAGTACTTTACATACAATAGACTTATTTTGAAAGATTCTGTGACCTGCTGGAAATGTAGGGGAAATGGGGGGAAGGGGAGAACTATGCAAGCACTGTGGACACGCTCTAATTGTGAATAATAATTGACTATTATGTTGTAGATGTAACAGATGCACAGGTGATTTTCCTTCAGAATTTAGGAGAATGGAAGGTATTTTCTCTTTTTCCAAAGTCATTGATGGACTGGAGTGCATCTTATTCAGGATTGGGTGAGAGCCACCTTTTACACTTTTTATAAATGTATAAGAGAGAAGATGAGGTGGAAGCACATTGATCACATTGATTTTCATGGGGGGTAACATTGTACTTTGCCTTTGTACTTTGGTGGACCCCTCGTTTCTGTAGGTCTGCAGAAGACTAGGGAAATTGTGATTGCGGAAATAGATTGCAGGCCACCACATGAGTGTTGTTTAATATTTTTTTTAATGAGCCTCTGACACTATGACATGCACATTTCATTGAAAGCAGCTTGTTGCTCTGCTCTGCACACTGAGAGAGATCAGTACCCTCATTGTCCATCAGGTGGTAGCATGTCCTAACAATGAAGACAGTGGGACAGCGTGTTCATCAGGTGAAAGGTGGGGTATTTTCAAACTAATCTGACCTCACCTGAAAATTACCTGACAGCTCTTGAACTGCAACATGTGTTTTGGTGAGGTTACTGATTTTGGCCGGACAGTGATGACTGGATAATGAGCTCTTCTCTCCACTTCCAACAAGTGTATATTATACAATGTGTTGACTCTGACTGTGAGGACCTCAGATGAGTCATTGGCAGCATTGGCAGTGGCGGAAAGTAACTAAATACATTTACTCTTGCTTGTCCATTTTACTGTGTGCTATCTCATCCTTTTCTCTACTCCATGTCAGTGGCAAATATTGTACTTTTTACTCCTCTTTATTTATTTGACAGCTACAATTACTAGTTTGAAGATCAAGGTTTTACATACAAAATATATGGTCAGGTTATAAAGTATGATGCATTATGCATTATTATAGATGACGTGTTGATTAAACTACCCAACAGTATAAAATGCTTTAAGGCCATTTTACTACTAATACTTATGTTCTTCTACTAAAGTAAGACTTTGAATGAATGCAAGACCTTTGAGTAATTTTACCCTGAGGTATTGCTACTTTTATCAAGAACAAGATCAGAACACTTCTTCCACCACTGAGTGCAGCTCTGAAAGAACTCATGTCCATTTTTGTTTACTATTTTGCACAATCAGTTTTTTCTTAGGAGCAGTCGGAGGGATGACTCATCTTTCTGTTGCTCCAGGGTTTCCTCCAGGCCAAGAACAACAGACATTTCTTAAACTGAATCTTAAACCAAACATTTGCCTCTTTCAGCTGCTTAAGGGGAAAGTTGTGGGACGTACAAAAGACAGATACAAAAAAAAGAACAGAGGTTGAACTGGGTCAAATCTCTGCTATCTAATATCTCTGTATTTGTTCATGAATGTTTATTTCAATATGCCTCCTATTAATCATTGAGATTCATAGTTTATACTTAATTTAAAGAGTGAGGTTATAAAGGATATGTAGATTGTGCAAGCTCATAACATAATAACTTGCTGGAGTTCAAAGTTGTCGACAGATGTTTCAGTTTTCTTATACTTACGAACAACAAATTCTGTAAAAAGAGAGCAGTTAAACCATGTACAATTCATGTTACAGCTGTTTGCAAACACAGTCTAATGCTGGAAAGAATCATTCTGTACAATAACTTACTTTAACTTTTCGTTTTCACCTCACTGGATGTTTTTATGTTTGATTGTCTTACACCTTTTTTACACTGGTTAAAGTGAAACCATTTAAGACGTGAGAACAGATCTCTACAAGGTGATTTTAAAAAATTACAAACATAATATACTAAATTTGAATCAGTGTTCCTCTTCTTTAATGGGACACAACTGATCATCACTGGTGCAGCTGACTGGTATCAGAGGTCACATCTATGATTAAATGGACATCACCTGTGTGTAGTCAAGAGGTCACATCCTGTCCTGCTCCTTGGATGTGTTTTTCTGTTTCATATCATTCAGGCATTGTTTCCTGTTTTATTTTGATACTACCCCCCTCCTCCTGTTTCAGTTACTTTACTTCCTGCCTTTGTGTGTTCCCGCCAGTTTGATTGTCTGCCGCACCCTGATTGATTCGCTGCACCAGCTCTGCCTCTGTGGTCTGCATTTGGCCTTGCATGCACACGTGTGACATCATTTGATTGCAGTAGAAATGCACATGTATGTGGGTGATCCATCAGAGACAGTGAAACACTCTCTGTGAAAAGGTGATTGAAAAGCATGAGTTAGTGGAAGGTGACAAGAATATATCCCTTAAGTCACTTAACATGGAGGTGGAAAGTAACTAAGTACAGCTACACAAGTACTGTACTTAAGTACAATTCTGATGCCCTTGTACTTAACTTGGGGACTTCCATTTTCTATAACTGTACTTTGTACTCCATTACATTTCAGGGGGAAACATTGCACTTTTTACTCCACTACATTTATATGACACATATAGCCTAGTTACTTTTCAGATTAAGATTTTACATAAAACAACAAATGATAAGCTTAAAGAATAAAATGCATTGTCACAAAACATCTCCTCTAAGTCTCTGCAATGGTTTCATTATAGCAGAACTGTTTTTTCTGCTTTCACATCCCATTAATCCTCTCATGCCCCTTCAGATGTGATTCTCATTGGACCAAACCACTTAACTGTATATAAAGTAGTTCAAACTATTTTCAACTGGAGCAGCTAAAACTGTAAAATGCTGTTTACACATCTAATAATCTCATACTGTATAAAATACTATATCAGTCACAGGGGACATTTTTCAGAACCAGTACTTTTACTGCTGATAGGTTGAGTATATTTTGCTCCTAATATTTTTGTATTTAGGTAGGAATTTGAGTGCAGGAGTATTTTTCTATTAATACACTGGTCCTTTTACTTAAGTAAAGGATTTGAATCCTTAATCCACTGCCGATTAAATAAAATGGAAAAATAATGCCACAGCTGTAAATCTGCCTCAATGAGTCCATCCTCGAGGTCAACACAAGAGACAAGTGTGAAGGAGTTCAAAACTTCAGAGGCTAAGACTGAAGCTTTATGAGAGAACAAAAAGATGTTCACCCCTCGGAGAACTTACAATGAATGAATGATATTCTTATTATTGTCTTACAAAGAACATGACCAGCCTGCAGGGGCTTACAAGACACCATGAATTCATGCAAGCCAGAACCAGAGTGCTTTCAAACAATAGAAAATTTTGAAGATCGTCAGACCATCACTGTCTATGACAAAATTCATAAACACAAACAAAACCATTGCATATATAGTGCTGGATAAATCAATGTAAATGCTAATTACAATAGTCCCTTAAAAAAAATAGTTCTCTTAAACTATCAGAGGGAAAGTGAAAACAGAAAATGGGACTCTCCACTTCTCCCAGATCCCAAAGCTCACCCAAACTGTTTCCCTCCTGAACAATGCAATGCATTTAAAAACCTTTGACATGCATATATGTAAGGTTAACATTACAACACAAATAGATATGTAAACATACAGCATATCAGCTTCCGAAAAAAATGAGTCCTTTCGCCCACATAAACACCATCTCAATGATTCTCTCCTCTATCATTTTGAGTAGATAATTCCACAAACGGATCACATTTTCCTCGTACTAACTCTGGTGCCCAGCTCATGTCTCACTGAAGACAGCTTGTAGATGCTTCTATAGTCTGATGGGTGGGGACTAAACCAACCTGCACTTGTGATCAACGCCAACACTATTTTTGATTATTATTTGAAGGATTGTGCATAAGACAGAGCAGACACCTGTTTTTATGACACCAGTCTTTATGAATGTGTATAACTGTTGTCAGTTATACACATTCAGTACCATTCGGTCAATTATGTCATTTTTAATTTTGCATCTGTTTCTTTTTAAACAGTTGAGTTTGATTACAAATGATCTTTGTTCCTAAATGCTCTGGACAAAAAGACAAGTTAAAGATCAAATAAAGAACCCAACAGTTGCACAGATAAGTATTTTTTTTTATTGAAGCATCAAGCTCATAGCACAGATATATTTAGCACATCTTGACCATCCAAAGAACAGCAAAAGAAAGAATTAGAACAGCAAAGTTTCTCCTTCAGTACATCCTGCAACTGCACCCTCTCTCACCTGGGGGGAGGCTTTCACTTTGCCTTCCTCTTTCAGATGATTCATAGAGAAAGGTAAAGTGAAAAACTAAAAACATGGTTCAGTCAGCTTTGAAAAGGTCACCCCTTAACTTCAGAACACACTAGTTTTGAACACTGGTTTTACAACAAAATAAAACACTGGACAAAAGGGGAAGAAAAAAAAAGAATATTGGTCCGCAGCAAAAATACAAAATATTTTTTGTACAAAATTCTATTACCATTCAACTGCAAAAATGCATTTTGAGTTCACTGTATAAAAAAATAAAACAAAATTGCAATGATCCACACCAACGAGGCTAAAATGTACTTAATCCAAGAACAGTTAGCATTAAACTTGAAATCCGCTCAACGTGTGACTTCAAAAGAGGACCTACAACAGTCATTGGAGATCACCCAAGTCATCTGAGAGGCAGTTGAGAGTAGGTCATGGAAGGGCAGAGATTGGTCCTCAGGAAAAGAATGAAACCACTCCAAAATGCCATGACAGACAAAGAGGGAAGCTATTCCAGCGTCAACTTCACTGCATAGTCTTACACGAACTGCTCCAACCAATGCAGAGTGACTTGGGTGATATATGCACCGTTATAGTTGCTGATGCAATCATCGCAGATATAAGAACAGGTTGTACTGTATTGTAGGGTTGAAAGCAGGTCAAGACTCCGGCCGTGTCTTCTCTGGTTCAAAATTCAAACTGCATTCTCTGGCAGGAGAAGCATTGTGAACACCACTGATCTGAACAGACGGACAGGACAAACCTTGGACATTTGACTAGTGTTTCATGGAGTAATAAATAAGAAACCTAACCTGCTTTCAGCACTTCTTTACAACTTGAAATAACATTAACTACAAGTTGACTCAACCCCAAAAGGTAAAAAGAGTACCTGCCTATCCAAAAACATGTCAGGATGTGGCAGTTGCAACTACGCTTTCAGCCGGTAAAACAAGAGGAAAGTGAAGCACAGACCTACTGACAAAAGGAGGAAGAGACGGCGCTACACTACACTGTCAAGCAACACGGCACTAGTAGTCACATGCACCATAGTGTCACAGGATTTTCCCCCTCAATGAACAAAGGGCATTGATCGAAACAAAAAGAAAAAGAAAACTGCTAGGGGAGTCACATTTTCGACCAATTCACTGCAAAAAATGTCTGGGCACAATAAATTTAATAAAATGGCAGTTTATGCAGTGGTTACATGTGGAATGATCCGGGATCACCCTGGCATGCTCAGACTGGTGGGCCTCTATTGTGTGCTTACAGATTTCTGTATGGGGCGGAAAGAGAGAGAGAGGATGGATATTATGTGGGAAGAAGAAAAATGCTTTGCTGGGCAACTAAGCAAAAAGTGTCTGATTCATTATTTCCCATTCAGAGCGGGCACAGCCAGGAGGGCCGCCTCTCGTCATGCCACGGTTCTGGGGCCAGCTGACAGTCTGACTCTGGCAGGGGGAGACCTGCTGCGAGCTGGACAATGGCTGGTCGGCAGAGGTCATTGTGGGCTCTGTGTGTGTGTGTGAAGAGGAGGGTGGGGGTGTGCTCTCCTGGAGTCATACATTCAGCTCAAACCCAGTCCAGGCTTTTCTCTAGAGACATGTACATTCGAAAGACGAGGGGGGACAGGACGCTGCTTTATGCAGCCTGTGCTACATTCACTTTGAACATTTTCCATTTAACCAATTAGTATGAACGTGTTAAATTAGATTGCTTAATATGACTGTGGAATCTATAGGACAGAAGCTTCCTATAGATGAAGCACACTGTACAAAAAGAAGCCTGGCTGCAACATAGTGCACATGTCAAATGTCTTAAATGATTCATATTCATGCATTTCCAGGCATACAACTTTAAAAGCCTGTCTATTTGGGGAAACACAAGGACTATATGATTGTCGAGATGGAGGAGCACAAACCAATGAATGCAGGTGTTGGGAGTCAGCTTCAAAGCCCAGCAAAGCAATCAGTCTTTAGCTTCAGTGCAAGAAGCTGCAAACCTTATATCCAATAGTGCGACATTAAATAGCAAGTATGGCATTCGTTTTTCAAAGGAACTCAAATATGTCCTTACAATGCAACGATGATTAGAAAGGCCAAAAGCTTACCATGACTTATACATTCAATTGAGACAGAAGGTTGGCCTTCTTTTCGTACCATCAGTAAACAGGTTTTTAAAGTGCACTCAAAAAAAGTGGTGGATCACAAATACCAATTGTCACATTGGAGGGCAAATTAGATATAGACTGGTTGGAGACTGGTGGCAAATTTGAAAAAAATAAAAATGGCCGAGCTCATAAAGAGGCAGACTGATCTGAGCATGTCAGGGCCCTGGCCTAGTGTGGGCGGAAGCCTTGTCTGTGGGGGATGAGGGGGGACACCTGCAGGAAGGGACCGTCGTACTGGGCACAGGTGGACAGCCTCAAACGGAGCGTGTTTAATTCTTCTACATGCACTTCAAGATCACAGCAAGAGTGAGCTAGAATATCGAAACAGAGAAAAGAGCTTTCATGCAAGAGATCTAAGTCACAGGTACAACAATGCAAACAACTCAAACTGGAGGTTAAACTAGGGCTGGCGACCGCGTCAGCACCAGGAGATTCTGAACGACGACAGCAGCAGAAGGGAAGGAGGAGGTGGAAGAGGGGGGAGGAGGACGACAAGCTCTCTACTGGGGGGTGAAGCCAGCCGCAGAGGGGGAGCCCCAAGCGGCCTTTCTTTTTACGCCTCTTCTTCATCCTCAACCCTCAGCTCTGCTGGTTCTGCTGGCGGTTCTGGGCGTAGCTTGTGAAGACAAAATTGTAATCGTTGAATTGAGCCAACTGGCGATCGAGACACTTGTAGCCCTCGAGTTTCTGGGCAGAAGAAAAGACACTGCGACATTTGGAGCTCTACAGGGGCAAAAGAGGAGGAAAAAAAGAATTCAGTGACAAAGTGAATTAAAATCACAGAGAATGAAAGCAAGCTTGTATTTTAAAATGCACCTGATTGACGAAAAGCGTAGTCACAAATTTTCCTGGCTTGAACACCTCCACCACCTTCCTGACCAGATCATTGTACGATGTCTGGGAGAGGTTGGTTTCGAAGCTGACGTAGGAGAACTCTGGCTCTGGGGTGATGTGGATGGTCCAGTAAGTTCCCTGGAGAAAACAAACAGCCACATTACAGAAATGCTTAAGTTGTTAGCAAGACGGCGTCAACAGCTCAAAACAAAGACACTCACGTCAGTCTTCATTCCATTCATTGAGTATCCACAAGGGTTGAACATTGTGGCATCGATCACAGAACCTGGTATCAGGTCACAAATTCCACTCATCTGCAACAAAAGTAGAAGAAAAATACGTCAACATCAATTCACAATTTCTAAACTTTCCATGTCTGCTCACATCCAAGCAATAGCCCAACCAGATTCTCCAAATAACCTGAACTTGTTCCCATCATTGGAGGGCTTATGTCTGCTGATGTCTGTTGAGACAAACACACACATACGCTGATGATATGTACTTACACGAGTGACATCACTTGCAGAAACACCATCTTTCATATAGAACTGGTCCATAATGGCTGGATCGAGGTCACTCATCAGAACTTCCAGCGTCTGATCTGCATGCTTGTTCTCCCAGTACTCTGGTAAGTCCAGGGTAAATAGGTACCTGTGGGCAACGAAAGGTTATTGAAGTCTCTTATCAGATCAGAAGAAAGCAGCACAAAGTTTAACCATGGCTATAAAAGGGGGTTTTGAAAGAGCTTTCATAATAGTAGAAATACCCAAAGAACAGGTTTGACCTTTTTACCCATCTACCATCTCATGATTGTACAGTCAGTAGCTGTGCTAAAATCCAAATATCATGTAGCAGTATCCTGCTGCGGCTGGACACTGTGTGGACAAGTTTCAATCAGTATGGGAAATTTTGTGATGCTTACCAGCAGTCAGAGTTCAAACGTCCCATACAATAGGCTGCGCCATCTGGAAGAAGCAAAACCAAAGATGCTTTAGTCACCTTTCTGGTTACTGTTCAAATTAAACTATCTGAACATGGAATTGCATGCCTAAAGCAACTCTAAAGCCTTCCAAGTCACACGACAACAGACATATGAGCAAATCTGAAGAAGCACTGCACCATTTCTGTTTCCTTAAAATATATTTTGTGAGCATTTCTCTGGAAAAAAATGGGAACGACAAAAGGAAAGGTGATACTAAGATTATATAATGTGGCATACTTGGGAAAATCTGGCTGAGAAAGTCCACTTCCTCCTGGAAGTTTCGATGAGGGAACTCTTGATGGGTTGGCTTCATAAAGTTTTTGCGGGAGTAGAAGAAATTCTGCAAAAGAGGTTTAAGCATTAAAACATTTGAAAGATGCGCAGCTGCAGGCATCAGGTAGAAGACAACAGCAACATGATTTTGTATTTCAGGGTATGACACGTGCATAGAGCATGGTGTATTTTTACATATACCCAAATTGTTGTGCGTGTCCTACCTCGATGGCATCGAAACCGCAGTACTCCCTGGCGAGTTCCAGCAGAGGCACCAGTGCTTGCAGTAAGAGGGTGGTTCCGCACGTCTTCAAAATGAAACGTCTCTTGGAGACAAACATGCTACTCTCACTGTGGAAGAAACGAAGTACAAGAGTGTAAAACTTCTGTACTGGAAGTGTATTTATGTGCCATTATATCATTTATTATACAAATGATGATTAACTGGTGGTGCTCCTTCCATCCATGCACCATTCTAATCTTTCAAATATACACCTAGGAGGTCAGATAGCTTTTATCTAGAGCTGCAATGATAAGTTGTTTAGTCGACCGACAGGGAACATTTCTCTTTTGCAAGTTTTGATCTAATTTTCCTATTGAGCAAAATTTGGAGTTCACTTCCCACTTACACACACAAAACATTTACACACTCATAGAACTCCTGAATAAAACATATTAAATGGGAATGCATATATCACTTGGGAATATAGATGTCAGCAAGACCTAACCAAATTCTGATTAAATATCTTTTAAATTCCACCCATCTGATACTAAAGTTGGTTTAGAAGCGTGATTAACTAATAATAAAGTATTTGGTTGTGTCATTTGTAGTGTACTGCTTGCAGTCTGTATTAGAGGAGTGGGAGGAAGAAGAAGAAAAACTGTAATAATGTGACTGGTTGTTTTGACCATGATAACAAAAAATGAAATCACTTCCTGGTTGCCATGACAAAATCTATTTTACTGGCCAAGACCTCTTTAAAATTAGTACAGCAGAATGCATCTCACTGGTTTCAACTGCTGATGATTGTCTCATAGCTGACTCCAGTTCTATAATGAGCCATCAACCCTTTAGATAAAGGAAGAAAGGTGACACAGCTGAAGTCTTTTGAATCACTATGATGACTGATAAAACTGCCTCAGTTTGTCATTACAAGTCACAGGATATTTATATTATTTACATATCTCAGGAGGGGATGTAACAAGTGTACAAGTTTCAAGGAAACCCTGCTTCGACACTATGAAATATGACAGCTATGCAGCATGTAATGTATGTGATCATGGCTCTGTCTCTTCACCTGGGACAGAGACTGTGCTGTCAATGGCAAGCGGCTTACAGGTGACCACTGTCTAATCCTGCCTGCCTTCTAATCAGGAAACCAGAGGAGACACACTGTAAATAAAGACCCAGCACTCACCTGAGTATATAAGCTTCCTGCTTGTCAGACTTTGTCACACTTATGATCAAACAATGCACATTCTCCAAAAGTTTGTCCCACTCAAACCTAAAAAAAGAGAGAAATGAAAAACAATGATTAGCATTTTGGCATTCATTTACCATATTTTATCAACTTGTTTCCAATTTGGAAGTGAATCCCACTACAAGGGAGAAAACTTGGTTAAAACACACACGCACAAACATGTGTAAAGGAGCTGCTTTGGTCATGTCTTTAACAAAGACTGCACACACTTTTTTACAGCAATGCCCTGTAGAAAAGGTCATAACAGGGAGGGAGGGATTCCATTTCTGGAAATGATGGTGCTAGGGGAAATATCAGAAAACAAACAAGCAATAATCTCAAATGGAAATGAAACAGACCTTCCTGTAGTTTGTCTACTGAAACAAAGACAAGGTATGCCTTCATCTGATCTAAAATTCACTGCTCCAGAGGAGGGAGGGAGTGGATTACTGTGATAAAATGCTGCAGGTTTGAGATCACCAAAGAAGGAATGGTTCAGACTGACAGGAATAACGCACTTGCTGTGTACAAGAAAACTGCGGGGTAATGTGGATTTGGGTTGTTTGAATATTGTCTCCAGCTCATCATGCCTGGGCAAACTGAAAATCACAGGCTGAGGCAGACAGCACCGCCAGCTCTCTCCTCAATGACAGGAAGGCTGCGTCTGCCACCACAGCTACAGTGCAAATGCAGCTGCGTCACATTCTCATTACAACCTTGGAAGGGCAGCCTGGGCCCATTCAGAGCAGCCAGTAGGAAGCACAGCACAGCCTGGGTCGGGAGAGAAAGACCGCGAGGAGGGCAGCGCTCAATGGGGAATTTACCAGCAGCCAAAGTTGCATAGTTCACACCCTGAGAGATGGACAGGGCTGCATGAATCCACAGCCTTTTCTGGAGAACCTCTGAACGAGAAATGTGCCTCAGTGACTGACTGTCAGCGGCGGTTCACTAAATGGCAGTCAGTAAGTTATATACTTGCTGATTAGTTAAATTAAATAGCTTGTCAGCCACATGTTGTATGCATTTTAAATGTAACATATAAAAAAGAAGAGATCAAGAAGAGAGGAAATGACAGAAATTAGAAAAATAGTTTTCACATATAGCTACAGAGGACACCTTGGCATATGGCTAGAGAAAGTGCATCTGCTGAGCCTTGCTGCCACTCACTCTTAGAAGTCCCCATTCCACCAGAAATACTGAGGTATAGGCATAAAGTAATAATAAAAATTGATTCAGGTAAACTTTAGATAACTAAGTGGTCATTGACGCAGACATTTGGGACCACTGTTGCATGCCACACCTGCTTCACCCCTTAGCAACCCAACAAAAATGCTGCACGTGTTATAGAAAATAAAATTCATTAAAGTAACACAAATGCCAACTTAAAGATGAGTGGCACCAGCAAAATGCCATTAATGTTACCGGTGTCTGACTACATCTGTCGTGAATATTGACTAGCTACTGGTTAGTGTGTGCACTTTTTATCGTCAGTGTCCCCCACTAATCTGTGGCCAAAACTAACTAACCAACCTTTGGGAACACGTCATACAGATGATTAGGAGACAAAACAATGCATCAGAGCTGCAAAATGTCTTCTACATGAACAAACCTCCACACTGTACAACAGTAGCTGCACTGCCTGTACGTGGTGGGTGTCCAAATTAAATTCGCTCCTCACAAAGAACCACATAATACAATAATCAAGTCATGCAGCAGGCAAAAAAGCCAACATGCCAGCTTTACAGACATTCATCATCTTACTTCTTGACCATGGCCACCGTATTGACAGAAAACTGAGTTAGCATTTTTGGAATTACTAAACTGGAATATTGCATGAGGTATGTCAACACTTGGCCCTTTTCATTACAGCTTGTATGTTGCCATTAAGATGGGTCATTTGCATGATGTATTTTTTTTATTGTGCAGATGTCGTAGCACACTGCCATTAAGACTACATTACAGGCTAAGAACACAGGGGTTATTTGATAATTAAGACACGGGACATTTTTACCCTCACTTCTGTTTGTGACAACAGTAAAAACTGTGCCTCTCTCATCATCTCATAAGTCTGTGGCAGACTGATAATGACAGACCCCTCAAACGTTTGACCTCTACTGGTCAAAATGGGTTTACGTGGTACAAATCTACCTGAGAAAGTGTGACCAAGCTTCAATCCCAGTACAATGAATTATATGCACATTACACTTTTTCATGCTGTTTTCATGCACAAGGATCCAGTCTGACTCGTCCAGTTAGAATTTTATGATTCACTTTCTTCTTTTAAACAAATGAAAGAGCTGTTGCAACATGTCCACTTCCCAGCTTCATACCAGAGGGACAACGTTACAGGAGACGTTGGTCAGCTCCCGTTTCAGTGTGAAATGCACACCAGAGGCTATTTCTGGTCGCTTAGCAGGATCAGATCTTCCTCAAAGAAAGAGCCGTCTCCAGGAAAGGACCTGATTAGAGTGCCAAACACTACAGGAGACTTTCCATTCATACCCAAGAGGCAGGGATATGTGGTTTACCAAGATGACACAAATTCATGGAATTTTGTCTACTTTTAATGATAAAGGATTGGAGAGCCAAAAAACAGCACAACAACAAGTTAGTAAGTAGCTGCAGAAACATGACATTTCACAGGTCACATTTTGAAGTGTGTGGAACATTAAGTGGCCTTCAGGACCAGCTGCTTGACAATCAGTGGGAGCAGACTGTAAGCTGCCATTGAGCCTTGAGGAAGGAAAGTGGAGGTAATGTGAGTGAGCTCCACATTTGTGAATCAGATGCCCTTGCGGACTTATTTGGACATTGGCTGACGTCCAGCGAGACTGATCCACTGACAGTGTCCCTCTGAGCCGTTAATCTGCCCTCTGGCTGTAAATTAATGCCAGTCCTCATTCACCCGACTGGCTACACACACTTTTCCTAAACAGACCTCTGTGATGCACAAGGGTTAATGACCAGAAAAGTCACTCAGAGCACAGCCTGGATTTAGCCTTGAACCTTGCTACGGGCCATTCACTTGGTAATACAGGAGTATAATAAGAGGTAAAAGAACAGTGTCGAGCAGCTTCAAAAGGAAGAACCCTGGACAGTTCAGACGGACAGAAGCTGAGCTGTGGGGGTGACCATTTCTAACCAGCTGTTGCTATCGTAAATCATTATTTTGTGGACACTATTAATACACCTCCAGCTGTACTACTCTCACCATGTAGAGTCAACACCTGTCCTCTTAAAACTACCTCTGGCCATTTTATTCAGTTCCAAACACAGCTCACCTAACAACATTTTAATATATCCATTTATGACCAACTTGTTCTACTTGGTACAAGCTCCTCAGCGCTCCAGGCACAGTAACAAATGGATTTTGTGGTTTTGAACAGGGGCAAAGTTCAACAGCCTTTAAAGCCCATTCGCATCCATTTCTCTGAACGTCACATCAACCAGAGCCCTTTTCTTTGGAAGCAGCCTAAGCAAATCAGAGTAAGGCAGCACCTCTAACCAATCACAGGGACGGGGAGGGGAATGTCTCCATGGCTGAAAACGTGACCGGAACAGGGACTACATGCAATGTTAGTCGAACCTCGGACCTTGGGGTTTGCCATGCTGTGTGTGAATGTCTGCAGAGTGGACTGAACCCGACCATAAAAGGAGCACCGTCCCACAGGTCACGGGATCTCATCCGCAAAACACTCCACGATGACTCAATGTCATTGTAGTAAATTTTGACTGGGTGCATGTGAGATACCGTCTGTCCTGACCCCAAGGCCGCAGCCACTCCTCTCTTGATTACAATATAAATCATATCTGGTTGAGTAGAAACTGATATCAGAGTGATCTGTGATTTGTGTGTGTGTATCCGTGTTGGTGGCCAGTGTCGAGGCAGCACGCGGTGACGACTGGCGACCACATGCTTTGACACCTTCACTTAAAAAAGGCCCCCTCGTTGTTGAATGACGCAGAAAAAAATAAGCTTCCCAAGAAGATTTCCCGTTTTATCAAAGGCCTTGTGACTAAAACAAGTAGCTTAGCTTAGAAAATTTGACTGATGCAAGGCGAATGCAATCTAACGATGTCCCAACACCGATGCGGGGGCAATAAAACGCGTGCGCACCGATAGGGGAGGAAAAAAAAATCAAGCCCGCCTAATGTGGCACCAAAGTGGACTGAGACACAAAGCTAAAGAGAGGAAAAGCTCATTCTAATGGTGCTAGAGACATTTTGAGTCGTATAAGGAGTAAAAAATGAGCAGAGAACAGTTGAATATTTGATATTTTCTCCCAGGAACTAGCTAGAGTTAGGTGGCTATAAACGGGTCGCTAACTAGCTGTCAAGACCGCTTTTAAACATTAGCTAACAACTATAGCATCGATGTATCGCCCACCTTGATAAGGAAGGGATCAGATTATGATATTAAAATGTTAACCTCTGTTAATTTCCTCGGTGAAGAATGAATGACTCAGCTTGGAAGTGCCATCAAAAGGGGGAGGTGGCCATTTTTGAGTGACGGTGCTAGCTAGCTCTACTGGCAGTAGGCTCTGGTGTCACAATTTGGTTCCCTTCCTAGCTAAGCTAACTCTGGATGCACTCATGATTACAGAGAGAAATTGTCTCCGGAAAACAAGATTTAAATGTTTACATGTCACGAATGAGCTGAAGGGACAGAAGCCAAGCATGTGGTCTGAGCCATCATTTGCATATGCTGCCCCTGACTGACACCTGAGACATCCGAATGACACAAACCTTGGGATGGTACGGAGGTCCCCGGTTCCTTTGGTCTCATCCTGCCGGGAGAACCACACCTCCAGCAGCTTCTCAGTCCCCTCGAAGAAATGTGCACCGTTATCTTCCATCATGAGACAACAGACACCCAACAAAAAATATTAACCGTCGGTTGTAACGTTTACAGCTTAATAAATCCTTCCTCGATCAGTTATAATTTATTGAGGTACAGTCCTTTAAGCAATCCAGGTGTTGGTTTTCTTAAGTTGCCGTCTTCCCTTTTGCAGAGAATACCGTTAGCGAGTGCTAGCTAATATCGCCGGCCATACTGTGTAGAGCACTGAATGGAGATGGCGTGGTGACTTTATATGCCAGCCGCGCTACGTCATTCACCCGTTTAGCCAATCTGATCGCAGGATTGTGGTTTGTGACATGCAGTTGGTTCAGGGACCTGTCCATCATTGTGAAAAACGGGGTTTCCTCACGTGACGTTGTATTTTTTTTAACGCCTATACGTAGTGCGTCATGGAGCTGGACAAAATTATTGAAATACAGGAGCCCTTAATACATTTTTGAAGGGTATTATAATAATATGACAGCAGGTGATTTTCATTTAAGTTTCTATTTGTAAATGTGGGGCTGTTTTATCTATTTATTGCATAAATATTAGATTTTAGTACTCCAATATGTTAAAGGCAAATTTCTATGTAAACTCTCTGACATACGTTGTGCTTCTCTTTTCATATGGATTACACGTCTATATATTTAATTCCTGCCAGGTACCATTGTACGACCGTAATACATGAATTTGTTGTTTATTAATAATTTATTAAATACACAACTGTGACTGAATTATAGGCGAAAATAATATTATCACACATAGAATAGAAACTTATGCTATACAATGCAGTTAGAAAAAAATAAGTATAAATGATGTGATTGCACTTTATCAGCATTTTATAGCACCATTGTAACAAATCTATATCTAACTCCATTTAGCAACCAAAGAAAAAATGACTTTGCAAACATTCGTGTTACCCTGGTTTGGAAATTCCCATTCAATAATAATAATAATAATAATATGAAAAAGGGCAGTAGAAATTTCGATGGGTTCAATTTACAGCTTATCTAACAATAAAAGACAACAGTACTTTCGACCCTAATTTATATTTTTATAAATTAGATCTAATGTATTTCTTGTGTTACCATGATAATAATTGGCTTATAGTAAATGAAATTAACACCATTAACAGTTCAGGGATCTTTTAAAAAAAAAAAAAAATACGTTTAAAAACTACAAGGTGTGTACTTTGAACGAAGAGCTCTGCTTTTACACCATGAAATCCAAACCGCCGATGCCTGCATTTTTGAAGAGCGTTCATGAGTACGCAAAGTGCAACAAACCGCAGCGAGAAACGCGGCTTGTAGTTTCCTACATCTCTACTTACTATCCGGCGAACCGCGGCGCCTGCTCAAAAGAACTACCTTACCCAGCGAGCCCTGCGCGCCAATTAGAAACGTCAACGAGCCAGTGAACATTAAGCGGAGCAGACCAAAATCCCAAACAAGGAAATGGTGGGGGAATAAAACGACCAGATTATTTAATTAATGCATGTAATAATTAATATTTTATTTTATTGTAAATTAAGACGTATTTATGGGTTAAAATGGATTACGACTTCAAAACAAAGCTGGCGGCCGAGAGAGAGAGAGTAGAAGATCTGTTCGAATATGAAGGTTGCAAAGTGGGTCGAGGCACCTACGGGCACGTTTATAAAGCTAAGCGCAAAGACGGGTAAGATAACCGTGAACGTTATTGTTTGTGCTGACATCAGACTGACTGCAGGATGCATTTTGTGAACAGGCACCTCCGCTGTGTGTTGAACGGGGCGTTAGATTTGAACCTCCCCGAAGCGATAACCCGTGTCTCTGTGTTTTTGTTTTCATGTAACGCACTCACTCACTCACCAACGGTCCCCCCCCACCTCCTCCTTCTCCTCCTCCCCCTCCTCCTCCTCCTCTCCACCCCCCACCCCCCAAAACAACACAGTAAAACAGCGGTGCTATTTCTGTTTTTGACAAGTCTCGTCTTTAAGGTACCAACGCAGACAGCTCGCTCTTCATGTACCGAACCGCGCTGGAGGACGCTGTTATCGTCATTCAACGCGATAGTGACATTTCAGCGTCTTTTAGCGGCCGAGCTGCTCCCGCATTTTTACCCCTGTGCGCTGCCAAACTTTTTATAGCGAATGTAATCTGTTTGTTATTGATCTTTACACTGTTACTTTCAAGCATGAGCAGTGCATGTGCATGTGTGATTACAATGTAGATAACATATGCTCTCACATTTCTACAATACCAGCAGTGTCAATATTTGCTCCAAACATGTGCAAATTCCAAGTTGACAGTGACTGTGTGACTGTTCAATTTTAGTTTGATAATGAAATATTTTAAAAAAGATTGCCAAAAGTTAGGGTAATCACTCTGACCTGACAGCTTGCAAAGTGAATGCAAGAAGTACCACGGGGTAGTGTAGAAAGACTTCCTTTATTTTCTTCCTTTCATAATTTAAATCTTAGTTGTTGTGGCTGCTGGTAAAACTAAGAAATCTGAAGTAGTGATCACCATTCTAGATCTATATTGGTGCCTATAATGACCTTATTACAGGGGTCAGGTATCGGCCAGATGTGACTGATCCATGTGAAATTATGTTTCTTTGTCACTGTTATAAAATTTTTATAATACACTTAGTCGCTATTGATATGAAATTACAATCATACAGTTTTATAAACCTTCTAGAACAGTATCAATGTTACACAGATCGGGTATCAGCCAGTTGTGACCTATGACCAGATGTGATTGAAGAGGTTAGATGTAGTTGCAGTCTAATGTTACCGTACACAATAAATGTTGTGTAAGGTAACATTGAAAGTAACATGGAAAAAAAGCAGTGGTAATTTCCGGTAACTAACATGACCGTCTCAGATAAGCCTTTTCTCCATTCACCACTGTCTCATTGAGTTGTAAAGCTCAGTCTGGGCTGCAGGCAGTGTTTTAACATATTCACCTGTACAACACTGGATAATAGAGTTGTGATGTGAGGTCAAAAGGTGAACACAACATACAGTTCATGGGCAGTCATTTGTGCAGCAGTAATACCTTGAATTATGTTTAATGCTGAGAGGTAATAACATCCTCTGGGGTATTATAGACAGGCGACAGAGCGATGTAGCTTACCTCAGGGCTTTCTTAAAAAAGCAGCAAACAAATTGAAGAAGAAATAGTTAGATAGCTATTATATCCAGTAAATCAGACATAGTTGTGCTTTTGGGGGATGATCTTGTCAATCTTGTATTTTTTTTTTACTTCAGCTCATTATTGTTTCATGCAGATGTTATAAAACCTCTTGATTCTTTTAAATACATCATCAGACCATTATCCTGCCTATACATTATACTTTCCTAAGAAGAAAGTGAAGTAGCTAATAGACATTATCTTATAATATATAATATTGTGGTGTCTGTCCTTGGAAAATAAACTATACAACTATAAGTGCAATCAGGAGAGTTGCTGTTTTCAGCCTGTGCTGCAGCCTGGATTATATTATGTGAGGCTGCAGGCAAGACCCTGGGGATAGAAGGCATCACATATTCCCAGTGAACCTAACCTGCAAGGCTTATTTAAGTGAAAACTGAATGGCAAACCACTTTCTGTCTCTGGTGCATATAATTCTGGAAATGAATTATCCTCATTTCCTTGCTTAACATTCTGAGATGCCACATGTTTTTTAATGTTTACTGATTTTAGCAAGTTTATCCCCGCTGACAGAAAAAGAAGCAGTATGCTCTTGACAAGGCGTGAAGATGTATTGTCAGGTAAATGGAGTGTCACCATATGCATACTACATGGAATTGTGCCATTGTGAGGACAATAGCTGTGTGGCTCACACATGAGCATCAGCGTTTGCATCTCTCTGCTGCAGATATGAGCGTGCTAACTTCAACCAGTGATGTACACTTACTGTGACATCTTGGTATAGGGATGCTATTTTTCCTTCCTGTTTTTCCAAGTGTTGGGAATACAAAGCCATCCCAAGCAGTCTCTCAGTGGTGTTGCGATAAACACATTAATAGAAGAAGATACCAGCACTTTGTTGTTGACACATCAAATCAGTTCTAATGTTTATATGTTATTTTTGAGTCATTTTCTTTATAACCATTAAATATGAATTATATATATATACACAGTATATATTCAAATCCAGCATTCATACAGCAGAATAAATGAGAATATTTTCAAGTTTAGTCATTTTCAATTCAGTTTTCGAGATTTCAGCCCTGTCCATGTGCCATGTTAGGTCTACTACTGGTGTACTATAATAATATTACACAAAACGTTAGGTTGTCTGGGACTGCTCAGGTCCAAAGTAAACTCTGTTCAGACATGTGCAGCGCTGCTTGTCTCTAGTGGTTTCATAAGCATAGGTTTATGGTTCTGGCATTGCATAGTAGACACCAAGAGCCAGTCACCAGTGCATCCACAGACCACAGTCTTCCAAATGGATGTAATTGCAGAGGCCTGTGCTGGCATTGCCGGCACACACTAACGAGGTATGCATGCCCTGACCGACCAAGCCGTTGCCGGTCGGGTGTTGTTTGCGTGTGGTCGTGTAGATGTTGCACCGTATTCCTCACTGTTGGATCTATTAGCAGCAGTTTTAGCATGTTGAATTGACATCAGAAGGAGATGGTGGGAGACAGTTCTCTGATTGTACATCTCGGTATTCTTTTGAATTGATTAGTGGAAAAATGAATTTGTAGATTCATTTAATATGTAGTGTTTAACAGAACACTATGATGACTGATGCAGCCATCAGTCTTTTTCAGCTCTAGTTTTTTGAAGAGGCTTCATGTGTCAGGCCCTCATGCAAAGCTCTTTCTTTCCTCTGCAAACTGAAAAAGGCCCATTCAGATACCAGGAGGATTATATGGAGGAGCTGTCCATTAAGTGAAAAAGCTAGTGATAGTTGATGTTATGGATGAATGAAGAAAAAGTAGAAAGGCTAGAAAACTGTAAATATCCATCTTTAGATGTCATGTTCTGTGGTATTCTTATCTTTTTTTCCTCTGCTCTTGAATTGCAGTGTAGTGGATTAACTATTTTATTATGTGAATTTGACTAAATTCATGTGAGGAAAATTAGTTCACAGACCAAAAGATTAAATGTTATGAGCTGTTTTGAACATCTGTGCAGCTCAATTAGTATTAGAGATGTATGCCTGAGAGCTCCAGTTAATCCATGACCATCTCCAATGCAAATTAGGCTGAAGTGGGTTTGATCTCAGCACCACGAGGACCTGTTTGATCTGTGTGGGCTGCTCACTGAATGAAGTTGTTATTGAATTCTGTCCACAGATTGTGTTTACATTTTAATCATGTCTCTTTGCACTGTTTTAGAATATGTTTCCTTTTAGCTCTCATTTTCTCCACTCTTTTCTGCTCAGGTTTTATTTCATGCACTGCTTATCTTATCTCAATAATCAATATTAGTCTGCTGAATGTGCTCTGCCCCGCAGTCTCACATTTCAATTATTAATTGGTTTTCATGCACAAATGTGATTCTGCTGCAAATGCAAGAAAGTAAAAACAAAGACAAGCCATGAGCTACAGCTAGGCCGCTGTGTAGATTGAATCCTGAGCATCTGTCTTTGCATCAAGCGTCAAAGTCATGCAGGGCAGTGCTCCAGGCCCGGCTGGCGAGGCAACAACAGAGTGCTCCTGCAGGGAGTGCATGGTTCTTTGCTGCCAAAGGCTATCTCTAATGGCAGGGATTCCTCCGTGACAGTTGAATCTTCACAGGCTTTTTCTTGCCCTCTGCTGTCCATCTCTTCTTGCCAAAACACTTCCTGCCTTAATAGTCAAAACCCAGAAGACCAAAGCAGGAGTCAGAGGTTGATGGTGAAAAGGCCACTGGTAAAGAACATCTGTGCCATCTAGTAATGCCAGTCCCATTTTCTCTTTTTATCTCTACAGGAAAGATGAGAAGGAGTATGCACTGAAACAAATAGAAGGCACTGGAATATCGATGTCTGCCTGCAGGGAAATCGCTGTAAGTTGCAGCTTTTTTTTATCAGTGTCTTTGTTTCTAAAGTCTTAGATTTGTGTTTAATTTAAAAAGAAAAAGTACAATATATTATAAAATATGCCACCTATGCTAATCTCTTTCATGGTTTGCATTGAGTTCAGAACTAGAGTCAAAATGAGGTTAGCCTAGCTTAGCATAAAGACTGGAAACAGGTGTATTTTCAAACTCAGAATAGAGCTGACTCAAGCTCCATGCTCAACACACAGATACGAGAATGGTATCAATCTTTCCATCTCAAATTAAGAAAACCTAGCTCTCACTTGTGTGGTACGAGCTATTATCTCTGTATGGGACCACTGCATCATGGTATTCTGTATGAAGGAATCTTTAAAGCTCTGCTCTCCTTTGTACTGTCTACCCATAGAGGATGTGTAGACCAAGATGCTCTGTGCTGTAATTGAATTAAGCATTAAGCTGGTGAGTAAACAAAGAGACAGCTATAGCTTTACACTGAATCCGCTAAATGAACCACCGAACTCTCAAGATCCTGCTTGTAATGTGGAGATTCTGCTTTTAGAATTAACACTTACATACAAGAGGAATACATAGCAATACAGAGCTCTTTCTCTTCTCAGAGGGAATGTTTTTATCCCTTCTATCAACTATCTGACGATCCTCATTTATGTCAGAGAATTTTTAGCCTATATTTACATTTTTGCAAGTTGGCACTGTTAAATGAGCTAATTGCAGTTCCTGTTTGCAATGTACCCATGGATGTATAGACGACTATCACTTTGATACTGAAGAAAACCCTCAAGTCCTGGGGTTGTATCCAGCATTTCTTCTAAGATTTCTTTCTGGGTTTATGGATGTTTATTTTTTTTACGTAATGATGTCCTTGGGAAGAGCAAGTAACACTGAATATAAAAAACTGTGCATCAGGTCTGTTAATTTACATTTGACAGAGTGTGTCCACACTAATATGTTTTCATTTTAAAACACCATTTTAAATTCAACAGCACTGTGTTTTTGCCTTTCTTTTTCATCATTGTATTTACAGTGTCCTTTTTTGCCTTTCTAAATATAGACAATATAACATCCATTCCGTCAATGCACAAACTTAACCTCTTCACATATCAGAACACATACTCTGAGTTGACATTAGCCAATGATGCTCATAGTCTGCATGCACATGTACTCTTGTAGTTGGGCTATTCTTTAAACTGCATTTGTTTTTTTATTTGCTTTACAACAGAATCACATTTTCTCTTTAATCTATTAGTACTGTGGCAATTACAGTACAGTAGCAATACAATACCTATGTATCTCACCGCACCACTAAATGCTAACACAACGACAGTAATTTAGCTAGTGAAGCCAATGCTGAATAGCTTCAGCACAGCTATCATATACTAGTGAACTTTTACACATTTTTGACCGATCAATTTGTCCGGACAATACCTATAATAATACATAATGTAATATACTACATTTGCGGTTTTCTGAAATCCTGAAGAACCACAACTGGTTCTTCCTGACTCCATGTAGGGCTGATAACCCCGTGGACATAGGAATTGCCCCAAATTGCTTGAATAATAGCTTGCCTCTTGCACATATGGGCAGTAGTAGTATTATAATAATTGAATCATAATTTAATAGCTGCTAGCAGAGATTGTAATTTGTTGTTCTTGTTGATTTAACTGCTGGTATTTAAGGCTCTCTCTCTTTATATATCCATGGCCAAGGCTGATGTTGGTTTTTTTCCTTCTGGAAAAGGGTCATGTGATAGGGGCGTGACAAATCAGTGAAGGATACGTAATGATAAGGCCCAATTGGGAAGCAAACGTGGGTGTCTGCGTCATTGTTTCCAAAACACTGCGTTTCTGCTCGTCCAGATTACAACGCAAGCCTGGAGTTTTCAAACTAAAACGGGGTCAGCAGTCTTTCCAGAAGTCAGTTTTAGGGGTTCTAAAACATTGGAGTAGTGTGGACACCAGGCGTAAGCTTCAAGAAGGAGTGAGATTTATGATGCACTCCTTGTGGCAATCGGATGCCAAGTGTTTTAAAGTATCTTAATTGCCTCCATAAGCTGTGTGTTGCAGCCACTCCTGCAGCTGTTGTGTTCATGTGCGGCCAAATCAGCAGGCCAAACTACAGTAACAACCTTTCAAACACTGGCACGTACCTTGTACATGTACCTGTCTCTTTCACCTCGCATAGTATCTTTTGTGCCTCCCCTTCAGACCTCTGTAAGAGAGGATTTAATTTGAGAGGGGGACAAGACAAGATACACCTTCATCTGAATGACAAAAAAAACATCAGTTAAACAGATCATTTCATACGATATTTCATGTGTGAAAAGCTCCTCATAAAATGGATTTGTCTCTGCATGGTTGTTGTTGCAAAATTGTGGCTCTATAGCGAAACGATTGCTTTTTGATATTGACTAATTTGTCACCAAAACCTGATGTTGCTGATGTTTTAGATATTAAAACATTATGTGATATCTAATTAAATGTCATGTTGTCACGTCATCTACAGTTAAACAAGAATTAAAAACAGCACAACAGAATAATTCAAGGTCAACATTTGTTGTTGTTATGAACCATGTATAAGACTTTCACATGGTTTCCAGCTTTCACTCCAGTTTGGCTCTATAGTATATTTGGTGGGGATAGGTGCAGCCTGAGGGCAGGTCAACCAGTCCTCTTAGAGGCTGCACATAGAGAAAGAATGTTCCCCCCTTTGATAGCTGGTCATGTTATGTAAGGGTCTCTGGTTTCGACTATAGCTTGTCCACCTGGAGGGAGGCTATGGGACATATGGTACAAACACTGTCAGTGACACTGTGCAAACACTTCCATTAATACTGAGCAAACTTGCTGTACTTTAACTTGTAGGAATATTTTCATTACCTCGAGCTGTACATCACGGCCTTAGTTGCATAGTCAATAGTTGACAAGATGTTGCACATTCACAGTTGGTCCTTTGCCAGCAATAAGTCACAGTTTCTAACTCATCTGAAAAAAGTCGTCCTTCAAAGTAAGTGCGGATGTAATGGGAGGTGAGTGGGGCAGTGAAGAGCTTTTGCTTGCTTGAAATGAGCTTAAAGGAGCAGACCAGTGCTTTTGCATTTTCAAGCCTGTTTGGTTTCAGGCCACAGATCTGCAAGCTGATTGTCTCACTGCTCAGAAAAGAGTGGAAAGCAGTAGTTATCTGAAAAAGCATGTTACAAAATTCCCCCCAAACACAGTGGTAGATCTCAGAAACGTCTGGCAGGTAATGTATACACAATTAGTTATGCAAAGACACTCATCACACTTCCAAATTCCTGAATCACCAGCCAGCCAGTAGAAAAGAGGGCAAAGGTCAGAGGCACAGCACTGCTACTGAAAAGCTCTGACAACTAGCTGATCACACCAGCAGCCAACATGTGGCAGGTACAACTGTCATCTCTCGGCGTAACAGTATCCTCCCAATAGAACTGGCATCATTTCTCAAGATGCTGTAGCAAAACAGATGAAGTACTATGGATTTCTCTTTTTCTCCTTGTCTGACAACAATATTTGGTCAACATGTGCAGTAAGTTCAGTAGAATTAGTGTTGTGTTGTGTTGCACCATCCACCGGTCAGATGTATTTTTTTTAAAATCTAATTTAATTATTGAAAATATCCTTAGAACAAAATGTCAGAAGGGAGTAAACTGCCCAGAGAGAATACAGGAAATGGAAAGAAGCTCACAGATCTATTGTTACACACTAGCGTGAGGCTGGCAAGCATGTTAACTGTTAGCTCACTGGATATTGCTGTGCCACTTCCGAACACATGCTGCTGGGGGTCTGGCCGGTCACTGCTGAGGTGAATGTTAACATTCTCTGTTGCACCTGACATTGTGACATTGACTCTAATAGAATGTATTCTGTCATTCATCTGTGTAACTGTCACATCCCCTTTTAACTCCTCCCATCTAAGTAATGGACCGCTTTGCTTTAACATCTCATTTCAAATGTCAAACCATTCCCTCTTCATTCCTGTCAAGGTGCAGTTCAGAGATGGCTAAATGTTGACAGCTGGTACTAATTTCTCATGCTTTTGGGTCGTCTCATATCATTAGACACTGCCAAAGATGTTATGTTGATTTCAGCAGGACTTGAAGCTCTGCGATACAAAGTAGTTTTTTTAATTCAAGCCCACAAACGGGGTGGAACAAATTGTTTTACATAACGGTGTGGGGCAGATGACTATATTAATGTTTCAATCTCACAAACTCACATCTACTCATGAATTGGTGGTATTCATGAAGTTGAAACAAGCAATTTACAACAAGTTGGTGCAGTTAAGAGAGTTTGTTGTAGTGTTTTAATATAATCTTATAATGATTTTAAACAAATATTGGTTTAATTTGCCCTGTGTTTGCAGTTGAGATACAGATGTTTAGTTCCTAATGATGTTCCTCCGTGATTTTAGTCCTTGGGGCACCATATTTGCTAGGGCTGTTTGACTGGTTTCTCTCTCCGACAGTCTGTCAATATCTGCATCTCAGTGGGTGTCAGATTGCCTGCTGGCTCACCAATCTCTTCCTCTGGTCCTGATAGCACCGTCTCTGCCAAACAGGGCGGAGAGGAGTGACTCACGGCCTTGTCGTTGCAGTATTGTCTTATTTGACGCTTAGTCACTACCTGGCAGATGATGAGTCATACCTCCGGCCAAAGAATCTCACATATATTTTTGTGTCTTTTGTTGAGTAACTACGGGTGTTGTCAACTTTCATTTACCTAAAGAATAGGCTTGTAGCATTACAGAGCTCTTCCTCAGTGTTGTGTACTTGCACAAGCAGAGAAGCTCAGTGGTTAAAGCAAGACCGTTGCTCTGCTTTGTGTTTTAGGATTTGAAAGAACGATTGTGCCTCTCAAAAGCCTCTGATGAAGGCAAAGTAGGCCTGTTTTTGATATCCACTCTGCAGGGAAACTGAAAATAAGATGTATTTTGTCATGGTGTTAGCAGCACTCTTTTCCAGAATAATCAAATCAGACCATGACAGTGTCTCCTAAGGCAGACAGACAGAAGCTTTACTGGTCTGTTATTGCTTTTTCTTTTCCTGAAACAGTGAATGCTAACAAATAATTAGTAGCTTCTGATATATACTACTGACCTGTACAATAGTAGACAGAAAGCCCCAGAGTCATGTTTCAGCTTTGTAGAAAGACTTGAAAAGGGAAATGGGACTCCGTGTATCAAGACCATGTAGTGTTCTGACCATATAGTTTTTCTTTGCCATGTGTAATTCAATTCAAGGACAAGGGTATGTAAAGTAGTTCAAACATAAGCTGATGCAAAGTGTGTGCTTACTCAGCTTTGGTCAATGCAAAACTTTTCACTAGCCGTTCAGACCGAACACTGCAATTAAAACAAAATGTGAAAGGCATGTAGTTTCAGTCACCAGTGAGGCAATGAAATCTAATCCAGAAGGTCCTGTTTATAGATCAGGATACAACCATTTCAACTTTACTCACCCCATACCCAACTCTGTGTTCTTAAGACATACATTCACACCCAACATGACTTATATGTTACTGATAAATGTAACTCACAGAGTTGCTGCTGTAGGATTACACCTGTGCATGGCTCCATCTTTTTTCCCAGACCAAAGCCCACTAAACAACATAGCTCCTGCAGAAGTGTTTTTAACTCTGGTTACAACTTCACTGTTGAATGAATTGGGTATGTGCAATTCAAGACAACCTCCCGACAAAAAGTGCAGAAAATGTTTCCAGTCAGAAGCATTTTTGTTGATGTCAACACAGCCAGTGGCAGCACTGAACTAAAGCATTGCACCAGTGCATCCCTGTTTATAGATCTATGAGGCTGAAGACTTATTAAACACAGTGCAGCAGTTTGTAATTTTAGGAGGAAACACTCCCTGGAGTTGCCACGCTTGTGAGGTAAACAGTGGAAATACAGTATTCACACCACAAACTAATCTACTAGGAATGTGTGCTTACACATATTTGATTGGCCGCCGCAGTGTGTCACCGGATGACATCACATTACATCACAGTAAAAGTTAAGCCCGGCTCAACATTTTTTCTGAAAAACCCTGCATTTGCTAGAGGCCCGTGATGTGGCACACATACTGTGCCAATACAGTGGCCTCATTGAAATGAATGTGCTGCATTTTAACAAGCAGTGCTAATATCAGCCCTTTGATACACTGCCTTTGTTTTATTGGGTAAACATAGAAAAGTCACAGTAGTCTGTCTTGGCTTTGATAAAAGTATGTCTTATTTTTTTCCAAGTCTGCTTCAGACAATACATTTCTTTCCCCTCAATGTATTTTTAACATGAGAGAATGCTGGACCTCATAGCAGCAAAGTGGCAGCAGACATTGAGTTTCGATAGGCTTGTTTTTGGTGACACAGACAAGGGCTCATCTTTACTCTTTGTCAGTTAAGGCTTAAGTACACTTCAGGAATGTTGTGCAGGACATACAGCTCCATATACCTGGATTCCTCACCTTCATGGAGCAGAGGAATGCAGGTAGGAGCGTGTCCTTCCCACCGTTATGTCCTAGCAGAGCAAGCTTCACCTCACTTGTTTCCTCAACCTTACAACCACCAGAAATTGGTTTTGCTTAAAAAATCTTCTAGACTTGCCCGGCAGAACAAAGGAGTCTTTGTGCCTCCCAAACCACCATCTCGCTTCATTTAGCAAACTGTGCAGTTCAGCAACTGGCATGCCACATGCAGGCAAACTGAAGCTTGTAGGGTGGAGAGAGGTTGGTTTGGCTGCAATGTGCTTTTGGGTTTGCAGCACAAAATGGCCAGGGTCTTTTGTAAGTTTTCCATGTCTATGCTTTTATGCCCCTTCAGAATTGGAAAAATATAAGGTAATTAAGAAAATCAATTCCGGTCATTATTATCCAGTCAAGCATGCTATTCAAATTACAGGAAGTGCAGTGTGATGCGAGTCGAGTGAGAGCAGCATTAGATAAAATGGAAAAACTAGTAAGTGATGACATGACAGCTATTTGAAGCTATACAGGGTTCATTTTCTATCCAGTTTCATTTTTCAAAGTAATCATTTGAATAAAGATCCCAAATATGTTGCTTCGTTGTTACCACACATTGAAATGGCTCCAGTGATTCAGGCATGAGTGAATAGTGTACTATCTGTTTCTATTTTGGGTGTTGAGCTGAAAGTAAAAAATCAACTCAGATGAGGATCAAAAACAGGATTAGGGTCAGGTCTAAATCAATATCTGAAGTGGGAGTAAACAGAGGCAGAGCCAACCAACCAACCAACCAAGAAAATAAAAACTCTTTACTGATCCAGCTGATGATATTTCATATTTTGCCTATCCTCCTTAACATGGAGGTCAGAAGTCAGCTTCACGAGAGCACCTCATCAGGATGTCAGGGCCTTGAAGATGTTTTTTCTTGTTTCCCACTTATCCGGCAGTCACAGCCTTGTTGCATTCTCTCAGTCAGCTCAGCACGGGCAGCAGGTTGCATAACATGGCCCTCTGAAGTATCACAGCCATTAAACCCCTGTGACAGAAACAGTCTGTGTTTAGATAATGCTTGGGTAAATCCTCTGCTCGCTGGGTGTGGGAGGTGAGCACCAGGTTGTCATATAGCCTATAGTCTATAGCGTGTGGTTTCTTAAAACTGTGTGTGTGAAAAGGCGATTTTGGTTTTTAGTTTTGAATCATTTTAAAGAAAATACCAGTGTTATTTGGCAGAATTACTACAAATTAATTTAATTAAATTAATTAAAAACTATTGCAGTTTGGTCACAAGTAACACAAAAGCCCTGCAAAATCCTGCCTTCACAAAGGTTCAAATATTTAGAATCTTAGAGCCCTTTTACACCTACCTTGTTGCGTGTGGACTTGACTTGGTTTCAAACCAAAATTACAGGTGTGAAACGTCTCCTGGACTGCGGTCCGGGCCAAAGAGCTGAACCTTAGTCTGACCAAAAGAGGTGGTCTTAGTTCAGATCAAATTAAACTATGGTTCTTTTTGTTTCTAGTGTGAAACAGCCGCACATTGGGAGAAGGGTAAATTTGCAAAGAATGGTTTGTGGCCGTTGATTGCACCATGAATTGATTTTCACAAAAGAAAATTCACAAAAGTTATTGTGTTAATGATATTATAATGCACACATGCCTATAAAGTTTTGTAGCTGAGTGTGATTTGCCCTTGTTTTGCTTCTGATTACAATTATCCATGTGATAAAATATAACACAATAGACTGTATAAAATGTCACCTGTAGATTTCTGATGAGCGATTTTTAAGCCCATTGTCGGGCGCCACCATCTTGGCAGTGGGTGATGCCACCTAACTCTGGTTAATCCAAATATGGACAAAGAGGTGGAGAGTGGGTGGAGCTGAATGAATGTTGTCTGTATGGCAAATTTTAAAATTACATAACATTAGTTAACTAATGTGGCGTACTTTTCTTTTCCAACCTCACTCATACGAGACAACACATGAGAAAGATAGAGGAATTCAATTAAACTGACAACAACTAACTTCATCACATGTACAATGTGATGATGTGTGCAAATGTGTTTGGTTCACCTTGAGGGTTTGTTTTAAACGGGCCTCTCATTCGTCTTTTCAACAATGTCAACATGTTGACCTCAGCACTCACCATTAGTGTGTATACTATTGTTATTGACAGTAAAATGATACTAAAACAATGTAAATAAAAGTTGAAACTGAAATAATCTTTCAGTCATCAGATGTCATTGTTTCACCACAATATGATTCTGTTGGAAGACAAAAATATGAAACAGTTGCCTGAAGTCAGGTGTCCCCACTTTTCATCAAGGGCAGCAGAAAATCTCCAGTGGTTTGATTATTATTGTAGAAGTCCATTCACCCACCTGCTCCTGTTTCACATCTGTTCACTCCATTAAGTTTGACCTTTGTGAATTGAAACATTGTTCATGGATTTTATTATTCCCATGAAATGAGTCTTGTTTTCCCTGTCGGTCACAATGGCTTTTGTTCAGCTAAATGTCCTGACCTCATAAATATTCCCTTTTTTCCTCTCTGCCATAGCAGCGCACGTGGGCAGATACAGTCTGAACACAGGCCCAAATCACTGAAGGATGTTATTTTGTTTTTTGAAAGCCTTGTGAAGATAAGTGTGCAATCCCCCCCCCCTCAGTAATAATGATCCGCTGTGAGAAAATTGCACAGTAATAAATTGGCTGAAAGACCCTTTCACCTCAAAAGTAGAAAGATAAAATAGCTCTCCTGCTTTCAAATGAGGCTTCATCTTTTCTGCCTCAGTCTTCGTAAGACAGCCTGTGTTTTGTGGCCCACATCAGCCTTTCTTCCCCAGCATGCTGATCACTGTGCAAACAGGAACATATTTTAGTTGTATTTGCAGAGGGTGTAGGTTGAAAAGCTCGATCACGTGGTTGCTAGGGATCAGATGAGTCCTGAGTCTCGCCGTCACGTAAATGGAAGAGTTCATATTTTTCAGCCATTGCTTAATCAGGAATAATCTGACTAAAATAACTGCAGTGTAGACGATATAGGCACTCGTAAATCTGCTACAGCAAAACAAATGTAACTACAGATTGTGTGTGTGTGTTCAATATGTCCAATCCAATGCTTCATTGTCTTAATTCTCCTGGATCCTGCACTAAACCTAATGTCCTTGACACAGCCTAGTCAGCAGTATTTGTCTGTAAATAACACCAAATGGCTGCTGCTGCCACTGTACTGCTGTCTCGCTGTGCCAGTGACCGTCACTTTGTGCATTCTGGAGGGATAAGGCTTGGCGTGCGTGTTCGCTCGCAGACAGAGCCGCAGTGTTTGTCTCTAACCAGTGGCAGGCCGAGCCCTGCACAGAGCAGCCTGCAGTGGATTTATCAACCCGCCACTTGCCTGCCACAAGAGAGTGGCCATTAATAAGTCCTCAGGAGCAGGATGATCTGGGGCAGCTCTGTTTTTCTTGTGGGCTTTTCTTTCCCACAAGACCTCATCCTTCTGCCAGCCTGATGTGTTGTGAAGATACAAGACAATTCTGAACCCTAAAATGTCACCAACACAGCTTATTCAGTGTTGTTCCTCAGAGCAGAAATCCCCTTTAAACCAGTCTTTATTTTGGTACTTGATTTTGATTTAGCTTCGTTTTAGTAGTGTTTCAGTCATTTGATAATTATTATGATTATTTATTATTACATTTGATTTTGTTTTAGTCTTGGTTGTGTTCATTGTCAGCGAAAACATTTAATGACAAAATGAACTCTGCCTTAAGCTTTTATTTCTACAATGCCAAAACTGACAGCAATTAATACTCATTATTCAGTGAAAAGGTCACAGTAGTAGTTTATGTTCTTCCAATAATCATGTCAAATTTCAGAAAGTAAAAGAGGACATTGTTGGAACAGAGATGTGGTTCATTAAACATGAATTATGGCCTCTGTTACTAATAGGAGCCACATTAGTTTCATCTCTCTAAAACCAAAGACAACATCAGATGGTTTCAGTCAACTCTAACTCTTGACTGAAAACCAGCTTTGCTTCTCTCTGATATCAACAGGCTAAGAAGCAGCCTCCCAGTGTTATGTGATGGTCAGTGACCTGGAAACGCATTTGGGTCTTGAGTAGCCTCTTTAAAGGTGAACTGGCAGCCCTGGCCAGAGTCTGGCTAAGCTGCGAATATTTGGAGCCCTTCCAGTGAGTGCTTTCTCTCTGAGGCCTTTACAAAAACATGACCTATTTTACTCAAAAGAGGGACAAACAGCCTGTTCCATGTTTGATTCTTGCCTTTCTTTCTCTTTTAACCACCAATTTCAACATATTGATCAGTATTTTTTTGCTTTATGGTGTTCTTGTAATAAGTGGTATAGAGTGTTCAATTAGTAAGTGTTCAGTGTGCCTCTTTTGCCTCATTGATGATCAGCATCTTTTTGCAGTAGAAAACAGTTCAATGTGATGACCACACTCAGCAGTCTGCTCACAACGTGCCCTCCATCCCTGCACATGTTGAATAATGGCCTAAATGGCCTTTGCCTAGCAGCACATAAAAGTGAGTCACAAGATTTTCTGCAAATGGAAAATTTTACCCATAGGGACCAGTCTCTCTTTGGCTACGGCTGGATTACAGATGTGTGATTATGCCCTGAAGTAGCGTTTTCCCAATACTTGGTTTTATTGTTTTATGTTATTATACCAACAGCTTGCAAACATTCAAAATGAACAATGTAAGTCCTAGTAAAAATGTATTTATTTACAGCCGAGATAAGTATATGTTTTGCTTACAGTAGTGCGTCAGATGGCTTAAGAAAATCGTCAGCTCCATGCTGTTCTGTTGCCATCATGTGAGACTAAGCGGTAAAGTTGTGTATCAGTATTAACCACGAGGAAGCATTTTCATAACACGTCACTGAATTACTGCTGCTGTTGTTTCCACTGTAGCCACTTCTTTACTCTTGTACCAGCATACCTGGACGAGCAGAGCAAAGTTTTGTCACCCATATGTATCCATGCCAACAGTGTGGAAAGAAAAGTGAAGCCAATGCAAAAGTGCCTTAAACCTGCATTCCTTTTAATGACAAGTAGGGGGTGACTCCACTGGTTGCAGAAAGAAGTTTGATTGTATGTAAGTTTATGTTACCCTACTTCTCACTTGATTTATTACCTCAACAAACAATTTTATAATGTGTTTATGGTCTTCTTCAATATAGCACGATTTTTATTTTGTGAATCATGGGCCCATTTAGAATAAAAAGACAATAACGCTACCTTGTGATTGAGAAGTCGCTGTCACAGTGTGTCCTCGGGTTCTCAGAGTCACAGTCAGATTTAATCAGGATAGAGGGGTAGCAATGCATATCCCCCCCAGCTCTACCCTCTCATCCAAATATGGTCACTTTGGGCTCCAAAAAACCGAGATGCCGACGGCCATAATGCCAACCTTGAGACTTCTAAATGGTAGTCCACAAACCAATGGTGGGTTTACACTTGGTTGGACTGTGGGATAAATGAGATGTTTCTTTGATAAATGCAGGTTTTACAGTTAGATTCTAATAAAATATCACATTTACAGGTGTCATACATTGAATTCCATTGTAGTTTTATTATGATCTAGAGAACATTTGCGGTCACAAGCTCACTCTATGGCTATTTTCCTTTCCACTTACTTAAAGGTACTCCTGTGGCATTTACAGATAAACTAACAAAGTCTGTGTGTACACTCAGTGTTACTCACCAAAAGCATTGTTTGTATCCTTGAAGCCTAACAAACATGTTGAGTGTAGTTCCTTCCTTGTCAAACATTTTGCCAAACTGTTTTTTTTACATGCGTTACATTATTTGTCTCCATTGTTTAGTTGCATTTGTTACATGTGAACTTTTTTATTGAGAAAACAATCAATCACTCTTTGCAGCCCTAGTTCATGAATTGTCAGAAAGGAAAATGTAACTATTCATTGTTAGTTTTAGTCTATTAATGAGATTTGTTCAGAATAAGAAAAGTCACCAAACTTACCCTTTAAACAGTATTATTACTACACAGCTCTGAGGTCTGATAGAATTTCATGGCATTTTACTTTAAAAAGCTAGTTGGCAGTGACTTCTAGCCTTCACAACAATACATTTCACTCCTCAATATGAGAGACAATTGAACTTAATTGTAAAAGGTAAGTTATTGTGTTACATTTTAAAAAGGATGCCACTTTTATTATACAATAAGTCAGCTAATCTTGCATGTGTACGTCTAAAATTCCATGGTAATTCGATGATATTGAGAAAACTGTGAGCATCACTACTGAAGGCCCACAGTCGGGCTGTTCTGAACCAGCACATGTTGAACGGGCACTGCACTGGTACAGTCAACGGGTTAAACATGTGTTTTTGATCACGTGTGAAGTGCTGGGTTTGTGGGTGAATGTGGTATTAGTGCCAGTGATCATATGAGGTCTCAGTGGGTCTCATCCACTTCACGGCCTTCAGGGTTGAAAGTGGTGCCATAGAGCTGGGGGTGTGCAAGCCCTAAGCCCAGGGCTCTTTACCACAATGCCCCATTATAGCCCGTGGATTATGGTTGTGATTAAACACAAACCTCATTTCCCCATCCAGAGGCCAAATCAAACAGCCTGCATACAATTCATGCATTATTCCCCTCGGTTTGTCCCTCCCTCTGTCATTCAATGCCAAAGCTGTGCTTGTGGATATAACAAAATTTGAAATATAGTGTTTTTGCAGCACAATTAATCCAATTATCACACTTGAGCCACTGTAAATGTATTGTTATTCTGCTTGTCTATTTTAGATAATCTAATAATCTTTAGATAGTCTAAAAATCTAAAAAAAAGTTTTGAGAGACAGAGCAACAGCTTAATCGGCCATGCACAGTCACTTGGTCCTTGCCATAATGCTGTTGAGGTTTCCCCTGCCTACTGGCACACAAAAGGTCAGAGTCACATTCAGTAGCACAGGTTGATCCTTGTGTCCTTTGAGCTGTCTTGGTAAAATAATACAATACATACAATACAATACAACTGGTTTCAGATGTCCAGAGTGCTTGAGATTGTGTGGTCAAGCAGGACATTTTTCTCTGGACAAAGGTTTCTTCTTTCTGCAGCTCTTCTAGGACACAATGAGTCATTCTCACAGTCAGTCTTGGGTTATTGTCAGCCAAGTAAGTGACATGTTAACTTTGTGGTTTCGTTTTTGTCTGATGTGTTTTTTTGTTTTCTTGATCTTCATCTAAAATGTGTCATTACACAAAAATGTTTCAGGAAAAACTCTCAGTATGCTTTGAACAAGTGCTTGTTGTATCATCGAACAGTGTTTAAAACTACCCTCCGGCACCCTTCCGACCTCGGAATCTGGGGGCTGCGTCATTTTTTGTCATTTTTGTAACAGAAAACCTGATAATCACGCACACTTTACACAGCTATTGGCCTGGTGTGTGTGTGTGTGTGTATGAGAAAGTAAGCAAGGTTCGAAGTTCTCTCTCAAGCTCTATTTTTTTCATTCTTCCTACAACTACTTCCATTATTTTCCTTGCGCACAACCGAGTGCAACACCATGAATGGCTTTAAGAGCGGACTGTCCAAAAGAGGGTGCCCTTTTGTACAAGTGCAGCCATGTGGAGAAACTAGTTTGCTCGTAGAAAACTGAGAAAGAGTTTGTGCTTTTACCTGTCAATTTACAACTGAAACCCACTTTGAAGCTCAATTTTTGACCATGTTCTTACTGGCATAAAACCAAATTATGCTGAAGATATGCTTAGTGTTAGTACATGCCATGGTATTGCATAATGGAACATAGTTTCCATATTTAGGAGAGGTAGCCAGCGCAGCTGGTGTGTTTGCGAGCAGCTATCTGTTTTTATTAGCCGTGCCGACAGTCTGTCAGTCGGCCTGCCACTTTGCTCCAGACTGAAATAAGTCAGCTTTTGGATGGATTGCAATGAGATTTTGTACAGATATATTCAAGGGCCCCAGATGAATTGTACTCTGACATTTTTTGGTGTTATTAAAATATCTCAACAACTATAAACTGGATTGCTGTGAAATTTGATACAGAGTTTTAGATGATTTGTAATAACTGTAATAACTGACCTTTCATTTAGTGCCTTCGTCAGGTCATAATCATAATATAGTTGGACCGTATATTGTAGTAGTAGTGTCTATAATGTAAATTCCTGGATATTAGAGGTTCATCTGCAGTGGTTATTGATTTCTCATGAAGTGGGTTTATTTGTGCTTGTGGGTAGCAATAGCCTTAGAGGGAGAGTCCTATACAAAACAGAACATTAGTTACATACTTTAAGCCTAATTTATATCACAATAAGCACCACACTTTAAGCTGTGGGCTCCACTGGTTATTTTAACTAGCTGAAGGAAAAGAGATCAGTCCAAAACATAGTACGAAAGTGTAGACTAAAGAAGAATCTCATTCACGTCTATTTATTTTGAAAGCGCAAGGGCCAATGGGGTGACTCTGACACTTGACCTATCAATGGTGTAACTTCATCACTCACCTAATCAGCTAGTTAGTCACTCATGGACAGCTGCGGTTGTCATGCTGGCCCTGCTGTTGCTGTCCAGCCAAAAAAGACAGCAGACCAGAACAAATAATTTTTATAGAAAGGTTTTATAGATAAGTAATACCAGTACAGTCCTGTTTGCAAGTGTGTACGAGAGCAGCTCTACAGTGTAACTCAGGATTTGTGTCAATGGATTTTCTGAAATTAGAGCCTTTCCCTTTGAGTTGCTGACCTGATTTCGAGGCCCAAGGTATTCACACAGCTTTAACTACTCTTTGAGTGTGATTTTAGTTATTGCACATTGTTATTTGACAGCCATTCAGTTCTCTGAAGTTCTCTTCAGTTATCTATGTTACTGAATTACTAAGCAAATGGGATATTTGAGTCTTTGATTTAACTCTTTGACTCGAGTCAGCCATAATATACATGTGCAAAATGGGGAAATGTGAAGCCAAAAAGCAGAGTGCACACAGAAGAACAACCATCATGGGAGTCACAAAATCAAAAAGCTGAAGGTTGATGGGGGGAAGGGTGATTGCAATAATTCTGGATATAAAATTGAAACAGCACCATACACGAGAGACACACAAGTCCAAGATCTGAGCATCTACACTCTTTTTGTCTGCATCTTACTGTTGGTGAAGTACAGTAAGGGTCATGACAGCCTGTACAACTGAATAATTCATTCAGTGGGTGGGATTCACTGTAGATTGTTTTGGTTCTGTCTCCCTCCCGACTGAAACACCCTGCAGACATGGAGGCCTGTCTAAAGGGCATGATTGATTATGGATAGTCTGTGATGGGTCAGCAAATGGCAGAGTGCGAATGGGAGTAGGTGAAGCCAATGAACCAGTTAGAAAGTCAGAGAAAGAGTTGCTGTTTGAATGATGCAGCACGGTATGCAGCATCAGCCAGGATGAAGTCCTTGATTATGCAGCTGTCTCACTGCTAACCTCCATCAGACATTCAGCTGCTGTTACATTCAGTGGCTCACTGATAAATGAAAAGACAACAACAGACGTTTCCATACTGTCCCTTTGAAGCTGGTACAATAGATTACACTCTCTTTAAATTGGGATGCCTAATTGCTGCATTTCTGTGACTGGGAGGGTTTGCCGTTCTCATTGGAATCACCTTGTATTATGTTTCAGAGAGTGCCCTGGCATATGGTGTTCATTAATCTTGTCTTATGATCAAAACATTTAAAGCTTAAAGCTCTGCACTGTATTCTCTTAGCATAGCATATTTGCACGATATGTTATCATTAAGTGCAGCTGAAAGGAATTTTGTCACGAGGTAAATGCAAATTCCTAAATTCCATCTACAAAGCTAGATTATAAGCTTTCAGTCTCGGAGGTACACCCCTCTGGGGAGCACGTGAGCTGACAAGGACAGGTACATGGTAGGAAGTTATGTATTGTAAACAAACATCATTCGTCATTCACAAATTCTTAGATTCAGTGTGATTTACACTTTAAACATTTGCTAAGAAATCATAAAAAGAGAGGCTCCTTGTTACTTGAGAACTTGACTGAGAATCAAGTTTAATTTTTCTTCAATGTCAAAGTAATCCAGTGATAGTCTGTACATTCATGGGTACATTACAAACATGAACTGCTAATAGCTCATACAGCATACTTTTAATGGTGGCAGTTTGCCAAAATATGAACAAATGTAAGCTATAAAAAAAATAGAGCTGAAGTTGTTTACTTTCCATCATCATTCAAACTGTAGTTTTAAAACCTGGACAGATGAAAAGTCAGTGGATCACCAGTGGAGGACCAGTGAATGTCTTGAGTGAAAATTTCACTCCTATAGTAATAATAGATATTTCACTCTGGACCAAAGTGTTGGACATCTCTATTCCTTTAAAATGTTATTCTCCATGCTTCCATTGCTTATTTCAGTTTCATTTGTTCATTCAGAATGTATTAAGAAACATGTTTGATTTTTTTATAGTGATACTGTATGATTAACGAAATCAGACAAAGAGCTAATCAGCTCATGTTGTTAAGAGGATTACACACAGCCTGGATGCCAGATATCTACCATTTAAAATCACATACAGTTTTTTATACTGTATGCACATGGCAGCTGATTCATGTCTAAACTGTGTGGAGTAACAATTTTTTTTTTCAGAGAAACACACATGGTGGCCTTTTACATGGTGTCTCCTCCAAAATTAATATTTTGCATATACTGTAAAGGACATACACTAACCAACAATAATTTTTTTTTTTTTACTTATCACTGACATATTAAATGAGACATTTATCAATTGTTGGATATCTCTGTCTTTTATGTAATTTATGTAATATGTATCCATGCTGTAAATGAATTCATTGAAAATTCTCTAAGTAGATTTGCATAATTTGGCTCCAAAGGTTATGTATGTGTTTTGTGATTATTCCTTGTCATTTTTGGCTGCAGCACAGGACAATTTTCAAGGAACTGTAGTTGCTCAATCTGCATACTGTATATGTCTCTGTGTAAGAACACAGACACAGTTTTTGCTTGTGGGCAATTTTATTTTTCCTCACATTTTTGCTCATCATGTAAATAAATATTGTTGAATCGGAAAGACTCAGGGTAAATTTTGTCCTTATATAATAATGTTAATTCAACGTTAACCATAACTTTTGACTATGATTTACTAGCCACCATACTTAAGGAATTTCAAATGATGCAACAGTTCGGGTTAGGGGTTAAGTTTTCTTTCAGAATTCATTTTGTGCTCCTGCCAGACTGGTTTAGCATTATATCATCATTATCTCATGAGCACAAATTTCAAGAAAGATTGTTTGCTGTGATTACACACAAAACTGGCATTAAATGAAAAATGTAATCTCATGTTTTGTGTTGTTCTAAAACGACCCCCCCTCCTCCTCTTGTATCTTCCAGCTGTTACGAGAACTGAAACACCCAAATGTGATCGCCCTGCAGAAAGTGTTCCTGTCCCACAGTGACAGAAAGGTTTGGCTCCTCTTCGACTATGCTGAACATGACCTTTGGGTGAGTCTCTCTGTGCTATGCTAGATCCAACAGTACATGTATGTTCATAATGTTACCTGATATTTCCAAAATACAAATTTACTGTGACAAAGAACACATTATCTACTTCACTATGACTGGCAGCATTAATGAATTACTGGTGCATTTGATTATGGAAATGAAATTCCAATTCATGTGGCCAAAACGCAAGTTTGCCTAATTTACCAGGCACCACTAAGATGTAGAGAAACTGTTTTCATGTAAATGTTGTAGCTACACTGTCAGAACTGACAAGACACACTTCCCTCCACAAGCACAACTGAGGTGAAACCCTTCTCTGCCTCGTAGCACATCATCAAGTTCCACCGCGCCTCTAAGGCCAACAAGAAGCCCATGCAGCTGCCTCGAGGGATGGTGAAGTCTCTCCTGTATCAGATTCTGGATGGGATCCATTACCTCCATGCCAACTGGGTGCTCCACAGGGATCTGGTGAGCAGCTATATTAGCTTCCCTGCTCCAGTTTCCCTTCACAGGCACACACCAGCTCCAGCACACACTTCATCTTGGAGCCGTTTACAAAAGCCACACCGCTAACGTCACAGAAACGCTTTTACTCAGGAGGGTAAACAAGTTTTCTTGTAGCAGACAGTGGACAAGTGGATAGAAATGGAAACTTAAAGACAAAAATTACTAAAAAATACAACAGCCAGGCCAAAAAAGCAAACCTGAAAAATCAATGGAGCTATGTTGGTGTAGAATTTGTCTACATCAGTGTAAAGACGGTCTCTCTCAAAACCACAGTCAGCAGATTTTTCTACATGACGTCGGGGTCTCGATAGTTAATTTAGCATGTAAGGTGTGTGTTAGATGCAGATTAACAACCACCCTTCAGAAACCTATTTGTGAGGTTACAGACTCCATAGCCATGTCTGTGGTTTAGCCCTTGCTCATATTGTCCTAATATCCACCATCTGTTAACTCTCAAGCTGACTATTTTGCTAATTTAGCACAAAAATATTCACATGTTCTTTACTTAATTTAATTTCTGAATGTTGCATTCTTGTTGTATTTAGGAGTATGCTAAGGATTTGCATCCCCAGTGGTTACATTGCCTTGTTGTCTATAAATCCAGCCAACAGTGGAGAAGTATTTTCCCATCAGAGGTCATTGTGTTTGTTGAATCCTGTTGATATCTTACACTTTGACACCAGCTGTAACTCTAAAGAAGAGGTTATTCTGTGAAGGTGCACGTTGTCTCTTACTGCCACACTCGTCGTAGTGAACCATTCCAAGTAGCAGAGCTCTGTTATGTCGCTGCAGGTGTTGTTATGTCTCTGTGTGGTGTGTTATTATGACTTTGATTGTCTGGAGGATTTTGATTGTAATGCCTGTGGAGCAGAACGTCTTGCACTCTGAATGTTGTCTGACTCTTGTCTACCCTTTAACCTGGATTCAACACACTGGTGGTTCCTGTGAGATTCTCTCCACCTCAGTTTTCCCACAGTGCTTTGGTTAGAGGGAGATTTCATTCTCTGTAGATGAGAGTCACACTGGAGCCAGAACACAGGGCTTCTCATTGTGTGTCTTAAAATCTCTGTTCAGATGGAAGAATGGCAGGAATTAAAACAAAATAGTGGTGTTTTCATAGGCAAAATGGGTCCATTTTGCAACTAAGTCTTGCTTGACTACCACAGTCTTGATTGGCTAAACTTTTTGAAATTTGAATTTTAAGCTCATTGACAATTGGCTCTTATCTGGTCAGTAATATTAACATTTTGTTCGGTCTCTCTGCTAATGCTCATGTCCAGTGGTTTCTTTAATGGAAATTATGATACATAAAAAACTTTTTATTTTTTTTTATTTTTAAAGAAAGAGGTTCATGTCAGCTAAAGTGGACAGTTTTTAAAGCTGTTGCCTTGATATGCTGTGGCAAAGGCATCATGAACTGCTCCTCCACTTAGTGGAAGAAATAGCTTATTACTTGAAATGTTACATCGTCTCTGATGTAGCTGTGCTACCAAAATACTACAAGGAAATGTAGTTGGTAGTGGAGTTGCTCCTGGTGGTGTAGCTACTGCCAATACTGCATATAAGGAGTTTGAGACAGTGACGCACCCTTGGATTGTATGGAGGAACTGATAAGGAACTTCTGATCATTTCTTTTGAAAAAAAAAAAAACATATTTGTGAATCAAGCCGTGGCTCTCAAAAACGTTTCTACTATGACCAGCAGTTTGTAAATGCAGGTTCAATAGTCCAATAGTGTATATAGATTCAATAGTGTATGTAAATGTAACATATAAATATGTTTTTGATAAAAAATTTTGTGGAGTCATTTATATATAAATAACAAAATAAATTTGTGAGTCCTTCTGTGCGCAATCATCAATATCGAGACCTATCAGATTCTATATGAAAGACTCAGTTGTCTGAGTCACACTTGCCATGAAGGCAAATTGGGTCAACTGAACCACTCCTTGTTTTTTGCTCGCCCAGAGCTACGCCTCATTGGTTCGTTTATGTTTGTTTCGTGATTCCCAGTAAAGCTGCTGCTTGTAATGAGATAATGACACCTGTGTTAAGTGAACCAGTTAGTGAACTTATTTTCATCATAGCATTGACCAACTGTGATTTGAGTGTACAATTACATGACTTGGTGGGCCTTTTAAGAGTACTCCACCAATTTAGCATGGCACTCCTATAATATTATCAGCATGATGGACACTTTATAATAAAAGATCATCTTTTTTTATTCCACACATTAATTCTTCCTTGTTAAATCCTGAACCTACGATGCAACTTTGACAGCCAACAGTTTGGTCGGAGATTCAAGTGTGTTATGCTTGTCGTAGCTAATGTGGCCTCAAGCCTGCAGCTGAGGTTAGAAGCTGACTACAGAGGTCTGGTAAGCTCACTTCTTTCTTCACACTCCCACATTTCTTTCATTAAACCTCCGTGCCAGCAACCGGAGGCAATATGTTTTCAAGTTGTCCCTTCATCCGTTCATCCCATTCTCGTGAACGCCATAACTCAGGAATGTCTTGTGTAAAGTTATTAATTTGGCACAAACATCCACTTGGAGTCAAGGATGAACTGATTAGATATTGTTGGTCAAAGGTCACTGTGACCTTACAAATACGTTTTTGGCCATGGCTCAAGAATTCTTACTTTAATTGTGACAAACTTCACACAAATGTCTGATAGGATGAAGTGATGACATTTTATACCCAAAAGGTCAAAGGTCAACTTCACTGTGACATCATAATTTTCTGCATTTTGTTCTACAACAATGTTCTGGCAATTATTAAACACAGTTACTCAGGAACAGAACTCAGAAACTGTGACCATATTTCACATTTGGTCAGATACCGAAATGGCGACACTAATCATGGGAATCCACCTTGAAACTGTGGTGATTGTATAGATCTTCTGTGCTGCCAGCTTGAAGATGTGTCTGAAGCATCCATGTTTTAGAATTTGTCCACATCCATATTTGATGCACTGTCTTCTATGGCTACAACTTTGTGTTCTACCAAAATCAGCTTTATTCACTAAGGATGTGAACACAATGAATTTAACTCTAGTTTTTAGCTAGTTTTTGTTTCTCTCAATGAACTTACACACTAATTGACATACAGCAGTAGTCCACCACAAGCTCATTGGTTTTGCTGATATTGAGCTTCAGGTGATTGTGGTTGCACCATGTGATGAAGATCTTTATCAGTCCTCTGCACTCCTCTAGAAAAAATAGTCTTTAAGTGAAGACAGCATGTTTCTCACTGACAATTATTCACTGGAATCACACAATATAGTGGTAACCTCCATTTTTCGAAAAAAAAAAAAAAATACACTTGATACATTTTATTTAATTTCTTAATGAGTCTTATCTACATATATTAAATGAGTCTGGACAGACATAGATGTAAATTGCAACTTAACTGATTGGCGGTAATTCTAGTTTTCAAACTTGTAGCCTTCAAACCTAACCGACATGGACTCAATTGACTTGAGGACATTTGTCAGATTTCACACAGCTCCCTTTGGAAGGCTTTATACAACTTTTTCCACTTACAGAGTACTACTCCTCAACACCTGGCAACTCACTTTGATGTGTAAAATCAGTGGAGCTAACGTTGTATGTTGTATCAAAGTGGTCCAGATCAGAACTGAATCACTGTGACTCCAGTCAGGTTCTTAGAAACGCCAGATCTGTCACATTAAATAGCTTTAAAAAGACATAATGCTCTTTCTCTCTGTGTCATATCTGACTGTGTACTGTAAACTCCCACAGCCCTTCTGTATGTGTGGCTCTTATCTCTCCCTGCATCTGTTATCCCCTAGCAAGGAATATTTGTGCCTTTGCTTGTGGAGGAAAAAGCATAATTAACCAAACACATTGGATTATGTGGCAAAACTTTGATTTGATTACCACCATCACTACTCTGACGTCATTCGAGCCAGAGGGAGGCTACGTCCAGATAATGCTCATGAGAAAATGAACGACTGAGATTATACAGTCTGACTGAAATGTAGCTGAGATGTTGGTTGATTTCCTTGAATGCAGCTCTTGGTGGATATGCTGGGTTCAGAAGTCAAAAGGCAGAGAAGTCACACAGTTCTCTCTATCTACAGGGTTCTATCTTCTTTGAATCCGGTCGTCCACTCTTGCGTAATCCCCAGCAATCCTTCATGGTCATGTGGTGGCTGGACATCACATTATGTAAACCTGCAGGGATCAGGGAGCGTGCTCAGCCTTTCACACTCACTCTCTCTCTGGTGATTTAGAGCAATCCACAGGGCTTCTCTGTCGGCATTAAATGGCATGTCTCTTTGCCTGTATCAGTTTATCTTTCAGTGAAAACTCTGAGATTTTGAAATGACAATGTGTTGATTAAAAATGTGCTGACTCTCTGCTGAGTCCAGTCAATGCTTAAGGTGAGACACTGCGTAGTCCTGTTGCATGAGTTAATCTTAAACTACTCTCACCAGGACTTTCCTGATGGCTCTACTGTAAAACGCACAATGTAGATGAAGATCATTCATTCATTTGTCCATTCATTAAGCCCATAAATGTCTGTGTGGTGTATATGGAAAGTGTTGCGCTTTCAGTAGACTTAATGGTTACCCAAGTTAACCTTGTTGATTAGCTTGTTTTGTCCAACCAACAGTCCGAAGTCCTTCATTATTGCTTAAAATATGACTTAAATGATGAACTAGTATGAAGCCAAATACATCAACATCAATCATCATTTCTGTCAATTGACTAATCACTTAATCCGCTTATCAGGGTTAAATGATTTACACCAACATTTGAACTACATCTGAAATAGCCTTGGATTGGATTCTACTTTTTTTGTCCCTCTCAGTCTTCACTCTATTTAAACTGTCTCACTCTCCACCCATCTGTTTTAATGCACATTTTTAATTTCCAAAAAAGTAGAAAAAACTGAGTATAATAAGCGGACAGAACTTACTGGTCTGAAAAGTGAAGCCAATGCGTTAAGTGCCTTAAACCTGCATTCCTTCTACTTGCCAGAACGGGGCGATTCCACTGCTTGCACAACGAAAAAGAAGAAAAAGTCACTAGTTTCAAGTCTTCCTCAACACAGCATAATGTAAATTATGGTCCCATTTAGAGTAAAATAGATGTCTGCTTTAGGACACGGCTACCTTGTGATTGACAAGTTGCTACCTCAGCGTCTCCTCTCGTCAAATCTAATCAGGATAAGATAAGATAAACCTTTATTCATCCCTCAGCGGGGAAATTTGCAAGAGGCTATAACTCAACTCAAAACTATAACTCAAAAACCAGTTGGTTCATAAACGGTAGTTCTGTCCACTATTTATTATACAGTCTATGGGACAAACAAAGATATTCTGAGTGGCTGGACTCTTTATTGTCCCTTCTGGTCTTCTGACATCCATTAAAAAGGTATTAGATTGTATTAAGGTATATACGTACACAGGTATTGAATAAACAGGTCTTTAAAAGTCATTTCAGTGAAAAGCCTTTTGAAATAACTTAAATAACATTGGGAGAAGCAGTATATTGTATTTTTGCATATCACAATTTAAAGGAACAAGGCAAGAGTTTTTTTCCTTTAGGCTTTTTGTAAATCTGCTTATAATGTATCTGTGCGTATGTATAAAAATGTTTCTATCATAAAAAAAAAGTAACATATTAACAAGAGGGAAGCCCGCTCTCTTTTACGACAACATAAATTCTCCCACAGGAGCTGTGTGGTTGTTTTGCTCCCTGAAGGTCACACCAGTCTTATCTGTGCACCAAAACTTCCGGCCCTTCATAACTATTTTCATTGCAGCCGGATGAAATTCCCCATTGTCAAACTCTGCGTGACTCTGCACTGATATATTCCAGTTTGTGCCATTATTTTGCTGTCTCATAGCCAGGGCTTCCTGCCATTGTGGCCGAAGAGCTGCCTAAATCCCCCCACCCCCTCCACAAATGCTTGTTTTGGGTTCTTGTTGTCGGTCAGATTATCATCTCTGTGCAGGTGCCTGGCTCTTTTTCACTTCTCCCTGTTGGTTGTGAGTAATAACAAATCAAATTTGCTTGTTGCTGCTTTATGGAAAATGCATCCAAGGCCTCTCATTGCCTTCAAAGTTTATATGAAAGGCACATGTCTTACCATGAGCGTCAAGACAGACATGTAATATGCTGTTTTGATGCTTGATGATTGTTCAACTGTGGGGGAAATGATCTGACCAGCAAATCTTTCAGGGCTCCAGTATTTCTGCTGTTACATAACCGTGTGTTTGTGCTGGTGTGTAGCATGCTCTGCGGCTCTGCACCATAGGTATCAGGCATGTGCTTTGCATTGCACCACTGCATAGCTCCCATCCCCCACTTGTCCTACCACTCATCTACTCCTTTTTCCCTGTCCCACCCACCCCCACACCTCCACGCCCCCACAGGGGTTATGTAACAGCCTCTAGCTATGCCGAGCCCACTGTCCTGCATGGCTAGCTGAGTCAAGATGCTGACTTAGCAGCTCTGCAGGCCAAAGCAAAAGGCATCTCAGCCAAGTGTAGCAACAGTCTCTGCCTGGGGGGGAGACTGCATTACTGAAGGTTGTTGCAGTGAATCAGACACATACAGTATGCACTATACTGTATATGCTCATTTCTGTGTGCCTGGCTGTCCCACACAGTGAGACTGCAGCAACACTGGACAGACACTGCTGTTATCAGGACTAACTCATGAGGATCTGGGAGGGGCAGATGCTGTAAATTGTTCCTCAAGTTAGCCATTAACCTTTTTATACGCATGAAATTTGGCTGCGGCATTGCTCTTTGATAATGCATGCGGAAATTAAAACCTGTAGTCGCGACATTTCTATCTTCACTGATTAAATTACATACTAACGAACAATGAATGAATGAGTAGTATTTGAGCCTTGCTTTATTATTATTCTTTTATTCAATTGGTATGAATACACATTTTTAGGCCAAATAAAATTACTGTGTAGCGTCATCCCAAGTAGAATCGTGTCTATCAATCTTTAACTGGAGTCATTTTGTGACTGTATGTGCTCCTTAGTCTTGACAGTGATAACTACATGTAACAAAAATAGCTGCGGTCATCAAGGGATTCAGGTCTACAACCACGGATCAAAGATAATGTCGATGGTTAGGGAATATTTGGCTGATGCTGTTGTAAGAAGCTGAAAATGTCACACCTATAGTTCAGTTCACTTGGTCCAGACTAAGGAAAGCAATGATACGTTGCCTTTGAGTTGTGGTTTGTTTCATGTTCAAACCAACTTATTACAAACAAACCAAGAGGAAGGAGTCAATATGAAGTCAAATTCTGGTGACTTTACTGAAACATATTTATCTTTGCTATCACAAAGAGCTCACCAAGGTATCATTCATTACGAGTGTTGTTAGTCAAGCCCGCAAATGGAAATTAATAACAGAAAAACTATTAAAACAAGCTTTCTGTAGATAGATCCTGTGTGGTTTCTCCTTTACACTCATTCTTTAATGAGGAACTGACAAAATACACAACATACCAGTTTATCACAGAGCTCATGTGGGATGTGCATGCTCGCTGTTATGGTTACTGAACGATCCTGCTCGAATATATACGTCACTTATACAGTTCATGATCAGCAAATGGATGGTGTCCATTTGGTGAATAGTAATTTAGCCACTGAATTCATGCTAAAAACACTTCTACAGTTACACAACGATGTGGTCGTTCTGATTTGCGTTCACACCAACCTGCAATCTGATTTTAAAGCCCAGACTGTTTCACACCAGCCTAAATGAACCAAAATCAAATAGGCAAACACACCAGAGGGAAACTAAATATAGAGCTGAAGAAACAGACCAGTAACAACAGTGGCTGTAGTTCAAGAGCGACTAAACCAGCAGAGGTAGTATACAGGTTTAAAGACAGTCAGTAGAAACAGCTGAAATAAACTGAGCTGGTGTCAAAATAGATTTTCAGATGCTTTGCCACAACACCACGTGTCAACATGATCAGAGAAGTCAAGAAGCACAGCCTGCAGACCTGGACTTTTTTTTTTTCCTTTTTTGATAGTAGTTTAGTTTTAACTATACAAATTCCAAATTCAGTTTTTCAGGCAAAGTGCACCGCTGCCTTAATAGTGCAAAGGTGCAAAGGGCTCATTATGTTGACACTTGAACTGGTCTTGTGGTTTTTAATGGTCCTGTTAACTGTGACCTTTGGGTTTTAGGACAGCCTGTTTGCTTGCATATTCTGTTGTATACAAGTGCGTCTGGCTCCTGAACTGGCCTATTTTTTCAGACAGAGATGTAGGTGGTTTTGTAGAAGGGGGCCATGTCCCTAAGGATTGAGTTTAACCAGTCCTCAGTGGGATAGAGACGTTATATTTTCCCTGGGCTCCTGATCCATTTATGAAACTAACCAACTGTAACTGATTGATTTCACCGGATGAATTCAAGAGGACGTCTCAATTATTTTGGGGTGTGAAACACAATCTGGGGAGTATTTCAGAATAACATGAGTTCGTACTGCAACAACAGCAATATTTTATTACGGTGCCTTAAGCTTTAGGTTCCAGTTCCACTTATATTTTTGTTTTTCATCAGGAACATTAGCTTCTTTTCCTCAGCTCTTATGTTGCATGCTTGTGTTGCATTTTGAAGAGGCACCAACACTTAGGTCTTTTACACAACAATCAAGAGGTAATAACTGTTTTTCAAACAACCGAAATGAATATGTTCAGCCCGGGCATATTAATTCAGTTAGGCCTGTTTAGAATTTGAAAGAGGAGCTGGTGAGCCTGAACTCCTCTGGCCTTTTAAGAGACGTTAGTCTTTGTGTTTGCCGATCGTGGCATGTCATGTTGTGGGCGTGAATAATAGACCTCATTATTAGTGCTGTTTCTATAGCAACAAGACGTGTTTGCCAGGCAGATCTGAGTCCACCGAGCCAGAGGGTTCACACAGACACCGGGGAGGATAGACAGACTGTTTGACGACAAGCAGATACAGCATCCTGCTGCATGAGAAGGCAACTTAAAAAACATGGGCCTGGTGACATTTTCCCTCTGATTAACTGTGCACCTGTATGACTGTTTGTTTGATATCACTGGCTCATTCAATCAATAACTATGCAGTACTTAGAACACATTATTCTATGTAGTAAGCATAACTGCGGACTGGTGTGAACAGCAGTAATTTAAAATAGGGATCGACCGACTGTTTATTAGTAATCGAGAAAGCTGATAACTGACATTTGAGACCGATATACATTTGCACTAAAAAGGAAAACGGTTACTAATCAATTGTGATGTATTATTATAGATTCAGCTACTCAACTGTATATATAGCATTAAAAATTCCATTAAATTAAAGTGATGTACACATTAATGCTTCAGTGATTATAATCCAGTAATATAACATACTGCCCATTTAATTTTGGTGCTTTGATGCTAATACTTTTGTACTTTTACTTATGGAAGATTTTGAATACAGGTATTTTAACTGTTACAGAGTATTTTTACATTGTTGTATTGCCGTTTTTACTTAAGTAAAAGATCTGAGTACTAGCATATGTTTAATTAAATCTTCAGTTGAAAATTTAGATGAATAAACAAAATAGCTCCCTAAAGTAAAAAAGTAAAAATAAATACAACTATTGAAACTTAAATTTGTATTGAAACTTTAGTCCATCCGTGGAAGTCCCTGTCCTCAGTCTTGGTTGTAGTGCAGAAAGCAGCTCCAGTGAGACGGCTTCTGTTCGTTTAATAAGTTGGAGAGACTTCACTGAAGATGTGCTCACTCAGAACAGACGGAGTCGTTATAGTTAGATATATGTATAAAATATTAAAGTATATAAATAGTAAAGAGCGACTGATTTAAATGGCGTCACTTTCGTCTCCATTGAATGAAATCCCGTAGGCTATGACTTCAGGCATTTTCAGTGGTTTAACTATAGGAAACTGTGTGTGCTTGTCATCATAGAAATAGATCATAAGATTGTGATATTTGTAGCAACTTCAGCAATATCTGTTGCCTTCTCTTCGACACACAGCTCTGCTCGCTTGCTCGCACTGAAGCAACCTGTCTGTGGCACAGTAGCCTTCAGTGTTGATAGGCTTTTACTCGTAACATGTAACCAATCAGATTTTGTTGTAGGTGGGACAGCGATAGGCTACATCAGAGCCAGAGTAATATATTTTAAAATGAATTTGTTTTATAGGCAATCAGATGAAATGAACGATCCCAGTAATCCCGCTCTTTCACTATTTGAGGACATAGGGTATGTCCGTGTCGTGTCCACTGCTCCCAAGTTGCCAAAAAGAAATGATGCTACAGTGTTAAACATTTTGCTAAACTCCTTCAGGATCCAATGTGTAAGATTTAGGGTGAACTACTGCCAGAAATGGAATATAATACTCATAATTATGTTTTCATCAGTTTATAATCTCCAGACACTAAATCCTACACACTAGTCCTTTATACAAAACACATAAGGCTGTATTTCATTAAACGCTACTGTCTCCCTTTCATTTAGGTCAGTGGGTTACTCAGCTTTTGCTCTTAAGAGCTTATTTTTGTTTGTTACAAGTTTCTCACTCAAAAACAGACGTACACAACCAGGTGCTTGAGTGTGTTTGACCCCATTCACCAGATTCCATGAGTGTTTTAAGTGCACTCTCACAAAATGGCAGACTGACATGCTCATGTGGTCGTGCAGTTCAATGAACAACAGGCACAGGGCCACTGGACATGTGTGTGCTCGGCACTTGCTTTGTGTTACTTTGGAAAAGAAAATCACTGTTAAAATTGGGTGTATTGTCCGATGTGACCTTCATATAAGAAGTTTAACACTGCGAAATTAAAGTGAACCTGAAATGGTTTGTATTATACACCGAATCTAATATTTCTCTGTCTCCTCCAGAAACCAGCTAACATCCTGGTGATGGGGGAAGGTCCTGAACGAGGAAGAGTTAAAATCGGTAAGGTCCTTTCAAGAAATATTTCTGTAAACTGCTTGACTGTTTCAGGTTTGTGAATGATCTGAATCATAGATCCTGCTCTCATCATGATAATTGATCAGTGAGGCTATTGACTTGTTTGAGTGTCCAGTAGCTGCAGTGTTTAACCTTCTCTCTGAGAGGTCGACAGGGGGCTGACATCAGTGCTGTTACATAAACCAGCTGGCCAGGGGACTGTTGAAGGGTAATGCTGGAGTCTATTTTTAAACCCTGTGCACACAGTAATAGTGCTAAGTTATTGTTTCTGTGCAACTGGATCTTCTACAGTGTACCTGGTGCTGGTGAATATTTCCCTGCACTGCCTCTGAGTGAAAGTTCCAACAAGAGAAAGTTCACAGTCTAAGAGTTCACTAAACAGCACTCCATAAAGCAACAAAATTCTTTTACTCTTGTATATCTTTATTGTTATATGGAGCTTTAATATTTAACGGTGTCATTATTTTTTATTTGTGCATGCTCATGTTCATAGGTGTGACCACTTTTCATAAGGGAAGCTTAGTATGAAAGAGTTTCGATGACATGCCTTTTCTGCTTTTATTTTATCCTAAAGTTTTGAGCTGCTCCTGGTAGAGATGTTCACATTCACAAAAAAACAGGACCTAATACTCCTACTCATAAACAAAAGAATTAAAGCTATTATCAATTTCTTTAGTTAGATAGTATAACCAAAAACTTCAAATCTAAAAAAAACCTGTTGCTGTATTGTTAATGCAGTAACCCTACTTATTATCATGTATCTGATCTGACCAAACATCTTTTTAGGAGGGGATGCACTATAAATATAAATACAGATTACATGATTTTTTATATATCAGAAAAAACACGCAGAGGAGTTGGAAGTACTTCTTCAGATCCAAATATTGTTTGTAGATATTCCTTTCAGGCTGCGTACAGCCCGAACTACCCTCACCAACAGGTGGGGCTTTGTGAGGAGAGAAAGGTGAAGCCCAGGGCAAGAAAACGTCTCTCTGCTGATTGCTTGATGGTGATAACAGAAGGCCACTAACAGTGACTGAAATGCAAGGACTAATTTAACAGAATAAACAATATGGTAGATGGAGGGTAAACTTTTTTCATAAATTTTTGTCTTCAATTGAGAGCTACTCTTTTAGATCATACTTACACTTCATTGCAAGTAGGAATGAGTACATATGTCTTATTCTTCGCTTTTATTAAAGAATGTTTTGGGCCTTTAGAGAACAGAGAAGTTGAAAATAGGGGCCCAGAATGTAATTTTGGCAAATAGAGGGATGTTTTGGTATCTCAATAAGAGAGTACGCACCTTTTACATAAAGATATGGCTTTGTGCAGGTCAGGAGTCGCCGTGGTGTTTGTACTATGTTAAATTATTCAGCCATGAAACCTAACTGACACCGTCAGGCTCTACATTTGGCCTGGTAGGGTTCCTGAGGTGCTATCTGAGTCACCAGAAACTTGCGGCCCTGACAGCAGCCTTGGACCTGAGGAGAGCCTGCATTCCACTCTCTGATAAAGCCTTTGTGTATTGACTTCATCTGTCTTCTCCTCACATCTCCTGTAGCTGACATGGGTTTCGCCAGACTCTTCAACTCTCCCCTCAAGCCACTGGCCGACCTCGACCCTGTGGTGGTGACGTTCTGGTACAGGGCCCCTGAGCTGCTGCTGGGGGCCCGGCACTACACCAAAGCTATTGGTGAGTCTGGGGTCATATATGCAAGAGCAAGCCCTCATGTGTATGTGTGCATGAAAACGGCCACAAACATACAGCTCTCTGCACTAACTCTGGACTTTGAATGGGAGCAGATGAGTAGCTGTCAAAGTCTTTTAGTGTGTTGAGCCAAGGTCTCTCCATTTGAATATTAATGCACATTGCTTGCTGCCAGTTCTGAGTGGCCTTGTGATCTGTGGTCTTTGGAATGAAGTGGGTGTGTCTACATGTCTATATTTATCATTCCTGGAACATGAAGTGTCAGTCTGTTATCATAGTGGGTCATACTCCTAACACCTACTCAGTGTTCGTGATTATCTCTGAATGTGTGTGAGAGGATGGATATAAAAACTGTGCCGGTGCGTAAAGGAATTGTTCGACATTTTGGGAAATGCACTTATTTGCTTTCTAGAGAGGGATGAAAAGATCGATCGATACCACTTTTAGGTCTGCCCATTAATCAGGGAGCTACAGCCAGAAGTCAGTTAGCTTAGCTTAGCATAAAGACTGGAAACAGTGGGAAACAACTAGCCTTGCCCTGTACTAAGGGGACAAAATTTGCCTGCCAGCACCTCCCAAGTTCACCAGTTATCACTTTATTGTTGATTTAATCATTAACAAAAATCGAACTGCTGTATTAATCTTCTCATGTTACTGTCTGCAGGAAAGTGAATTTCCCAAAATGTCTAATAACTTAACTAATAACTTTTGTATCAAATATTCCTGAACCTTCCCAGTTAAGATGAGTTAATGTATAATGCAAGTCCAGTTTATCACTTCATTTTAAATCATCTGAACCTACCTGTTTTGTAAATATTTGTTTGAGGGGTTTTTTCAGTTTTGCCATTAGGTAGGATGAAAAATTACTTACTTATAACATTAAAGATTAGCAGTCATTTGGGTGAAAAGGGGTCCTGACTTGTCAGGACATGCAGGTAGTAAAAAGGACTTTGAAAAAAACAGTCTTTCAGTTGTTCTAGACTATGCACTGCAGCTAATGTACCTCAAGAACACTCAATAATTTGTGTGTGTGTGTGTGTGTGTGTGTGTGTGTGCGTGCGCATCAGACATTTGGGCAATTGGCTGCATCTTTGCGGAGCTGCTAACGTCGGAGCCCATCTTTCACTGTCGCCAGGAAGACATCAAGACCAGTAACCCCTTCCATCACGACCAGCTGGACAGGATATTCAGCGTCATGGGTTTCCCCGCAGGTCTGCACACAATACACAAAGCTATACCTACACAGAGACAAGACCGCAGCCTGCGTACGCCTGCTGTTCTGATTCTGATTTATCTTTAGACGAGCAGGGAAGCCTGGCTCATGTTTGGAGAGTCGGCAGGTTCGCTGACAGACAAAAGTTGGCCATGCAATCATAAAACACACAAGAAGGCACAGTGGGCGACAAGTGTCAACCAGTGCTTTTGTTGTCATCGCACTAGTTTTCAAAAAACAAGTCATTGTATTTTGTAGGCTTGAGCGGTATTTATTTTTTCATACCTCTTTGACTTGGGCATACAGAATATGACAGTGAGCGATGATACGAGTCATTGTAGCATGTATGACATTGTCTAGGCTAAAATGTGTGGAGTTAGCCTACTTAGACAACTTTAACTGGCTCACTTTTATCACTGGCACTAAACCCAAAATACTCCCAAAGAGGGGCAGAGGCATTTATCTATTTTACTAGTCCTGTAATTTTATCCACATCACTCACAGTCGCCTTTTCAGCTCAGCTGCCTGTTCCACCATTAGAGACTGACCTCTGGTGCCGCATGTTGTTCACAGCAGTACATCGCCTCAATATAGCATCTCCGCATCAGTTTCATAGTAAAAGTATTGCCCGTATTTCTTATGGTAGTGAAAAACATACCTTGTGAGATTTCTAAATGCCCTCGTATACCATAATACCCTGATACCACCCAAGCCTATTATTTTGCATAAATGGAATATGGCTCAGTGCTAAGTGCTAAATACATGTCTAATGAATAAGATAAGATGAGATAAGCTTTTTTGATCCCCCTCAGGGGAAATTTAGTCTTTACAGCAGCCAAATAAAGGATAAAAAAAATGGCAGTATAAATAATAACAGTAACAAAAATAGTAGTAATTACAAAACTATTTACACTATGTACACGTTTTTCCTTGTCAAAGGATAAGCGTGGGTTATTTTCTGCACAGAGAATTGTACAGTGGTATTTGACATCCAGAACACACGTGGTGTGTAGTAATATGATTAACAGAATAACAATTGTTATAATATTACACAGTGCTTCAATAACACAGTCATCACTTATGACACTATAATGAGGTGTTATGGACGTACAGACAAAATCCCACAACTCTGTTGAGTGCTGACTTAAAGCTGCCCTGAAGAGTTTCTTGGAAACAAACGAAGTGATGTCTACATTTTTATGTATGTGTGTGTACTTTGGTGTGTATCCTAGAGGTCTAACAAACATGGCAAGATCATTACATACTTGTTAAACACATATTTTGAAAACCTACATTATTTCCATCCACTTACATCTGTTTACTTGCTAGCGGCCTTTGTCCTTCCTGTCTTTGTTGCACTTCTTTGCAATCTTTGTTTAAGCTTCAGTTTCACACTATATATACAATAGTGCAGTAACTGAAGAGAAATTACTTTCTATTGCTATTGCTGCATTTTAAAACTCACAATAGCACAAGAGGACCTTTTTTTTCTTCAAAATACAGTAATATGTGTCCTCTCTGAGTGTGTTGGACAAAACGGGTTTAAATCTGTTCTTAAATAATCTGTCAGTTTTTTTCTGTGTGTTTTCTGTAAAATCACCTAAAAATGAAAATGGGTTTCGTACATGTACTTCACAAAGTTGTATGTTTCTGAAACTATGAGCCTGTTTTTATGCTTTTGTATTCCACAGATAAGGACTGGGAAGACATTAGGAAGATGCCAGAGTACCCAACGCTGCAGAAAGACTTCAGGAGGACAACGTGAGTAGATGCTGTGATGATCTGACCATGATCAGAAACTCAAAGACCAATACAGAAAATATGGAATACAGTCAAACAGATGTTGTGAGTATTGTTGTGTTTTCTCATCTAACAGGTATGCAAACAGTAGCTTAATCAAATATATGGAGAAGCATAAAGTCAAACCAGACAGCAAAGTTTTTCTGTTGGTAGGTGCACACACACACACACACACACACACACACACACATGCTATAAGAAAAGAAAAGTCTGTCCTGATATAACAAATCTGGAAATGTACCGAAATTGTGTCTGTTTTTGGATTTTCAAAAGAATTATAAGAGAAATTTTTCCTTTGGAAATTTGCATATTGTTTTGAACTGGATTTACAGCCCTGAGGTATGAGAGAGAGATGCATCATAGGTTACAGGGTAAACATTGTAAACCTTGTACACATGAAAAAAACCTTGTCTAATAGTTGTGTGTGTATGTGACAAATGTGATGTATTAATGCGGGCTGGCCAGATAGGTTAATGTTTTCTGTGTTCTGTGTTTTCAGGTGTTCTTGAAAGTTTATTAATTAACTCGGTGATGTGCAAGCAGTTAGAAAGTATTAGGACAGTGACAGACTTTCTGTTGTGTTATTTTACTGCATCATATTGAACTTGAAAGAAAAATTGCATGAAGCTGACTGTCAGGTTTAATTTGAGTGTATTTACATCCACATCAGTTGAAGACAGTAGAAACTACGGACCTTCTTATACATGTAGTTTACTCAAGCATTTTTTTTGAGAAACTAATGTAACTGAGCAAGTAACAAAACATTAATTAAGCTCTTTATATTGTTATTAATACTTGAGGTCAAATCCTCTGTTGCCAATGTGTGTCTGAAGAGTAGTACCCACTAACTTTGTCAGGTATCTGTCTATCACTTCTAGCACTTCAGCTTTTGGTTTCAATCTACTCTTCAGCAGAGAAAAAAGCCTAATCATTCAGCTTGAGGTCAGGCGAATGACTCAACCAGTCAAGAACATTTCATGGTTCGACATGAAAGACTCCTTGATTGCCCTGTCTCTGTGTTAAGGATCATTGGCACATGATCTTAAAAACAGTCTACGCTGTTCTGCTCTGTTTGTCACAAACATTTTACCAAAGAGGAAAAAATAGAATTTCACCCCACGGAGCTTGCTGCTGTCTGGAAATCAGCAGACAGAAACATGATCAATTTTAGCAGACCCAATGGAATTTGAAAGAATAGAAAATATTGATAGTGCTGCTGTCTACGTGTCATCGGAGCTGTACTGTGACAAACATAAAGAGGGAATGGTTTGACATGAAGTTAGATACTAAGAAACGCCTTGATAAAGCAATAAAGCAATGGTCTAGTACTTACAATACAGTCAGGTCCATAAATATTATCTGGCCATGGAACAGCTGAGCAGCCAACTGTCCAATTACTTTTGGTCCCTTAAAAAGGTGGAGGGCACATATAAAATGTGTTGTAATTCTTCTACACCGTTCACCTGATTTGGATGTAAATACCCTCAAATTAAAGCTAAAGTCTGCACTTAAAGCACATCTTGATTGGTTCACTTCAAATTCATTGTGGTGATGTACTGAAAATACTGAAAATTGTGTCAATGTCCAAATATTTATGGACCTGACTGTCTATGGGAGGCATTCAAAGGGGCGTGACAGCCATGGAGATAAGCAATAGAATATAATACATGATAGGTACAACAGCTGATGATAGTGAACAGAGACCTGCGGAAAGACTCTGAGGCAGCTGAATGCAGAGAGAGGATGTTTCTAACAACTGCTGAACTGTACAAGTTGCTGTGCTGAAATATGCTGATAAAATCATAAAATCTAAACCTCTAAATACACTGACAGGCCATGATGATGATATGGTGAACAAAATTCAAATATTAATTCTACATTCATTTTATTTTAGGTAAAATCATAACTACCTTATAACACTTCTTCTCTGCCCTCAGCTCCAGAAACTCCTCACCATGGACCCTACCAAAAGAATCACATCAGAGCAGGCGCTACAGGACCCGTACTTCCTGGAGGACCCATTGCCAACAACTGAGTGAGGCTTTCCTTTGTCTTGATTCAGCAAAAGAAAAAACCCATAGTGATTTACTCCTTTAAGTATGCAGAGTTAGTTTTTTACATTTAACCTGCCTTCCTGTTTTTTTATCCTGGGACTGTGATTTGGTTGGTATAGTGGAGTCAAGAGCGGTGCAGTGTGTTAATGCAAAAATATTTAAATCACCGATTCTCTGTGATTGCCTCTAGTGTGTTTGCTGGGTGTCAGATCCCGTACCCAAAACGAGAGTTTCTAAACGAAGACGAGCCAGAGGAGAAAACAGAAAAGGTAATTATCCATATTTCATTTCATTGTACTTGTATGTGTCCACTGTATTTGTATTTGTGTGTCGCAAAAATAATGCACACTGAGTTGTGAATTTGTGTAGATTGTTTGGTGTTATACCCAAAGAATATTCTGACATCATCACCCTTTTAAATTAACCCTCATAGCTGGAGACAAATGGTTTCAAATGTCGAACTTGTTGACATGGTAAACTGATCCTTATTCTATATTGCCATTACAAATTTAACATGTTAGTATCACCCACAGTTTAAGACTAGTCCTTTCCAGTCTGTGCCGTTATGAAAAATGATACAGCTCTGTGTTGACTGATTGTCGACAATCTCTAGAGTTAACAAATCTATATCTTGGAAGGTACCTCCTTATAATAATACAACATATCACTTCCCAGTTATCAATAATATAATAGTCCAGTATCACCTTAAGAGACACTTTCTGCCCTTTATGACAACACAATAGCTGTCAAGTAGCATTTTCCAACATTACCTTATTAGGAGACTCACACCATCAGTATTCAAGCTTTTTAACTGTGATGTAGGTGATGTGATTATTAGACATCTGAAAGTCCACAGTCTATACTGTCTTAACTTTAGAGCGGTCAAATGTACATTCTTTAGGTACTGACACTTAAAAGCATCACCCTAAACTGGAACTATACAGTGGTGTGTGGTTTATCTAAAAGCTCAAAGCCAGCTGTGACACACCTCTCCATAAGAAGTGATCTGAACCCTGCACCAGTGTGAGGTTGGACGCCTGTGGAATCTAGTGAGATTGTAATTCTGTCCAGAGAGGATAATGACAGAGGAAGAAAAACACAAGCTGGACAAACATGAGCAGCTGAGTCAAGCCTCACAGCAGAGCGGCAGTCAGACCACCTCTCCAGGTGGAGGTTGCACAGTTTAGCTGTTTCCAGACTCTGTTTCACGCTGTAATCTCTGATCCAGTAACCACCTAAAAGAGCATCAGAGAGCGGTGTGATCTGTTGGCTGCAGTGACTGGGATTCATCCACATTCACCTGTACATTTTACAGTTTGGTGGCCAGCTCATTTTGTTTCAGTAGAGTTTGGTTAGTATCATGGCTTTCAGTCATGTAGTTAAGCCTAATGAATGGCTGTTGAATGAGTGGACTGCATGCACATGTGCAGTTGCGTTGGATGCATGCTTCAAACCTGAAATATTTGGAAAAATATTAAAAATAACTTTTCTTCAATATCAAAGGCAATGGAAGCACCTTCAAATTCAAGCAAACTGATGTTTTATAAGGACAGTTTCTATGTTGTCACACTATGCTGTCACACATAACCGTATCATAATAACACAAATGAGTACAACACAAATGCCACAAGATGAGATTTCACTATGCTGCATGATGCTCGCGACTTATTGCTTCTATTTTAAACAATATACAAGACATGGACACTAGAACAAATAACATTTAGATTTTATTGGTCACTTTGATATGATAACTGCTTAGAGCTTCAAGTTCATGTTAGTGCTGCATATGTGACAAGTATGTCATCACAGAAATAAAGACTGAAATTATTGAATCAACTAAGTAATGTTTGGCATTTTTGCCAAACTGACTGAAAGGATGAATTAAATCAAAATAGTTATTATCATTATTTTTCTGATGATTTTTAAATCAACTATTCATTTCAGTTCTAGTAGTCACCATATCAGTAGCCTGATCATTTTGACCTTTCAGCACTTCACCAGGAGTTAAGGATCAGCCAGTTAATGTTCACTGTTCTAGGTTTCTTGGTTTTTAGCACAATGACCTGTGTCACTCTTGGAAAAGTCATATCGCTGTTTTTGTAGCTGTATTAAAATTCAAAATTATGAAAAAAGAACAAGAGTGGGTTGTTAAATTCAGGCAGCAGATCATTTTCTGTCATTTGTTCTGAAAGGTGAAACTATTCCTCTAAAGAGCCATCTTACAGAGAGTTCCATTTATTTTCTTTGTTTACTCTGTGCGTTTATTGTGGAATGTTTGGGGATGTCTGGGACTCTAAATTACAGCCTGCCAACTTTGAAGATCTTCAGCAGTGTAGGATGGACATTTAGAGAAGCAGAATGTTGTATATGATAGTTTGATCATTGCAGTGTGCCAGATGAATGTGGGCAGTTTTACATTCCACTCATAAAAGAGGGGTTTTGTTACATGTTAAATGATGTTACAGTCGGACTGAAATCTGCAGCCCATTAGAGTCAACAGTCTCTTCCCTGTTCTTTCAGCTATTTTTACAGTGTAATAAATCATTTCAGGGATTCAGCTGTGACTTTGCCAAAGGCAGGGACACACTGTACATGCAGCAACAAAGTGTAGCAGGATTGGGCCTGAGCGGTGCAAAGCAACTAAGTACGTTTAATCAATTACTGTGCTTAGTACACTTTTGAGCTACTTCCCATTTTATTCTACCTTCTACTTCCACTCCACTACATTTCAGGAGGAAATATTCAACTTTTTGCCTCACTATGTTTAATTGACAGCTTTAAGTACTGCTTTACTTCAGGTGACTTTTTAGATTACGATTTGTCATAAAAAGCTTGTGATAAGCTTATAGAATACAACACATTGCTGAAGAGTTGGCTCATTGTCGTGTTTCAGATGTCTAGGAGTCGTTAGCAGTTCCTCCAAAAAGACATTTCCCCTCTAAACGTCTCACATGTTCATTTGAATAACTGAAGATTAGCGAAAAGTTTTTAAAAATGAGACAAATGTGTCTATCAGAATTTGTTTCTTCTTTCCTCTCCAGTACAACAGGAAAGTGCTGCTTACACATTGATGCGTCAGTATTAACAATGTCATTTATTATAATATTTCAGTCACAGGGGCAGACTGAGTACTTTTACATTTTAAACTTTAAAAGTACAAAACATGTATTTACCTCTGTACCTCTTAAAGTTCCTCTCCTGGCATTGATCAAACCCCTAAAAACTCATGTCTGTTCATGAAAAAAATCCCCTAAATCCCCCACAAACAGACCAAGGTGGAAATACTCAGCCATGGTATGATCTTTTAAAATATGAAAGACACCATATGGACATGTTAACAAGGTAATTGTTGCATTACTAGTGTGATAGACGTCCCTCGTAGCTTCTGAGGAGTTCTTGCATCGCATTAGCAGCTGCTGTCTAGAGAGCAACACCTGAGAGGCTTAAAAAGAGGCTTAAATGCTGCGTTACAGACTGAAGCGAAGGTTAATCAGTGTATAGATAGTACTGTTTTGTTTTTACTAGAATCCTAAGTGCATTCACTCACCTCTCCTCTTTGTATGTCATTGAATAAAATGATTTTACGCCTGTTTTTATCTTGAACAGATTCTATCTCATGCCATCTGGTGAGCTGTTCCAAATTTTGGCCATCAAATATTGAAAAGATTTAGAGCCAAACACACAACTATTATTCTGATATTTGTCTATGCCAAGTATTGTTCCTATGATGGTCTGTGATAGATGCGTAAACAAAGAAAAGGCATTTAGGCATTTATACACATGCCTTTCTGCTAAATACTTACAAATTCAGATTGTCCTGTACTAAAATGTATTCTTTTAATGTGATCAACAAATAATCTTTTTTTGAGACAGCCTGCGTGCACACCTGGTTTTGCCAAGAAAGACAGAAAGAAATGCAGACATGCAGAGTCACTTCCTGATCGTATCAAAGCCATGAAAACGTTTCCATACAACCAACATTAAGAAAAAATAGTTGAAGTATAAATTATGTATTAAGTAACCAACCCAAGTAGTTAACCTCTCGTGACTCCATTGCACGTGTCAATAAAACATCTGTTTGTGCAAGTTTACTATTTAAGATAAGATAAAGATAAGATTTACCTTTATTTGTCACACAGTGGGGAAACTCACACGCATTTGTGGCTGGATAGAGCCTGCTGTCCTCTCATGGCTCAGTCACATGGAAAGCTTCAAGGGCTGACCGAGCAATTCCTAAAAAACATCTCTGGGCAACAAAGTGTGTAGTGTGACCACTTCACTGGCTTCTTTTGATGATGTGAAAACATTTGTGTATTAGATGGTATATGACCAGTGTGTGAAATCCCGGGGGGTTCGGGCGCCCGCCCCCCGATTAACCCATGAGACACCCTGAAAGCATCAAAAGCAAAATTTGAAAAATAAAATTAAAATTAAAATATTTGATTGTTGGAGTTGGAGTTGGAGTGATTGTGTGATTGTGTGCGTGTGTGTGAAAGAGCGGGAGGGGGCTTTATTCAGTCGATTGCTCTTGTAAGTTGCCAGATTGGTGCCAATTATTGCTGTGTCTGCATTATAATGCACAACTTTGCCTCTCCTTGTTATAAAACATCATGCATCCATACAACTTTAGCCAATGCAACCTCCTATGTCAGTGTTGCTGTACGAATACTATCGAATTCTAAAAAATTAAGTGTGTGTGTGTGTGTTGTCATGTAGGCTATAGACTGATTGTCTTGGCTTGCATCCATGAAATATTGTAATGTTATAGGCCGACTGCATATTGAGAAACTTTAGATTAGTATTACGCAACAATCGGGAGATGGGGACCCCCCCCCCGAATATTGACGGGTATTTCGCACACTGTATATGACTATCACCTAACACACACACACACACACACAAACAGGTAATATGAGACATCATTATTGTATAAATACACATGTTGAACTGAGTAACTAAATGTTTCTGTCTTTGTCTTATCAGTTGTTTAGTTGTTCCACATGTTCACAACAAGTTTCTCTTTATTTTGATATTTCCTGGTAGTACTGACGTTTTGCCAAGTTCAATTACATTTCAGTGGGTCACAGAAGCAGAAAAGACCACAGATGGAAACAGTAAACAGAGGGTAGAACAAAAAGACATCTTACAAGCAACCAACTAAAATGATTTTGCACACTCTTTTTTTGGTTTTCTAATCAGATTGCCTCTCCCCCAGTCCCCACAGCCACTTAACCACTTTTGCGAAGCTTTTATCATTTTCCCTGTGTGTCTGACTGCAGAACCAGACCCAGCAGCACCAGCAGACGACAGGCCAAACTCAGGCCCAGAACCAGCAGCAGACGGCAGCCCAGCAGGCCCCCTCCCAGCAGAGCTCGGCCCAAACCAACGGCACCGCCGGAGCCACAGGGGGCACCACCGGCGGAGGGTTACAGCACGGCCAGGACCAGGGGCCTCCCAACAAGAAACCTCGGATCGGGCCCTCTGGGGCCTCCTCAGGCACTGGGGTGCTACAGTCAGAGTACCAGGTCAGTGGGATTATTCAGAGGTTTATACTTCAGAAGGAAGTGACTGTAGCTACTAGTTTGCGAGGTCTCCCTTTGTCAGTATTTGCCACCTCTTTAATTGGTTCTCACATTTGCTGTTCATTTCATTTCATGAACAAGAATAGATTCATGGCACAGGACACAGTGTTCCCGCAACAAAAAATCACAAATAAATAAATAAATGATAATCAATGAAATTATTTCACTCTGTTGCACTTTTGTTAAAGAAGGGAAACATCTACTGTTGGGCGATATGATATTTAATTGACTGGATATTTCAGTTATTTTAGCTACAGGATATTACTGAACACATTCACAGATACGATACTATATTATATTTATGAATATCAAAATTGAAATGGTATGGAGCGTATCAAGTTTAAGTTTGTGTAGCTCTATATAAGACAGGCAAGGAATCCTACACTGTTCACTCAAAACTGATGTGAAACCTTTAAACTCACTTAATGCTGAGGTCAGCACTTATCATGATATATGACTGCAACATACCATTTTCAATCTCACTAATTAACCTATTCAGTAACGTCACTTAGTAAGTTTAGGTCTGAAATCATTAGTTAACTAATCTAATGACTCCACTGTTCTCTATTTGATATTATTGTTAATGCGATGTCTTGGGGTTTTGGACTGTTGGTCAGACAAAGTTAGCATTTTAAAGATGTCACCTTGGACTTTTCTGGCAGTATAGATTTAATGTATTCCATTAATCATAAAATAATTGTCAGATTAATTGATAATGAGAATTGTTACACGCAGCCTAGATATTTTTCATGCTTTTCATGAATTTCTGTAGCTGTGCTGTGGCCTGCCAATGCTACAGAGAGATTTATCCTCACCTTTTGTGGAGGAGCTAGGTGATGACAGTCTGTCTGTATGGACAGATATTAAGGAATGTCAGCACTGTAATCTATGTGTGTGTTGTATGTGTGTTTGGCTTTCGTTGAGGGAGACATATACACACATACATGTATAACACACCAGACAACAACCGCTAACTGTTGCGTAACTGATAAAGACTGCACATCCCACAAAGTCCTGTTGACAGAGCTGATAGCAAATCACTGCGGTGCCTCCAAGCTTTTGCTTCCTACTCTGGCGTCTGTTGTATCCTTGGCTCAAGTTTTATCATTGGCTCTGTTCCAATACCCATACTATCACACTATTTAGCATGCCAGAAAAAGATTTAGTATGTCCCAATACAACGTTGTAAGAGCCAGTCAGGGCCCAGTTCTATAAATAGGAACCAGTCTTTGTCTGGTCAGGTTTTCCACTCGGAAGGTTAAGAGCTTTTCACTGCTCAGGCAGCTTGAGGGTGGATGGCTAATACTTTCTACAATTAAATGAAAACAAAACAGAGATGACACTGTCACCCCCGAAACTTGTCCAGCACCACTCTCCAATCCTTAAACCAGTTATCCACTCACATCAGGCCCTATGCAAACAACCTTGTAATAATATTTAACAATATTGTAATTTGATAAACAGGTTAACAAAGTTGTCAAATCTAGATCAGTACTTTCTTATCAGCTAAAGATTTAGAAAATATCATCCATTCTCTAATGTCCTCAAGACTCCCAATATTTTGTTATCAATCAGGTCTCTATTAACTGTCTACTGCCTAGTAAAGAATACGGCATCCAGACAACTATGCAATGTAAAAAAAAAAAAAAAAAAAGGAAACATATTACGCCTGTACTATTGTACTAGCATCTTCACACGCTTCACGCTCCTCATCTGGTATCAAATTCAATGCAAGATTCTTCTGTTTGTGTTTTAAGTCCTGCATGGTCTCGCCCCGAGCTAAATTATTATCCCCATACAGTACAGCTAGGCCCCTCAGATCTAAAGCTGAAGGGCTGCTAACCATGCCACGATCTTATGGAAAACGTTTTGGAGACAGGGCCTTCTCAGTAGCTGCACCAAGACTTGACTCACTTTTACTGCCTTGCTTACACCTGCATTGGTTTTTGATATGATTTGCATTCAGCATTGATATGCATGACATGTTTGCATGTGTATGTCTGTGTATGTGTGTTTATGCATGTTTATGTACTTATGTCTTGCTATGCTATTTTGCTTTGCCTCTACACATAGTATGTCAAATGCAGTAGTACCAGGATGTCCTACTGCGCCCAGTTGCATTTTGCAATATGCAAGCCAGTATGCTTTTCTGGCTATTTTGACCCACAATCCTCAGCAGAAGATACATCACGTCAACTGAGCTGCAGAGAGAGAAAGGCCAAATGACAGCTCATTGACAGATGACAGAAGCCGCAATGACACATATAGTGATCTGATTATACACTGTCACATACCGCAAAGTTTTGCAAAAATATGTATGGTTACACAACAGAATTGGCAAGTATATTACACTGGAAACAGACAGAATGGTGCCAGAAACTGCATCTCTGCATGCAAATCTATTTAACAACAAAAAGCCATCTTCCTTTGTGAAAGGGGATAACAAGCCTGCTGGGACCAGTTCTACTGATAGTAATAATGCTATTACAAATTGTCTAAGTGAACAAAATAACCATAAAGATAACCAATAACAACAAAGAGACATAACTATGAAAATTATATAGATGGAGAAATGCTTATTTAATTTTGTAATTTTACTGAATATAATACTGCATGTTACATGCAAGTAACACAAGTAACAACAGCAGAGCTCCCTGGATTGACCTCTCTGGTGAGCTCAGCGAATGGTGCTTTGTTATCTCGAAGGTAACAGCAAGTATATAGCACCTATTCCAAGTTGCATCCTTTTTCTTTTTACTTTCAGTTTCGCACTATGAATTACAACAGATGTATGAGCAAAAGGAGCAAAGTTCAAGGCGCAATATTACGACAAAGTCGTTCGTCCCAACTGTATGTGTACTGCAGACACCAGTGCATGCAGCAGCTGCAGTACATATTAAAAGTGAAAAGAAAAAGTATGTGATGTAGAATGAGTGCACTTTACAGAGCACAAAGTGACAGGGGCGACTCTTGTGACCTCTGCCTCTCTATGAGCGTGCTGTGTTTGAGAGGTCACATGAGAGGTCACATATAAGCATATCACACATATAGATATACAGACCCTTTCCAAAAAATTAGAATATCATGGAAAAGTTTGTTTATTTCCATAATTCCATTAAAAAAGTTAAACTTTCATAGATTATAGATTCAGGGCCCACAATTTAAATGATTTCAAGTGTTTATTTGTTTATTTTTACATAATTTGGGCTTCCAGCTCATAAAACCCACGAAAACAGGAATTCAAAAATTAGAATACTGTGAAGAAATCACCATTTACTTCTCAGTTTTTGCAGAAAAAAAGAAAGAAATTTTCAGTACTTGGTTGGGAATCCCTTTGCCTTAATCACTGCCTCGATGCGCCGTGGCATTGAGGCAATCAGCCTGTGGCATTGCCTGGGAGTTATGGAAGCCAAGATTTCCTTGATGTTTGCTGTCAGCTTTTCTTTGTTTTTGGGTCTGGTGCCCCTCATTTTCCTCTTGATAATACCCCATAGATTCTCAATGGGGTTTAGGTCCGGTGAGTTGGCTGGCCAGTCAAGTCAACTGTGATGGCATGGGCATCAAGACTGCAGACTTGACAGCTGGCCGGAAGACCATCATTGATACCCTCCATAGGATGGGTAAGCCACAAAAGTTCATAGCTAAGGAGGCTGGCTGTTCACAGAGTGCTGTGTTCAAGCATATCAATGGAAAGTCTAGTGGAAGGGCAAAATGTGGCAGGAGAAGATGCACCAGCAAAAGAGATGACCATGGGCTTCAGCGGATTATTAAACAGAGACGATTCAGGAATCTGGCAGAGAACCAGAAAGAGTGGAATGAGGCGGGAGTCACAGCTTCAAAAACCAAGCTGCTTGAGGTCCAGTGTGAAATATCCACAGTCAGTCATGATTTGGGGTGCAATGTCCAGTGCAGGTGTTGGTAAACTCTGCTTTCTTAAATCCAAAGTCACCGCGACAGTCTACCAGAATGTTTTAGAGGACTTCATGATTCCTTCTGCTGAGGATCTGTATGGAGATGCAGATTTCATCTTCCAGCAGGACCTGGCCCCTGCCCATACTGCCAGAAGCACCAAAACCTGGTTTGATGCCCATGCCATCACAGTTGACTTGACTGGCCAGCCAACTCACCGGACCTAAACCCCATTGAGAATCTATGGGGTATTATCAAGAGGAAAATGAAGGGCACCAGACCCAAAAACAAAGAAAAGCTGACAGCAAACATCAAGGAAATCTGGGCTTCCATAACTCCCAGGCAATGCCACAGGCTGATTGCCTCAATGCCACGGCACATCGAGGCAGTGATTAAGGCAAAGGGATTCCCAACCAAGTACTGAAGATTGACATATCGTTTTTAAAGTACCATATTTTGATTGATTTGATGTGATCCTAATTTCTTTCTTTTTTTCTGCAAAAACTGAGAAGTAAATGGTGATTTCTTCACAGTATTCTAATTTTTTGAATTCCTGTTTTCATGGGTTTTATGAGCTGGAAGCCCAAATTATGTAAAAATAAACAAATAAACACTTGAAATCATTTAAATTGTGGGCCCTGAATCTATAATCTATGAAAGTTTAACTTTTTGAATGGAATTATGGAAATAAACAAACTTTTCCATGATATTCTAATTTTTTGGAAAGGGTCTGTATATAGCTGTGTTCGAGGCTGCATGTGAGACAGCTGCTAACTGTCAGGCCTCAGCACATGTAGTATAAATAAACCAGTGGGCTGACATACCAGGACAGTGGCTAGCTGTCTGACAGCGCCATCACTGTCAGCGTCCTACTTTTCCCCTCATTGATTCAGCCACCGGAGGCTATCCCACCATGCACCACTCTCCAATCATTCTCTAAATGATGCAACATTGCACATGTGACCTGGACTGGAGACATGGAATCAGTTCAGCTGAGGTCCCCGGTCCTCACAGCCAGCTTCGATTACACTGATTAGAGCAGCGAGTTTGGATATCCAGTGTCGCACTTAATCACTTTTCATCTTCTTTCTCTTTGCTAGTAAACATGTTCTATCCTTTAAATGAGGAGATTTAAAGTAGTGTTTCGCTTCCATAAAGTTGGGGGTAAAGAGAAAACTGAATGAGCAGAGGTCGAGAAATCCTGACTTTAAGCTCCTATTATGGGTCAAGCTTCAAAAACATTGGATATTACATTTGTCCACAATGCAACTTGACAGTATCTGTGCGTAAGACCCCCCCTGCCTGGTAAACACCCACATCTTCCAAACTCCACGGCCTCAGTTTGTAATGCAGGCTTTCTGTGAATTTGTATTCTCTCAGGCAGAGTAGAGATAGTGTGACCCTGGGGATGTCACCAGAGGCTCTCATTTCACAAAACTACCCAGACAGCCGTTTTCACAGGCAGAGTAGCACTTGTCATGACTAGTTAACTATTTATATCCTAGTTTTGCCATGACAACTAATTTTCAAGATCATGGAAATGGTGCTTGAACATCACTTTGTGATTGTAATCTGCAAAAGTCTGTCATGCAATTTAAGGTATTAAAAGTAAGAAGTAAAAGTAAAAGTACTCCTTCTGCCCCTGTGTCTGACATATTATAATAAATTCCGTAGTTAATACTGATGCATCAATGTGTAAGCAGCATTTTACTGCTGTACCTGTTGGAAGTGGAGCTAGATTAAATCAGTGGTTTCCAAACCGGAGGTCTGGTCCCTCCAAAGGGTCACCAGATAAATCTGAGGGGTCCTGTAATGATTAATGGGAGAGGAAAGAAACAGTTCTGCTACACACATTTATTTCATTCTTTTCAAACTTTTCTCTAATCTTTGCTTTTTTTTGGTAAAATACTGCAGAATTTTGCCAGTTTGAGTTGATCTCTGAACAACTCCTAGACATCTGCAATATGACGAAGGGCCTTAAACAATGTGTTGTATTCTATAATGTGATTATGTGTTTTTATGTCAAATTGTAATCTTAAAAGTCACTAGTAACCAAAGCTGTCAAATAAATGTAGTGAAGAAAAAGAACAAGGGATGGAGTAGAAGTATAAAATTGACTAAAATGGAAATATTTCAGTAAAATATAAGTACCTCAAATGTGTACTGAAGTACAGTGCTTATGTAAATATACTCAGTTACTTTCCAATAGTCCTCTTGATGGAATAGAATGACATTTTTGGAAGTACTCTTACTCACTTTCTTGCCAATCGTTAGATGTAAAGATCAATCCCACTGTTATGTCTTTACACTAAGTATGCAGCTAGAGCCAGGAGGTGATTAGCTTAGCTTAGCTTAGCTCATAGAGACTGGAAGCAGGGGGAAACAGCTAACCTGGCTCTGTCCAAAGTGTGTCTTACAACATTTCTAAAGCCATAAGCCCGCTTTATCTCATTTGTTTAATCTGTCCACAAACACAAGTGTGTGGAGAGTCATGTAATTATTTCTAGTGAGCAGCAAGAGCAATGACTGGAACCTTGTCAGACCTTGTCACCATGAGGTTACCAGCCAAGCAAAGCAGCCTCCACTGTGCCCAAATGCTGCTCACCAAAAGCAAGTTACGGTACTTACTCGCCATAAAACCACACGTTCTCCAAACGATTTATTGATAATTTAGTTAATGACTGACTAATACATGAATTCATTGATCGGGGAATCAAACATTAATTGCAGCCTTATTTAACACACTGCACATTAGTCAGGCCTCTCACAACCTACACACATACAGTCAGAGTTCACATGTTTAGGAATAAGGTCTCAGTTGCATCATTGAGCTGCTCACTGCTGTGTTTTCTCTCCACCCTTCCCTCTGTCTCCTCAGCACTCCGGCCCCCGCCTTGGTTACCAAAGCAACGTCCAGGGTTCCACTCAGCCCCAGAGCACCATGGGATACTCGTCGTCATCCCAGCAGAGCTCCCAGTACTCCCACCAGACCCACCGTTACTGAGGATCCAGTCACTCCTGAACCAGCAGAGGAGTCAGCTCCTCCTCCTTCAACCAGACGTCACCATACACCCTCAGCTCCAGCCGAGGCGTCGCACCCTCATTCTGGTCGGACCTCCTTCCATGCATTACATCATTCCAACGCAACCCTCCCTCACCTTTGACCTCTTTCCGGACAGCCTTCAATGGCACTGGAGCATGACATCAAGCGAATATAGGAACCAAAAAAATCTAACAAGAAGTTGTGCGTCGTTGGGCTGGTGAACCATTTTTAAAACAACTGAGAATAATATAAGATCGATGTGAAGGCGTCACACACACAGACTCAGAACCATGGCAATTACAAAGGCACCGTTCCTCACATGGAAGAATCGCAGCTGTGTTCATATATGTACATTATATAGCACCTTTTTCTATTTGATTTTTTTTCTCACTTATTTGCTAGAGTTTTCGAGTTTACCTTGATAGTTGATGTCATTGTAAATATTGTTATATATGGAAGCGATCAGATGAAATGAAACACAGGAGGAAAAGCCCTTTACTGTCATCTCTAGTGTAATATTGTTACCTTGGATAATCAAAAGAAAAGCAGAGAAATTTTGAGCTAACCCTGTCCTTTTAAGGAAAAAAAGACAGAGTCACATGTTTCTACACAGAAAAAAATCAGCGCTTTAGCTGATGCAATTGCAGGGAAATATTAAATGCGCAATTTAACTTAATCTTCTTATTATAGGGTTTCTATGTTTAGACCTCTCTTTATCTAGATTTGGATTTGGAAAATAAGAAACGTAGTTGTCTTTTTACAGCTCTAAGTTCTGTATATTCTGATTCACTCCACTACCTTTAGAGATAAGAAACATTTGGCGGCCGAGCTTCTTTTCCTCTGAGGACGACAGCGTTTTCAGGAGGTTGGATGCCTCTTGTTTTGTGGCTAGCAGCTCTGGAGGGTTTTCTTGTCCGGGAGCTGCCGGCGGACGCTTTGCTCTGACACCCATCTTATCGTGGACCCTCAAAACTTTCAAGGTTTCTGAACATGAACGTGCGCATAAACGTACAGGGCAGCTAACAGTACGGCCCCCCTTATATGCTTCTTGAGACTGTTACTGCCTGATGTCATATTGTTTTTTTAAGGTTTTAATGTTATCATTGTTGCCCTGGGAGTGTGTGGTAGTGTGTATGTGTGTGTGTGCGTGTATGTGTGCGTGCATGTGTGGGTACAATATGTTTTTTATGCATGTTGTTTATCCTTTTACTTACTAGAACTGCACTGACCGCTGAACCGATCTGCAAAGAGCTGGAACAAACGTGGGGTGAGTTTTGTTGTTTGAACGCTCCTCCTCTTCCACTGCGACCCTCTGGCCAAGCACTGAGCAAACTTCTGGTAGAGACACATTCATAGACAATAGGTGCGTTCTTTAATACACACCAGGGAGGCCGGAGCAACGACAGTCACTCTAAGTATTGATGTAAATGTGCAGTGTAAATCCTCAGTGCCTCTACAACAAGTATTCTTTTCTATTTTGTCCTTTTCTATCATTTTATACATTGTATACCTGTATTTTATTTTGAACCAATGAGTCAATCTAGTAGAAACCCTTTAAAGATAATCAGTGATGGAATGTAACTAAATGCAGTTACTCAAGTACTTTAAGTAAAGGGGTATCTTGACATTTTGCAGAATATGCTTATTCACTTTTGTGGAGAGGAGAAGATTGACACTGCTTTCATGTCTTTGTGCTAAACTTGAAGCTAATCTAACCGACTGTAGCTTCATATTCAGCATGCAAACATGAGAGCGGTGCCAATTTTCTCATCTCGTCAAAAGTGAATAAGCATGTTTTACAAAATGTCGAGCCGTTCCTTTAAGTACAGTGCTGTAACTAAGTTATAATTATAACTTCGAGTTATAATTTCCCAAAATGTAAATGTTTTCTTGTAAGTTCTTTACGGTCATTCCATGCTACTTTATACTTACGCTCCACTACGTCAGAGGGAAATATACTTTTTACTCCACTACATTTATTTAAGAGATGAAGTCACTAGTTACGTTAAGAATGAAGATTTTTCTTACTTATTAAATAACACCTTTTTTCCTACAAAAAAAATGTATTTCTTTAAAAAAAAATTTGAAAAAAATCAACAAGTGCTGTAAGAATATTTAAACCTGTTTTTAATGCAAATCCATTTGTGGCAAGTATTTTCTAAAATCCAGTGTTACAGCATATGAAGTAGCTTATAGCTTCCCCTTAAATAGTTGTAACAGCAAAATGCTTTATCAATAACAATAATATCCACGCTATGAAATGGGCCATTGTACAGTACTACTTTTAATACTTTTAATAAAGTAAATTTAGCTGAAAATACATAGGAGAAGATTTTTAATGCAAGAATTTACTTGTAAAGAGTATTTTTACATTGTTGTATTATTATTTTTACTTATGTAAAGGACCTGTTCACTTCGTCCACCACTGAAAATTACACAGTTGACATCCCACTTAAAACAAATCTTCAAGGGCAAATCTTGAAGTGAGGCTTGCTTTCTGCCCCCCTCTCCTCTTTGTTTCCCCACAACTTGCTCCATCCTCACTGGTCCTGCTCAGTCACATGACCGGCCATCATGCAGGTTGTATTAAAGAATGCACCCAATGATTGGACTGTAACTGAAACTGGTTTGCTCCAACACAGACGTGGACAAGATTGGGGGGGGGGGGAGCTGTATTTGGTTGTGACCTGCAGTGGGATTAGGAAACACTGACACCTTGTGGTTAAAACAGAACTGGACCTTTGTCCTTTATGAAACTGCAATTATACAAACAGATATGTTGTCGTAAGAGTGACTTTTCACCAGAACATGCAAGACGGGTGTTTTAGTATAAAACTAATGTTGTTGTGTCCAGATTTCCAGTCACGTTTCACTGATGCTGAAATTATCCACCTGCTCTACTCTCAGTAAGACAATACTGGTTATTGTTTGCACGTCACTGCTCAAGATGATCTCCTGAGGGCTTTTGGTTTATAGATTGATACTAAGGTGTGTCTCAGTTCTAAGAGGGAAACTCTTTCTGTAAAATCTCTTCAGTGACTCTGCAGTGAGCCCTGCTGTTCCTTACTGGCTCGTACTCCACAGCAGCTGGGGAGATTACAGTCAGTGTTACAGCTTTGGGGCCACTTCCATCCAAATGGTCAGTTCTGCAAAGAGTTTTCATTTTCAATTCCACTTTTTTAAAGCAAAAAACAAACATTCAATTGGGGAGATTTTTGTACTAAGTGCAGATGAACTTTGCACTGCTTGGAAAGTCAAAGGAGTTTCATTTCAAAATAACATTTGAAAAACACTTCTCTTTTTTAAAAAGTGTTTAATTGCACAAATTGAGAAAAGAGAAGATTGTTCATTTTAGATCCTTTCAGTGTTTGGTTGACAAAAACATGCAGACTTGTATATTTTTTACATGTTAAAGCTGCATTCATTGATTTTTGGCCACTTGGGTTCAGCAGAAAAAAAAATACATAATGTAAATATATACATGTAAAAATAATACATATTATCACCTTATAGAGAGCTAAAGTCATGACATCATCGTGAAAACATGAAGTACACACTTCAAAAGTGTGGACTTCATAAGACAAACTGGCACAACAGTTATTGGAAGTTTAAACCTTTGTAAATTTACAGTTAAACAAATATTCATTAGTTAGTATAGAAAAAACAAACATAAAATCTACAGCTCACATGAAAGTCAAAGTGCTCTATTCTAATGTCTCATTTCCAGTTTTCAATCTCATCTGTCTTTAAGCTTGGCCTTTTCCCCCAAAATAGGCAAAGAGTGTCAGTTTGAAACAGCCAACAATAGAAATATTACACAGGCAATGTACAGTAAAGACATATAGAGTGACCTATACATATTTTTGTATGTAAGATTATGTTGCAATGCTGGATTTTAGTCATTTGCATTATTCCAAAAATCTACCAAAAGTTATCTTCCCTGTGGAACAGAACCCAAAAGTTCTGCTTTACTTCAGCTCTCTGTAAAGTTGATATGGCTACAGTATTAAAGAGTTCCTTATTTTTACTAGCAGACATGGCACAACATTAGAAATGTGTTTCTGGCCACCTGAACAACGAGCCCAGTAATCACTCTCACTCTCACTCCTTTTAGCTTTGTTTTGGTTTCCAACTCCTGAACACATCTGCTTCCATTCTCTCACTCTTTCGCTGCTAGATATTTCATTACATGTAGTATCTAGTAGCTAACTTTGTTCGTCTGCCATTTGGTGCTAGGCAGCTAGTTTTTCCACTGACAACAGCTGCCTGCGGCTGTAAATAGTGTCGATATGAGCCGAGTTTGAGCACTTGAAAGCCAAAACAGTGTGCTAAAAGAGGCTAAAGCGCCCAGTAGATGTGAGGAGAGACTGCAGAGTCAGGTGATAATTCTTTGTGCGTTTGTCACTGGAAGCGACTTCTCTCACATTACACACACTTATTGATCAATTGTTAATTCAAAAAGTATTGATTGGTGCAGCTTTAAAGACAAACTTCAGGTAATGAACTTCCACCCAGTCTTCAGAGTGCATGTTGCTTTAGTTGGTTGGTCGATCTTGTCTACTCTTGTGTTCTGACAGTGTGGCAGGCAGATCCGAGGAGACGCAGTCTGTTCAGTTATGTGTGATGGGGATCAAAACCAGCAGCTATTAAAAGGTTTTCTCCCATTTAGTGTGTGTATCTGAAGTCAAACAGAGTAGCAGCGAGCAAGACACTTTGTTGTAAATTTCTCTCTCCACACAAGCGAGGTGTCACAAGTATTATTGAGCATGAGGCTCCAGTGGGAGACAAATTACTGTCAAACAACTCCTATGCAAAAAAAAAATCCCAGACTAAAGCTTTCACTTAGGTTGCTTAGGTTTTGCAGTTGACAGCTTTTATTATATTTTGATGGCTGATGTGTATTCATTCCTTGTGTAATATTGAGTACAATAGTCCAAGACGGCGCTCTCTTATGTCCTTTCTTTCACAGCATTTTGAAATGTACTCTAAATGAACTATTGTAAAGAAATGCATATATATGGATAGTATACAATCATATTTATTATTTCCATACATCTATGAATAATACCCATTTTTTGAACTTTCCTCTGCCTTAACTATAGTAGCTATAGAAAGGGACCTCTGTCAAGACAAAGCAGGCATCACTAGACTGTATTTCTTATTTTAGAGTAACTTCCTCTATATGCTCACATGAAATCATGTCTAGTTACTGAATGTGTTAATGCCACCTCAATGTACAGTCGAATGAAGGTGACGCCGTCGTTTGGGATCACTGGCTTCTCGTGGTTGGTTTCAACTTTGTCACGCAGATATTCCACAGTGTCACTGTTTTTACGGGAATGATAATAATCCACGTTTTTATTTGTGTGGATGGTGCCTTTTTGTAGTCGTTCATCTTCTAAAGATGTCATGGGAATTTGTTCAGGATTTTCTTTTTTAATTTTCTGTTGTTTGTATTTTCATGCCTCCTCTTATAGCTCTTTGGGTCTATGTCCTCTTTTTCCTCATTACTATGTAGCATATTGTTATTTACACAATGTGGAAGCTAGCAGCTAAATAATATATATTTTACTTCAGTTCATTGTGTCTCACCTCTAAAGACTGCAAACAATCCTGATGGAGGATTTGCGTTTGTTTTTTTCTTCTCATAGATATTGTCCTCACACATTACTGAAGCGCAGTTACATATGCTTAAGTATGCTTTGAAATGCTGTACATAAAAACACATTTTAAGAATTTCTCATTGAGATATTGATACAATAATTGTCTTTTAATGCACTGTTGTTGCTCAAATATTTAGTGGTAAATAAAAAAAAGTATTTAATGTTTTTTAATGTCTTGCTTTAGACACTAAAGTTCTGGCAGTGCTATGAAAGTAATACGGCAGATGATGCTCCTCTGTGTGTGTAGATATGGACAGACACACATTAGTACACGCCTATATGAAATCTAGTGCACCTCTAGGCCGCTCCCTCCTCTCACACCTCCTCCTTTTTGATAGTATTGCATGTGCCTGTCTTTTTCCAATGGAGAACGTAAGCACTTGTCGTCGCCCTCTCTCAACAGTTTGTACAGGCAGAGGGACAGACACTCCATCTGCAAGTCAGAGTCTCTGCGATGCCTTCAGTGCCCGTCGTGCCATTCAGATAACAAGCCTTGTTCGGTTTGTGTCACCAAACGTGATTACAACTGTCCTCTATTCCATCAGAGTATCTTTTAATACGTGGTTCCCTATTGTGGAATAAATTTAATGTTGTGGTCTTACAGAAAACAAAATCTTGTTTCATTTAACATTTTTTAATGGATCTGCATGTACTTAACTCCCCAAAGCTCTAAGTGAGCGGCATCAGCAGAATGCTTTGCAGGTTGGGGTGTCTGTCCACTCTTCTACATTCTCTCTGTATTACTTGTGTGTGTGTGTGTGTGAGTGTGTGGGTGTGCACGCGCGCGCACAGGTTTGAAATATACAGTACATATGGCCTAAATGTATTGTCTTTTCATAGCATTTACAGATAAGGCAGCAATAGCTCAGCGCAGGAAAATCAAAAAAATAAAACATTTATTTAGCTGCTTTTAGCAAACTTGTCCAAATTTCACTGTACAAATGACTGTTAAATGAGAAAAAAGTCATGTATATTTATTTTATATCCTCTATTATAATAAAAATCTCTTTTGTCTCAATCACCTTCTTGTGTAGAGTAGTTGTTGGGAGAGTGTTGCTGTTCCTGTTCACCACTTGATGTCACCCAAGGGTGGCTGTTCACTGTAACTGACCTCTGAGTCCTACATGGTCTGAATTTCCCAATGAGTCCTGCAGTACAGCCGTCTGAAAAAGACTGATTAATAAATGTCAAAATGTCATCTTATGTTCTCTAAACTTTTACCTATAAACGACTGCATGAATCACATTCAGTTGCTCATTTCTTTTTCACATTTCCTTAATCAGCTGGCAGGGGAGATACCATGATCACAAAGGTGGTTCACCCAGGGCGAGGCTCAGCCATTGCACTGCGGTTGTGTTGACCCCTGTGAATTCCCCAAATGTTGGAATCTTTTTTTTTTTTTTTTTTTTAATTTCCCCACTGTGGGACGAATAAAGGTTTATCTTATCCTATTTCTGTTCACTGTTTTCCAAAGCATACTGTTCATTTTCAATTAGACGTTTTTTTGTAAGATTTACAAAAACAACAACATAGAGATACGTTTTTGCACTGAAATGTACATGTTTAAACAAATATACTATGACAGGTGTATAAAGTACAAAGTGCATTAGATTTTTTTGGCAAAAACACTCACTGGCTGTGTTGCTGAAAATAAGATTAGATGATCACTCTCATGTCTGAATGGTGAATAGCTGAAGACTGGAACCAGGTGGAGACAGCCTGGCTCTGTCCAAGGAAGAACAGATTCACCTATCAGCACCTCTAAAGCTCACAAATACCAACATGTACAAATGACAATGTGTGGCATTTTCAACAGAAGATGCACTGCCTCAGTTCATCACATGAGCCTGATGTGGAACTCAGGTTAGTTGTACGTGTGGGAGATGTTAACCTCTGTCTTCTCTGGCCTATGGATTTTCATGTAAATGGTGTCCTTGATTTGTCTCTGCTTGTCCACTGGCTCCAATGACTTTCAGCCCTTCCCAGTTTCGTAGTGGACCCTTTGAATGGAGATTATTCCATTACACAGACATAAAACACACGTGAGTAGTTACAGATTTGGTTACATTCGTCCAGGTTTTCAGATGTCTGTCACTGAGATTAGCGGTGGCCACAGCATTGAAAAAGACATTTAAAATAAATCATTTTAAGAAATCATAATAAAACAGCCATTTCCAAAAACATGTCTGTTACTTGGTCAGTCCACAGACTCACTCATACTCATTTGGCAGGCAGTTAGTACGTTGAACTGCTATCGGAAAAAGAGCTAGATGTCATTATGAATTCTGTGTGCATCCCTTCCAAACAACAGTGGTTACATTTTCATTGGACCTTTTTCTCCTTATAAAACATTCAATTATCCAGAGTCAGTGGGACATGTAAAAACATGCTGTTGAACTTTTTCAGTGTCATTTTTTCCAATGCCATGATTGAATCTTGCATAGAAATATCAAAACCTGCCCTACAGAAACCCAACCCAGTCTCTTTGGCTAAATACCTAAAGAGGTAAACTTGTGTAGGGTACTGCTCAGTGACAAGCTTTTGTACTTTTTTTATTTGCACAAAAGGTTCAATGCTTATTCACACTGTTCTTTAGATGCAGAGAGACAAAAGAGGGAACATACGACTAAGATCTCATATCACACACACGTAGTACTGACACCATCTGAAGTGAATGTCTTTAGATGATTTGAGCACTTATGTCGACCATCAAGACATTCCACAAGATGCGTCGAGTAAGCGCTACATTCAGTTCTCTTTATGGGCTGTTGGTTTGACAAGTGAAACCAGTGCAGGCAAGCCGAGACTTGGCATCGAGCTCACGAGCTTTGGCAGAAGCGCTGGATTGACAGCAAAGCCTGCAGTGTTACTACTACCACTTGAAGGAAATTTATGACTTGGAGAGAGCTCAGCAGAATGTATTAAGGCAGATGATCCCATTTCCTACTCTGTCTCCAGGTGCCGCTGCTCGGGTCAGCTAATGAGGAACGAGCACCCCACACATAAAGACCTCAACCCAAACCCTGACAGGCAATATGCTGGATATTCAGCGGCAGACAGAGACCAGACTTTCTCTGCACTTCAGAATTTATAACTGCCACCACACAGCCTGTCATAGCAGCACTGCAGAAGACAAAGTGCCCTGAAGTCCTGAGGTTATCATTAGAGCTGAAAAAATGATTGGGTCTTATTAGAATTAATATCCTAATTTAGTTTGGTTGCTTTTATCTATAACCCCATTTAGTACCATATGTACATATGTGCAGGTACATGCAACTAACAGAACATGGCACGGCATGAACGTAGCATGACATAACATGGCATGACAGAACGTAAAAGGCATAACAAAGACATGCTGTAAACATGACTTGGTACAATCAAATGTAATATGACATCAAATAAACATACCACAACATCATTTTAACAAAACATATTTTAACATAAATGGTTTGTCTGCCCAAATAATAGAGAGAAAAATCCAGAACACCACCGCCTGTACACTCTCACCATTAAAGGTTCTTTGGCTTGTCCCCATGGGGAAACCCCAAACCCACTTGTATATCATTATCTCTCACCAGAGAATGAAACAATTAACTGACCGAGGCCTTCTCTTATGAACCATTCACACACTTCAGTAGTGCTCCACTGATGCCACCTGCATGTGATTCCACTGATTGCAGTGATGTCATTGAAATGGAGTAAAGCAAATTATCACTGTGATGTGTCCGTGGCCAAACACAGTCAAAATGAAAACCTGCGCTCTCTTGGCTTCTTCCGCAGCACAGTTGGTAGTGATTGGGCAGATGGTTGGGCTCTGTCACACCCACTTCATGGAAGATAACAGGTGAAGCTCATTCGTTCATTCCTGTCTTCTCCTCTCCGTGTCTCCCTCACACGGATAGTTCAACAGGTGGCTCCTAAGGACATCATGTTATATGTTGGTTCTTGTTCCCTCTTTCCACCCAACTTTCCTTTCTCTCATTACAGTTTAAAGTTTACAGTTTTAAAGAAAATGCTTGAGATGTATTGTTTAGTATTTCTCCTACATGAAACGTCCCACCATCTTATAACCAGGAGTTGATCAACCTGCAATTTGGCCGTGACCCAAAAGTCATTAATAAATGTGCTGTTCATTTGTGATTAATTGACTATAGCTGCATTTAGCATCAAATCAAAGAAAGCAAATATAAAAGGAGTCTTTATCCTTCCAAAGGTTCCTTCAGGCACTCTTCCTTTCAAAAAGGGTTCTTTAAATAGAAAGGGTTCTTGATATAACCATTTGCCTCTGTAAGAACCCCCCTGGAAATTTGGCAAGAGAAAATGGTTTGTTGGAGTCAAACAGGTAGAACATAGGTAGAACTCTGTGAAGAACCCTTTTGAAACCCTCTGTCCTGAAAGTGTATCATGACAAGTGCATGAAGGGCCCCAGACCCCCACTGAATTAAAGGACACGGCTGGCGACATTCTGTGTTTTTCTCATCGTCAACAACTCGTCTCTCAGATGTCTCTCAATGCGTTCACACAGCTCCAGCTTCACTGTGGCATCTCCAAGTCCATTGGTTTCACCTGAATCATTAAAATGGGTCATGAATGAATGAATACATGAATTTTTAAAAAAAGATTCAGTAGTTTCCTAAAACAGCTGCTCACTCTGGTTTTTAGCTAGTTTTACTCAAACAGGAGGAAATAATTCATTTGTTGGGAAATATTTTCAGTACTTGAACTACAGATAAACTACAGTGTGTGTGTTCATGGTAATGAAGGGACATGTCACCCAGTGCAACAGTGAGGCTCACTGATGTTTTTAATAGTTTTTGAACAATAATGGAGCTCAGAGGCCCAGAGGAAGAAGATATATCAGGCTTGGATAAACATGCAATACAGACAGTTTTGGTTCCTTTTGTCGAGGTTTTGAGAAATCTGTCTGTGTGCGTTCACCTCCACTGTCTCGTAGTGGAGGCAGAAGCAGATTTTTCAAAATTTGGATGAATGAAAACACTTAATACCCCTGAAGATATGAGAGACTATATGTTTTTTCATAAGTCGAGTGAACAAGTTTCCTCCAGAGCTTCGTCTCAAACGATCAAAAGCTTTTCCTTCTTTCTTCAAGCTATCTAAAAATACAATTATTTAAAGGCACTTAAACATGAACTATGCAATTTTGAGTTAAATGCAGAGTCAAGACTTTTGCATTAGTCAGGACTTGACCATGGTCTATTTCTCTGCTCCGGGGTTACTGGGATTGTGAGTTTACAGTAACACAGTACCAGTCGCCACTTCTGCCTGTCTCTCTGTTGACCAGCTCGCTGCCTGGCGTGGGATGTTAGACTGATCTCTTGGTGTACTCCTCCTCCTCAGACACAGTTGTGTGGTGGAGATAGTGCTTGTGCTTCCACCAGCCCGGCCAGGGTGGGAAACTACAGAATCAGAACGAGTAGAATTGTGCATTTTTATTTTAAGACTTAGTGACCTCAAAATTAAAATTCAATGTATGGCTACCCACTGCCATCATCAGCAGCAGATTACTGAGAGCCTTTTCCTCAACTCAAGAATCAAAAGGTTGTCAAGTCAATTTCTCAAAATGGCTTTTGTGGCCTAATCTAAGAATCTAAATAATTGCACTAAAGTTAAATATTTGCCATATTATCTTCTATATTTTCCCCAGTGGCAAAGCAGTGTGAGCTTGTGAGCTCTACATTAACAAGTAGTAACTTTCACCAGAGCACAGCAGGAAGCCACAGCACAGCCATTCTGTTGTGGGACACTAAAGATAATGCAACACAAATTTAATGGATGTTTTAGTTGTTGTTGTTTTTTTATTCAAATGTTGGTTTATTTAACAGGGACAATGCACATTAATACACACTGATGTCCATCTTTAATCCCAGGACAGATAAGATAGAAAGATGACAGATGAGATAGAAAGACAGAATATAAGACCGAAATCACATCATGAAGAACAATAATAAAAAGAAGATTCATTTTAGTGAAAAACATCATACAGGACACCATTGTACTACATTGTCAGGTACTATTTAAAACATGCAACAATGACATGAGGGGTATAAATGTAGATAGAACTATGGACTAAATAAGACAACATTGTGCTGCATTATTAGACACGAGCTGAAACAAGCAAAGCAGAAGCACAGACATAGAAAGCCAGCGCAGTATATTACATACATAAATCAGTCTGACACAATAAAAGCAAAACCACAATATATGACATGCTTGCAGATATATGAGGGCAGACTGGTGACAGCAGACAGCGAGGACAGTTCACAGGCACAGACAGGCTGCAGACAGTGAGATGCAACTGAGCTTTAATGCTCACAGAGCTGAGTGCCAATTAAACATTTCTTCAAATTAACTCTAGATACTTCAAAGGGTTATTTAGCTTTCCAGTATTACATGTGATCCATCAAATAGTTGTCGAGATATTTCCCTAAAAACACAAATGTCAACCTCATGGTGGCGTTAGAGGAAAAGTCAGAGGATCACCAAAGTCAGTAGGATTCATCCTCAGGAGATCATGAATGTAATAAACGTCATGGCAATCCATTTCATAGTTGTTGACATATTCAGTCTGGACCACAGAGGTGGACTGAGCAATGGATCCACAGAGCCACACTTCTAGTCTGGCCAAAAATACTGTTGAGAAAGTTCAGAAATCTCCGTAATGATCATTAAAGTTCCCAGGAAATGATCAGCAGAGTTCTGTTTGATTTTGCATATTTACATATTTCCTTTAAAAACAGGAACTAGGGAGGGGTTTGTTGCAGATGTTGATTGTCGTTTACAGGAGCCAATGGTGGTGAATGTGTCCATCAGGAAACTCCATAAATCACTGAGAGTTTGATGGTGATCCAGCTTTGGCTCAATTAGTGAATAAGGTTATGAAGTGGTGTTTTAATCTTATAGAGTTTTCCAGGAAATGGAAAATCTAAAGTACCATTAAGAAAACCTACACTAACGTTTTTGACATTGTTGGGACAGATGCTGGTGTATAAGTGACAATCAACACAAGACGTGATAAAAAAAAAACAAAATTTTTTTTTAAATTATGAGTGAAAATTGCTTTGATTTTAAACTGTCTCAAGCCTGATCCACACTCTCCTTTAAGTGACGTTTTCTATCAGCCTATTAGCCGCCTTTTTTGCTTTGCCTCAATAGAGCTGAGCCACAGCTCTCTGTGTACTTTCTATCCACTGCAGTTCTAGCGGGAAAGGGCCGGGCCCATCCACAGAGTGTCAGTTTGACCTTAAGGGTAGGAGATCGGTGTTTGGAGCTCTGCCATCACACCACTCACTCCCAGTCTGCTCTCAGAGCAGCCTCCAACCACAACTCCATGCTTACACTCCACAGACCTTGACATTTCAATTGCCTCTTAGTAATAAACTCTCTGCTCAAAAACAGGCCCAGGCTGTGTGTGTGTCGTTATCTCTTACCTCCTGTTGACTCCAATGTCTTCTGGTTCTACAGTATTTTTGCAGATTCTCACAGACTGTATACATTAGCTTTTTGTTTTTAAGGATGGCATCAGAGAGGTTGATATAATATATATTTTTTTTATATTATACTTTATTGACATTTTTATGAAACTATGCAACTTGTACTCCTTGCAGCTTACGCACTACTACTGTCAGATGCTAATCTTTGATTTCCAAAATGTCTTTTTTCCGGGTGATGAACCACCTACAGTTCTTAGCTAATACAATAGTTATATTTTATCCATGAAACTTTCTGTCTGTTAGAGTGTGAGGATTATTATTGATGCTGACATCCTGATCACAAGGATTGAGGAGTGGAAGGGTGGCTCCGGCATAGTTCTTGCCTGGTTTACATCTTATCTGAGGGACATTTTTCTTTATTTCTTTGGAACATAATGCCAAGAGAAGTTGATATTATATGCAGAATCCCATTGTCCCATGGTCCTCAGCCTTGTTAAGACACTAGCTGAATAAAATTAAAGACAAAGATGGATACAGAAAAACTTACACATGCATTCATCACTTGTTAGGCCAGTTATTCCCAACCGGGGACATTTGAATGGCTTTCTTCTGCAGTTACAACAGGTTGCATAATAAATCAGCTCATTTGAAAACATTTAAATTATGATTTTATTCCAAAATATACACAGGACAGTTGCTCCAACCTGAGGCTCTAAATGTCGAAATGGTTGATGTTGGTGTGGGGTCTGATCTTCAGTACTATAGAGGAGTGTGCTGATGACACAGGCTGTGTACGTCTCTACCTTCTTGTGGACTGTGACTTTGCCATTTTCCTATACTTTAGCTGTGAGCCTCCCAAAAGTAGAGGTTACTTTTCTGATATGACTGCTGAGTTCAGCATTGTTGGTGATGGTGGAACCAAGGAAAGTGAATTTTTTTTGGAAATTGGAAAAAACAGTTTCCAGTGTTTAGTTATTGATGATGATTGACACCACCACAGATTTTGTAGGAGTCTGAGGTGATGTGTGATGGTGATGTGGAGGTGTTTTGGGGGGCACCCTATCTCTTCAACCATCTGGAAGAGGCCGCTCCTGTTAACAAGGTCAAATGGTTTTGTAAGGTCAATGAAGGCCATGTAGAGAGGTAGTAGAGATGCTGTGGCACTTGTTACAGTTGCTTCTGTCTCCCTTGTTCTTGTACAGAATGACAATAGTGGCATCTCTCATTTCCTGTGGGACAGCACCTTCGCTCCAGCACAGGCAGAGGAGCTTGCCAAGTTTGGGAGGAAGAGCAGGTTTCTCACACTTTAGGGTTGTTGGTTCCATGTCAAGCTCTTCCATTACAGGTTGATGCTCTATATGACTGAATGCTGTGTCAGAGACAGTTTTGTCACTGGCATCAAGCTCAGTATGGTTCTACCCAGAGGTCAAGTTGTTTGGAGCAGTGAGCGATGATTTCACCCAAGGCAGATTTCAGCAGGAAAATTGTGTAAGGTGATGGTCCAAGTGCCTTTCTGATGCCATCAAACATGCCTTTGATGTTGCCTATGTGAGCAGCTGATTGGATGTCACTGCAAAGCTGTAGCCAGTAGCTGTTGGCACAGCGTCGTGAGGCTTGCTGGAGTTTCTTCCTTGAAGTTCTGAGGGCATGTAGGGTCTTGTCATTTGGAGTGCATTTGTAGTTGGTGAGGGCAATACATTTTTCTTCCAAGATCCGCGCCAATCCCATTGAACTGGTTTCAGAACAGCTGTTGGACCCTCTCAGCTTTTTGCCAAAAGCTGAGAGGGCCATGCTGTGAATGGTGTCTCGTAAGCTGTCCCAATACTACTGGGCAGAGCAAGATTGGAGTAACTAGGGGAGGGATTCCTCTAGGGCATAGAGGAAGATTGCAGCTTTGGTTTGGTTGGTTTTGCTGCTGTCAACACAAGGGCCTCCTTTTGGTTTGGCAATGTAAATATTTTTTGTCTGTAGCTTGACTGTACAGTCAAGGGAGTGGTCTGTGCTGTGAAAACTGCAGGTTTGGAGGATGCCTCTGAGATCCGAGCGTCATGTGAGGATCGAGTCCAGGTGGTGACAGTGACGAGACCGTGGGTGTCTCCATTTTGAGGATGCTTTTTACAGTCACCTCAAGCACATTATGAAACTTGTCTGTTATTTCTTGAGAGGACCTAAGTGTTGGGGGTGTGCACACTCACCAGGTGGATGGGTCTCATGGTTGTGTTCAGGCAGGCGGCTAAGATTCTCACTCAGCCACCTGTTGTTAGTCCAGGTGTCATGGTCTTGATATTCCAAGTCCCAAATGTAATGCTGGAGTCTTTACTTCCTTTGTTCAGTTGGGTACACAAATGAGATAAGATACATCTGGTAGCAGGGTTTTCCTCTCTGTTGTGATCCCAAAGAATGTTGTACTGATACATTTCACGTCACCTAGGCTGCAGAAGTTGCCAGACCAATACTTCAAAACATTGAACTGCCTGATGGAGTCCAAGCTATGTTTTCTGTCAGGTTTTGCGTCTTTAACCTTTTCCATTTCTGAGGATACCCACAAGGCTGTGGGTGCTATTTGACCTCATAGGTAACAGGTGGATGCCAGTCCACCTCCACTCACTGGTCCACCTATGCAAGAAGCCTCTGGGGCCCCCTGCTGCTCCAAGATCCCCATGCAGTTCAGCCTGGGATTGCATGATACCCAGAGCTAGCCAGTGGGAGGCATACAAGGCAGGTTGCTGAAAGAAGGAGTGCAAGCTACTGCAAAGCAGACTACTGCAGAGCTACTGTTCTAGGCAAGTGCATTCATCACCTCACACACACCCACACTTTATATAATTTAGATTTAATTATATACTTAGCAGAACCATTTTAAAATTACTTTTATCAAACACATTTGGAAAACACAGAGTTACACTATCATAACACCGTTCTTACTAGTCTACCTGAACAGACCGTGGGTCAACTACAGCTAATTCAAAATGGCATCAATTAGATATGTTCCAATGGTAATGCAGTTAAAAAGCTGACAGAGCACATCATTGTTCTTGTGTGCATATGAGTAGTTTTGGTTTTTTGTGAGGACCATGCAATCTTACAGAAAATTGGACTTGATTAGAGATGATTATTTTAGAAGGAGTATAATTATATATGCATCACATGTAGTTGCAATGCTATTTGAAAACAGTATAGATGAAAAAGATTAAGGTCTGCACACTCACTATGATGCACAAATGTATTTTTTAAAATTCATTTTATAACATGTCAGGTCAAAATGTTTAGAAATCAATAATTCATTACACTATCTTAAGTGTTTCAAAAATATCCAATTAATTTTGAAGTTACATGAAAGAAAACATTAAAATAATGTAAATCACAAAAACAATTAAAAACACATTTGTCCAGAAGAACTAGTTACAAAGTTCTGTCCCAGTAATACAAGAATTTTTTGCTTCTGTCACTGTTGTAAGTTTGTGAGTAGAACAACTTCCAGCTCTCTCTGTCCCCCCGTCCTCAACAGCACTTTGTCGAGCTTGTTAGCACCGGACTGACTGCATAACCTGCTCCAAATGCCCAGTGGACAAGCACAGAAGTTTTCTTAAGTGAGGAATAATGACTGGAGACCCACTGCAGAGCTAAATCTAAACTGCTGACCCATGACAAGCTGTCCTCAGACCGTGAGAAACGGGCCTCTTTCCATGCCAAGAATGTGGGTGGCCGGACTTGTTGCTCCAAAAAGCCTTTCTGAGGAGTGTGGCCAGTTGCAGCACTAGAGCGGCAGGTTCTTCTGTCTGATTTCTGTCAGGCTGCTGCTGCTACTTGCACATGTTGCCTTTTTTTTTTGCTTTGATTTCCTCCGGATGAACCACACTGTCATTCTTGTAATCTGCTTCTATGTACAGCAGGTATGCAGGGAAATGGAGCTGTGTGTGTGTGCATGGGGGTGGCTGTAATCCCAAAGCACACACAGTCCATTTCCACTTGTTAGGCAGCTTATGAGACCAAAACTGGAGAAGGAATAAAGTGCAGCCACATTCACAAGTTTAAGTCATTGGAAATTCATGAGAATTTTGATTGTTTTTGCTGATTCATTCGCCTGACATATTAACACACACACACATATCACTGGCACATCACAAAGTGTGTAAGGCATTGTGTAAAGTAATGAATACTGTGTGAGAGCACTGGTCACAGAGCATAAGAGGCTGCACTGTGCTGTCAGCTTGCTGCTCACACTGAAGGGGATTTCAGCTCCCCGGGCTTCAAACCCAGAGTCAAGGGGTCATGGTCTGTGCAAGATAGCAGGGGCCACAACTTGTGTGAGTGAGCGACTGTGTGTGTGAGTCACTGCATTACGCCGACACACGAGACGCCATATGTTTCCACCCAGTTCACTGAAGAACAAATGCGCCGTCCGTTTTCATGAGAGTTCCCACAAGCGTCTGTTTTCTCACTCACCCCATGTGTGGGTTAATGCGGCGAGAAGCAGTGAGCAGGAGACGTGGTCCACATCAATTATGTTGTAAAAGAAAAATTAAATGGAACACCTGTTTATGGTGTCCACGCGGAATGAAAAAGAAAAGTGTGTAATTTAAAAAGTGGGTGCAACATTGCAAGTGGAGACTGGATAGTTCTTCCTGGAGGACGTGATGATTTCTTGGTGGACAGAAAAGGCCTTTGAAGCAGCATTTTGATCATGTGACATCAAAAACCCTCACTTGAAACCAATACCAATGAAATCCCAGCCAACCCATGGCAGAGCAATTTATTGTCAAAACAATATTTTTATGGTCTAAGAATGTTAACAGTTTCACTTTTGCAAATCTAAATTCCACTCTTGTAGATTATCTTTGACTGTCTTATTCTTCTCAAAATGGTCATGATAGGGCTTCAACTTTATCTCATTTCAATTCATTCATTACACATTTGGTTTATTTGTTATACAACAGGTCACATAATTATTTCTAGTTGTACTATGGTCCATTCATGCACTATGGTCACAATATTTATTGCACTGTTCCTTTTTAAAGCTGCCACTGTTTTACTTTTGCTTTTGTTACTTTTGTTTGCTTTGGTTTGCTTTGCTGCTCTGCCTGCCTTGAATCGCCTCTCAGGGATAAATAAAGTTTTTTAATTGAACTGAATTGAACTGAATTTCCACTATAAATGTGTTACAATATGTACTTTAAATGACCCTGACCCTAAAATGTTAGAAAATTAAAACAAATGCTAAGTTTGAAAGGTAATGCTTGCTCTTGGAAACCTTGAAAAGTAATTTTACAAGAAAAATCTTAACTCTGCATGTTGACATCTTAGATTAGATGTATCATATTTCATGGCAATCTGATGATCATGATTCATGATGGCACTAGAGGAAAAGTGAGGGGATCACCAAAGCCAATAAAGGCATATTGACATTTGTGCTGGCCGTTCCATGTTGGCACAGTGTTTTCCACTCTGGCCACCTTAGCTGAAAGACTAGTGTTGCTTGCAGTAAATTACTGCATTTCAGTGAATATCTTTTTTGTCTGTTCTGATATGTGGTCAGTTTGAGATTGTACAGTTGTAGAAATACAGAAATAGAAGTAATTTTTTGTCCATCTTTCAGTTCAAGCAGTGGTCGACAGCAATTTGGTGCGTTCACAAAGGCCGGTGCAGCTTGACTCAAAGTTCAACAAATTTCAACTTTCTGCACACCTGACTCACCACAGACATCCGCACAGAGCATCACAACACCTAACCTACACAGTCATGGAGGAGGTGTGCAAAGCTGCTTTACAGTAATGCATGAATATTAGTGATAATTTCATGGCAATCCATCCAGTAGTTGTTGAGATATTTCAGTCTGGACCAAAGTGGTGGACCGACCCTTAGTGTTGCTAAAATTACACATGAATACTAATACCAATAACTGAAACAAACAAACAAACAAACAAAAAGAATGATAGAGTTGTAAAAACATGCTGGTGCTCTTTGCTACCTGGCAGGCCTTTATCTTTCTAACTGCTAAAGCAAAATGTGTTTACAATCCTCCAATGAAAGAACACGTCATGTTTGGTCTTCACTTGCCAGATTTTGCCACTAAACCTTTGCCCTGCAGGGCCAATTTTTATCTACTCGACTGTTTGCAATTTCTGATGGGTCAAAACTGATATAAAACAGAAGCCTAATTGTTAGAAAACACAGAAACGTGATCAGTTTTTGTTTTAAAAGTTTGTATCAGACAATGGCATGCAATCATACACACTTTTAATGTTGGTCTTTCAGTTTTATTTGACCAGGCTTCTGGAGGCATCAGTGCTCATGTGTAGTCCCATCTCTAACAGGCTCTTGACAAAGACTGTTAACAAATGACTGATGATTTCAGAGGAATGAGCCAGTTCTAACCCCATGAAGGGGCAAAGGAAACCATTCATTTCGAGTCAGAGAAGACAGCACACTTTGATTAATGTCTTACCAACCTATCTCTTCTGTGAGCATTTTACACCAACAGGACAACAAAGGCAGAAGCTCAACAACGCTTTGTTAAACTCTCTCTGGCAAGAACACTAATATGTTGCTGTAAATGGGACAGCGTTGTATTTCACACTCATGTATAAAATGTGTGGTTTCCTTAGGGTGGAGAAGTGTTCACATAAGAAGAAGCTGCTATCCACCCAGGCCTACTCTGTGATTTTGTTGATAAGACATGTGCCACCCTGGCTGGTGTGTGATGTTCTGAACAAAACAGACAACAAAGGGAAAGAGATCATCTGAGATCATGAGAACATTGACGGAATCAAGAATTTCCCAGTTTGGGACAAATATAGTCTATCATTCTATCTATCTATCTATTACTTGCTTATAGGTATTTAGGGAGACAAGTTTTCAGTTCCTGCAGAAAGAATGAATAGCTACCAGAATTTAGTTTGAATCCATGACATTGGGACTAAAAGTGTTCAAAAGTGTCAAAATCTTGAATGTGCCATTCCAGCAGTAAGAATGTACCGTGGTGATAATTTATTGATTCTTTTGCTTAGAGGTCATTGAACGGGATCAGTCTTTCAATCTCTTGGCGAGATGTCCTTTAGCAATACAATGACTGTCCACTACTATCTTCAGGACTGCAGCTGTGTAGATGACCTTTAACCTCTCCATGAGGAAAGACATGAAGTGAGATCAATATAATTCACATTGTTGTGACTGTCATGAGTCAGACCACAGCAGAGCTGTTCCTTAGCTATTCCACTTCTTGTGCATAGTTTTCATTCCGGTAACCTTAAACACTTGAATGCTGTTTCCCTCTCCTTTGTTTGCATCTTCAGGCCACTCAGCTCATTTTGCAATCACAACTTTCTCCTCCCTCCCTCTGCACAACTTTGGGAACTCGAAAAAAAAGAAAAACAACTCGTGCTCTCGCGATAGCAGCTCGCTTATGCGGCCGCCATATTCTGTGACAGTATTTTGATTCGTATCCGTGTCTGCTGGAAGTGAGCAAAAAGAGAAAAGTGCAGGGCCGTCGCGGGGAGGGGGGGGCTGAAGAAGAGGAGCTGTCAAAAAGGTATTCCCGAGTCTCTGTCAGGCGGCGGAGGGCTGAGGCTCCCTATCCCTCCCCTGACGCTATTTCGAGGACACACAAGGCCCGGGGCCTCGGTGCAGCTGGGTCTTCGTCTCCCTGCTAGTAGCTGGACCCCCTCTCGGCTTCTCCTCTCCGAGCTCCGCGGCCCTCCGGAGGTCCGGCGGCGGTCTCGGGTGTTGAAGGCGGTCCGGGGAGCGGCGGCGGGGACGGAAAGGTAAGCTACAGTCACTGGAAAGTTAACTAGCAACTCTTAGCGACATCCGGAAGAAAGCAGTTTTATAGAGTTACTGTGAAATGAAAACGCGTTTCACCATCTTGTGCGATATGGCTTTTATATACCGTTATGTTTGAAAGAAAAACTTTTCAGAGGTGGAAAAAGTTTTTGTCCACAGCAAGCAGCTAGCTCAGTTAGCTAGCTTGAAGTGTTTGGAGGCTGTTCCCGTCTCGGCCGAGTTGGCAAATCACTGTCTAAAGTTTAAAACACATTTGTTAACTCTACCCTAAAGCCCGCTTTAGTATTAATATCTGTAAATATACATTATGGGTGTTTTTATTTGAGCACAACGCTGGCTGACGCTACATGTTTTGTAGCCCATGTTAGGCTAATTTTTCCATTGAGCTCTCCTTTGAAACGTCGCAAGACTAACTAGTCGTGGCTGGAAATCATAAAATCGTAACGTTCACTTCACCTCAAACACGAACTGTTTTATGTGTAACAAGTTTCACAACAGAGCGTCAAGTCATTGTTTGTCCCTTTGCTACAACACTGAAACTATTTTTTGTACAACATGGAAACTTTCTTAAAAGTCAGCTAGGTACAGATGTGTGTCTGCATCTATATGCAAGTTTCATGTCTTGTCCTAATATGAATCCTGTCATTTTCTTAGTAAGGTGATGCTTCTGAGGTCTATACTTTGACTGGGACCATTTCAGTGTTGCACAATTGCAGCCAAGTTAAACTAAAGGAGACACCCAAAACACAAGTGTGATTGGTTGTTTTTAAAAAATCAGGTGATGAGTGCAGTGACTTTCTGACATTGTCCCTGAAGGATCAGATGTTCCTGGTTTAATGGTATTTGTGATGGAAACCTGTGAAGGGGGTGGGTCTAAGCCTTTGCCAGCCAAACTAACTGCACCCTTGTTTCTTGGTATAGTTAAGATGAGAGATGTTTACTGTGAGGTAATCTAACCGGTCATGATTTTGATGTTTCTCTCATGTTGTATTTATTCTCGTGAAGCCCCTAAAGGTGCCGGGGTGGGCTGTGAGGCACAGGTTGCAACATTTGACCTATTTCTTTAGTTGCATGTTTGGTTGTAAGGCAAGATTCTGGTAATTGGAAACCGGAGACATCAGAAGTTGTTTCAAAGTTTTGATGGAACAAAGTTGAGTGATTTTAAAAATCTGCGTGTTGAAAGATCTTTGAGGTGTTTTTCCTTGCTTGTTATTTTCATGCACACCATATCATATTTATGGTGATTGCAACCAAATGTAACACAAATATTACTGTTCGGTGACAGGTATTTAGTTGTTTTTTTTATTGCAGTGTGTGGTTATAAAGCCTCTTTCAATTCATGGTAGCATTGGCCACTTGTGGTGGTCTACTTGGCACAGTGAACACCCCTCTGGGTGTGTTGAGTGTGTTTCTCCATGTTGTATCACTTAGGCTGGTCTTCATATTAACACCAGCCACAAGTCAAATGATGTAAAATGCTGGTTGTGGCTGGAAAGTCTGTCAGCTGTACCAGCCAGTTTGGCAGGTAACCAACCTGTGTCCAATTAGTGTTTTAATCTAAAACTGGCAGCTAAGAAATGGAATTGTTCTTTGAAATCCTAAATTGACTTTGGGACATAAAAGTTAGACTGTCAATATGGTGTAGTTAGACGTCGCACATTCTGAGTAAAACCTACCTGACAGTGATTTTTATAATCACAAGGCTCCTTTTTTTACTCTCGGTCCTCAGCAGAAGTTGACTGACTGACGCTGCCTAGCTGCTTGTGAAACGCTTGAGTTTATTCACTCTGAAAGAGCTCGGAATCACTTCTCTGTCGGCCTCTACACACCTACAATCTAAACTGTGTTGTCATAGCTAGACGGCAAGAGTGTATATCATTCATTAGCAGCTTGTGCCTGTCTTGACTTGCAGTCAACATTGCACTTCCTGACCAATAAGCTGCCATGGCCAACTGTTTATAGGTGCAGACCCCTAACTGAAACCATGTGTGCCTGTAGCTGGGCAAATATGTTGCTAGGAGGCCTTGCTGATTTGCCACTCTCAGAGAGTCAGCAACGAATGCTCCGAGCCTGTATGATAAGTACTAAATCAGGATTTTTGTGAGGATCCTGCACTTGTACAGAGCAGCACACTGCTAATTACTTTGTTTGGATGTCATTTGGCATATGCTAACAGGCTAAATCAACACAACTAAGTGACTGCATGGATTACAGATCTAAACTCAGAGTGTGTTACCTAAGTTGCCTTGATGCTTGTTGATAGGGGTGAAGAATTGGGCTCACTTGTTGTGTTTGCCTTCGTACAATAAACAAGCAGGACTGATACTTGTGTTTAAGAACTTTTACAACAAGCTGAGGTTGTGGCATGTTGTCCCGAGGTCTGTGCCAATACTTAAATCTTCGTTCCTGAAAAACCTGTTTCCTGATTTATCATTTGCAGTTTGCACAACAACTTATCACCAGTCAGAGCAAAGGGTGGGGGTGTGTAGTTTATTCCCCTTTCACAAGGGGAAGGATAATTACTGCATATTAGTGTGTTTGGATGGAGTACAAATGCTTGTTGTTTGGATAAACAGTGCAGAGTCATTTTAACCCAGGAAACGATATTGGCTTACTTTTCTCTTTCTCTCTGTGTCAGAACAGATTCTCTTTAAGAGGCTACAGAGTCTGAATGAGTATAGATATAACTTGCTCTTTCAGGCAGGTCTATGCTCAGTGACATGTCCACATAGGTTATTATACAGGGTGTGTTGTTGTCAGTATAAAAGTGTCAGGGTAAGACCTATAATGCCAAATGAGAATCAAGTAGTTGGAAGGGAAGGATCCATCACATTATGCCCATTGCTGCAGACTCAGGAAGAGGGCTTAGTGTTTTTAACCCTCCCCCACTGCAGTGTGTGGCTGTCAGGAAGAGAGGTTCTTATTGGAGCCCCCTCCCCCGTCGAGCTCTCCCGACTTCTCTGCTTTACAGTAAATGGAGTCCTCCATTACACATGCTGCTCTTGGTCTTCTCCAGTTCAAGGGTTAAATTGCATGCATCAAGGCTGACACTGCACAGTTCACTACACTTCTAGCTGGTGCCTGCTCAGGGCTTGTTAATTTTGCAGTTTGCATTCTGTAGGGTTTGCCACTTTGTCAGCAGCTTACAAATTATTGACAGTTCTGATGGTACATGCACAAGATCATTTGAGATTTTCTTATCTGCAGCAGTTTGTAGTTTAGCACAATCATGCTGCAGTAATTGAATTTTTTTGGCCACTTGGAGGCAGAAGAACTCCTCAACGTGTTGACAAACCCACAGCTCTGACAAATTATGACTTTATAATTGCCTGTTTATACATCAAGCAGACAGTGCATAAGCATTCATTTGGTGTTGTGTTTCTGGCCACTTGATATATGCATGGACAATATTAACTTCCCTTAAGCTTTGGTTTGATGAACTCCTGTGAACAACATCTGGTCTGTAGTTGCTGCATGGTTGAGTGTCTTGACCAGCTGGCCACTAACTTTCTCTGTCCATGCAAGTTGGTGCTGGGCAGGTAGCATACAATTGTTTTTTCCTAACTTGTTTGCCAAAACCATCTGCCTGCTGCTGGAAACAGGGTTTAGGAGAGCAGTGAAACTGAACCATACAGTAAATTTGTGGGCTGTGAAACCAAAACATCAGGCTAAATGAGGCTTAAAAGCTCTAGAAAGCTACAGAGTTAGGTGATAATTCACAAATTTGACACTATGAGCAACCGCTTTTTCATTAGTGGAGCTTTAAATGCAGGAGTTAGTATGTTCCTTGTTTAAAAAAGTTTACCTAATAAAATAAGACAAGTGTCAGTGTTTACTTTTGTTTTATACAGTTACGTATAACATTGCCATTGACTGTCAGTTAACAAAACGATATCTAAATTGGGCAAAGAATGAGTAGGTATGACTAAGATTATGACCATGGGTTCTGTGCCCATTTTCATTACTGAACAGTTCTGATACTCTATGGACACTCTATTGGTTTGTCCTCAAAACTGTTGAGGCTCCGTACCATCCATAAGTTAGACATTTGTTTAGTAGACGTGATGACAAGCCAAGTTTTATATGTCAAACTGACTAACTGCATAGGTGTTGCTTCAACACAGAGATTAGGTAATACAGATAAGGCAATGAAGATATGAAGATTAGGTAATGTCTGATAAAAAATGACAAGTGTTAGATCAAAAAGATGTGCATCATTATAAAAGACAGCTGTGATGGTCCCAGTGTACTAAGCCATTCATATTTAGCTAAAACTGGCCTATCTCAACACATGTGTACTGTCTTTCATTTGCTTGATCTGGAAAATAAGAGAAGTGCCACAGACAGTTTCCATTTCAGTTTGCTGGGCACATTGATGTTTCTCCTGAGCTTTTAGAGCCTCTGTTAGTTGTCATTTATGGTATTCCTGAGATGTTCCCGTATATTTAAATGTGGTGTCTCTTCCCATTATATGACTGTTTGAGATGTTCAGACACTTAGATGAACAATTGGACGGTCTAATTTAATGACATTGAGGTGGTCATTTTAATCACAGTTTGCATAACAAAAAGCATCCTCTGAATTTTGAAGGGCTGTGTTGCCACCCGGGAATAAGCTTGAGTGATAATGTGTGTGTAATCTTGCCGCTGTTGCCTGATTTTTCAGGGCCTGTGTAGCCTACAATTTTTAGATCCCTAGTAGTAACTCCGGCTTCAGTGTCTTTAGACTTCAAACTTCCTGTAAAATATCAGAGAGAACTTGCTCGACTTGAGTGCCACACCACGCAATTCAGGTGAAAGTTGCTTCAGGCAGCTTTACCCGGTGTTTCTGTCATCAAGTGGGTATTGCAACGCTAAGCATATGAGATTCAGTTCCACTTTGTTGGCCTTCTGTCGTCATGCCTTTACACTGCAGTCTGTATTATATGTATTATTATAGCTTAACTTCTTATTGTCTCTTTCGTGAGCATTAGAAGAGTCAACCACATCCTACCCTGAGACTATGTGTGCTGCCCCCTCCTCCCACCCCTGTGCCCTTGACCTGGGCTCTAGGTTTTATCTCTGATGGCTTTTCTAGTCCTCTAAAATCACTGCTCCAGCTTCCCTAATCTGGCACATCTTCTTTCACAAGCTGCACAGATCTTGAGCTACTTGGGTAGGTCTTAATTCCTTGAAACTGTCTAGAGCTTTATTTTAACACACTTCTTTTTAAAAACCCAGGCAAAATCAACTTGGCAAAGTATGAATGGAGCAGTAGAGGGTTAAATGGCACAGAGAGCTGTCGGAACCAGGATTAGAATTTACATTCAGATGTTTCGGTTATCCATGCACAGCCATCCCATGAGTAGTATGCAACAGGTGCATTAAAGTTTAATGCATCTGCAATTGAATAATATAGTCCTGATTCACTCACTAAGTGTTATAGTTATTTCAATGGCTGAACAACTGCTATTAAAATACTACTTTCTATATTTGTTGATTACAGTTGGATGTTTCTCAAGTTACTATTAATTGTTAAAAACGTTTTTAACTTACTATAACTTGTTACCAGTTTTCAGTGATGAATGCAAGAAAAACAGATCAACAAATGCAGAAACTTCCCTTGTCAATGCATGTGTAGAAATAAAGTATTACTGACTAAAATTGCTAATGTCATTTTTCATGAGCTCAAATTTGGAGACAAGGGTGTATTAACCCTAATATTACCCAAGTTTACAGACTGGTGAATTGTTCAGCTAAAAAATTAACTCAAAATAGACATCCTGTGTAATGGCACTTGTAAATCAGACTCAAACGCGGTGAAATAATTAAAGAGCAGCTTTTCATGCTAATGAAGTGTTTTTCAAGTTTCCCTTGCAGAAACTCGGCTATGAAATAGGATAGTAGCACAACCATCAATTAAAGGAATATAGTAAGGCTCCTCCGCCGGCTCCCTTTGGATGTAGCATTTAAACTAATTGGAAACAGAACCGCTGGTGTGTTAAACAGGCATGTTTGGAAAGACAGCAGTGCAGCTCTTGAGACACTTCAGCATTGTTAGTGGGATCAGTGTTGTGCTTGAAGCGTTCATTTCCACCCTTGTTTCATTTTTATGATTTATTGGTCAATAGAAGCAGCAGACCAGTAGGATTACATTGCCTTTTATTCACAGTGACAAGAAAATGTTCTGTCACAACAGCATAATATTAACATGCAATAATTGGAGCCCACAGAAAACATATTTACTTCCTGTATTTGGACTTATGTTTTCGGCGTGATTTACTTTCACATAAAACCAGGTGCAAGATCCAACAGGTTTTAGAATTCAGTTTGACAAGATGGAAGCAGTTAGAAAATGGCACCTTATTATTACAGGGCGGCTGTGGCTCAGGAGGTAGAGTGGGTCATCCACGAATCAGAAGGTGGTTCGATCCCTGGCCTGGTCTGGAGACTGCCATCTGTATTTTTCCGCTGCTGGAAAAGCTCCTGGTAACCTTGCAGAAAGTAGCCCAGGGCATGCAATAGGTGTTCTATCCCTGCTGATTCTGGTGGGCAGATTTTGTGTGCCTGGACACACACCTGGAAGTGCCCAAGAGCCCGGAAGCTGTTTACTATTTTTGTCTTGGTCAGTCTGGTTTGTTAGAAGGTGTGGAGTCCACTGAGGAGATCCTCTACTGTCTGTAACATCACTTTGGCATCAGAAAAGGTCAGTTCAAGGCAGTGTGCCATACAGTGGGTGCTAATGATGTAGGCCCTGTCCTTTCAGCCCCTTTCGGCTGTCTTACTGCACCATTCTTGAGTCCGCTCATCACAGGGGCTCTATCAGTTCCACCAGCAACCAACTTCCTCCCCCTCTCATCACACAATCCCTCCATGGTGGCGTTGCTTACGTGTGCTGCGTCTGCCTTCTCAACCAACTTGATGCCAACAAACTTTGACTCGATCTTGCCCTTGTGACAGAATCTGGCATAAATAAACTCCTCTTCTTTCACAGACGTGTTTGTGGAGCTGTCTGACCTGATGGAGAGAAATTTGTGTTTTTCAGATTCTCTCTGATGTTGTTTCTTTCCCCCCTCTGCAATATGGTGCATAAACTTTTTGACCTGCTTTTTATCTGTTCCTTTTTTTTTCATCATCATCAAAACTGCAAAAATTGATTCAATAATAATTCAATATAAAATCATGTTGTTAAATCTTGCTGGCACTACTTTAATTTTTGGTACATAACATTATTATATAATACACAAACACAGCAGATAAATGAAAATCACTGAATGTTCTCAGTAAAATAACTGTAAAAGGTGGCCATTTTCATTATGATCCAAATTATTCATACATAAGTGGAAAAATTAAAATACTTTTTGGAGATTGCATTTTCATTCGAATGAGGTTAAACATATGCTTCCTAAGAGGTTACATTTGATGACAGTGACACAACAGTATCTTCAGCTTCATGCTGGTCTGCGCTGACATTGCCCCTAGCACTGTTACAGAGGGTGTCGAGAGAAGAGGCTTCGATTGAGCTCAGGACACAGACACACAGCCAATGTAACACTGTGCTGTGTGGCATACACACACAGAACAACTCCTCACCACAGCCTCAGCATCATGCTGTAGCCAGTCTTTTACTACTCCTTTATCTCCAAACCTCCATTCTCAGAGAACTTTGTTTTCATATATGCTTTGTCCTACCTTTTCGTCTGTGAATTTTAATTTTAAAGATTATCTTACTCCTTCGAAATATCTCCACGTAATAACTTTGTAATTAACCCTGACTGGCTGTGTGTGTTGCTTAGTTAGGGTTACAGTTAAATGGTTGTTTAGATGGTTAGGGTTTGACAAAAATGTCAAGGTCAGAGCCAGTCGGAGGCAGAGTCCAGGTGGAGGACAGAAGCAGCGCATCAGTCAATGACACCAAAGCGAGACTCTCAACATAGTTTTTATTACATGACTATTTTGGTACAGACATTCACCCACCAGTGTGACAGATAGCCTTCTGAGATTTACTCACCAAACAAAAAATCTACCTGCAATTTCATTCCAATTTCACACCCTGGACGAGAGTATGGAGAGTTGACTGACAAGACAGTGGCAGAGGATTTGGTATCAAAGTGAAAAGCAAAGTGGGAAATTTCCTCACTGTGGCATCCCTAGTGTGTTGACAATCCCTGTGTAAAATGAATTGTCATTTTTCCTAATAGTGCATATCTTATTTACAAATGATTAAATGAATATTAAAAGTTTATATCAACTTCAGCATGGTTTGTCACTAAAAGGTCAAGCTGCCAGTAGCGTCACATTCTTCCACATTGCTTAATGGTTGTTTTGAATTTTGAAGTAGAAAACAACTCTCAGATTTCAGATTGGCAATCTGTGACTTTTCCTAGAACCACTCTCACTGCAGACCAGCGCTGGTTGGCATTCACAAACAAGCAATCAGATATTGAGTGTTGTTTCCTTCAACAAGCAGCTTTCTTTTACATCCACAAATCTACTGGCCTTTCTCGTGTTACATGTCACTGCACTTCCACAAGAGCGCTGCTGTTCTAACCCCGGCCTCTTTTTGAATGCAACCCCTGAGTGACAGCACACAGGAAGATGGTTCAGCAGTTATCTTTGGCCTCTGTGCTCCTCATGGTCTTGCAGACTGTAGCCTCTGCAGCAGGATATGTGTGTGACACAAACACTTCCTCTCATAGTGCATTGCTCTGAGAAACACCTCCGTTTGCATTTTCACATTAGGCCTCCTCTATTGAGTTTTACATTTTTGGGGGTGCAGTGGCCAATTGCGTAGTATTATACCAAAAAAAAGTGTGCAGGAAGAAAATAACGGTCACTCCATAGTTGGCAAGATGTGTCCTTTCCTCTTCGCTGTAATATTGTTTGAATAATGCAGTTGTGTTTGCTGCTATCAGAGAACGCTGTTCATTAAAGTTCTTAGTAAACAGGTTTCTTTGGTGGTGAGACATAGAGAGAAGCAGACCCACACTCATGCAACAGGTTATCTCATTTCTTCTCTATGATGCGCTAACAAATAGTCTCTTTTGCATGGTGTGTGACAAAAGTTTTATTTTGTCGTATTGGCAACCTTATAAGATGGGTTAAGATATCAACCACACTGATGTACCTGCCATTGCAAGGATGATGGCCTGGTTTGGTGGGCTCTCTTTAATCTTCATTACCGTCCGTTTCTGTTTTTTCTCTACTGTGAAATAAATAGGTGACCACACACTACACTGATCTCGACCAGAGCGTTTCCAAACCTGACATTCCAAACCTGCATATTGGTTTGGGGGAGGTTGAGGGGATGTTAGCGTCCCAGTCTTTGTGCAGCTTGTCTTTGAAACACACTCCAGCTGGATACATTGATTTGAAGGGATTCCTCTAAATGTGATTTTGTTTTGGTGACTTCAACAGACTGAGGAATGAGGACTTACAGTAATAATTCTGCAATGCTTCCATGGAATGGATGTGGTGTGAGTAAGCAGATTGTGAGTTGACTTCCAGAGTGCTTGTTTTTTGTTGGATGGATATTGCAGGCTGCTGCCTTATCACTCCCCTGCTTATCCTTTGGGCAGGTTCTGGCCACATGTCCCCTCTGACTCCCTCCAAATTTTCCTTTGCAGACACAGTACAGAAAGCTTGTCTTTTTTGTGCTGTTTGTAAATGCCATACAGAGACTGCTCTGTCCTTCATCATATCTCCCACAGTCTGCTGATGGTCTTTCATCTCTCTCAGGTTTTTTGTACTCACTAACGATGGGAAAGTGCTTTGATCTAGTGTCCTATCAGTAACAGCGTGGGCCTCAGGCTCCCATACTCCCTTGTTCCCTTGCTGTCTCACTCTGAAAACATATTGTCGGGGCGTGGTGGACAACGGAGTCCACCCAGCTGAAAAGCCTTTGTTTGTTGTGGTTTAGTGTAGCTTTGCCAAGGGCAACTGCCTGTGTGGGTCTCTATGAAATTCTTGCAGCAGTAGTGGTCTATTAAATTAGACCCTACATTTGCCGGTGTTTTGCAACCTTTCACATCTCAGATAAAACCACCTGAGCTCCAGAGGAAGAATATAAACCTTACTTCCCATAACATTTTGAAGGGAATCTTCCCCCCACCTACCCCACCCCCACTGGAGATTGCGCAACAGCATTTCAACCATACACACAAATAATGCTTGTGGAGCATCTGCAATGTGCAAAGACAACTTTTTTTTTTCATGCAGAGACAAGTTTCTATAACTTACCAGACATTCAGTATGAAGAGAGGAGCATGTTAGGTAAAAGCTTGTAAAAGTGGAAACAACTAAAGAGGACAGGAGCTTTGCACTTTCTTCCAGCTACCCTCAGTCTCCCTTTTTTTTTTTTTTTTTTTTGAATGTTTTTGATTTCCCTGTTCTCAGTTACTGATCCATGTAAGCTCCTCTTCAATTTAAAGAAGGGAAGTGGAGCGCATAGTACAGGGATATCCCTGGTTAGCTAAGTCCACCCCCCTCCCCTCACCCTCTTTCCTTACCCCCATACCCTTTTCCTCCCTCTCTTCCATGGTGCCCTTTGGACTCCCAAACCCACTGGCCTGCCTCCGCTCCTGGTTAGAGATGTCATAACAGAGCCACTCTGCTGTGGTATTCCTTAGAGGAATGTGCTGCCTTGAGTGTGTGTGTGTGTGTGTGTGTGTGTGTGTGTGTGTGTGTGTGTGTGTGTGTGTGTGTGTGTGTGTGTGTGTGTGTGTGTGTGTGTGTGTGTGTGTGTGTGTGTGTGGGTGTGTGGGGTCGGTCGGTCGGTCGGTGTGTGTCGGTCGGTCGGTCGGTGTGTGTGGGTGGGTCGGTCGGTCGGTGTGTTTGTGTGTGTGTGTGTGTGTGTTTGTGTGGGTCGGTCTGTGTGTGTGTGGGTCGGTGGGGGTGTGTGTGTGTGTGTGTGTGTGTGTGTGTGTGTGTGGGTCGGTCGGTCGGTTGGTTGGTGTGTGTGTGTGTGGGTGTGTGTGGTGTGTGTGTGTGTGTGTGTGGGTGGGTCGGTGGGTGGGTGGGTGGTTTGGCTGCGGTCTGTGCAGAGTATCAGGCCAGGCCGGCACTGGCACCCTCCAAGGCACACCTGTTGGTGCCAGTCTAAGCAGAGCCAGCGCTGTGTTGTCCCTCCCATCCTCTGCAGGCACCGGCACAAGGGATCACTGCATGCACACACTGCACCACCACACTTGGGACAACTGTGGGTGTGTGGGAAAAGGGAGCCATGCACACATTAATCCTGCAGTACAGAGTGTGGATGATTGATTGAGCATCTCAAAGTGAAGTATAGTTTCTATGGCTACATAGTGCAACTCACCTTAATAAACAGAAAATGTAAATGGTTGTTAATCAGTGCCAGTGACTTAACTACCTTAACTTGGGTAAGTGCTGAGATATCTGGCCTTCAGAGTTCACTTTGCAGGCCATATTCAAACAAAAAATAATAGGGAATAATTAAACCTCATTCAAGACAAAGGGAAAACGCAGTATTGTTACTACGCCTTTGACATTTTGATAAATTTAGCAGACATTTCACTCCTACTAATCATACCTGACTTCATTAGTCACTGATAGAGGATGATGAAGGGCATGGAGTACCTTCAGTCACCTTTTTAAAATCTGCTTTTAATGCTGATTAAAGTATCTTTACTACCACTGTGCTTTTTTAAAAATGCCTTTTTATGGTATGGGTTAGAAGGTGACAAGATAACATTACTGATACAAGATTTTGAAAGACAATTTGGAGGCTGGTAACAAATTCTGATTACCCAGCTTTGGGTTCTTTGAAGCAACAGTTCATCACTTTGGGAATATGCGTGTTTGCCATCCTTTCACAGTCTTCTGTACATGTTTAGCCGAGTTTCAGTTACAAAGTGGAAAAAAATGAGCTTTATGCTTTCCAACAATTCCACTCACTTTAAACAGTCACTTTACATGCTGTATCTTGTTAGCTAGGAAGCTGTCAGAATCCAAGAGTTACCTGATTACTCCACATTACCCAATGGCAACTGCTCCTAAAATCACTGTTTCTCATTTTTTATTCCTGTCTTCACATCAAACAAGATACAGCATTCAAATAAGAGAGCTTTGGAGTTGTTGGATTTTTTTTTCCTCATGTTTGATGTGTTTCTGTGTGAGACAGACAACCAGTATATTTCCCGAAGTGTAATTATTATGAGATAAAAAACTATACCCCCTCATAGATCAACCTTCTTTGATTTGAATGATGTGTTCTATTATGTGATTAAAACATTGCACTGGGGATGCAGAGAGAAATAATTTGAGGTCCATTCGATATAGGCCAATAGCAGACAACTTAGTTTTTGATAGATGTAATGCTGATAAAGAGGTTGTATTACAAGCCACTTCACCTTGATGTAGGTGAGAATGGTCTACTCACTGAGGGAGACAAATATGACTTGAATGTTTTGAGAGGTTTGGAATAAGACCGAATGGCATCTCAGCAGCAGAGGAATCACGTGACTTGGCTGCTATTTGTCTTTTGGTTGGCCTCAAGGTGGGGAATGATACTCCTAACAGCTGCGGGAAGCATTTCCGGCAGAGAGTTTGCTCCTCAGCCAAGCACACGGAGGTCCAGCAATACACTGAGGATGCATCGATGACTCCTTCTCCACCGCCAATAGATATTCTTAGCACAAACTTTTAAATCTGTGGAATTCTGCTGGTTACGTGACCATACTTTGACTGAACAGTAACATGTTAGGGGTCACTTTGAAAAATGGTTTAATATAGATTTTCACTCTGGAGAAACCTGAAATCATCATGTTCTCAATAAAGACAGAATTTCCTTCAGATGGATTTGGAAACTTTGTCTGTTTACCTTTTTTATCTGATGTTATAGATTTGCTCTTGTTTGAGCAGAGTCAAGTATTTGTTGCCCTGTTATAACCTTAACCAAAATCTGATACAGCATCTGTAACAAGGACCTGTTGGAGGTGTGGTTAAAAGGCTTCATAGAGGCCTTTTTTTTCCTGTGTGTAAGGACCTGATAACACCACGAGCAGTGGAGTGAACTGATGGAATGAGCTGACCAAAGACAGAAGTGCTGCTAATGTCCTTCTGTCTGTGTGCTTCAAAGAGCATGATGACATACAGTAAGTGCGTTTCGTAAGGCAATAAAGGGTGAAGATTTGGCTGGTGCATGCTTGGCATGTCATCGCTAAGCGCCTGAGTGCAAGCAGTCTCATTGTGTTCAATTGCCTCGCAGTGAGTGTTGAGAGACAGCACTGCCACCCAGGCTCAAGCTACAGTGGGCCGGAAGGTCACCAGTTTGAATCCCAGGCCAGCTGAGTCTGGGAGGGGAAGTGGATGAGAAATGATTTTCCCTTCCTCAGTAGCTGAAGTGGAGGTGCCTGTCAGCAAGACACTTGCAGTTACTTGAACAGTGAACAGTAGAAAGCTGTAAATGTACAGATTATTTGATTAACTGTTTGTTTTATGTAACATTACTTAGGAAATGGTGAAAAATGTCCATCACAATATCCTAGAGCCCAGGGTGACTTGATCAGATGTCTTGTGGCAGATTCTCACGTCTGAGAACCCGAAACTGTCAAATTTTTGGCGATGTTGCTTTAATGACTAGTCAAAATTTTTCTGTTGCAGCTTTAATTTATATTACATTAATTATATTAATTTATATCAGCTTCTTTGTTGCCTTTATCATTCTCAGTGAGCTACTTTTGTTTTTTGGCATCTACTTAAGGTGCACTTTAAAGACGTCACTTTTGGGTTCTGGTTATGATGGTTATCTGTTATTACTTTTGACACTTATAGTTTATGTTATTTTCCAATTAATGGAATAAATAAGTGACAAATGAATCAGTTCTAGACGATTGGTTGCAACTCTAGCTCGCAGTAATCTATTCCGAGATTCAGCCTTAATGCAAAAGTGTTAAGAATACGAGAAAAGTTTGTCTATGTTTTGCAGATGTATACAGGTTTAAAAAAAACATTCAGTATATATCCTGGGCAATTTCAACGTCTTAAAACCTGTTTTGTTTTGCAGAAAATATTGGGTGTGATCTTTGAGGGAGATGGCATGCCCTGTTTGCGTGTCTGTATTGTTGCACCACTGAGAAAGAGGTGTGTGTATGTGTGTGAGTGTGTGAGACTTCCTCTTGAAGGTGGGGCTGTGGAATGGGATTGACATGGAAGTTATGTCTGGTATTTATGGCTTTTTGTATGCAGCTTTGTTATCTCAAGGACAGGGCATAGAAGGCTGTTAACGTACCAGACTACAAAACAGGTATTAGTCAGATTAGTCAACCTGACTATTATGAAGATGTTACTCATGATTTTGACTTCACATACAGTTTCTCAGTATACACTGTGCCATTTTCCACTCAATCTGACAGATACATAGCCTTGCATCTTATTCATTAATATGAGAAATTAATTGTTACCACATTAAAGTAGACATATCACAATAACTGCACACATTTCTTCAGTTCTATTGGTGCATAATTGCTGATGTACATATCTAAATACTTATTACAATGCCAAAGCTTCAACTGATTACTTCTGTTAGATCCTGATTTGTCTGGGTTTGATGCTAAGCTAAAGAAAAGCGAAGCTTAAGCAACTCTTAATGAGGCCAGTGGCAGCGGACATAGTGTGAGAGGATGTAACCGTGGCTCTTAAACTGACAAATAATCTGTAAATGTGAATCATGTAGTGGAAGAATCTGCTGCCACGCAGCTGGCCAGTAAAGCCGAGCAGTCTTTAAAACTCCTGGCGGAAAATCTATCAGAACCAACTGTTTCTGAACCTTTTTTTAGCTGACCACCGCACTGCAGTCCATGTCCTCCTAACCCTCACTGGTATCAGATCAGTTTTCACATAACTTGGGTTTCCTTCAATTCATTGCCGTCTGTCTGTGATATGACAAAAACGAGCAGTTGTGGTGTTCAGAGCAGGGCAGTGGTCAGTCTGTCAGTTCAATAAACTTTAACAGGCTTTGAATGTTTTGTACCTGGTGAATGTAGTTCAGGGGCTACTTGTACAGTGCTCTCTTTCACTTAACAACTCAGCTGGTATTTAGTTGTTTATAGTAGCAGCCAGCAGGTTCACTCTGCCACATGTCCATGAGTCACTGTGTGACTCGTTGTTGTTGATGGACTCAGGAGCTCGTCCACACAGTGCAGTTTTAATGTGATCAGTGAAAGCAGAGCTCCTCTGTACAATCAATGTGCACAGTGAAGTACTTTTACTAGTGGCCTCGCTGCCTAGTGCGTCTCAATATTCCTTAACCACTTTAGCCGTAAAACCACAATTTTAATTGAATTATCCTGCATTCATACCCCACTGGAAATGCAAGTTTACATGAACATGAAAGTTCCTTTGAGTTGAATGATCATTTGCACTTGATTTAAGAGTTTGCACTAAATAAAGGCCCTGCTTCCATTCAGGAGCTCCTGTGTTCTTCTGACGTCTGCTGTGTTTGTGACTCACAAGCAGAACACAGTGGCTTTATAATTACTGCTTGACAGCTGGTAAATGGAAGCTTGGACAAACACATAAAGGCTGGGTTAGTCCTTCCATTGATGGACGGCTACCTGCCAAAACCTCTGGCAAAGTCAACAGACACACCTGCCATAACCAGAATTTGCCAGCTGTCAGGTTATATCTGGTCAGTTTTTCTCACTATAAAACCTGGGTCAGGCCTGAGGAAAAAACTGCATACAGGCCTTTTTACTTTCACAGACATTCTTAATCAGAAATGATACCTTGTTTAAAGTGTATACCTCTCTAATCCTTAACTCATCACTTTTTGGGTTTTTAAATGATTAAAGTGTTCACATAGTAAAATATCTACCAGTAATCTCAGTGTCAACAGCCACATATAGTGGAAACAGTGGATTTGGCCTTGCTTGGAATAGCTTTTTGTTGTTCAACTAACCAATTAATCTGTTATTCTAAACTATTTTGATAATCATTTCATCATTTAAGTCTGTATTCACGCTTAAACACCAAACATTCTCTGGTTCCAGCTTCTCCAATATGAGGATTTCTCTGTTTTATATCATTGAAATTTAATATCTTTGGGTTTTGGACTGTTGGTGAGACAAAACAAGACACTTGGAGACGTCACTGTGGGCCCTAGGAAACTGTGATGGATATTTTTCAATATTTTCAGACATTAAATAGACCAAGTGATTAATCGATTTGATTAAGAAAAAAAATTCAATAATCATAATGAATATAATTGTTAGTTGCAGCCTAGCATGAATTTTGCTCTCATTTAGTAACTTTTTTTTTTTTTTTCAATCACGGTCTGTTCAGGAAACAAAAGCCTTTTTGTAAATACGCAGAAGTACCACTATGGCTTATTCACACTTAAAAATAAATTTATGAACTGTGACATTGTCGGCTGGCTAATTTACTTCTCACGCACATACATTTGTTCATTTACTGATTGAAAGAGATACACTGTTGTGTGTGTGTGGTTGACTGCTGTCAGAATCAGCAAAAAGGGCAGGTTGACTGTGTTTTGGGTTAAAGGAATAGGAAGAGCAGGGGCTTTTTGTGACTCGCAGCTGCGTCACTGAATCTGTCAGCCTTTTCAGAGGACGCAGGAAAATGCCTTTATCTGTCTTGTCACCCCTTCCTGGTGCTCACCAACAAAATCTGTCTCATCTGCATCCTGCATTCAGTCTTTTCCAGTATTTGCTGCTCCACACCTTGTTATTGCAGCATGTTGTTTTGGAGCGCTTTCTCTGACAAAACTAAAAGCTGTCTTAGTGGCTGTCCAAGACATGCGGTGATGGGATTAATAAATAAGAATATATGAAGCAGAAAGCAAATAGCTATTCAGAGTTTGGTCAGGCCAGAGCCCTGCTGCTGCATTGTGCTGACTTTGTGCTATCCTGTGATATAAAGTACTTAGACATGCATCCAACTGCTTTATATACCCATTTTAAAAGTTTGCATTGCCCTTTTTTCCCCCATTGTCTTGATTTGGATTGGTTGGGTAGAATCTCCACCCTCCTCTTGGCCTATGGTAGTATTTGGAAGATTACTGCACTACTTGAGTGCCAACAGTTTGTAAAATGTTTGCCTCTTTCCAAGCACGCTATCCCAATAAGGTGTGAAAGTAATGTACATGGTCACATGGTTTGGATACTGCTGTTTTGCTCAATGTTTTATAGCTGGAAAAATAATCTCTGTCATGTATCCTATCTTTCCTGAGAGTTGGCTTGGAAAGTTTAGCTTATAGATTGTACTATACCTGCTCAATGAGAGTCTGTGTTGGGGCTTGTCAGCAGGCAATTAATGTTTCCACAATGTAAGGAAAAACACTGCACTGTGTGCCCTGCTGAGACCGTCATTGCTACACGCTTGTTCTTTCTTTTCACTTATTAATTTTTGCCTTGTAGACTACTCACACCCTCTTTTTAAATTCAGGTTTTCATGGAAGAAACCAAACAAAAAGATTAGTGGTTCAGGATAAGGCTTTTCATGTTGAGGTTTCTATTTTAAGCTCAGGCTGTGGTCCTGACATATAATGCCTAAGGAAAGTAAAGCAGGGAGGAGGGTCCTCCTCAACTGTGCAGAGGTGGAGGATTGTTGCACAGCCTCTCACTAAACAGCTGCACCTTCGGCTAAATTCATGCCTTTTCAAATATCTTGATCAAGAATGCATATCCTGTTATGTCTCGAAAACAATTGCAGTTTTTTATATCCACTTTATAGTATCAGTACTGTTTTCAATAACTTAATAACCAAATAATTTGAGTGCTTAGTCAGTCACCAGAAGCACTAGGATATGAATTGGGCTAGTCTTTTTCTTAACGTTGCTTACACTGGAGCCTAAAGTACTCAAATCTCACTGCAGGGCATGTAGATAGCTGGCCCTCATTCTGACACACAATCAAGGTGCTTTGGGCATGTTTGGAGCTGGTTCAGGCTTTAAAGGACTTTGTGGTTGTGGTGTTTGTGTGATGGTTTTGTTTGGCAGAAATTTGCAAGGATGCTTTGTCGTCTTTTTGCAGATTTTCTCATGTGGCATATACTCAGATTGATTCTTTATTCTTTCTATCAACCCTCTGTCTCATCTTCTGAAACCATTTTCTTTTCCAAAGAATGAGCCAGTCCGTATTTACAGAGGTTATTATAGAGATGGTTTGTATTTGCAAACAAACTAGTATGGAGAGAACATGTCCTTTGAGCCCAATCTGCAGCAGATTTCAGGAAGCCCTTAATGAAATCCTCTTGGTGAAATTACAACTTTCCTTTTCTATTAAATGAATGGATAGAAATTTGATATTTCTGATTTATAAATCCTTGCTGAGGAAAGAAAATCATGAACATGAACAGTTTTTTGCTGCCACAGATTTACTTCCTGATCTTTCTCAATAGGGCGTTTGTTGACTGTTTATAGTGTCTCTCAGCTTTGTGGCTTCACTGGCACCACTTAGGTAGAAAATGAGCCTCCTGTGATCAACTATGGAGCAGTCTTCTTGTATTTACGGCATATCAATGTAGTTCATGTTGTGACCTTAATCTTTTCAATTCTGACTGAATGCAGGGTGCTTTGTTTACCAAATAGCACTGTGTACTATATTCAGTAGTTTAGTTTCTGTAGTTGAATTTAGCTGTATTGAAACGTTGACTGAAAATAGGATGCTACTTGTTGATTAATAGAAAGCTAGATGGACCCAAAAAAAGGAGTGACAGAGTTTCAAATACTCATGGTGTTTCGCTTTTAATTTAAATTTTGTATGATTGAGATTATATATATTGTTTATTAGACTTTGGAAAATGCAGTAGACAATTTCATCATTAAAATTATGAGATGCTTATTCATGATTAAAATATTTAGCAAACTAGTAGAGCTTATCATTATCATATCATATTCACTGACTTGCAGCCCTGCCTCATTGCCTTAACCAGTACAAACCACCCACTGACACTGAGTAATGTTTTATTTACGATCAGCCTGGCAGAGATGCAAGGGAATCACTTTCGTGGTGTACAATGTTAATTTTAATTCTCAGCCAGTATCTCCACTAATGTAGACCAGACGCGTCTTGTTGTTGAATGCATGTGCATTTTCTAGCAGTGTTGTTTACTTAAACTGTATGTGCTTTAACTCTGCATCTCTTTCATACCACAAAGACAACCCAGCTCTGTGAAGATAAGCTTGTTTATGTGCTTATGGATATTTGACCTTCTGGTCATCTGTTTCCACATGTGGACATGGAATTGGAAGATAGTTCATAGTAGTATGTTTGGTTTAGTTTATTTGCACAATAATGAAGGCAGAAATACATATAATAGAAAAGAGAGTAATTACAGTACAGGGAAGGAACGCTAAAAGGCTTATTCAGAGCCCTCCCCATGTTTAAAGAAATAAAAAGACCCCATTGTTACACACCAGAAACAAGCATAAATAGTAAAAAAGCAAAAAAAGAAACTTAATTAAAGATTAATGTCATTAATCCATTATAAGAAGGATAGAAAGCTCCTCTCTGGGGGTGACTAGACTAACCTAATTAACCAGGGGACTGGTTCATGAAAACATCCACTGGCCAAGATAATAAATTTTGCGTCACATATACATTCATTTAATAAATAGATCAACATCTATTCAAGCCTGAATACAACCCCAAAAGTCTCAATCTCAAAATTTTACTGAAGTGTAAAATCAGGCGTCAGGAAAACAAAGGGGGTAAGAGTTAATTAATTACAAATTGTAATTCTGTGATGACAAGCATGCCCAGTTTCCCAGTTAAACCACTGAAAATGCCCAAAGTCATAGCACTTAAATGACACTAAAACACAGTAGAAACCCTCAGCTTTGTTTTTTTCACGACTCTTTTGGTACAAACATTTAGCCTTCTGAGATTTACTCACCAAAATCTACCTGCATTTGGCACTTGGTGGGTGTTAATTTCAGATTCTGCTTACTCATTATGTTTGGGTGAAAATGTAAACCAAAGTGTGTTTGATTACAAAGAGAACTACACAACATATTTTTAACTTGCCTGTCAAATTGGAAATTACCTTTATTCTGATGTGGGGATTTGTAGCAGATGACACCAAAAAGAAGAAATGCAGATCACAGTGAAAAGTATTGATCTGTGTATAGGCAATGGAGCAAGTGTTAAATAAGTATTTGATTCTATTAACAAAAAATGTTGCTCTAAAATGTTAACAGTTATTTCAGCCGTCAGTTTGTGTAGCATAGTTTATTATAAACCCCTGCCAGATCCATCTATAGACGGATGTGGAAGATGGATAAAAAAACGTAAAAAAGTATTGCCAAGCCATAAATAATGCAGCGTACAAATGCATCATGTTTTTTTTCTTAATGCATATATTGTTAATTATAGGCTTTATTGTGCAGTTCCCTGAGGGATCCTGACCCCCATGCCAGCCCCATAGCACAGCATTGCCTCAGTTGTACATTTGATCAGGCCTGTTGATTGATGAAAGGTCTGAGAACGTTTTGCTCGTGGTCCCACTGACTGCAGGTGAAAGCAGCTGTCAGGCTCTATGATGGAACACACACATTTGTACTTTAAGAAGCTGCTGGATGAGCTCAGCATTTTGCTGCCCACAGAAATTTGGTGTTGAAGAGGTGGGAGGAAGAGGGGAAGACAAAAAGTAGGAGGGAGGTCAGAGACAACTAGTGTCTGAGTCCAGGCACACATTCACACACACAGAAAAGCAAGCTGTAGCAGGCGCCCGACAGCTTCACCTACTTACCACTTCTAAATGTCCCCCCCCCCCCTTCCTTCCTTATATGGCCGAGACAGACGCCACCGGCCAGGCAGCTTTTTTAACCATTATTTACAGTGTTTGCAGGAGAAAACAAAAAGTTGGCATTAGTTGGACTGGGTCCAGAGAGGCTCTCCACCATGTTCCTGAGACCTCCCAGTTTCCCAAAGGGCCTTGGGAGGGGTTGGTCGACCTGGGGAGCTGGTGCCCTTGCCTGCTTCCAATAAACCACCAGCTGCAGGCTGCGGTGCTGAAGAATTTTGATTTCCTGCACACACACTCCCCAACCACAATGCACATACACTCACACGCTTTCTCACAAATGCTCTCCTACCCATTTTCAAAAGCGGGCAACTAAAAGCCGAGGCTGTCTTGCAGCGTTGATCCCAGCTCTGTGTGCACTTTGAGGCCCAGGCTTCATGGCACAGTTGAGTGCAATTTGGGTTCTACACATAAAGTGTGGTTTGTTTCTGTTCTGGAGACATTGCCTGTAACAAAAGAACAGCCTGATGGGTCTCATGTGCAAGCCTATCATACATACAGTAAATGTTTTGTCCACCAGTGTTGTCATTAATATGAGGAATTGAAATTGATTAAGGAAAATGTTATTGTCTAAAATTTCTTTCTCTCAGTAATGTGGTGAATTTTTCATTCTGAGCACATAAACTCGTCATACGATTTACACTCCCAGCTTGACCTTTCAAGGTTCCAGGATGTTTTAAGACAATCTTGTTGAAGATGCACAACTGTTTCAAGTTTCCATTTATGACTCAATTGCAGTTTATCTTGTAGTTTATTTTAGTAGGACTTGTGACATTAATATGGTGGGAAATCTCTTTGATTCAGTGGATCACAGCTTTTGTGATGACTCGAAAAGCTCTTTTGTTAAGACTAGTCTCCTCTGTAGTTTCCATGCAAGCCTGTGCGTTCCTACACTCTAGGAGGCAAGGTATGGCCTGTGGTTTTTCAGAGTCATTGAATCAAAATGAAACGTAAAAAAAATGTATGAATCAAGCTGCATTCTTTAAGAACGATGGGTTTATATGAGTTCTGCACAGAAAAATGAAGAAAGAATGGCATGAGTAAAAGTGTAGCAGACGCTCTGTGGGACTGCTGTTCCCTTGTGTCCATCAGGGCTGCAACCTGAGGGACAGCATGCTGCAAGCTGCACAGCTGAAACTAGCCTGCATTACAGCCTAGCAAAATAGATGTCCATGTCCATGCGTGCATGTGTCAGTATGTGCAAAAAGACACACACATACAGGCGTGCACAAGCATGTCCATTGCTTATGAAGACTGGGGCGCCTGCCAGCAGCCCTCAACAGCGTCCACTGCCAATTAGTCTCTTTATTTGTTTAAATTTTGTAAGACCAAGACACAGCAAGACATTCCATGCAATGCCGCTGGGCTGCTCCTTAAAGCTGCAGAGGATATTTCTGATTGAAGATCAGATGGGATCCTCACTGTTTCCACTTTATTTAATGTTTTTCATATTTGAACTACCATTTCCGCAGAATCGTTGGAAGATTTGGTCTGACGATGTCAGCACTGTCCCAAACAATCATGATCAGAGCATCTAGTCTGCATGCTGAACAGAGAATGGCATGACATTTTGTTGTGTGTTTTTTGTTCCCAGCAATGTGGAGCCTCTTTGTTTACACCAACTAGTTTTGTGTGGGCTATCGCAGTAGCCACAGTGTCAAGTGCTGGGCTGATATTTCTACCAAAGGCCTCCTGCTGATTATTTATCCACATTTTATTTAGGCTTTAATTGATTTGGATGTTTTTAGGTGTATTCACTCTGGCAGAGTGAATGAGCCCATTGATGGAGCATGGCAGGCCTGCTACCTCTAGAATGAGTGTGGGGCTGTGGGTCAATGCTTTGGCATGGCGAATAACAGCCTCAGCAATAGAAGCTTTGTCTCTATCTCTGCTGGCAGCGCGGCACTGCCTCAGGCCCTGTTCCACCAGCGCCTCCAGGGACAGCAAGGACTAATCTGCCCCCCTCAGAGCCAACCCCACACTTGAGCCTGCTGCAGGCCTATAATTATGTGCAGTGAAGAGGTGTGGACCTTTTTGTTTTTGAAGCCAGGAAACAATCTAACCACACTGTTGACCTGTAACTGGGTTAGCTGCCAAGTAGTGAATTTCCTTTCCCACAATGGTTGAGCTGCCCAGCCTCCTGAGCTTAGCCTGAATGGTGGACTGTTGTTCTCTGGCTCTGTGCAGTGATGGTTCCTCTTGACCTGTAAATCAAACAGGTAGATGTAAACTGACAATGTATTAGGCTCCATAAGTGGTGTGTAAAGTTGGATACTTTAAAGGCTGCATTTTCTGTAGACTTTATGTGCTTAATCTGCTGGAGGAGAAGGAAAATGCTTTACTGGAGGCCTTGAGATTTGCTCTAAACATGTAATCTGAGATATGGCAAACTGCTCTCTGGTTTGCATTTAGAGGCTCTCTATGCTGCATTTTGTGCTTCTTTTTTGACACACAAAACGAATGCCACAGTCTGCTGGCATAATTGCAAAACTTTCCATTTCCTTGTATTGTAAAATACTAAAAAACATTGATGGTTACTTGTAATAGACAGTTTTCAAGTTTTATTATCCAGATGTTAATGCGTCCTTTCTTTCACATGGAGCTTGATAGGAAAGATTTTCAGAAATAAACTGTTTGAGTAACTTTCCAAATTGTTGCATTTTTGTGATGGAAAGTTTTCTCTTTGTATTAAAATGTGATTTTCCCCTGTAGCACATAATGTAAAAGGCATCTGTCACCCTTTTCAATGGTCAGTCTCTGAGGAAAGCATAGCTTTACCTCCCCACTGCCCACATTACCCCCTGTGGGCAGTCAGAAGCTATGCTTGGGTTGAATAAGATCGCTACAAATCACTTACCTCCTGAGTAGCTCAGGTCTCTCTCTCTCTGAGTTCAGCCTCCTCCTTTCGGCTGGCGCCCTACTATTGACAGTAGCCAAATAGCTCCTTCTCCTGTTATCAGCTACATATGTTTTGCAAAGCTGATTTACGGCTTCTCAGTTATGACATTACACATCCTCATAGCTTAGATAAGACAGAAGCACAGCTGCTCAGATAAATACTTTGTCTTCTTGGCAGAAATAAGAGGCCATTGTGATTTGAAGCACACTCTTTACTTTTCTTCATCATTAAATAAGTGTGTTCAAGTGCCTGTAACATTTGTTATGGGTTTTTCTCTGATATATTAAGATTGTTGTCAAGAGACTTCTCACTTGTTCCTTTACTCTGCCACGCACTGCATTGATGCGTAACAGGGTGTGCTTCATGTGTCAAAGTGTTTTGAATGGCATGTGAACCTCCCACAGGAAGATGTTTCGAAAGAGTGCAGTTAGAAGAAAAAGTGTGGGATAACACAAGACATGGCTGCCATGCACTTATACTTTCAAGTTCTCATGACTGTTCTGTTCCATGTCACTTTTGTGTGTGTTTGTAGTCCCTTAATGTAGAAGGGTAATGATTGGAGAAGTGGGCTTGTACTTCAGGGTGTTCCAGATCAAATTCCTGCACTAGCTTTTTAAAACCTGGGTCCAAGGAGTGAATGAGACTCAACTTGATGTCAAGTTGAGCAAAGCCTTGGCTGCTCTGGTGAAGTTGCACAGTGGCTAGTAGTAAAACAGTGTGGTTGCCTTGGCCAGCTCCCATGTATGAGTACAGCATATGCATAGACTATGGACAGGAAACAGCCAAGCAGAACTGTTGGTAATAGTTACAAGTTTACTTGGCACTCCTCGGTAAAACTAATGCAGTTGGACAGACTTGCAAATAACCTGGTTTCAACAGCATTTCAGTGACTATATGAAAACATTTAGCATTATCTCCTGTAATTGTCACTTGATTTTCTAGGTTACTTTTCATTAAGAGCATTAAGGGCAGTGGTGGTATTGTTTGATTTAGTTTGCATTTATTAGTGCAGGATCATTAAATAGTAAGGAATGAAAACACATAACTGAGGTTTTTGAAGAGCTTGAAGGAGAAATTTCTCAGTTGTACTTTGAGGCAATGCTACAAATGTTTTCCCAATTCTGTAGCAGCACTGTGCAGTTAGGAGAGTTTGTGCACATGCAGTTTTTATCCTTTATCCTTGTCTCAGTTTTGTCCTATTTTGATTATATTTTATAGTGTGCAGTTCTCCTAATAGCAGGTCAACAATGCTTTATTCAGAAGCTGTTGTAGCAGCATAAGCCAGCATCAGCATCTTTACTGGCAATATGGAGTACAAGGGCACAAAGGAAACGGCTGCACACAAATCCACACAGCCCAACCATTGTCTTGCTTTGAAACATTAACTCCAAATCTATTAGCGAGTTCCACTGTATGTGAAGAGAGTATGCTGTTATGCCCTTTGGAAAAGCCTTTTCTCTGGTTAATTTAGCGTTAAGAACTAAATGAAAAAAAATAATAATAGAAAATGAATGTCCCTCAGATTTACGTGTGTGAGACAGCCAGGAGCAAACGCAGCAGATAGCCCTGCAGCTCTGTGTCTTTGTGCTGCAGTGTCAGAAATGAAGCGGTGATTCTCAGGAATCAACTGTTCTGCTGAGCTGCCATACATTGGAGCGTAACAGATCTTTATGTGGAGATTTGCCTCCAGACCAGACTACTGTTCCCCACTTCTGTCCTTAATAAGTGAATGTTGATGTTAAGATCAGTTGGAAAGGCTGGTTTTCCCAGTAGTCAGTCAGAGGTGGTTTCCTCCCTTTGCTACTCTTTTATTAAGGGGCTTTGTGGGAAGGAGGGCTTCTTAAATGAATACCATCTATTCTCATTGAGGATCTCTGAAATTTTGTTTTGAAAGCTCCCAGGCATAATGAAATAGACAACCTCAAATGTTCGACGGATGTCATGTAGAGTGGAGTTGCAGTAGACCACATTGGCTCCTTCCCTGCCACTTGGACATGCTTACTTTTTCACTGAATGTTAACAAAACACAGACTTCTTCAGCTCATGTGACTATGTGGATTCCCTTCTGAGTGTACAAAGACTGGATTCTGTGTATAACTTTGTGTTTTTAGATAAATCATATTTAGAAAACTTTATCTCATTAGACACTTTCTTTTCTTTCTTTATTCTTTGTTTCAATTCAGAAGATGTTCAAGATGAAGGCGGTTTGCTGCCACGACTGACGCCCCAGTGCGCTGAACAGAACAAGCAGTCCTGACCTGGCAACATACGAATGGCCCAGGGAAGCCACCAGATTGACATTCAGGTTTTGCATGACCTGCGCCAGAAGTTCCCTGAAGTACCAGAGGGTGTTGTCTCCCAGTGTGTTCTGCAGGTGAGCATACTCAAACCTCTGATACCAGAAAAGATGATTTCTGCAAAGTAAAGCCCTCTTTCTGATTACAGATATATCGGCTGTAAAATATCCCGCTCTGTACATATCTTGGTCACAATTCTTCAATGAAAAAATTTAACAGATTCTTATCAAAAGTGGTTATTATTGTTATGTATATATGAGAAGTTATTATTTTAGATATTTTTTTAAATCTGATTTTTTTTTTAGTTGTTAAATATGGCTGCTCGCAAATGATAGATTAGTAGTAATTCAACTTTTGTTTGATATCAGCTTGTTTTATTTTACTGTCAGTACCTCTGTGTCTTAAGTACAATGAGGGTAAATAAACCAGGGTAATGCTATACATTTAGCTGGTTTATCATGTGTTTCCTAAGCCATAATTATATGTCAGACAAAACTATATGTTGTCATTGTAGGAGTTGTAAATTTGCAATGTTACAAACCAGTTCAGAATGTTATGATTTGATGGTTTGGTATATTTTAAAAACAGATATGAAAGTTGGGTATCTTTGTCTCTTCACCTTTTAGGATTCTCCCTTAAAACATTGATGCTGCATAATGAGTTTATATCCCCTCTCTCTTCCCTTCAGAACAACAACAATTTAGACGCCTGCTGTGAATACTTGTCCCAGGTCAGTCCGGGTTACCTGTACAGTGAAGAAGGAAACCTCAGCTTTTCTGACGACCCTACCCTCACCAGGCTCCGAAATCACATGACCCAGCTGAATCTGGGCCTGCAGTCTCAGAATGTGCATGTGGCCCCGGTTCGGGACGGCCTGAGAATGAACGGCAGCCGGACTCTGGCCCACAGCCTGAGTGACGGGCCCCTCCAGACAGGCCAGGCCCCCAACAGTGACTTCTTTCAGCAGGAGCCCCAGTCAGCCCCAGTGCAGGTGCCCTCCAGTCTCAATGTATTTGGTGTGATGGAGCCCACACGCAAACCGCAGCCTCCACAGCACCTTGGACTCTACCCTCTGGGTGTCAAGGGAACGAGTATGGGTGGCCAGCAGACGCCACGCTTTAACCCCATTACCGTGACGCTAGCCCCCAATATCCAGACAGGTCGCAACACCCCAACTTCTTTGCACATACATGGCGGTCCACAGTCGGGCCTCAGCAGTCCACAGGGTAACTCTATCTACATCAGGCCCTATGTTAGCCAGTCTGGTACGACCCGGCAGAACCAGCAGCAGGGAGGCAGGGCCCAGTACAGCCCCACTTCCCAGCCCCAGCAGCAGATCTACCAGATCTCACACCCCTCCTCCCTGTCTGGCTCCTGGTCCGGCCCTCAGCACGCCTCCTCACATACCTCACAGCACCAGACCCAGGGCCACCAGACCTCTCACGTCTACATGCCAATCAGCTCTCCCACAAATCCCCAGGCGCCCTCCATTCTTCCCACTGGAAGCCAGGCCTCTTCCTCCGGCGTCTCCTCGTGCTCTTCTTCCTCTTCCTCCTCCTCTGTCATGCCCTCCCTGTCTACCATCAGTCAGTACAACATCCAGAACATCTCCACTGGCCCACGGAAGAATCAGATAGAGATCAAACTTGAATCTCCTCAGAGGAGCAACTCCACAACCACAACAGCCGTGCTGCGGACGAGCAGTGGGCCCCGGTCCTCCTCCACCTCCTCTTCCTGCCCTTCTTCTTCCTCCTCTTCCACCGGGGTGGCTACTGTCCCCACCGCCCCTCTCTCCATCGGAGGCCCAGGTCTGAGCCGCAGCCAGCCCACTGTTTACATCTCTGCCAGCCCGCCTACTGCTGCTACCACTCCTTCAGAGGAGGCCATTGTGGCCTCAGCCAGCTCCCGCCCCCAACCCAAGTTTTACATTTCTGCCAATGCCTCCAGCGATGACAGTGGGAGTAGGAACCCTCCCACAGTCTACATCTCAGCCAACCCTCCCTTGCAGGGGCCTTCAGGGGCCAGGAACATAGGGGGCCAAGTGAGCATGGGCCCCGCCTACATCCACCACCATCCTCCTAAGTCCCGTGCCTCTGTGGGAGGGGGAGGCACAGCTTCTTCCCCACGTGTGGTGGTGACTCAGCCCAACACCAAATACACTTTTAAAATCACGGTGTCCCCCAATAAGCCCCCAGCTGTGTCCCCCGGAGTTGTGTCCCCTACTTTTGAGCCCAACAAACTCCTCAGCCTACCCCCAGACCACCACTTTGTGGAACCAGACCCCCTCCATCTCTCAGATCCACTGTCACCACACAGGGAGAGGCCGAGTGAGCCTCGCAGACTCAGCATGGGCTCTGATGATGCAGCATATACACAAGGTGAGCAATGCTGAGTATCATCACTTTGATCATAATCCCAGTCTTCATGCCCTCAGTGAAACACACTCGCAAGAAATTCAACAGAGGCCTAAGCATGAATTAATAAATCACCTGGAAAAGTTTAAGCATTCATAAGTTATTATTTGAAAATATATTAAAAATAAAAGTAACAAAGTCACAAACTTTGTATGCAATGTTAATTTCCTCTTTTGATCATTTTTACAATGCTTTACATTATACCTGGCATTATAAAAGTGGTATTGACCAATTTCTTGAAGCTGTTTACACAGATCAGCTTTTATGCCCACAAGTTTGGGAATACATACTTTAGATAAGGAGATAATAGCCACAGCTTGGACCAAACAGACTAATGTCCAAAAATTGTTTACACTGTGAATCCTCCATCAAGTAGGCCTCTGATATCATGTTAGAGCTGTTGGCTTCACTGTTTATTGGTTGTTTGGCAAATGTCAAGTGGCTAAAGAGTACACAATGATGAGGTGAAAAGAGCAGTTTTTAGACCAGCTTTAACAAAGAATAGTATTATACAGGGTTTGTATTACCAGCAGAAGGTCTAAATGTTTTTTCCACTCCACCCTGCCAAGAAGGTAATTTTACTTTAAAGTATACTGTGTGATTTTAAAAGTCTCTTTCCATAACATTGACTGTAATGTAATTCTTGAACCAGACTGAGTATACTTGCTGTCACTAGTGTTCAGTTAGTGTAGAAACACCCCTCTGCATGTCCGTCTCTATGAGGTAGATAAAAGCAAAGGTGACTCGCTCAGTGAAGGCCGCTGTGATGACGGCAGTGTGAGTCCTCCACACTAAATGCTGTGTTTGCTCCGACGACCCCTGAGACTGGCGGATTCTGTAGTGTGAGTCACACATGTCAGAGCACACTGCTGTCTCCTTTTTTGGGCTTTTCACTGTATTACGTGTGAGTCACTGGCTGTGGCTCCTGCTCTGCGGTGACTACCACCAAGAGGGGCTTCACACCGGGCTTCTGCCTCTGCTGCTGACCCTCATCAGTCCAGTTACCTCCCACTTAATCTGCTTTGGCTTGGAAAAATGTATATTGACACCAACTGAGTCACATTCAAAGCCATACCTGATAAAGACACACCTGTCATGTCGTAACTGTTAATTAAACATTGACGTGTTCACCATCGCCGCTCACCATGTACACGAGACCTGTGGCTGTTACTGGTTGGCAGCAGAATAACATTATTGTAATTATATAATTTTTTATTAAAGACTCAGTTTTGACTGGCAAGTGATTCATCCAAATAGACTGACATAGCACCAAAAGACATGACTCTGATATTTTGTTTTTATGTGTTTGTTATTGTGGATTAGTAACATCCCGCTTGGATGGCTGAGAGAGCTCAACTCACTGCAACTTAAGAAAAGGCAACACAAATAGACAAAACATAAGCAAATTAAGAAAACCTCTTCATGAACTTGGCAACACATTGCAGCATTTAGGAAACACCCTGCAAATACAGACAAGACAAACAAATCCAGAAATGCACCGCAACTTCATACAACATAACATATTTCACAACAGCACTGGAGACACCCCAACACATTACAGAAAAGCGCTGTGAATTCAGAAAAAGACAACAGAAGTTCTGCGAGGTGCGTGTAGCAATCACAGCAGTAGCATGAAGTCAGTCCACAACATTATCATAAATGGATGATAGACGGACCGTAGCAACAAGTGTGTCTAAGACATTTTCTGAGCTATGGTCCTCTGGAACCACTTCATTTTTTTTCTGTATTTGCAGCAATTTTTTTGTGTTGTCTAAATTTGTAGCTTGTTAGTGTATTTGGTTGTGTTGCGCATATTTGCAGCACATTTCCTAAATGATGTGCATGTCCTGTGAAGTTCATGAAGATATGTCTATTTGCATGTGTTTTCTGCAGTTGCTGTGTGTCGAGCTCTCTTGGCCACTGTATCACACAGCCTTTTGAAGCAGAATTGAGTCAGATGCATACCAGATCATTCAGTGAACCTTTGGTTAATTATCCGACCCAAATTCCTGAATCTCAAAAACAACAATTAAAGGCGTGGGCGTTGCACATATGAAATGAAGGTATTATTCTGTAACTTTGTGACCTCTTTCTCACCTCAGCTTACTATGGTGGACAGTTTAGGAGAAATTGGATGTTGTTTTCAGAAGAGCTACCAAGTTCATGTTGATATATGAGTAAAATAAAGAACTGTCATGTCTTGTACAGCGAAAACACTACATTTACATTCACATTTTGAACAGCTCATGCTCTCCCACTGTGTGGCTGGTATTAAGCAAGCAGGTAGCAGTTTAGCTCAAGGACATTTTGACAGGAGAACAAGAGTATTATCTTTTGTCACAGGGCAGACATTCACCAGTAGACCATCTTCTTAGAATTTGTCAAGTGGCATGTGTTTGTATGTAGCAGCAGAGAGAGAGAGAGAGAGTTGTTTATCATTGACTGTGTGTGTAGGAGGTGTTACAACCTGTCAACAGAAGCAGGAACTATCATGAATTATGAGAAACATGCTGTAGAGACTTGAGCAGATTATATGCACAGTTAACGTTCTGTATTAAACAGTGCAGCAGGATTTGCCTGCAGCAGTCTGTTAACCGGGATAAGTCTGATCTCTTAGTGTTACCACAATAAGTGATGAAACACAGACTTATGGACAAAAGTGAGGAATCTGACATGGCCCCACAGTCTCTCCTTACACAGAGTTGTTTTTATGCACCGGGAATTATGCTGAAAACTGGTTTGACTGGTGCATGTGAAAATGGATCGATACTGAATACTGTATATTGAATCCTAGAAGGGATTATCAGCAGTTTTTTTGTTCCCTGTTTTGAGTTTCAGTTTTTAGATACACAAAGTTTCTCCATATAATTCTTTGAATTTCTTTCCCTCTTTTGATGGTATATCATGTTAAATTATGTTGACATTTTTCAGTAACGTTTCCCAGTGAATGAATATAGCACAGAGGCTGACAGTACTATCTGTGTGTGTTGTCCAGCGTTGTTGGTCCATCAGAAGGCCCGCATGGAGAGGCTGTGGCACGAGCTGGAGCTGAAGAAGAAGAAGTTGGAGAAGCTAAAAGAGGAGGTGAATGAGATGGAGAACGACCTGACCAGGAGACGGCTGGAGAGATCCAACTCGGCCTCCCAGATTCCTTCTGTAAGCTTTATTCAGTAATTTTTAAAGATAGAAATTTGTCTATTGTGAACTTGAAAAAACTAGATTATTTTTTGGTATTTTGGAAACGTGAGGAGAGAGAGGGGTGTATGTAATGCTACAAAGGTCCCCAGACTGAATCCCACTAGGGACATTGCGGGTATAAGGTAAGGGTCTTAACCACTACAGCCCTTTATACCCATGCAGACTAATTCTAATTCAAAAGCAGATTGAAGTGGAGTTTCCTTAAAAAAATGTATAACTCATACAGAAATGTTCCCTCTCAGTCATCACTTGTGACCCACTAGAAGACCCTGCCCTCTGCCTGTGTTTTCTTATTTTGCTGTGTTGGGGCAGTTTCTGGACATCAGATTGTAATCAGCATCCGTTAGTGTTGTTGAGCCTGGGAGGAGTGGCCAACTTTGAATGTAATGTTTATAGACTGTAACCGTCAAATCCTGTTCATTCTGCCTTTAACAAATTGTAATATTTATTGTTGAGAACACTAATCATGGCTATAGTGTGATTGTGATTTGCCAGCTACCACCAGCCAGAATGTAGAAACACTGAAAAGGGAAAAAAGGCACAAGGAACTCAATCCAACGTCTTTCCTTGGCACATCAATCAATATATAAACCAATTTGATTTGATTGGCAGTTAACTCAGAAATGTATATGAATAAGAGTCAGAGATCATCAGAGATGTTATTCATAACTGCAAACGAATGCTTTTCTGGTTATTACTGACAGATAAAAGGCTGAACAGACAAAACAAAAGATCTGGGTCACATTGCCATTCTTGGTTCCCGCTCCTGGCACATCAGTGTTCTTACACCCTGGAACTATGTCGATTACAGGGTCTGTTTATGATTTGGCTGATAACATTCTGTATTTTCAGACTGACAGAGCATGCACGTCAGATTCACTTCACAGTTCATTCTGCAGTTCTGCAGCAAGTTCAGAGAAAATGCTAAAATGGTTATAGTGAGAGTTCAAAAGAAAACAAAGTGAACCTTTTATATTTATTTTCTGCACAGCTTCATGTTTGTGTTAGATTTGCAGCTGTGAGTTTGTTGAAACCTCTCGGGTTCAGATGGAGTGCTGCTCTTCACTTTTTGTTGAGTCAGCTGTTTTTGCCAGCTATTACAGTTTGAGTCAACAGAGGGGAAAAGTGGCTGCGGAAGGTTAATTGGCCAGTGTTGCTGAGCTCAGTAGCTCTTTGGTTCAGTGTTGTTTACTGAGGCGAGCCAGCTCTGGAGAGCTGAGCAGCTTTCCTCCTGACACGCTCACAGATCAGTTCCACTGACTTAGAAGCAGGATGTCCAACCTGCCGCCCGTGTCTGATGGCTAACCGACTCATCCGTTCCTGTCTCACTCTCTTTCAGATTGAGGAAATGAAGCAGTTGCGATGCAAAAACAGGTTACTGCAGATCGACATTGACTGCCTCACCAAAGAAATTGATCTCCTTCAAACGAGAGGTATATATATCTGAGTGTGTGTCTCTCTGTCTCTCTCTGATCTACAATAGTCAATATTTTCAGTTATTTGGGTATTTTAAAGTGGCACACAGTTTCAGTACATCTGTGCTGTATAATAATAAATGTAACAGTAAATCCTGGAGTGAGGTGGAGGTCAGATTTTGATCCAGGGTGTGCAGCTGTAGCACGCCAGGCCTGCTCACATCCTCTGGACACACGCAGTCAGGTTGCTGCCATTGTGCTGTTAACTACCAGTTCTTCCTGAATTGCATCCTGTTGCTGGTAGGTAACAAGGGATTTATTGGCCCCCTGGCAGCACTCCACTACTATTAGAGGTTGAGCCACAGACCGACCGGTTTTCACAGGTGAAGGAAGGCACATGAATGAATAGTACCTCTCACTTAAGTCACAGATCTGGTGATAGCTGGGATTCAACCCCAGATATTGACAAACATCGAACATTAACTGTGACCAGTTATAATACCTAGTCACATCATCTTGTACAATGTAGATTTTTTTATATTTTTATTTTTATTTATATTTTTATAGTTAGTAGTGAGTAGTGACGGCTATAGAGTCGTCCTTCAATATTATGACTGTACATGGAGTACATATTTATAAATGCATGCATTATTGTTTTATAGACTATCTATCTTTTATTATTTATCTATTCAAAACATGTTTGAGCTCCTGCCACACATTTGCATCACTGTGATGCTTCTAATATGTGAAGTTGGAGTGTATATATGTGCTTCCTCCAGGTGTTATAGCATTATGAGAAATGTAAACACACTATTAAATGGTAAGTAAAGCTGTGGTTCCATTCTTTTTCCATGTTTACAGGACCACACTTTAATCCCAGTGCAATCCATAATTTTTATGACAACATTGGATTCCTTGGTCCTGTCCCACCCAAACCCAAAGGTACTTTATCTATTGGTAAGTTTAGACGAGCTTGCATGGTCATGTCTGGACATTCCTCATTTCATCAGACGCATTCCTTAGATTTATTTAATTGGACTTGTATTGGATGTATTGCCCCCCTGTAATAATCATATTAATTATTACCTTATGTGCTAAGGTCTTTGCTAAGTCAGGCATATGGTCAGGTTTCAATTGCAATTTGTAACATCCACTTTCTATTCATTTGTTCATTCATTCCTCCTAAAGCTAGATCTTAAAAGGTACTAACCTCACTGTGGGAACCTTTTATTATTCCATTCATGTTTTCATCAGGGTTGTACCAATAGGTTGTTGAAGGCCAGTATCAAAGTCTTTAAACAGTATTTTCTGACTGTTAGAATGAGTATATTTACCTTTGATCAAATTTATGTCAGAAATTACAAGTACTCACTGTTTTCCACCAGATATTTGACTTTTATTTGGTGAAATAGTATCACAACAATAAAACTTTTCACTGAAACGCAAATGAATGAAACACACAGTGAACCAGCACACTTAATCAGTTAAGGAAAGCAGTAAATACATTTCTGCAAAATCAGATTGTTCATCAATCATTACAAATCAGCCTAAGATATTGGTTTAACCCTGTTCCTGACCGACTACTTTACCTTCATTTCGGCACTCTTTTCTTCCCCGTCTGCTCTGTCACCTTTTTTTTAATCTGTTCATCCTCCTACCTCTCATCCATCCATTCATCCATCCCTTGCTCTCTCCTCGGCTCCATCATACCGGGGCCAGACAGGAGAGGATGTAGATATAATGTCACCTCTGAGCTCATGATGGAGCCCTCCTCTGGTCCCTCACCTCCCCTCCTACTTGGTTGGTATCTCTGTCCTTCCTCTCTTCTTTCATTCTTCCTCGCTGTGTAATCAACCATGTATCTTGTTTTTAAAAAGGTCCACAGGCTTATTTCAGCTTTCCTGATTTTCAGATTGCAATTTTAATTCAAGCCTTACTTTGTCTTAATGTATCAGTTCTTTTAATTATTTAATTCTTATCCTAATTTGAAGAATTGATAAAACCAAACTTAAGCAAAAAGTGATTGCTTTGCAGTGTTTATGAACTAAATTGTAGTCCTTAAGAGGTAAAACTATCCCGTATTTCATCTGACCAGCAGCTCTGCCATCACAGTAAATGTTAGGAGACAGTACAATGTGTTGTACTGCTTTTCAGTCTAAGGATACTTTCCATGTCTACATTCATTCCATGTTCATGCACTGATTTAGAAAGCTTTTAGAAACATTTTTGAGCAGACACGTCGCTGTGTTATCCAAGTTCTTTTTAATCCTTTAACCTGAAAACTGACTCCAGGTTCTGTGTTTATATTAGATTACTGCCAAGTGGGCAATAATCACATTACTGCAGTGCATGTAAACACACTGATTCGAAGTGTTCACTTCACCATGGCCACATGTATAAACCGTTTTGATGTCCATGTCTTCATCACTTCATGGACAGACTTGTCCTGACCTCCTTCTTCCTCTCCTCTTCAGACACGGGCAGTAAGATTGTGAAGCCCATCGCAGACCAGGAGGAGGACGAGGGGATGCAGTGGAGCTGCACCGCCTGCACCTTCCTCAACCATCCCGCCCTCAACCGCTGTGAACAGTGCGAGTTCCCGCGGAACTTCTGAGCCAACGAGGCTGCAACGCGTCGCCCCCTCCTCTGCCCGCCTGTCTTCTACCAGACTAGAATAGAAAAGGGCCCTCTCTTTTCTTTTTTTCCCTAGTTGTATGAAAACTCAGACGGGTCGTAGTCATCGTGCATCATGCGGCCTGTTTTTCTTGATTTTTTTTTTTTTTTTGGGTCCTTTCCTCCTCTCTAAGGTTTGTAGATTGCTGTCCACTGAAGGCTTGACTGGATAGTGTTTACAGCTTGTGTTTTTTCATAAAGGCTGGCAAAGTCGGATGATACCTCACCTTAGAGACTCGGATCGCGTGGGGTCACCTCCCTCTTTTCTGCTCGACGGGTGACACTTTACCCCTGGGGATACCTCGCTGCTCCCACTTACAGTATTATGAGTGTGGCCCTGCAGTGTGACGGCACACATACACACACCTACACACACACATCTACACAACACAGGTGCCAATGTGCCTTTTTGCTGATTGAATTTTTTTTGTTTTTCTTCCTCTGTGGTGGCATGACTGGGGGATTGGGAACTGTGTTCAGCCACTGCTCTCCATCTGAAGGGAAAACTAACAGACTAATCATGGACTTTAAAGGTTGTTTGCTGTTTCTAGAGGATGTCAAAGGGGGAACCGGCAGTGTCGCTGCCACTCAAACGTGCCTCTCGTCCTCCCCCGTCAGTATCCCTTTTCTGTCTCTTCAGTCATGAGTTAATGAATAAAAGAAACTAAGTTGCATGCTTTGTGTACAGTACACGGAGGCAGAAACTCCCCTTGAGCTTTTTACTGTACATAATTTTAGAATGTGCCTTAAAAGCCTTCTTCCTCACACTATGAATCAATTGTATTTCCTGTAAGTATAGCTTTATAGACTTTATTAACTTTTTTGTCTTGTTTTGTTTCCCTCTTTCAAACAAATAAGCACCATGCTCCCTTTTTTAAGCTTTTTACTTGATTTCTGTGAGAGTTGAAGCCTTGCAGAAGGAGAGGAGCAGAGCAGTAAAAACCCTTGCAGTCATCATGAAGCTACATCTGCCCGGTCCATTCATCGCTTGTGTAATTGCTGAGTTTCTTGTGTACGATCTGCAGATGCAGCAAAGTGGAAGGCGATGGAGGTGTCTTTTTTTTTTTTTTTTTTTTTTTTTTTTCCATTTTGTTTCCCCCCCCAGGATGCCAAATATGTCGGGACTGTCGGGGGAGGGAAGGGGTCAAAAAGCAAAATTACAAACTGCCATCTTATCTGACAACTGGAATGTAGGTTAAATGTTTGGGGACAACTACACCTCAGTGCAGAGACACTCATTTTCCAGTACAATCAGGATGTTACTGCAGATTGATGTCATAATGCTTCTGGAAGAGCTGATTGGCTTAAACATTTCCATGTTGCTGTGCACCTGAATTGGGTTTTTGTGAGGTATCAAAGTGAATATGTTTCTGTTTCTATGATGTAGAAATATTCATATGGGTCCCATGCCTTATATACAACGGTCACGGTTGTTATATCTTGGAAGCAGACAAGGCAAAAAAAACAACTCATGTTTTTAGCAAAATGTAAGCACAACATGACTGTCCACTTTGTATACTCTTGTTTTTTATTTGGCTCATTGCATCCTCCTAAGCTTTTATTGATGAGGGTGTTTCTAAAGTTTACTTATTGTCATTAACTTACCTTAACTGTGGAGTAGTTACTTTGTTTTGTTTTTTCCACATTTGTGAAATGTTGCCTTGCCTCAGTGCCTTTAGAACTATTGAATTTGTATTGATAATCTATTCTGTCACATCCGAGTGCCATTTTTAAAACCAAAATTTTAGTATTGTTTAAACCCATATAAAATTAGAAGATGAATTATTGTCTCTTAAGCACTTATGCCATAGTTGTTGTTTTTTTCCTTTTTCCAACCCAAAGAAACCAGTTTTCAGCTCTATCTGCACCTTGGTGTGAAGAGGCAGTTTATTCATGTTTTATTAAATGGAAAAAAATAATTTGGATATCTAAAGTGTTTTTTGATTTTAGCTGGGAAAACTGTCTTTGTAACAGATAAGTTATTTGTAAAAATAATAAAAAAAATCTATTCTGAATTCTTTGGGTTTGTGATACTTTGATGCAGTCAGTCAGGTACCTCTCACCTCCACCTACACAGCCAAAATGAGACCTTAGCCTGAGCCAGGAGACAGTTCCAGTTCTGTGGAAGACATCCTGCCTTGTTCCAGTACCTAAGAAATCTTCCATCTCCCCTCAATGACCATAGTTGCCCTAACATTGCACATCATGAAAGAGACTGATATTGGCTGATATCAGACCTTAGGTGAGCACCTCTCTGGACCCAATGCAGTTTGCATCGCACCCGAGGTCGGACTTGAAGACACCATCATGGACCTGCTTCAGCAAGCCCACTCTCACCAGGACAAAGCAGGCAGCACTGTGAGGATCATGTTGATTTCTCCAGTGCCTTCAACACAATCCAGCCTATACTGCTGCGTGAGAACCTCCTAAAGATATAGGTAGATGCCTTCACACCCTCCTGGATTATTAACTACCTGATGGGCAGACCACAGTTTGTGTTAGGAGCACAGGAGCGCCACAAGGGACTGTACTCTCAGACAGAGACAGACAGAGCAGACTGCTTCTTTGAGGTCCTTAGGTGGGTGCAGTAAGATGCTCCCTATCTTCGACCAGTCTGTTGTGGAAAGTGCAGTTTTCTTTGCAGCCATGTGTTGGGGCAGCAGCATCAGAGCCTGCAACTCTGAACTGATAAAGAAGGCTGGCTCTGTGCTGGGGACTGTTCTGCAGCTGCTAGAGCTGGGTTTGGAGAGAATGGACAGCACTGCACACACCAACACAACCTACTGGTCAGACAACAGAGGGTCTTCAGTCCAACACATTACAGAAGGCCATCTACAATGAGTCCTCTCTGTGCCAGCAGAGGAGACTCTTCTGAGTGGCAATGCCCATTTTACTCTGCAGTTTCTGTATACACTGACTTGAAAAAAAGCTGGGGTGTTGTGTAAAACATAAATAAAACAGAATGTGAAGTACTGAAGTATAAGTAATCTTTCTACAATATCTATCAACAATCAAGATGTTTTTATCCACTAGGTGGCAGAAGAGAACCAACATTGGTTTCAAGGCACGGACATCACCAGCTTCATGTTTCCATCTGTCTGCTGGAATAATCTGGTTAAAGGGCTCTGATAGTAATGGATGTAAACTAATTGAGCTTTTTCACACATTTTGCTACATCATAGCAGGAAAACTGCTGCTGGAACTAAAAATTAAAAATGGCTGCATTCTACTAAGGTTTTATCATTTGCACACTTGAGTATTGTGTGTGCTGCCTCACTGAGACACTTCATAGAATAGTGCTATTAATGATTAATTAATGAAAACACATAATGAATTTTTTTTTTTTTTTTTTTTTTTTCCTCTTTTGGGAATTGTATGTCGTCATTTGTAGGGTGATGGGTGACAGCGTGCAACAGGATCCCCTGACCAGGGACATTGTGGCTCATAGTAGGCCGCAGGGATGCTGCACAGGATGACACTTGCACTGAAGCAGTGGCATGCCACTCACGGATATTACTTTATGACTATTCTCTACCTTTGCTGCTGTTTCAGTATTTACTATTACCTCTTATTGTCACTTCTGGCCACAGTAGTTACTGTTCAGCAAAAGTTAAAATAGTCTCAAGTTCTTTATTGTCATGCAGACAAACAGTGGTCTTACTTTGAAGGATAAATCTGATGTCTTATATTTTACTTTTGACAACAAAGAAAAGACTGAAAAGACTAAAACAAACAATGTGTGAGACCATCTAATACTGCACAAATTCCCCACCCTGTGTGTGGCATTTAACCCCAGGGCCCTCGGTTCCTACTCAAGGCTCAGTAATTTCTTAAAACAGCTGGCCAGTGTAGTTTTTGGTAAATAGTCCATTTGTTGGGGACTATTTTCAGCTGTATAGTAACACACATTTGATGCCCTAGTGAGCACCAAATGGTTGCAGGACTGTACGTGGAATCAAGTCAAAATAAACTACAGTAGCCATATTGATTGTAATGAAGGAACATGTCAACCAGGGCAACGGTGTTTCACTGATGTGTTTTTATCAGTGTTGTTCTAGGGATTTCCACAAAGTCCCCTCATTTTATGTAAATGCAATAATAAATCTCTGAACCACTCCTTTAATGTTACCATAAAAATCAGTCACACAGGGTTTAAAAGCACTTCTGCAATGAGTCAAACCTCTGGCCTCGATAACTGATGGGAAACACATGCTGTGTCATCACTGATCAGATTGTGACAACACTTGAGAGTTTTAACCACCAGAGAGCAGCAGCAGCAGCAGCACCTCTGAATTTAAATCAGTGTTCATTTCATTTGTTCATCACAGACAAATATCCAGAGTGATTTGAGTGCTTTTATTACACAGGCACATCAAAAATACAAGCCTCTAAAAATCCTGTCAAAAACAGGTCAATGACATTCTTTACAGAAATGCTGAATAATGTAATAGAGTTCCTCACTTTGAGGCAACATGAGAAAACAACACATGCTGCTTTTATAAAACATCTGTCACTGCTACAACAAGTAGCATGTATGGAGCGTAGTGCATTGCACTTTTATATATCAGGATACAGAAATAACATTCAGTCTGCTACATTTTCAAGACTTCCTCAGATTGCGTCACTTTTTAATGCTGAAAATAAAGGCTAGGCTTGGAATGTGTTCAAGCAAGAGTGATAGTTTTCCCACAGTATGATTCGTCATAATACAAATTCACAGTCATTTTCTGAAAAGTAAAAAATTGTCTATTTTTCTGTTTTCACTTTGCTTTGGGGATGAGAACTCCAATGTGGGCTCAGTTTGCGTTTAAAAAAAAGTCTTTCTAATCTAGAAGGAAATGTGGCTGGTCCTGTTGCTCTGGATGAGAGAGATCAGTTCAGACATGTCTGAGACATGTGGGTAAGTGTTCATGACCTGCTCCACCGTGCTCTGAGGGAAGAGGGTGCTCAGCTGGCTCCTCAGGCCCTTCCTCTGTTCGCTGGATGGGCTCCTGGCCCGGCCGGTCTGCCTGCCCTCAGGGAGGCCGCCTTGCACCCACGGGTCCTTCGGTAAGCTGTGGCTCTGTCTGTTAGAGGGCTGTCTGAAGTATTGCTTCTCTGAAAAAAGACCAGGATGCTCCCCGTTGTGTGGAGGCAGAGCTGGGCAGGAGCCCCATGCTGGGTGATGGTGGGGGGACACCCTGGTCTGCCTCTGACCACACATGCACTGGCTGCAAATGGGGGGTTTGCAGGACACTGAACCGTTTTGATGAGGGTAGTAACCTCCTCCACCCAGGCACGGCGTCTGGATGTTCCCACCAAATGAGCCTGAGAGGGAGTAGTCGTCGTGGCTCAGGCTGTAGCTGGCCACCCCGCTGCTGTAGCTGTGGGGAGGCCGTTCTATGCTGTAGGGCCAGTCCTGGATGTAGAGCCTGGACATGGAGCTCTCCATGGAGCTGAAGGCCTCGTCCACATCTAGGCTCAGGCAGTGGTGGTGGCTCGCGTTGGGTTGGCTTCTCGGGCTGCTGGTGTCTCTCTGATAGATGAACTGCTCACTGGGTGAAGCCCTGTGGGGTTGATCCTCTATTCTGAGAGGAGGAGGAGGAGGGGTGGATGAGGTGTACGTGTGCTCCGGCTGATAAACAGCTGGGCAGCACTGTGTGTCCTGCAGGCTTAGTTTGGGCGAGAAGTTCTTGGCTCTGTCTCTCAGCGCCCTCAGTTCATCTGCCACAGATAGCTGTGATTGGTTGGCCCGCTCTGGGTGGTAGAACTTGCACTTGACTCCATAAGTACACTTCTTTCCTGGAAGAAAGAAAGAAATGGGAAGTTATTTATGGGTTCCACAACTAGTTAACATGTATCTCCTCAAGAAACTGTCAACGCAGGCTGCATGTGTCTGAGTGCGCTGTAAGCACTACTGTAATCACACTCTGCTTCACAAACAAATTAGCTGTAACCTCCTTTGGTCCACAGGCAGATACTTTACTTGTTTGATTATTTTGATGTGTAACACTACCTAACCTACATGATGGTGTGAACTGACATGGTTGGCTGAATGTGGGATTGAAGCTGTCCCTAAACTTGGTGCACAACTGCATTACTACCTCTAAAGTTTGGAATGGAACTGCAGGTCTGACACTATCGTTGCTGCAAATGTACAACATTTGCTTGCTTGGCCTGATTTTAGCTGCTTCACATCAATGACACTGTGGATGTTTCTGTTGGGTGAAACAGAAATGGAAACCAACCGTAAGGACAGTGCTGCTGCTTGTTGTCCGGAGTCCATGGCTTTCTCTGCAGAAAATCATCAATGGTGGGACCATTTCTACCCAGAGGATCATCTGGAGGCATGAACCTGCACCAGCACAGAAACCCATTTAGGATCAGGTGATATTGAATGTGTGGTGTTATGTTGGGATGAACCAGTGTGCAGGAGAGGTGCCCTTTTTCATTTTCCCCTCAGTCCCTTACTTGTCATTAGCGAAGGTGTACATAAGCAGCCTCTCCTCGATGAACTTCTTCCAATGGGGATTCTCCGTCTGCAGGTCACGGTAGTTGTCGTTGGACACGATGATGCCGTCAGAGTCGAAGGCCAGCTTGACGATGTACCGGTCATCGTAGCACACCACCCTCTTACCGTTTACGCAGCGGGACGGGGTGTACACCAGGATCTTCTTCCTCTCCAGCTCATGGAGAATATGTTGATCTATGAAAAACATGTGATAATAGTCTTGTTATATTATTAATTATAAAGTTTATTTTTCGCTGGTGGCGCAGCAATCACATGAAAAAAACAACAGCAACACATGTATGTTTGACCCCATACAAAACCAGAATGATGTCAACCCCCTAAGAAAATCTTTGATTGAGCAAACTTCATGAAAATGTATTTACGTTGTTTGAGATGCATCCACGATAAAGGTAGCATTGGGTTTTTTTTAACAACTGTTGTCAGTATCTTAAATCTAATGTTTTCAGTATGTTAAATGTCTCATCTATAATGATATTCCACTGTTTATTTGTGGAAGCACAACGCATGCAGACTTTGACCACTTCACTTTAATCATTGTGGGAAATGCAATTTTTGCCACTTTGAATTGTATAGGAAATACTATATATAGCAAATGGCTCTATCAGCCCAGAAACTCAGAAACACACAGATGAGTAGCTCTGAGCTGATCTGCCTCCAGGTCTAGCTTTTTTTAAATTTATTTCTCTTCTTCTTGTTGTTGTTTTTGTCTAAAAGAAGTAAGAAAAAGAAGAAAATCAAACTAAATAAATACTTTTTGTATTATATTCCATAACCATGAGATAACAGCCAACATTGTAGCTGTGGAAACATTAACGTAAGAAAAACAAGTCTGTTCTGGTGCTGGTTGAAGGATTCCTGTGGATAATTGACGAAGGTGCGCTTGATTTGCTGCTTTGGTCTTCAGCTATCAAAGTAAGTGCTACATTTCAAATGACCAGAGAACATGTCCTTGCTGATAAAGAGATTTCCTGAGGCAGTTGACTTGCACGTTGCAGCCCATATGAGCTTTTATCTTTATCTTATAATCCTTGTTTTGACAGTACACTTTACAGCATGATCATAAACCATGTGGAACTGCATATGGCGCTGATGATGCTTCCTTGTAATCTGCTGAGGTTTGCTTTCAGGAAAGAGGGTATTTTTAGCTGACTTGATCCAACATGAACAATATACTAGATTTCAGTTTTGCTGGTTACACTTCCTCATTGTTTCTGCCGACAATTTGTCACAGTGAAAATAGGTGAAATCCGTAGACTGGCACCATTTTAAAGCCAAGCTGGCTATAGCTGCTCTCCATGAAGGATCAGACTCAGTTAGGTGCCAGAGCGTATTCATCAGACCACAACAGTCTTTTCTTATTTCCTTGGTTTTGGTGACTTTTGGTGTTTTGATGATTAGATATTTCCAGCTCATGTCAGCACTCTCAGCATGCTATATGAAAGACACTTCTGTGGCTTCCACTGTTTCTTTCTTCTTTCTTTCTCTACTGTTTCAGGTTGTTTTTTTCAAATGAATCTGCTTGTTTTGCTGCTGTAAGTGTAAAATGCACCATTTCCTGTTAAGCAGACTTTTTCCGTGGAAAATAGGGCCCACTGTTACATGTCAGATCATGTAAAAGCTTCTGCCAAAACATATTGTTGCTTGGTTCAGGTTTGATGGTAAGATTATCTTCAGGCTAGTGAACAACTGATGATTTTGGTTATCGGCCTTAATTACAATCACAAAACTATGGGAGCTGATGATGTAACCCCACAATCAAATGTTGTTAAAGCTGCACTAATCCATCCAAATCCCTGTGTGTAATGTAAAAAGGGTGGGTTGTAGAGTCGTGAAGTCGAGAATGATCAGCCAACTCTGCGCTTCCCCTCAGCTTCATGGAGCTTTTTAGTCTATTTCAGCCAACTGTTTTAGTTTAGCCCTCAAACTCTGCTGCCATCAACCTTGATTACAGCCGCAGCTGCTTTAAAAACAATTTGCTGACATATATGATTTTAGTGTCAGTTGGTCTTTCCTCAAATGAGGCTTAAATTCTGGTTCATCTTGATTGGTTGTCACACACAGTAAATGCCACATTAAATGAATTGTCTATAAACCACCTGCAGCCGTGTTACTTACAATAGACATCACAGCTGGGTGAGGTCAGATTTGAGACAAGCCTTAAAGGAAACAATGTGCACACAAACCCTGATTAAATCGTACTAAAGAACAAAAATAACACGGGAATCGAGACAGTTGGTGACATTTCCCTTTAACTGACTTCACGCCATGTCAGAACGACCAGCGTTGCCACAACAGCTCGGTCAGGTGATCTCACCTGTGATGAGCGCCTCAGGTCGCGGCTGCTCCTTCCTCCACAGGGGGATGAACACAGTGATGTCCCGCAACCCTTTGTCCCAGAACCAGTTCACTGCCAGTTGGATGCCCTGGCACGAAAACACCTTTTTGTTGCCATGGCTGCAAAGACACAGGAACCAGAGTCAACAACAAAAAAAAAGACTTCTTCTTTTGTGTTTCCGTGCATGCTATGCACACACACATCTCTTCTCCCTTTTTCAGGAAGTAGATGGTGGTGCAAGGAATGTGCTCAGAGTTTGATTTTGCACAACGAAAATTGCAAAAGTGTAGAGATGAATAACTTGACACATAACTAATCCTAACGTTGAAGAATCTGTTGGATGTTTATTCTCACCGTAAATTATTGTGCCTCACAAAATAAGTCAAGATTTCTCACACAAAAAGATAAATATTATGTTTTGCCATATTTGTTGGTGTCGTTGTAGATGTCAAATCTAAACCCTGATCATAACTTGACCGTATCATGGTAAAATGTTGACCCTTGAGTTATGATTGATATTTGCAGTTTCACACATTTTCCTTTATCATGAGTGAATAAATGAGGCCTCTGTGTTCATTTTAAGCACCTTGACTGATTGAAAAGTCCTTGATTTCACTTCAACATGAGCGTGGGCAACCTGAAAATCTTACGGCCCTGAGCTTGTATCAGCCGTACAGCAAGGCCTGACCCACTGTCGGTTCTGTGCAAGTTCACCTGACAAACATCTGTTCTCTGAAATCCAAACCTGCTGTGACACTCGTATTACCAGGCTGCACTAAAGAGCTACTGAAGAAGTAAACTGGATCGTTTTGCCTGGAGGAGAAAGTAAAACTGTGTGTGTGTGTGTGTGTGTGTGTGTGTGTGTGTGTGTGTGTGCGCATGCGTGTGGGGTTCCCCCCTCTTTCCATCAGCAGGAAGTGGTGACACACTTTGCATACAACAGGTACCAAAGACAAGGCTTGGAGATAGGTTTATCCATGATCTGTCTGCCCTGCATATCTTTATTGCTATATCATAAAATTTTCTCTCAATGATATTTCCTTAATAATTTATACTTGTAGCCTGTAGCTCTTTCTCAAATATAATCAATGGTTTCGTGTTGCCACCTAACAAATGTTATATTTACTCTCCTTTTAGCTCTGATTTTGTCTCCACAAAGTCCTGGAAAAATATAATTTCACCAGCAAGTCGTTACATAGACCTTCATATTCTATGATTTCATGAAATGTTCGGTCAGATTACTTGTCATGCATGTGAAAGCAGTTGTCCTCTGTGGCTCTGAGGAAGTTGCTGAAGTGAGATTGTGAGTAATCTTGGGTTTGGAAAGCCTGTGTTACATACCAGGGCAAGTTTGAAAGACGTGGGTGCTTACCGAGCGGGGAGGGTCTAACAAAAGATAATATTGAGTTGCATTATGGGAAGTGTTTTTGCAGCTTGAGTCATACTAGGGACTAAAAGTCAAGATATCTCGACCTCTGCTGCTTCAAGTTGAATTCATTCTTTCGAAATCTGTCTCTCACAAGTCTCCCTACTCCATGAAAGTGCAATGCTAAGTCAGTGTCGTACCTTTTTCATAACCCAATAGACTCATGAGGATGAAAAGATGAAAGTGTTGACCATTCATGGTCAGTAGTGGGAGTGTATGAGGTCGGACATTCAGCTGAGATCCAGGGCACATACAAGGAAACAGTAAGATGTGTGTCCCTCACGGATCTGACATATCATGCCTGAAGCCAGACTACAATTACTCTCCATTACCTGGGAATAAAGGTGTGACAGTAAATATTTCAGCTCGCTTCCTCTTTCGACTTCATGTCCTTACAGGAATACGTGTTGTGAAAACGTCTCTCTTTTGTTTTCCATTTTGAATTCATATCAAGTCCTCCACCTACTCGTCATGTTATTTGTATGAGCAAATTTTGACTCAGGACTTCCGTGTTACTCAATATAGCTCAGATAAAGGCGGCAACCCTGTGATCACATGAAGTGGGAATGTCACTTCTTATAGGATTAAACATATTGCAAGTCATGCTAGATAAGAGCATCACCAGCTGTAAACAGCTCGAATCTCACGTGAAAAATGTGAGCAATGGCGGCAACCTTAAACATTTTGCCCTTGAGGTGTCATGTGATCTCGAGTGGACAAACGGAGAAGAATTAAGACACACGTTGTGTTTTTACTTCCCTCATGTTTAAAGAGGAAGTGTGGTGCGATCAAATCTGTGAAGTGAAACAAAGTTTGACACAAACAGAGTTGCTGATACACACACGGAAATTGATTAAGGTACATTTGCTTAAGTATTGAACTTGCCGCTACATGATTATTTCCATTTTATGTTACTGTATACTTCTGCATTTCAGAGGCATATATCAGCTGTAGCTACTCTGCAGATTAGGATTTATATAACTAGAGCAGCCTCTAAAATATGGTGTTGTAATATACATTAAATTAGCCAACAGTATATAAAGTAGTTAAAAGTAGCTCCACCTTGACTAGAAGGCATCAATACTAATATGTTATATACAAATACTTTAAAATGTACCATTCTAACACACACTTTAACTTCTCTGTACTTAACAGTACGTTTTGCTTTTATACTTTTACTGCAGTAAAATCTTGAATGAAAGACCTTTACTTGTAACAACAGTAGAGTTTATAAAGTGGTGTTGCTGCTTTTACATGAATGTAAAATACAGGAGTACTTCTTCCACCGTTGCAGCTGGATATAAACATATACAAAGTGAGATATTATGAATGACTTACCTCATGGCCACGTTGCTTCCATCTATAACCACTGGTCTGAAGCCAGCAGCCGGCTCTTTCTCTGATCCAGGCCTGGGTTGACCGGGACTGGGGCTGCAGCCTCTCGGCACCAGCTTTGGACTGTTTGGGACACTTTTGTTGCTGTAGGTGCGAGTGTGGCAGGTCTTTATCAGCTCCTCCAGTATGTCGTTGGTCTGGGCGTCATGGTGGAGGTTCTCCAGCACCCTCAGGATGTCACTGTGAGAGTATCCCAGCTTGAGAAATCGCTCCACTTTGGTGTGCTGCTGCTGCTGGTCCATCGCAGACGCTGATTCAGAATGTGTGTGTTTCCTCTCCTCTGTCTTCTCAGGACTGCCTGGCAGGGGAATCCTCCTCGCCTCCTTATTCTGGTTCATCAGCGTCTCCACGGCAACAGCCTGTGTTTCAGGACAGTTGACAGGTGTCAAAAGGGGAAATGGGAGGGCAGAATCAACCTCTGTCACTGTAAACACAGGAAGCACAGCTGCGGTCTCACAGGGGTTTTCGGACAAATTGATTGTGGTTTGGTGTTCGCTGATAGAATCTGCTCTGGTTACCACAAGCTCATGACTGCCAACGCAAGCACAAACACAGGCCGACGTCACGCTGGTTAAGAAAGCCCCTGTCACACAAGCTGAGGAAGCTGAGGGTCTGCACTGGTCTAATTTTACCTTCAGTGTCATCGGGGTCAGTTGCCAAAACAAACATGAATGGAAGTGATATGAATGAGTGTATTAATTTTACATGCCTCACCCCATTCCAGACATGTTTCATCGCTCTGTCTGGAAACCCCCTGAACCTCATGGCCTAAAACAGAGATATCACACTGATGTATTTGATGGTGAAAACTGTTGAATGACTCATAACCCACTTCTTCCACTTTTGCTCCCACCGAGCAGAGCTATTCTGAGTACAAAACTTTAACGAACTTCTCACATGGTTATTATAGCTGGAACAAATGAAAACACGAAACCACTGTAACAGCGACAAAAAAAAAGCCCATTGTAATGAACTCCCTCCGTGTTTACAGACATAAGAACATATCCATCATACTTTAATGCATTTTTCTTTGTACAGTCTTTTTGATCTTTGCCATGCAAGATGGATCAGTTAGCCTTTACTGCACTTGATGTGTCAACTAAACATTTGAAGTATGAGGAAAAAGCCAAAGATATGATGCAAAAGTTGTGAAGGTTTCCTTGTTCTACAAAAGCCATAACAAATAAATATCTCATCTAAAATGACACGCCATAAACAGGCTTGGATTTAAAGTTGAAGATGTTTTTATCTGAGACATCCTCCGCCATGCAAGGGGCTTGGCTTTGCTCAGGCTTGCTACAACCTGCAACAAACCACATCCTTTGAGTTGACGCTCAGTATATGTGTAAGGCCCTCACACTCATTTCCCCCTGAATATTAAGAGTATGATTATCTCTGCTTGACTGCCTCACATGACCAAACCCCAGCAACCTTTGCTCCTGGCAGCGCTGCGCTCGAGCAGACAATCTGACCCTGACACCTACTCGTTTCTCACAATCTGTAACATGACAAGTCTGAACTAGACAAAAGTGCAGGCGCACATTTAACACAAACAGCAGAGCTACACTGTCACATGACTCGGGTTGTCTGTCTTATTCTGTACTCACACATTCAGCAGGTGGTCGATCGGAGCATGAGTCTCTCTCGGTGTCTCTGTGTGTGTGTGAGCTGCTTTCAGTCGGTCGGTCGCTCTGACAAGCAGACCGGTCTGTGTGAAGCTGCTCTTATTACTCATAGGAGGAAGTGATTGCTCACTGTTGAGGGAAAAAAAAAAGGCACTCTGACCAGCAAGGAAGAGAACGCTATGTGAATTTGTGATCATTACTTCCTCATATGGATTCAGAGTTCATGTGGGAGCCTTCTCCCCTGTTTTTTGAACTCTTCCTGGCGTGGTTAGATTGAGGCATCAGATTGGTGAGGTTTTATTAGTGCAATATCATCCAATATTATGTTGTTTGTATTTTTTAACAATTTAGTTTCACTCACAACCAATTTAAGAGAATTTGTCAATAGTCATGAGAATACCAAACTAATTCATGTTAGAGTAATAATTCAAGCACTAGACCACACATTTATGTCAACATAGATGTGATGACATATATGTGTCAGTTCCATTCACTCTGCAATTTTTCATTTCAGTCAATTTCAATGTGCAATATTTAATATTTAATATTTCATAGCATCATAATTCCAGCCCATAGTGTATATACTGGTTACATATTTCATTCACATTTGCAAATTGTAAATAATCGCATGTAAATTTGTTAGTATCTTTTTTAGCCTGTTTAAATTGTTCTTTCTTACCACTTAACTGCACTATCTTTGCTGCTGTGCAATAAGAATTTCCCCACTGTGGGACGAATAAAGGTTTATCTTATCTTATCTTATCTTATCTTATCTATAATTCAACCAGGTTTTGTTAAATGTCTCCTTGGATCCATGATACCTGCTTTTGTCCAAATTCAATAGTAGCATCACCTCCTGGATCCACTGTATATATGTAGGAGGACTCCTTCCAGTTCAGCAGTATAAGACAGTGATGCAAATGCAATTTCATTTTTGTAAAATGAGAAAGCCATTTCCTGTTCCGGACTATATCAACAAATACAGTTAGAGGGTTAGGAGTTACTCTTTCACCATCTATTGCTAAAAACAGAAGTCTGGTGACATATGACCCAGGGAAACTGGGGAGTACTGATATCTCAGGTGTCAAATACAGAAATAAGAGTTATACGTGAAATTAAATAGTTTTAATATCCATTTCCCAGGTTTAGATTTTATCCCATGCACAAGAGTTCCTGTTTTGAATTAAGTTATATATTTTGGAGATTGCATCCTAATTATGTGGGTTAGCATTGAGAACTGAGTATGTTAGGTCTGACTGGAATAGCAAGACAAATATTTTGAGGCCTCAAGACCTGAAGATATCCAGACTAATGAAGCTGTGGTCCTGGCACAAAGATGTGAATGACACAAAGTTTTCATTATTAAAAAAGATCTTAATTTAATTATGTTTTTAAGACAACTGTGTTTCACAATTTCCAACATCAAATAGGTGAGGTGTATTGACGGTTAAAAGGAAATACGCTTATTTGCTTTCTGGCAGAGAGTTAGATGTGAGTCAGATCCAAGAGTGGTATCGATGTCAAACTCTTCCATTAAGTGTGTCATGATGGCGTCATTGCTGTTTTACATGTCTTTCAAACAGGACAAAAACACAAGTTTTTTTGCACTAAACTGGTCAAACATTTTCAGTTATTGAATATCAAAGTAAATAATGAATTATCAGATGGGAAAGATAAAAAGCAACATAGCATAAATCTCATATTTATTTAGTATGAGACTCAGAAGAAAGCTGACGTGTGCTACAAAGTCTTACTGCTGACAACAATACCATTTTCAGATATCTGTGTAAACCTCCATTCAGACAGCCAGCATGAAACAGAACATATATCAGCATGTCATAACACACACACACACACACACACACACACATATCAGCATTCACACTGACATTCACAAAACCACACGTTAAGTCTTACCCAAGCAAAGTGTCACATTTTACTCTTCACAGCATCTGAACAACAACCAAGTGTGAGACGCGATCTTGTTCTCCCTCCAGCTGTCAATCAAATGAACAAAGACACTGATTCAGACACTCCACCATCAAACAACATGCAGCTGACTGGACAGAGCTCAGGGCTGTCACACAGGCTGGAGATAAAAATACCTGAGCAGGGTGTTTAGGAAAGGCAGGCGTGTTAAGATTCACTTTTACAAACATGATGATATTCTTAAGAGTATGATTATTGATGACTTAATGTTACTGTCTTTGTTATTAAGGGTCATTTGAAACCAGAAAGTGTCACAATGGGACAGAGTTTACCTGAACTGCCTCTTATTCTGAGAGCTGCACTGGTCAAAGTGCAGACTGTGGAGCTCCATACTCACCTGTTTAGTTTTAGCACGCAGGTTTTCTTTCATATCACACAACTCGAGGGTCAGGAAAAGTACACTGGGGAAGTGGAGATGAATAAAACAAGGGACAGGAAAGACAACACTCATGATGAAACAGCATTTGGTGCTGCCTTCATTTTTGACGTTTGTCCTTTATCTTACCAGGATGTTGGACATGCCAAAAAAGAATGAACCATTCGACTATCCGTGTGTGTATGTGTGTGTGTGACAGAAGAGAGAGAGAGAGAGAGAGAGAGAGAGAGAGAGAGAGAGAGAGAGGCAGTTTGATCTGGTTTGAAGGTTCAAGACGACAGTCTGTGATGAAATTGGGGTGTTTTTTTTTTTTTATTTATACTTACATGCAAGTACAGGACGTTGTTTTTCAGGAAGAACAAGGGAAAGTTTGATATAAAAGAACAAGGAAATAATGTTATAATGTGTGTGTGTGTGCATCATGAGCTAAATCTACTGGGCCTACTGAAGCTGCACTGGCAAAAACAAAAAATAGAAAGCAATTTTGTGGCCAAGCCAGTGAAATGGTTCCAGGGATGATGAACGGCAAAGTCGTGTCCAAAGTGATGCACTTTTTTTGAGTATTTGTATGTTGAGTATGAATGAAGTATCTGGATTTTTTCTTCAGTGCTGACCACTGTAAGCATCCCACAGGGAGGAGGTCAAAATGTCAGAGCTCACAGTCACAGGACTCCTTGACATTATTCTTGTGACTTATAACAATGCAGCATTTGTTAAAAGAAAGGGCTACTGAGGCTCAAACTGGAACAATATTTTTTTTTTTTCCTCAAATGACATATGGTGCTTTTGGTTCCTTAAACCCATATCTGCTTTTGCCTTGTATATGTACACTGTAAAATGAGGAAGAGGTCAGGCAGATAATGATGATGGATGATTTGTTTCTATGACAAATGCACGGGTTGTACAACAATCATGATTTTCCTACATGATTAGTCTGGGCTTGTTCACATGGGAGCCTGTGAATGTGGCTGATGTGGAGGCAGAGTGAAAGAGGGTGGTGGTGTGATTACAGTAAAAGAAAAGAGCGGTTTTGGTGAGAACCCACCGCTGCGCAGAGATTCCCTATTAAAAACAAGTTGTTAAAACTACCTAAGACAGCGTATAAGCATGTTGAAGTAAAATAAGACAGAAAAGTGTGATTGCATCGTGCACAACATTCACAAGAATACCTTAATGGAAATGAGGGCTTGTGAAGCAACAAAAACAAAAGTGAATCATCATGCACGGGCAGGATTGTGTCAGTATTTCTCAGAAGTTCTTCGTCATCACCTCATCAGAAACGCAACCAGGGAATAAAATCAGCACCTGCCGCCTGCAAAATACAGAGTAAATGTTGTCTATGATTATATGGAATGATCATATATGATTTTCTCATGTTAACAAATGCAATCACACACTCTTCACGTTATGCAATAAACTTGACCGTTCAATTGTTTTCAGCACTTCAACTGACGCTTCAACTGCCTGCAGTGCTTACACATGAAACTGAAATTTCAACTGACTTCAGACGCTTTAAGCACTTTTATTTCAACTGAAACTTTCAGTCCGTTTTACAATTCAACTGACATGTGAAGATTTTTTTTTAGTGCTTCAACTTCAGCTGCAACTCTCAGGAATTTTACAAGCATACAATAAACATTCTATGATCTATTCACACTGTATACAGTAGCGACTGTAAGTAGTTTAAGCAAGCACACTTTTCCTTTTGCCTTTTGTAGTTTACAGTAGATAATGTAAAATATAAAAGGTAATTTTTCAGAATTGGATGTTTGATCTACTAAATCTGAATGAATTATTTTATGGGTGAATTATAGAAAATTTTAATTATTTACCATTTTAAAAAAGCCCAATTGCTCTGATCCTACAGCAAACCAATCTTTTCTCTCTTTGGACCTTTCAATACACATAGCGAGAGAAAACATAAGTGATCTGTGACTCTTATACAATACACTTAACACACACTTAGAGTATGTGTGTTCATGTGAGTATAACTAAAGGCATGTGTGCATAGACCCTGTCTATGTTAGGAATTTGGACTGACAGGAGAACCTACCTGCCTGCTATGGCAACAGTTCATTTCACATTCTTGCTTTCCTTACGTTAACAAGCTGATGACGTGAGTAAGAGAGCAAAACAGCAGAGAACAATCCTGACACGGACGCGAGCAAATCCGGTGATGAGGAGACAGACGTTTGTGAAACTGAGTTCGGTATGTGGCTGTAAACAGACTTCTGCTCCTTCAGCCGTAGCACACTCAAATGATTCAAAATACTACTTTTTGTGTATGCGCTCAGTGGTTCTGCAGAAGGTTAAAGGTGACAATGAGATGTGCAGGCAGCGTAGGCGGCTGGGGAAGTCTCTACCAGTGGTTCCACATGTGGGAGTGAGGCTGTGCAACCCTTTTTTTCCACGTTGTTCACCTTTCAGTTTCTTACAGACTTCAAAAGACTTTCCATTTCCACTCACCACACACTCAACCCCTCCTCCATCTACAAACATTGTGTGGTGATTCTTTAGAATTATGTAGTTAATCGAGGGACTACGGATGTGTGTGTGTGTGTGTTTTGTGGTCGGGTTTGCCCATAATAACAGAGAGAATTAATTATTGAATCTACAGTTGTGTAATGCCTAATTGAGAAGATATAAAAAGCTCACTTGTCCTGGCAACAAATAAGTTCTTAAAGTCTAAATGTTGTCTTAATGTTTGTATCTTGGATTACAACACACATATATAAGATTATAAGACTGTAAGATTACTTTCTGCTGCATTTCATCTTTTCACCTCACACCTAATCATTCATCTATCATTTGTCTTAAACTGGTAGCCCGAAACATGTTAGCTTTCGGTTTGAGATGTTGTATCACTCCAGCTCTAAGAGGTGGGTGGAGGGAGACACCAGTGAATTCCCTCAGTGCAGTGGAGACACACTCCACCCAGCAATTTTCCATGCCTGTATTTTATGAATGTCAAAAAAAGCCCCACCTGTTAGAAACTAAAGTCAAAGGTGGGATATTAGTCATCTACAAAACTGTTCTAATTTGGGCAGTGTGTGAGGGGAGGAGGAAGGTAGAGAGGAAGTAAATAACAGAGCAGGAAGTCTGTCGTGAAATTAAAATGAAATATGTAATTGATAAACAAGATAAGACATCTGTCACATTTTGGGAAATTTTTATTTTTTTTATATACATATAAAAAATTCTCAAACATTTTTGTTCAAGACAATGTGACAAGGACCTGATGTCCCCCTCCCCCCAAAAGTCCAAGTCAAGTGATTTTAAAGGAAGCCAGTAGTTAAGTATTGTGAATATGCAGATGCCATATAATTCATGCTGAATACAGTTCATGACCTCTGTGTGGCTCTGCTCTCCTGTCACACAAAGATATTCAATGAAGTTAAGGTGAACTACCTTTCATTCCCTGCTCTCCCTTCATCTGTATCTACTCCTGTCTTTATCCTTAGACTTCTTGGAGGAGCGGCTGGGGCTCCGGTCCTTGTGGCTGTGGCCTTTATCACGGCCCTCTTTCCCATGTTTGACTCGGGACTTGCTGTGTTTGTGGTCCCTGTCTCTGGAGCGGGAACTTGAGCGGGATCGAGAGCGTTGGCGTCCCGTCTTCCTGTCTCGTCGGCTATCATCGCTGTCCTGGCAATGCCAGAGAAGAAGAGAAGGGTGTGAGACGCAGTAAAGACAGTTCATGAGAAAGACACCTCTGTAAAGATAGGTGAGTCAGGTTATGTTCAAGAGCGCAGCCTGGCTTCTTTGGTCTGGACCAAAACAGAAAATAGCTGCACTTAAATTCTCTAGGTTTAACACAGCTTATTAAATCATCAAAAACAAAGCAAGTGGATAGTTTGAGGTGATTTAAGATAAGATATTCCTTTATTAGTCCAACAATGGGGACATTTATAAAAAAATTACTGCAAAAAAGCACATCATAACTATGGAGTCTTGGAGTAGGGTGAGCATGTGGTACACTGTCTGTGCAGCTGTTAAGTTGTGGGTGCCCACACTTATCACATCATCTGCCTCGAAACTGAAGCACTGAAAGGGCATGAAGAGATCTGCACTTCCTGGAAAAACTCTGACTTCCTGGAGACACGGTTACTTTATGGAAACAATGCATCTTCAGTGGAAATCTCTTAGGGCACTACTATGTATAACAAAAAAGATCAGCATTCATCGTTCATTTTTTATGCTTTTACTGCACCATATAACTGATCACACATCTATAAAACTGATCCAAGAGGCCTTTTGCCTGTTAACCTGTCTCAGCAGAGAAAGCACAGATGTTAATATTAAAATGAACTTCCATTGGGCTGATTTGTTTGTTAAGGTCCCGGTATTTGTACATGTTGACTTACTTAATCAAGTTTCCAACCAAATTCCTAGAAAATCATCAAAACTATAAATTCATGTGTTTTTCTATACATTACTCTCTTATGTGAATATTAGAAGTTAGAACAGAGAAATAAAGAGCTGATGGCATGAATTCTCCAGTCAGGTGCCATTAAACCATTGCAGAAGTGCAGGGTGCAATGACATGACGCAACTAAAAGAGCAGCAGTCTTACCTCAAGGGAATGAAAACAATGTAGAGAACTTCATGGAAATATGACATTTCAATTGGTTTCACAACGCAGATTTAATGTTTTTTGTCTGTCACCATTATCCGTCGCTTCAGTGGAGCTGAAGTTTCAGTGACATTTAAGTCACATATGCTTCACGTACATCATGATTTATTATCCAAGTCTGTTTCTATTGCACTTTGTTGCATTTTACTTTTATCAATGTACCAACATTTCCACATCAGAAAAGCAAAGAAAATCCATCCATCCATCCATTGTCTATACACCACTTAATCCTTTGCAGGGTTGCAGGGGGGCTGGAGCCTATCCCAGCTGATTTAGGGCGAAGGCAGGGGACACCCTGGACAGGTCGCCAGTCCATCGCAGGGCAAAGCAAAGAAGATATTATATATATTATGATATTTTGAGTCATTTTTCATTGGGACACTTGAAAAGAATTGAGCCATTGATAATGACATTAACATCACCTGTGCGAGTCTAAATGTCTGCCTGAACATCCTGACAGGAAAATGGTTAGCATTATTTCCTTAAATAATGCTAACCATTTCATCTAAGTGTTTAGGTAAGTTGTGGGACCTACTGTTCACTGTATGTGTTGTTTGGTATGTACTGGCTGCTACTCATTAATCCTGCGATTTGTATGCTCTGTTATGTGGGATTTTTTTCTTGCTCAGCCCCTGACTGAGCATATGGACCTAATGGAAATAAAGACATGAAACCTACATCTGATGAGAAAGCATCTCATAAATAGATTGTTTGCCTTTTCTGAAGAAAATGCTGTTGCTGCAGCCAGCTGATGCTATCGCCACAAGCTACTGTGAAAGATGAAAGCTGAAATTCATTGGAAGCTGAAAGCTGAAATTGCAGGAGCAAAGCTGGCAGTGGCTGAAAACCAGCTGACATCGACTACAATGCAATGAAGCTGAGAGCTGTAACATGTTGCTGAAGTAGAAATAAAATGCCTTAAAACTAAGAAAGAATAAATTCTTTGTGTTAATATCATATCTAAAACTCACTTGCCCCTGATTAACATAGTTACTTCCAGATTTTATTTTGAAACAACCACCTCATCCTGAGTTTCCAGTTAAGTTAAACTTACTGTCTACTGCATTTTTATTGCAAAAAACTAGGTCCATCCCGATCTTTCTCTTAGGACACAGTTACTCTATGGGGCTTTTATTTTGAAAAAACAGCATCATCCTGCATTCCCTGTTAAAATACAGTTACAAATCCCTACTTTCCTGGTAACATACAAACAACATACTGTGACCGTTTGAGTCTTTAATTCTGAAACACAAGCCTCATCTTTCTGTGTTCCAGCCGTCACACTATTGTTATCCATCTCTAATTATGAGACACATAACTATGAAATACCATCTTGTACCTTCTCTGATGGTCACAAAGAGCTCACAAAGCCTGAAGCACTAGTTGGATATGAGCATCAGTCAAGACGGCAGTAGACATGGCCTGTACAACAATATGACACATAGTTGTCATGAGCAGATTAATCAAGAATATTTTGCAAATCAGCAGACACACTGGTTTGTTTAAAGCAGCTCCAATCAGGTTTGGTGTCAACGGAATTTAACTTAATTTTACGGCATCTTTCAAAACTGGAGTTAAACAAGCGTTGAGCATGAGGAAAGGTAGCAGACATAAAAGCCTTACATAGACTGAAATCAAAAACAAAATAAATACTGGTAAGGCAAGAAGAACGAGGAATCATGTACATAACACGTGCTAAGCAGGGACTCTGCTTGATGCTAAATTGAGCCCATGTGTTACTGAACTATTTCTATCAGAAGTAGCCTGCTGCACATTTGCTAGCACACCTTCTTATCCTACTTATGTAACAAGCACTCGTGTGTGCAGGGCACTACAGGTTGATAGATAAGTTTTTAATGACAACAAGGAAACTCCAAAAATATCAAAGGTCAATGTAAACAGCCTGGATAAGACTAAAGCCACATCAGGCCACCACATCAGGCTGCCAGCCAGGTAACTCCTGGCATGTAAACACAGACGCTGTAAACCAGACTCAAGTACAGTAACAAGTGGCAGCAAGCCCAAAACTGCCAGGAACCACGAGGACATGAGCCATTCTCAAACATGCTGCAACATCAGTGGTGTCCAATATCTGTGTACAGAAGTAGTATTTGGCATTTACCATCAAAACTCCATGCTAAGGCTTCTTGCACGTAACAAGAGTGTTCTGGATAGATTTAGGGTTTCTTTGGCAGATCTGTTGAAAAAATTAATTGGTCTAAATTCACAGAAAGAGAAAAAAGCTAAGGGTCGTGCTGGGCTAGTGTTTAAGACATGTACCATATATTGGGATCCTAAGTCTGTATTTGGATGCTGGCTGGGGACTTGTATGCAATGCCACACGAAAGGAAAAAACAAAAAAAGAAATTCAGACTTCAATAATAATAGTTATTCCCACTACTTGTCGAGTTAAATGACCTTAGAAGACACTGAGGTGTGTGTGCGCGTGCGTGCGTGCACCCATATGTGCATGCAGGGGCCTGTTCAAATACTCAGGTTTACTGAGTTATCGGGAACAGCTCTTTTTACATCAATCACTGTTCCAGGTATGAGGGAGTTACTTAACAATAATCCAGATAAATCAGTAAGTAAATCTGCTTCTTGGAAGAAGGCTCTGGCGTGTGTGCAGGTGTGTGTGTGAGAGAGAGAGAGAATCACTTGGTTACTGTCACAGTAATGATTAACTGCAACTCTTTAAGAAACAAGCTTAAGCTATTGATGGTATGTCAATTTAAACCCACAGAAAATTCTAAATCATGAGTTTGTGACTAAATAAATGGAAAAGGTGTTGGTGGCTTTGGTGCTAATTACTTCCCTCTTGTAGTTTTTTAATTTATTTCAATTTTAACAACCTTATTTCCTGATTAAGAAGTTCAGTTGTTTTGCTTTTGGTTTCATCACAGACAGGTAAAGCCCTAAGTATGGAATACTGCTCTTTCCTAGGAGTTAGATGTGTAATTGACAGGCTCATTAGTTAGCTAGTTAGAATAAAGAGACTGGAGACCTTTGGCAATATTTGAACAGTGGAAGGACTATTAGAGTAGAACACTGTATGTTCTGCTGGATTTACTGTCTAAACATACAAATTTCAAGGACCCCATTCAAAGTGACAAAAAAACCCCCCACATATTTGATATTAAGCACACATTTTAGTCAGGACTCAATAGAGATATATGTATATGAAGTCACCATACACAGTTACCACTGTCACTACAATATTAATTGTAAATACCCAACAATTAGTGTCGGCCATTGTGCAGAATGCCAGTTTCAATTCAGGCAGAACTTTGACTGACCATTGAAGGCTAAACAGAAGAGAAGCTTAGTGAAGCAGTGTCTTCTAAGGGCCTGTGCCATACATACAATAAAATCAAAATAATTGCTGATTCTAGATCAGGTTCTCTGTAACTCTGAGATTTTACCACCCTGCCTCACCTCTGTAGTAAAATCAGAACTAAAAATGCAGGAGTAGAAACTGACCAACAATGAACTCTATCCTTATAATTATCACAGAGAGAGTACAACACAATATCACAATTTTATTGTGCGGGCTGAAAGGATTTAGAGATTAAAGGGAATGTGTGTAAAAGGTGAAATAAAGTGAAGATACCTTGTGCTTTTTGGACTTCCTGCTGTCCTCATCATCTGAATGATGGTGGTGCCTCTTCTCCTTGTGTTTCTTCTCAGAGTGCCGATGGCTTGTCACCTCCTCCTCCTCCTCCTCAATTAGCAGATCATACTTGGAACTTTTAGGAAAGTTAGGGAAAACTCCAAGGTGGTCAATGCTGAAAGGTTTGCCAAATCAAACCGTGAAAAAATGTGGAATGGCCACAACAAAGGCCAAACAGTTAAATACTGCAGACTGATATGTATATGACATGAATGGCGAAACTGGGAAAGCAAATTTCAGCCTATTAACACACAAGGATACTCTTGTTTAGGCTTCACTTGTTCCTTGAGAGCCAGTTTGGATCGGTTCTCCACGTCCTTCTCGTAGGCTTTGAAGTCATCTTTAGTATACTTCCCACCTAGGAAACCGACAAGATCATGAGTACGAGCTCTGCTTATAAAACGCAGTGAAGCAAGAGTTAACTCAAGGTGTGGAGCACAATAACACTTAATATAGACACTAGGTTTACATTGGCGCAACCTGTTCACTCCTCAAGACAAAAAGAGAAATATTCAAAAGATGCAAACCACAAAGGCTTCAGTACGAGTACCTTTTCCTTTCCATTTGATCTTTGCAACCGACTGGCTGAAGTCCACGTGAATGCGTCGATCATCAATGAGCACGTTGTCCATTTTGAAGTAGGCCTTTTCACAATCTTCTTGCTGTTGAGACAAAAAGCATCAAAGAAAAGAACTGAGATAGAAGTAAATGCCAAGTCCTGTTCAAACAGATAATGTGCTAATGTAATTAACAAACAGCATACAATGTCAAAAAAATGAGGGTTAGTCCTAATGAGTAGAAAGAGCGATAAAACCAGTTAAGGTAATAAATTGATTTCATATATGCTCTTTTGACCTGTAGATATTTTTATGCTCCAACTAACTTTTTATTTCCGTTAGAGATTAGTCTTTTCTTGAGAACTGTTTAGTCTATAAAACGCTAAAAAATAGTGAAAAATGTCAATCACAATTTTGCAGGGCATCTCATAAAATAGAGAAAAACTAAATCCTTGCATTGGAGATGCTGAAACCAGAGAACGTTGGGAGTATTTGCTCAACAAATGATATTAACAGTTGTCTGTCAATACACTAATAAATTAATCAACTAACCACTGCAGCTTTGAAATTTCTATATGTCCATTCATCCATTGCTAAATGCACAAAAATGTGCAGCATAAAGTCAATACACATTAAGTTTCTACTACAAAAACAAAACTCAAGGTCAAAACTTCTGTTATGCTACAGAAAAACTTTGTCATCGTTTTTCTCCCTAAACTCAACATTCACCTACCAAATAAACAAATTAGGACATGTTCAAACGAAAGTAAGCTAAGAACAAAGTGTTTTCTGCAACTCATTTACTGAAAGACACAGAATGACAGAATGAACCATTTCCTAAATACATCCTTCACTTTGTATCTGCTATCAGATGTATAAGAACAATCAAGGCCTTTGCTGGCTGTGTTTATAAAGGAGCTGTATGATATGTGCCAAATCATTGCTTCAACCAGACGCTGAGAATTTTAATACACTGATGGAAAGGGCAGTCTATTTGTCCAGTCTGACACTGTGTGCCTGGTATGCAAAACCAGAGTTAAAGAAGTACATATTACTTGTTGAAAATACAGTATATGTAAAAAGGCATCTGTCTGCAGTGCAGTATTTGAATGAAATACACTGTGGAAAAAACCTTTGGCTGCCACTTATCTTCAGTATTCATAATGGCAGCTTTTTGGCTCAAATCCAAGGACAATTCATCGTGTCTCATTAAATTACTTTATTATATTACTGGATGTCACTGGTACAAATGTGAGTGAAAACACATTTTATCTACAACAAATTGTCCAGCGCCCTCTAATGGATTAAATATTCATGGCACGTCAGGATGTCCTGCACCATCATTCATATTATTGCTGTGCTCCATTTCAGGAGTTGTCTCCTTGTATTTAAGGTCCATTGTGGAAGTTGTTCAGAGGACTGAAGGCCAGTGGCAAAACCTGCACCTCCCAAAATGACAAAACTACAGTTGAATCACCATAATCACTTCAAACCACTGATAAAACTAATGATGCATATGGTGTCCCTCTTTAACTCATCAAAGGCGTAAATTCACAAGTTTACCATGGGAAAGTTACCACTGAACAGCCAAAATAGCGGTAAATACCAGTCATAAACCGGGGCTAATTCCACAACACCCAAGTTTACAAGTTCTAACATTTTACTTCCACAATACATAGCCAGCCAACAATACTAGGTTCATGGTAAATATACTATAATTTATATAACTGTTAACATCTCTGTATTAGTACTTCTCTATCATAATGTCTCCAGCAGCCCATGTGATGATTATCAGCACATCATAACAAGAACAAACAGTGGAGCTCATGACTGCCTTTATTCACATCCTGCAGAGGGTTTTCCATCTGTCACTTTCACTAGATATACACCGTATTTACTAAAAAAAAAACCTGAATGCAAAATCCTAATAAATGTTATAATGTCATGTTCCAATTGTCTATATACTGACCAGCCATAGCATGATATGGCTGGTGAGGGCAGTTTACTTTGGTATTGTTGGTCTCATAGACACATAAGATACACTCACCTTTTCAAACTCAATGAAAGCGTAACAGAGGGAGTCTCCAGTTTTCCAGTCTCTGATGATCTCACAACTACAAACAACAGAGTAACAAAAGGGGTTTTTAACAATACAGAGATAAAACAAAATGTGAGTACTTACACAATTTTCACATGCACAAAAGATTTCTAAACATCTAGATAACAAGCTGGCATTATGTAGAACTTGGAGGTTAGCATCACCTTTTTATGAGCCCAAAGCGAGAAAATATGATTTCCAGGTCCTCGTCTGTGGTCACTGGGTTCAGTTTGCACACAAACAGCACGTTCTCAGGAGGCCTTATATCAGCGTCAGGGAGGTCACCCACCTGGAGGAATGCATCACAGAAAAGTGTAAAAGTACCCAGACTGCATCTTTAGTATCTTCAGCTGAAGATCGAGAGCAGATTTATTCTTCTCACCATCTCCAGGAGGATGGCCTGAGTCTTGGCTTCTTTCTCCTTCAACCTCTCCTCCAACTCCTCGGCTCCTTTCCCATCTGTATCGTTGATCGCTTCATCTGCTCCGATTCGGCCACTCTGCACACCCATGGCACAAACAGCTGCAGTTATTTAGACATATTTGTTCATGTTTATTTGTCCAGCCAGACAAGGTTTGCTGGGCAGAAATCTTATTGAATGAAAACAGCACTGCACTCACATCTAGCTGCTCTTTGGTGGGCTCAGGTGATCGATCAGGCACTGGCAAGTCAGGAGGGTCATCAAAAGGGTCATCCAGGATAACTGTGTGGTTTATCCTACAACATTCACATCTCATTATGGTAAAACTTTAAGCCCTGAGGTATTTCTGAGAAATGGCAAATGCACTTTTGGACACACAGGCTACCGCAACATATGCTACACTGACAGTTTGTCTTGGTTCACCTGATATCCTGAAATGGGACAAAGTCCTTGTCCACAAAGGTCTCATTGATTTTGGCCAAGACATCCATGCCTTCTGTCACTTCCCCAAACACAGTATGGACTCCATCCAGGTAGTCCAAGTTCTCACCTGTGGTAATAAGGAACTGAGGACAAGAATGACAACAGATTAAGCACATCCTGTAGGAAACATCTAAAATATGAATTAGATATGGTCTACGCCAAACAAGCAAAAGCACTGTACACTTGTTACAACCAACACACCAAAAATAGCAAAACTGATGAGACCAGAGATGGAGTCCATGGTTAAATATAAGATATAGTATGTAAAATTATAGCCTAAGGTTTCTTCTGCAAATCATCTGATTTATACATTAATTTACTTACTTAAAATTATTTTTAAAATAGCGGATCAAAGGAAACCATCAAACTAGTATATTGAAATAATTAGGCATTTTTTCTGTTGTTTCTGCTCTGGAAGCTTTTTGCAACCCACAGGGCAAATGACAGTAGGAATGGACATTTTATTTACCTGAGAACCATGCTGATCATTGCCATTGTTCACCATGGACACCGTCCCTTTCTTCCTGTGTTTGATGCGTGGTGCTTTCTCTGCATCAAAAAAACGGGCCTGGTCCCCATAGAGTTTGCTAATCACACACAGGAGAGAAAACTGTGTTACGTTGTTCAATTTGCAAAGTTGAAACAAATGTCAACAGCAGTGATGAAGAAAACTCACCTATAGACAGATTCTCCACCGCGCCCCGTCCCAGTGGGATCTCCAGTTTGCACAATGAAGTCTCTCTGAAGAGGAGAAAAAGACATTGTTGTAGCATCTCTAACACAGTATCGAACTTATAAGCTGGACTGAGAAATCAGGAGAGCAAAGGATCTTCACCAGAGCGTGAACAATAACAGTACTCACACTTTTTTGTGACAATACTGTCTGTTAATGTGTTTAATGAATTAATTTATGATGGTTCAAAAAACAAAAACATAAGACATATGTTCTAGGGTCATTTAAGACCTTCAAAGTGAAAGTCAGTCAATCAAAGCTGTAGCCACTAATCGGGTGGTTCAATCCCCAGCCCTGCAGTCTACGCGAAGTGTCCTTTGGCAAGATACTGAGCTCCAAAAAGTTGCTTCCAATGAATGTGCCATTGGTGTTTGAGTGTGCATGCTTATGGTTCCTGATGAGCAGGCGACACGTTGTATGGTAGCCTTTGCCACCAATGTGTGAATGGGCGAGTGCTGGTTTATATATTAAAATGCTTTGGGTGGTTGGTAAGACTAGAAAAATGTTGTATAAATGTAATCCATTTACTGGATAATTTGCATTAAAAAAATCAAATAGCATCTTACAAAATTTCTGTCAGAGTGAGACACTTTTTCTAAGTGAGCATACTCCACACAGGTCAAGTGTATTTGTCTTTGTTTAGCATGTGGAAAACTGCAGATGATGACTGCAGTTAATCTGATAGTCTGCTTTGCACTTAAATAAAAACTCATGAGATTCTAATTTCCTTATAAAATTTGCAGCAATAGTGTTTTTAGACTACTGATATATGAAACACAATCACTACCATATTAACTTCCTACCTCAACCTAAGGCAACAATATCTGTACCCATCCACCAATCAGAAATATAAATATAAAAAAGAGGGGTTTGAGTCGAGCTTCTACGATAGCTGAGATTGAGTCACAGTTCTATTACAGAAGTTTGCAAAGGATCATTTAGTTTTACCTGAACATTGTGAATGAGGCAATAGTTGTAGTGCTTTATCTTGCATAATTTCAGAAAGTTTAGGGAAGCTGCAAAAGAAAAGAACACAAAGGTAAAGTTAAACCCACAGTCATTACTATTTACCAAACCCTTACTAACACTTAGTGACTATTTGGCATGAAAAATTTTAAGTGAAATAAGGGTGTGTATTGGTTTATTTCTGTTTCGTTGTTACTGATGACTTAACTATTTGCTAATGTGAAATGAATAGGACGCATACAAGCTAACAGCCTTAGCTAGCACCCACTTATTCTATAACTTAGCATGTCAATAGCTAACTTAAATAGCAACCAGGTCACGCAATTTGCTGTAGTTACGTGCAAATGTTTTCATTTTCTTACTTTTAGGCCTTTCTTCTGTAAACAAATCAATTACAATATCGCCCAGCGTCGTTTCAATGAGCACCGCCATGCTGACGTTCCTGTTAACGCGAGAGGAGTGTTTTGAAATTCCCGCGCGTGCGCGGTACATACACTTTGCTCAACAGTCGCTATCCGCGGCTAGTAAAATAAACCAAACATGCTCAATAACAAAAGATGACGCAATACAAGCTGCGCCAATGAAATGGTGATATTCACTTCCTGCCTCCTAAGTGGACGGGGTCGGAAATGTTGGAAGCGTGAACCTTTATACAGTCTATGGTGTGAACCTGTGTAGATGGATGAAAACAAAGATGCTCTATAACAAACGACACCAGCTAATTCGTTCAGGCCTGTGCAGCTGATGTGAAATGTGACAGTAGTTAATATTAATAGCTAATTTATTACTGTCCTCTGCCTCCTTTGGAGATAACTTGGTCCTGTAATTACAATTATTGTTTATTCAAACTTGGGCATTTTTTAACACTAACGCCTAACTGATGAACTATTGCTTGTCCATGTCAAAACAATACAACACTAGATACAGTACACATTTAATGTTTGCCCCGTTTTTATCTGCTACCTTAATATACTTAATATCGTTATAGAGCATATTTAGAAGAAATGTTGCCAAGTCTCGCGAGAGTATGTTGCTGAAACAGAGACGGGTCTCAAACGAAGTTAATTTTCTCTTGATTTGTCTGTCTGACAATGCCGTTTTAGTGTCACAATGTTCGGAAGATATGTGGCTTCGGAAACATGGGTCCAATATTTACTTGAGTTACAATGAACCGAAATAATCGGTCATAATTTGTGCTCACGTTCACTTCTTCCATTGGAGTGAATAGACTTAGGGCCTGCCGCTTGTCTCCTAAAGGGGCGGGGCAGTAGCAGACCCACGTGACTCATACAGGAAATGAACCTAACTACGCCGTCTCCTTTTTAAACCGTCTATAGATAAGCTAACTCAAAAATGGAAATGACAGGGTTAGCAGTCAGTGTCGTGTTTCTTCTTTTTGCCTCAGTAACGTGCACAGAGTCGCCGCCTAGGCAGCTGAATACGGTAAGACACAAAGTGGTAAATGTCAGCAGTATATGCAAACCTGGTAATGTTGATGTTAGCATAGCATTAGCTTACTCATCTTCCATCGTTAGGAGTACCTTGACTGGCAGACATTGTGATCACGCCTGTTTGTGTTTACCTTTCCTTATATTTTTAACTCTTGATCTTCATAGGAAAACATCCTGATTAACGTGACAGCTGGGACATTGGCTGATACTCAGTTGCAGGATTCTAGCAACTTGCAGGTATACTGTACATTATAAGCTAATTTACCTGCGAAGGTGCAGAGGTGGGTGTTGTTTTATAAAATGCTAATCAGCTAAGCCTTAACGTTGTTATTTGTTTTTACAGATAAATTTAAACATCTCGGTGGGTGAAGAGCAGGTGCTGGTCAATGACATCCCAGTAGAGCTGTCAGGGGTCACTAGGTTCAACTGTCAAGCACTTCTCTGTGAGTTTTCTTCACATCACTTGGATGATCAGTGGTTGTGACTAGTCCAAATTTAACCATAATAACTTAAACCAGAAGAAAGTGCTCATGTAATTATTCCAAAAATGCATTGTTTGGTTGTTAAAAATAAATTATTCTTGTCACTAAATTTCAAAATTCTATTGGTTTGCTTTCCTTGCTCCATATCCTGCCATGATGCTGTGAGTGATGTGCCAAATAGTTTAATTAGAAACACTCAATAGATGAATCAATAATGACAAAAATAGTTTATGTGGCCCTAATGAGCACTTCTTATCTCTCCAATATATGTTTTGTCTGTTGAGCATATTTTGTTCCTCTTTGTCATTAGTTTTTTCGTCACAGCACATATTTATCAAAGAAGACTTTTTAATTATTTCTGCAGCACTGTGACAACCCCTGCTGTCCTTACAAGGGTGGTAGCTACAACCTAATTTCCAGAAAAGTTGGGACACTGTGTAAAACATAAAGAAAACAGAATGTGAGAATTTGCTCATCCTTTTTGACATACACTCAATAGAAAACAGCACAAAGACAATATATTTCATGTTTGACCTCATCTACTGCAGTGATTTTTGTAAATATCTGCTTATTCTGAATTTGATGGCAGCAGCATGTTTCAAAAAAGTTGGGACAGGAGCAACAAAAGACTGTGAAAGTTGTGGGCTGATCCAAAAACAGCTGTTTGGATCATTCCACAGGTAAACAGGTTCATTGGTAACAGGTGATAGTATCATGATTGCATATGAAAGGTTCATCCTGGAAAGACTCAGTCGTTCACAAGCGAGGATGGAGAGAGGTTCAACACTTTGTCAAACATACGATTGTATAAAGGGGATTACTACATGGGCTGAGGAACACTTTGTAAAACCACTGTCAGTAAATACAGTTTATTTACAAATGATCCCATTCTGTTTTTATCTATGTTTTACACAGCATCCCAACCTTTTTGGAATTGAAGTTGTCCTGTAATGTCAGAAATGATGAAAGTACCCATCACAGGCAAAGTCTTGGAGTCTAAAGTGATGTTTTCAAATCGTCAAATGTATTGAATTTACAATTAAATGAAATGACAGAAATGGCAAATGTGTGTCATTTTACTTGATAAATGACTTGATGTTTAATTCAGAAATAAAATTATCATTACCTAAGTCACTACTGTTTACTTGATGGATTAATTAGCTAACGGTGTAGGAACTGATGTCATATCCCTGAAAGCTGAAACATAAACTGCTGGAGAAATGTCATAAGCTTATAAGTACACTGAACTGTGTATTTCCAGTAGACAATATCAATGGAAGCAGTGACTTTGAATCTGGGGACTTGGTGTCCACTGTCACCCGGGTGATGGTGAGCCAGAACCGGCTATACAGCGACTCAGAGGAGGTGGTGGCTGTGCAGGTGTTCAGCGAAGTGATAGAGATGGAGGGCAAAGAGGTAAATGTCTCTTTGGGATCTTATGGGTCATATACAGGTCTTATCTTAATTTGCGAGCAAGTCAGAGTAAAACGTGACATAAGGGAACTGCTTTCTGTTCCAGATGTAAAAAAAGAAGTGGGACATTTTATGCATATATTTTGAAGCTGCATCCATCTGTTTTCCTTTAGGAAATCTTGGCAGTGATAATTGGAGAGAATATAATCACAACCCTGTTTGTTTTTTTGGGGGGATATCTTAAAACTTACAACCCTTACCAACAATATTCAATCTTTTCTAAGAATAATGATAAACCTCCATCTTTACCAGTGTGTTACATGAAAAAGTTTTGTATAATTTTTGGAAAGCCCTCAATTCATTTTAGACAAGTTTCGGATCCTATTTCATGAAATAAGGTCCAGTTGCTGAGAGGGTGTGTGGAAACAGTCTCAAATTCCAAATTGGTTAACTAAATACAACAAAGTGCTCCAGGATCTACATTCCCATGTCATTTAAATATGTTGCTGATCAGTTTGTAGTTTTACTAAATAATTCTGAATTAATGCATGAAGATCGGAATAAACAATATCCTTAACTTTCAGCAGAATGTTACATTTTACTTTGTAGGCGTTTTTACCACAGAACTGATGAAATACAGTAACACCTTGTGTAAAACATGATTTGGAATACTAGTATTTGGATATAATTTTACATGATTTGGGGTTGTGTCATTTAGGTCCAGCAGCCTGACATGTGTGAGGTGAAAATACTGATGAGCCCAGATTTCCAGAAACTGGCTCAGTTTACCAACATCTACCCCATCGGACACAGTGAGATCTTCAGGGTTCCCAGAGAGAATGATGTTGTTGTCACAGATCCACCAAATCCTAGAAAAGGTATGAAAACATGGTGCAAACATGGAAAACATGGATCTCATTCTAATTATTATCATTATGCAAATACTTGAAAGCAACGCAGTTTAGTATGAATTCTTATTTTTTCCCCACTTTTTAAATCAGACGAAGAACAGCTGATCTCCCAGACCACCAGCCAGTACCCCCTGAAGCACACAGAGACCACCCAGGAGGAGATTGCAGCCCCAGGAAAGCTCCCGGAGACTCCCCTGCGTATGGACCCTGACCTGCTGTACGATGTCAGATATGATGATGAATTTGATGACAGAGAGCCAAGCCAGCCGGATCAGATCCAGATGGAAACTCCGCCCAAAGAATTTATATCCTCCTACTCTGTAAGCCCTCTGTGACGCTAGATCTTGTTGATGATATACAGTATGCATTGCCTCAGAGGTGTCTAACTGTTTCAGCAGGAAAGCTGTCACTGTTAGGTCTGGTTTGTTATACAGGAAGAAGAGGATGATGCACTGATGTGGTTTTCTTACATTGAAACTGTCAACAATATTTGTCCTCCAGCACTGGCTAATACTGATGCTCACGTGTTGTATGAACTGTTAAGCAAGCTTTGTTTTGGATGCTACTGGAGGCTATATTGAAATCAGGGAGCTTATAAATCCAAAAAAACTCAAGTTCAACAATTGGTCAGATTCAAAAAAAATATTATTCCATTAATACAATATAGCTTCTTTAAGTTGATACTGCTCATACCTGTTGTGTTTATAGGTGGATTTACCATTTACAATCGAGGATGCATGCACAGTATTTGTTTTAAAAAATACCGCAACTTGCTGGAAACCAATGAAATGACTTTTTAGAGGGGAATGTGTAGGTGTTCTTGTCCTTGCAATTCCCAAATGTTTTTACTGCAAGCCACACTTTGACAGACATCCGTCAGCTCTAGTTAGCTGACATGACACATGCCAGCGACATTTTCCACGTATTCCTTTTGTCGATGCAGATTATAACGTGATCTCTCAGTCATTCTGGTTTCTTTTCTTGCATTCACGTGTGCACATTTCGACACAGCTCAGAAACCCTTCTGTAGCATATAGTACTAGTAGAGTCTTGCGACAGCAGGACATGCTCATGTCTCCGTGTCCATCCTCTCCTCAGGCCATGTGTCAGTGGGTGGAGGAAGTGAGGGAGCGTCTGAGGCGCTTCAGCTCAGAGTCACTACCCCTTTTCTTTCTGGTTATGTGGGTGGTGGTGATTGGCGTTGTCGGATCGGCTGTCATCGTCAAGATCTTGGACATCTTCTTTCCAACTTGTGAACACAAGTGAGTTTGTGTATGGGAGGGAACAATGTCACAATTGACGCACTGACTTCCCTTATCTGATTTTCTTAAAAATGTTAACCTTTTTTTCCCCCTCTCTTTTTTTACAGGCACATTTTTCACCTAAACCCTGTCACTCTAATGCCGGAGGAGGAGAAGCACACTCTGCTGGAGAACATAGAAATAGAAGCAGAGGAGGAAGAGAAGAAACCTTGAATGAAGATTGACTTGGTCAGCTCCTTTATTTTCAGTTTGTTCTTATTTGTTCTTTAACCTAGGTTACTGTGTTATGTTTTCAGCATGGCCTGGTTTTGTCACAAGCTTATATTCAGATTTGTGAAGTGCTAGGCTTTGTTTTCACCTCACGTTACCCTTTATGCACATTAGCCATGGAACGGGAGGTGGGTTAAAGCCATCGACTAAACTCAGTTTGTTGGTTTAATGGTATTCCAAGTGAATTGCCTTAAACTTTAGTCACATGATCAAACTGGAAAAGAAAGTGAGTGTGGTGCATAGTGCTGAGCTGTGATGGCACTGAAAGCTCTTTCAGGTTGGAGTATTGAAAGCTAGCAGTGTGTTTACCAGCATCCATACAATTAGCTCATCATTTGTTGAGAAAATCAAACTACTTTTGCTTTACCCATTTTCAAAACATGCTGCAACAACATGGATTTTACTTCCAAATTTGTTGTCATTATTGTTTTAAAATGTAATGCAAATCCCACATAGATCTACATAGAGGTGTTTTTTTAGTTTCAGAGTTTATTCTTGACCCTGGAACAGTCTCAATACATGGTGTCTTTAGTAGCTGTTCTTCATGAAGATTACGTGTTATGGTCAAAAGCCTGGAACTTTGAAGCTCAGCTTTTATAGGAATAGCTTGACAACCTAGGAAATTGCTTTCTTAACGAGATTTAGATGAGAAAATTGCTTTCTCTCTCCTGTCAAGCTCTGGCCAGCGGCCATTTAGCTTAGCCTAGCATAAAGAATGGAAAGAGGAGGAAAAAAAGCTTGCCTGCCTATTATGATTTTTTTTTATTTCATCTGTACAAAACCCAAAGTGTAAAAAACATTATGTTTCTTGGCAGGGCCAGTGACTTTCTAGAGGCTTGACTTACCGTAAGGTTGCTAGGCAACCAGCAGAAGCTCCAGGAAGTGCTTGATCTTTTCATTCAACTCTGGGCAAAAAAGGAAATTTCCTAAAATGTCAAACTATTCCTTTAAGCCAGCATGGAGAGACATCCTCAAAGTGCTCAGAAAAAAATAGCAGTTTGAAAAGTCTGCAACAGAGAAACTTACTGATCATACGATATGATCGAAAGCTTCAGAACAGCTACTTAAAAGACCTTGAGGTGAGACTGTTTTGTCAGTGTTGTCTTTTTGTTTTCTTTTGTTGGCTGTATGTTGTCACCAAAATCTAGCAACACACATCAGAATAGATGGAGGCTTAGGAAAGCAGACATCAGTACTATAGGTTTAACAAATGAATATGAACAAACTGAGCAGTTTGGGGGTTGCATCCAATGATTTGGCGTCTTTATATTCAATGACTTTCTATACAGGTCTGCAAAAGTCACACTTTTTGTTTGTTTACCCCACTGCTGAAAAATAATTTGTGAAGAAAGCTCAAAGGCATCAAATGCACTATACGGAGTTTATTCAATATATTCATTTAACACGAGGCAGGCAGCGTCTCCTGTCTGTCGTCCTTTAAGTGAATGAATGAAGACTTAAAGCCATTACGTCTTAATCTGTTACATATAGCTCAGATGAAGCAATAATCTGAAAAGCAATTCATTTAAAAAGAAAAAGATGCAAATCACTGTCTTGGAAAATGTTGTCACAAATCTTGTGTCTGCACATTCAGTGACCATTGTTTTCCTTTCACACCTTCTAAACTGCGAATGTCACTAATGAAAAAACTCCTCCCTGTGATGCCTGCCACCTGCTATTGAGGCTCACATATTGATTGTCTTTCTTCACAGTGCCTCGGTGACTATTTTGAAGACTCTGTCAGTGAGGGGAGTGGGCATATAGTTAATTTCTTTGATTGATTTTCTGTGTGGTTTCCTGTTACTAATGGTGGAGAATGTAAGTGAAGTTGTTCAGATTGTCTATGCATTCTGAAATGTAAGACACACTACTGCTATGACTGGACTGATGTAAATTCCGGTGTGTGCACAAGACATGATCACCAATTCAGTGTGTAAATTATAGTTATAGAATCTGCACTTAGTTTTGAATTTTGAAGTGAAAACTGGATTTGAACCTGCATGTTTTTTTGGTTGTTGTTTTTTTTTTCATTTTTTTGGGTGGTAAATCTCATCTTGACTTATAGACAAGAATGACTGAAAAAGATAAACCTCCTGAGTATCACTCCCAATGTTTCATCAGGCTGTGTGTGAGGGGCCGAGCAGGTGAGCACAAGCTATTGGTCATGAAAAAGTGGGTTTAATTAATCCAAAACTTGTGCAAGTACAAGCCTTTCAAATGGTTTTATGTTGGTTTAAAATTGTCATGCTTTTTTTTAAAAAAAAAAAAAACACCCTTAAAACATCAGCTTGTGCACCTCAGAGCAGCCGAGGTCGCGATTTTGTCTCCCTGAGGTTCAGTTAATCTGCAGGATGCATGATGTACTGCGATAGCAAAAGGTGCATGTGTAGTCTAGCTAGTGAATGCAGTTTGCTGTTCTATCAGCAAGTTATACATTAAAACTAGGAAAGCTGCATGATGACCCAAAACAGCTCAACCTGTATTTGGATCAGCCTCAAATTCCAAATTGGTTAACTAGATACAACAAAGTGCGCCTGTAAGGCAGACAATATGTCAGGCATGAATTCAAATGTGCTGCTGAATAAAACAAAATATATTTTAATTTGCTCTTTGTTTAAATGGCGGTAGATCCATGCATTACTATTTTGAGATATTTGTGTGCATAAAATGTATGAATTACAGCTGGACTGTGTATTTGGGTCTAAAATCCTACTGATTAAATGCTTTCCTTATGACCATCAAGTTTGTGTCTTGTCTGAATATTGTGGTTGTGCAGGCTGAGAGAGAACACTGTGAACACTTGTTTTCAGATACGTGATGACCGAGCAGAAAGCCTCAATAAGAACAGTCTCTCATCTCGAGCGAACACAGTGCACAGCCAACTAATTCAAGGACCTACATGCTTTCCTGTGTGCTCTACTGGCTTTCTTGCTGGTCTACAGGCATGATTCACATAACACTAAAACCCAAATGTGGCTGTTTGAATGTTGGACACATTTTCAAATACAGATGGAGGAAAAACTCAGATAGCACATTTCAAACTGAGCATAAATTAAATCAGCATTTTGCGCTTTTGTCTTGAGCTCAATGCTTTTAAGCTTCAATCATCAAATGCAGATAGTTTGCAGCTAATTTGGGTTTGTGCTCACCCAGTGATGTCATTTATAACAGTGGGACAATGTGTTTAGAGGACAAGCCATTTAAAGCACATCAATTCCTTTTCAGAAAAGTTCTCAGCTTTTCTCATCTGCAAGGAAGTTTGAATTTTTAAATACTTTTCAGGGTGGACTCGTTTGCCTTTATTAGGCAAGATACAGAAGAGAGCTGACAAGAAATAAGCAGAGAGAGAGAGAGAGAGAGGAAGGATGTCACGTAACAGAGTTTGTTTTATGTACATGGAAGACGATATTAATATCCATTCTCATTGTTAACTTTATTTATAGAAATATCTTGTTAGTGTTCTGTTCATAAGAATTTACATCTTCAAAAATGTGAAAGAACCTCAAGTAAAATCAAGTGCATTGAAAAAACAGGGAACAGGAGTAACATTTGACTGACATTATGACACTTGGGAAGGCAAAGTAGCAGTAAAACATCTCTGAAAATTAGCTTTGCTGTCAGTTTGTTGCAGGAAACGTGTCCTCAGATTTGTCAGTTTTTTTAACAGTTGAATTTGTCTTACAAGTTGAACATGTTTGATAATTTTAGGATCATTAAAACATGTAAAAATGTCATAATTTGCAAGAAAAATCAATAACTGTCACCCCGGTGTGACTCTTTAGTCACCTTTTTAGTTTAAGACTTTTGCATAACATTAACATAATGTACAATAAGATGAGGTGCCATTTCTCAACTGCACATATTTACCTTAAGTAATAGACCTACTTCATTTCCTCAGTATCATCTGAATGATTCAGAAAAATACAAAACACTCACAAAACTCACCATTTTCCTACAAGTCAGCCTCACTATAGTTACACATGTAGACACAGACAACTCAAATGGTGATGTTTTTCAGCAAGACCCAAACTCCTCAATCCACTTTTCATACTTCTCCAGGTCAGCTGCAGACACAGATTTAGACACCTTCTTTAGAGCCGATTCAAAGTCCTCCATGGTGGTGGGCATGTGCATCTCATCCCTGGAAATGTTGCGGATCTCCTCTGGTGTGAGGCCTTCGATTCTTCGCCTCATGGCCATCAGAGAGGCGTCCCTGCAGCATACCACAGTTTCATTTTAACAGCTTCAGCTGAGATTTCTATAGAGGTACGTGAACTACCAATGAAGTCATTTACAAGAATTACTGTAGTACCTGTAAAAAGTTACTCCAGTAACTGTAAAAAGTTTGTAAATGTATCCAAACAAGCTGCTGCAAATTATCTTCAACTTTTCCGAGAAGCTACAGTGGTGGTGGGTGGCAGCCACATCAAGATTCACTATCTTACTGTATTTTTTTTATATGGCATTTTGCCTTTATTTGACAGTGAATGAGTGACAGACAGACAGGAACTGTGAGGAGAGAAAAGGGTATGACAAGCAACAAAGGTCCCCTGTCTTAATCAAACCAGGGATGTGTCACTAGGTCACCAGACATCCAAACCTTACTGTATTTTATCTATTGTAATCACAATCAGAATCAGCTTTAAGGGCCATGTATGTGTACGCATACAAGGAATGTGACTCCTGTTTTAAGTTGCTCTGTAACAGCTTAACAAAACGATGACACAGATCATATTCTGTGCATATAAAAGTTTCATCTCTGTTTCAAATGGAAACTTTTGTCAAGATTAGTATTGGTTTGAGGGATGGAAAACAGCAGAGATGGCTGACCTGCACACGTTGGTAATGTCAGCTCCTGAGTAACCCTCCGACTGCTCTGCGATCCTGTCCAAGTCCACATCGCCGGCCAGCTCCAGCTCCTTCAAGTTGATCCTTAGCAGCTCCACTCGCCCTTTGGCTGCAAACATAAATGCAACAGTGAGTACAGCAGCCTATGGTAGCCACGGCATATACAGTGCCAATGAAAAAAAGAGTGTGACTGTTCAATGAATATTCACAGTGCTGGTGGAAAAAGTAAGTGAATCGCACGTAGAGGGCCCCACTCAAGGTAAGCTGGACGACCAACTGTGAAACACAAGCAGCTGCTCTGGGGTCCCTGAAAGATCTAAGTTCACTGCCTGACATTTGGTTTGTGGTAATAACATTAATTGCAAATTTTGTTTGGGGATATGCACCATTAAAACACATTAACTGAAATGATGAGGGCCTTATGGTCCCGCATTATAATCTGATCTTGAGGTCTCTGTCAAAATCTAGTTTTAAGACTTCTCATTTATGGTGATAATGTGTTTGGTTTCCTCCCACAGTCCAAAGACAATGTAAGTTTGATAAACTGGCAACACTAAATTGGTGAATGATTGCCTGTGTCAGCCCTGTGATTGACTGGTGATCCGTCCAAGGTGTGCCCCTAAATAAACCTTGAACCAGGCACTATTCCAGTTTAGAATTACTCATTGTTTCCTGGTGCCCAAAACAAAATACAATAAAGGAGCATGTGTGTTCCAGTGTGCACTGTGGTTGAACGTGACGGGGTACAGAATTCAAGGAATGTAAGGGCCCCAAGGCCTCTGTGGCAGGTTAATCCAGTATGACCCCACATCATGCAGTTAATAAGGCAGCAATTCATGTGAACTCTTTCTGTCTAAGCCTTTTTAGTTGGTCTATCATGTTTTCTAATTTTTGAAGAGAAAAAGCTCACAGGAAACTTTCAATGAGTCAAATGTTTCAGGGGACTTATGGAGACTACACTGTCAAGCAACAAAGAAATGACTGTACTTGAAGGCAGAGGGATGTAGATCCTCTTCTCCAGTCGTCTTCTCAGAGCCTCATCAATATCCCATGGGAAGTTGGTGGCAGCCAGCACCATCACCATCTTGGATGGGTCATCGTTTTCTGATGCTCCACCAACACCTTCACAATAATGGAAGAGCAATCACAAAAATGAACGCTTCAATTTGTGGGGGTTTTTTCCAGTTAACGGTTTAAATATAATAATAAATAAAATAATATATAATGTTGGCTTGTTTCAACAAATTTAGACTGATAGAATGGTTCAACAGAGAAAACATTTCTAACAGCAAATATAAGACTTTGTAAATACAATTTTGGTTGTGTTGTTGTCAGTGCACAAGAATGTCTCATAAACATCATACCATCCATCTGCACCAGTAGCTCTGCCTTAACTCTCCGGCTGGCTTCATGCTCCTCTGACGTCCCTCTGCGACTGCACATGGAGTCAATTTCATCAATGAAGATCGTAGTGGGAGCGTAAAAACGTGCCTGTATGAGAGCACACGTAATGGCTGAATGCAAGAGAAACCTCAACTCATTTGTTCTTCTCAACTGTTTGTAATTCTATGGTTCATGGACACTGTTAAATATTTACATAAATAACATTAAAGTGTGTCAGAGCCTTTATCAATATACAAATATGTGATGTTTACTTTTAAAGAAAAAAAGTTAAATGGAATGTGAGAACAGATGCCTAATTCGCAATTAATTAATTCACCAAAAATGATGATTTTATGTGGTATTCCAGATGCAAGATGATCATTTAAAGTTTAAAGGGAATACAATCTAATATACAGTTTGTGAGAGGCTTTTCCAAATGTTGTAGAACTTGCACAGGAACCTTGATTATTATCTGCACCAATCACATATCTACCCATATCTAAGTCTTACCATTTCAAAAAGAAGGCGAACTAGCTTCTCAGATTCCCCTCTGTACTTGGAGGTGAGTGTAGATGAGGAGACATTGAAGAATGTTGTTCTGCACTCGGTAGCAACTGCTTTGGCCAAAAGTGTTTTTCCTGTGCCTGGAGGTCCCACCATAAGAACTCCCTAAAGTAAAAAAGAAAACAGTTTCTGCGCATTGATATCAGCAAGACATTTTACAAAACAAATAAAATTAAAATCTCTTTAAATCAGCACCTTCCATGGTCTTCGTATGCCTTTGAAAAAAGCTGGCATCCACATTGGCAACACAACCGCTTCTTTCAGGAGTTTTTTTGCATCTTCCAAGTCTGCAATGTTGTCCCTAAAGAAACAGGATGCACAGATTGCACAGTTCACAGGAAGATTGTTAATCATGCCCAGAAAGTTCCTTGATAAACTGCACACCTGCAATTTATGGTGAGTAAGAGTCTGCGCCTTAAAATGTATGTTTCTAACATAATGGTATGTTTTTCAGGGTGTTTTTATTTTAGCTATACTTAGGAAGGATGGCGAAATCAAAATAGCTATCCAAAGCAGTCCTTTCTGTATCATAGTGGACAATATAAGGCTGACTGATGTGAAGAAAATATCCAACTACAATGTGTCTGACCGAATTGCAATTTAAATTGCGATAATCTTCTATAAAATGAAATCCTGACATGAATCTGTGGCCAATTTGTATATTTAATATTACTAAATTTTTATTTATTGAATCATGCCAAAAGTAGTGTTATATGTACAGTTTAGAATTGTCAAAGGTACAGCCATAATGACAAGCTGCCGGTAAATCACATGTGATAAAGTCTTCAGACAGCTCCAAACTGTCTTGGCTAGAAACACTTTCATTGACTGACAGGACAAGTCCAAACTGCAAAGTGGTAAGGTGATCAGTGAAGGATAATATAATCAGCGCCAAGGTTTAACTAGAGGTTTCCAGCTATTGGTCAAATTTCTCTAGCTTTTACCAAACTGCTAGCTCAAGTCAGACAATAACATGTTGCGACCAGCTAAAGCTTGAAAAAGCTGAACAATAACCAATGAACACGTACCATTTAACGTTTGGATTCTGAGATATAATATCTCTCTCCAGAGCTTCCACAAGGTCTTTGTCATATCCTGTCCCGTCAAATTTTTTCACTTCTTTCTCCTGGACATCGGCTTTGTTCTGGAAGGCAGACACAAAACTATTATTACTTACTACTCTTCCCTGTTCCCTGAATGTAACCAACTTAGTCTGGTTTCTCCCAGACAAAAAACTGGAATTACTGGCTAGGCACGGCTGCAGGTAAACAGGCAGCATGTGGATACTGTTTGATCAACAATGCAAATAGTTGTGTCTGAATGTACGCTCAACAAAAATATTTTTGTTTTAGCTACCATTTTTCACAAGTTGAAGTAAAAGATCTAAGACTTTTCTGTGCACACAAAAGGCTTATTTCAATTTCAAGATAATCCATCCACCTGACAGGTGTGCCATAACAAGATGCTGATTAAACAGCATGATGATGGCAGGAATTGGAACACACTGTCGTACATTTTGATCCAGAGTATCTTAAACTTGCTCAGTGGGTGACACTACTGGTAGTATGCAGGGCACGTTAAAACCGGGGTGTTTTCTAGGAATTGGGTACAGATCCTTGCAACATGGGGCTGTGCATTATAATGCTGCAACATGACGTGAGGGCAGTGGAAGAATGGCACAATGGGCCTCAGGCTGTCATCACAATATCTCTTATGCATTCAAATTGCATCAATAAAATGCACCTGTGTTATGAAGGAGAAGGTAGTGCGTTGAAACTACCAACATGTTGTTCACCTTATCGTCCTTTGCTTTGCCAGAGGTCTCCTTCACCTCTTTTGATTCCTTCTTTTCTTTGCCTTTGGAGGGTTTGCTTCTGTCCCCGTTGGCCCCACGAGGCGAGTGCCTCTGATGGGCCCTCACAGCCACGCTCAGGCGGTTGTTGGGTGGTTTGCTGTCTTTATAGGGGTTAGAAGGCCGCCTGATGGGACAAGGAGAATGTCTGTGAAAGGAGAAGAGGAACTATTAACAACAACCATCAGCCTTTCCAGCCATGCCTTTTTATCATTCCAAACAATTATATAACCCATAATGTCTGTTTAATTGTGGATTTATTCATGCCAGAGCACTAATAAGTAATGAAATTGGATTTGGACTGGACTTATACAACCACTGATTCCAAGAAAGTTGGGAACTGTCTAAAATGTAAATAAAAACAGAATGCAATGATTTGCAAATTCAATCTATATTTAGTTGAATGCAGTATAGAAACAAGATATTTAATGTTCGAACAGACTTTGGATTTTTGTAAATTTCCACTCATTCTCAATTTAATGCCTCCAACATCTTCCCAAACATTTCAGAAACAGGCATGTTTATAAATAAGTAACATAACATTTTCTTTTAATAACAGTCATGGAATTTAAAAGTTGGTTTTCAGCCTTGCCCCTTACATGCAGAGACTTCTCTGGATCCTAAATGGTGAAACCCCTAAATTCCTTGCAAATGTGCATAGAGAAATGTTCTTCTTAAACTGTTGGACTATTTGCCTACACATATCTTCACAAAGTGTTGAACCTCTCTCCATCCTCGCTTGTGAATGACTGAGTCTTTCCAGGATGAACCTTTCATACCCAATCATGATCCTATCACCTGTTACCAATGAACCTGTTTACCTGTGGAATGATCCAAACAGGTGTTTTTGGATCAGTCCACAACTTTCACAGTCTTTTGTTGCTCCTGTCCCAACTTGTTTGAAACATGTTGCTGCCATCAAATTCAGAATAAGCAGATATTTACAGAAATCAATGAGGTTGATGAGGTCAAACATTAAATACATTGTCTTTGTACTGTTTTCAGTTGAGCAAGTTATCGCAATCTGTTTAATTTACATTTTAAACACTGTCCCAACTTTTTTGGATTTGGTCTTATATGTGAAAATGTTCATCAAGTGGATTAATGTAACCAGACTTACGGGTACGGTCACACGTGTACCAAATTAGAGAAGCACGTGAGCAAATATGCATCTTCACTTCGTTTGGAGTTTGACTTTGGTGAACTTTGCCGATACGAATTTTGCCTCGGCAGGTAACAGGCTTTCGCCTGCATTTGGGCAGTTGACTGTACCATATAGCATATATACCACATCAGTGTGGTAAAAGAAATCTGCACAGATAGGACGCTGTACAAGCGGTATTGGTGGAACATGGTTCCGATAGTGGCCAATGGCTGCACAAACTCCACCAGTCACACAGGATCACCATTTTGCATGGAGGCTCCACATACAAAGTCAAGGTAATGTCACTGTGTGCAATACAGTTAACTGCTGGCAATATAAAACAGACCACCAAAGCAAGAGGCAGTGTGAGGTTTACAGGCCACCTTTCTGGAGGGCAGAGCAGTAATAAAACAGGCTCACATCAGGGACTCAAGTTTACTAATCCTAATCATATGACTACATCAGGGGTATTGTTCGCAGACAAACAGCTTATACACACAAATTTGTGCACTGTAAAGGTGAATGTAGAAGTAGCTCTACAGTGTTCCACCAGTATCAAAATTGGTATAAAAGTGAACAAAAACTTACTGAAGCAATGAATGAGAAAGTTGCGAATGAAAAGTTCAATGTAAATAACTCCAATACCTCGGTTCCATGTGCACAGGCCTAACTTCACAGTCATCAAGGTTACTGGGTTTAGCAGGTGTTGTGTCCAGCTGAAAGTTCTCCAGTGTCGACATTATTTCCTGAACTTGTCGATTCTCTTCACTGATTTCTTGCCACAACTGAGACACAAACACAGATAAACATCAAAAAAACCAGCACTCTTTTGCGATATGATGTGAAGTTTTCTCTGATACCTTTTTAATGCCATATTTACCTGCTGCCACCTCTGCTGAAAACTGCTGTCCCGCACGGTATACACATGCTTCTTGATTTGTTCTAGCAATCCATGATAGAGAACGCTGGCCGAGCTATAGTTTCCCAGCAAGGCGTATTCACGGGCCAGCTTTACGTTCTCACTGATCTCTCGTAGACTCATGGTTCTGTGGAAACAAAGACAAGCAAGTTAGCACACAGAGGTTTACGCAGCTACCTAGCAGAGGAAGGCATGATATTGGCAACCATTAGATTTTTGTTTGTTTCTTTTTTTTGCCACAGTAGAAGCAGAGGGTTTTTTATATGGACAGCTCAGTAAAGCAGGACCTTATTCCAAAAAGCCTGAATTGACAAAGAATAACAAACAGCCAGGATGGTGCTGCTTCATAAACCCATGGTGGAGCTAATGTGGTCAGGCTTTGTCTTGATCACTTACATTCAGAAAGGGGGCTGTTTGATGCCAGCGTGGACAGGAAGAATGTTTACGGCGACCAATAACATTCTAAAAGTTGACGTGGGCAATTGAGAAAAAAAAACCCCAATCCTTTATGTATGATTTTCTTCTGTTATATTTTTTGTCTCACCATTTTCATGCAATGGATCAATATTTATTTATCTCTATAAACCATATATTAGATCAGTACCAGCAGATAACTATAATCTAGGTATCGTACTGGGAGAGAAAAAGTCAGACTGGGTGCATCCATTATTTTCCTATGTGTTGCTTCCAAAAAAAAGTGGTTTATCATGAATGAAAATCAAAATTTAGTTGAACGGTCCAGTCTGATCTGATAAGATGCAGACCAAAAATCTATCTTAATGTTGGTAACAATCATTTTAAGTGAATAAACTCTTTGAGAAAATGCATGTATATTATGCATATTTCAAATTTCACGATAAGAAACAAAACAAAAAATCTGATTACTTAATTAGTGACTTTTTAACTACTCTCCTGTTGTTGGTATTCAGTCAGTCAGTCAGAAAGACATAGAAAACAGTGCTATATGAACTGTGTTTCATGTCATTTAGGTACAATATTTACAAGACGCGTGTGTTGTTTTAAGGCATCTGTCTACATCCAGTGAAACATAAACTAACAGGGTGGACACTGTTCTTCACGTTCTTGCTCCATGGATTAGCCGGAGCCTCGCCCAACTCAGAGCCAACTGTTGGTGGCAAAATGCGACACAGTAGTCTACACGTACAAGATGATAGTGTTCATGTGAAGTTAGAGGACAACAGAACAGCTGTCAGGCTAAATAACTATTCACTGCACGTTACACGGTTGACTTTACTCCCGACATCCTTCACTTTGAATTTCAAGCCGGGTGGTTGGTTCCCCCGCTCTCGTGCAGACAGAAACTATAAAAACATTATCTTTACAACACTCGACATATTTATACACATCTATCTGGATTCATATTAGGCAAAATTCTTACACAAAATTAGTTTGAAACGGGCTCATACTCAACTTTTCTGCCGCAGAGTCCTCGCTGTGGCTCTTATGACGAGTTCCGCTGTGGCGTTTCAAAGCCGGCAGTACCTGCTGCGGACCGCGTGGGGGCGGAGTTTCGCGGTCCAGCCCTGCACACATCCACTACGTCACCGTGCTTCGTTCAATTTACATGGGGATTTCTGATGCTCGTCAATGTCACGTTTAACTTGCTGCATTTTACGACATCCGCGAACTGTAAGATTAGGATTAGTTCTTTTTAACGTTGTTGTCATGTATAAAACTAAATAGTAAATCTGAAATTATATGAGACAAAGAAAGTAAAGTCCCTCTCTCGCTGGCCATTTGGGATCTTACTGGTATCAAATGGCAACATCGGGCAAGTTGAATTTTAACTTTGGATAATCATAATAATGTATAAATCTAAAACGTTTTCATGTCATTTCTGATGAGACTATACAGAGATCTCTGATTTGTCAGAAAATCGCTGATTTATTCTGTGTCATCTATCATTTTAATACAGTAGTCTGTGTCTTTTAACAGGACTATTATATAGCAGTATTTGATTTTAATAGCATTTTTGTATGAATGTTAAATTAAGTTCCTTAATCTGTTAAGTATTTAATTTTCTGGATTAGCTAAAAAATGGCATGCCCATCTGACTTTTTCCATAAAATGTAGCTTACCATGTAAAACAATATTTTTTGATATCGCAATGTAAAAGCACATAAACCTTGCTTGACAATTGTATCCATGTCCTCCAACCCTGCCTGCTACATTGACTATTTTCTCTCCATGTGACGCTTCATTTGCGGAAAGCTCATTTAATAAGCTTCTGCAGTTTCATCAATGAGGGAAAAATTTGAAAAAACCTTCCAACTGTTTCAACACGCTGAAGCAGAGTGCTGTAAAGTTCAAACGATCTTGTTTCTCCCTCAGATACTCTCTACTACAATGTTGAAATGTTAGACCACTAGTACGAAAAGTCAAAAGTGCTGGAGAATGGGAGTTTGGGAAGGATGCCTCAGCTGGAATGTGGATAAGAGCAACATGGGAAGTGATGAAACTTCATTCTATTGGCAATGCTTTCTGCAGCGGGCCCAGCGGATGTGTTGGATGGGGTCGTGCGTGTGGTAAACTCTGTCAAAACAAGACCTCTGAGTGCTCCCTCTGGCGTTGACATCTGGAAAGGGCCACTCTCAAAATGTTCCCCCTCACCCAAAAAAAAGGCCAGGAGATATGTGTGAGGTAATAGCAGGACATTTGAAATCTCTTGAGGAGAAGTTTCCTTTCATTTTGCCTCAGCCTCCACTGAATCCTTTGACTGGGTTAGGGACTCATATAGCTCAGCGGTAGTTTTGGGAAAGGACGTGACTTTGCGGCGGCAAGAGCAACTAATTGAACCGGCATGAGGCCGCCTTTTGAACTGAGCTATGCTGATGTAGATGTGGACGGCACGGGCACGTGTCTTGGGAGCGCTTTCGCCAGTTTCCGTAGTGTAGTGGTTATCACGTTCGCCTCACACGCGAAAGGTCCCCGGTTCGAAACCGGGTGGAAACACAGCTTTCTCTTTACTCTCAGTATTAAAAACGTGCTGTAGTCAGTAAAGTTGTCTGACACGCACGCGGTTGATATTGAGCACGCTGCTGCTCGTTTACAGGGAAGGTGACCATATTCTCTCTTGGACACAAGCACGTGCTGGATGCTGCTTTGTCATTACTTTTGTCTTCATTTGATGACCAGTCAGCAGCCGCTAGAAAAATGGAAACTCCCCGTCGGGGAATCGAACCCCGGTCTTCCGCGTGACAGGCGGAGATACTGTCCACTATACTAACGAGGACTGCTGCCTGGCTTGGGGCGCTGTTCCGGCGTGTGCAGGGACCACACATAGATATACAGGGAAGCCTTTCCATCCAGGGACAGCGACACATTTTAGTTAATGTTCTTCTCTTACTGGAGATCCTGAGCAGCGATGATGGCGCCCAGGAAGTGGAAGTACTCCACAGTGTGGACTGAGGAGTAGCACAGGGTGATGGGGCGGGTGGGGCTGGGACAAAATCCCACCTGCAGCTTGAATAATCAGCAGCTGGAAGAACTCTCAAGGAGAAGCATTTGATTCAGCAACTTCAGTAACCAGTGGAACTATTGATGGGTATGAATTGTTCATAAAAAACATCCTCAACATGTCAAATTAACATGCTTTCTGGTATTTGAAAAGGTTGCTGTGTAGCATGCAGGCGCTTTCCGCTGCACTTGGCACGTATCAGCAGTTTCCGTAGTGTAGTGGTCATCACGTTCGCCTAACACGCGAAAGGTCCCCGGTTCGAAACCGGGCGGAAACAGGTTGCCTTGCTTTGTTCTTTGTTTGCAACTGAGAAACTGTCAAATTGCAAAAATGGCTAGCAGTGTGTTTGCAAGGAGGACAACTGACAGACAATTACAGCAAAATTGTAATTTTGAAAATACTTTTCCTTAGCCTGAGATTGCCCAATGTAAGTACTTTTTAATACTTTTTAAACCTTCTGTTTATACCCTTTGTTACTTTTCAACTACTGACCATCCCCTTGCTGCTGGGCTATGTAAATTTCCCCACTGTGGGACGAAAAAAGGTATATCTTTTCTCTTATCGTCACTCGTACAATCGCACTGTTTGCTGCACTGTGAGGTACTTGTTGGCAATGCTTTCCAGCGGGCCCAGCGGATGTGTTGGATGGGGTCGTGCGTGTGGTAAACTCTGTCAAAACAAGACCTCTGAGTGCTCCCTCTGGCGTTGACATCTGGAAAGGGCCACTCTCAAAATGTTCCCCCTCACCCAAAAAAGGCCAGGAGATATGTGTGAGGTAATAGCAGGACATTTGAAATCTCTTGAGGAGAAGTTTCCTTTCATTTTGCCTCAGCCTCCACTGAATCCTTTGACTGGGTTAGGGACTCATATAGCTCAGCGGTAGTTTTGGGAAAGGACGTGACTTTGCGGCGGCAAGAGCAACTAATTGAACCGGCATGAGGCCGCCTTTTGAACTGAGCTATGCTGATGTAGATGTGGACGGCACGGGCACGTGTCTTGGGAGCGCTTTCGCCAGTTTCCGTAGTGTAGTGGTTATCACGTTCGCCTCACACGCGAAAGGTCCCCGGTTCGAAACCGGGTGGAAACACAGCTTTCTCTTTACTCTCAGTATTAAAAACGTGCTGTAGTCAGTAAAGTTGTCTGACACGCACGCGGTTGATATTGAGCACGCTGCTGCTCGTTTACAGGGAAGGTGACCATATTCTCTCTTGGACACAAGCACGTGCTGGATGCTGCTTTGTCATTACTTTTGTCTTCATTTGATGACCAGTCAGCAGCCGCTAGAAAAATGGAAACTCCCCGTCGGGGAATCGAACCCCGGTCTTCCGCGTGACAGGCGGAGATACTGTCCACTATACTAACGAGGACTGCTGCCTGGCTTGGGGCGCTGTTCCGGCGTGTGCAGGGACCACACATAGATATACAGGGAAGCCTTTCCATCCAGGGACAGCGACACATTTTAGTTAATGTTCTTCTCTTCACTGGAGATCCTGAGCAGCGATGATGGCGCCCAGGAAAAACATTACACCATTCAAGTGGAAATACTTATATTCTTTCTTCAGTGTGGACTGAGGAGAGCAGAAAAAGGAAATACTGTAAATTTTTATTTGATGCGGCAAAATTTGTACAGATAAGCTTTTTCCAGACACTGTCACAGATTTGATTCATCCTTACTGACAGCCTGCTGGACCTGTTAACTTCTCATTCATTGTTGTCATACATTACATCCAGATTATTGTATTCCACTGATGACTGTCAAAACAAGGAGAGAAGTTTACCACATAATATTATGGGGGAAAAACATCATAATATTTATGGGGAAATGCAGGATGGTGGCATCTCAAGTATGAAACATGTTTTCTCTCTTGTATGGTAAAGAGTGGAGCACACCATTTTACATTGGTTTTAATACATTTTGAAGTACTGTCCTGAAACATGGCAGATCTAGCTGTAAACACAACTACAGTGGTCAAAATTAGGTAGTTAACTTAAAAAAAAAAAAAATCATTAAATAGCTAAGGTGAAACATTGCTATTAATACTACGGTCACCTCCTTTACTCAAAATAACATGATTGCAAAATATTTACATAGTATCAGGTCAGTCAGCACAGCATAAAAAATACCATCTAGTCTATTTAATGTATTGCTACTTATGTACTCATCTACAGCTGCACATGCATAAAAATATTTTTTTAAGGTTTGCTAATGCACAATGTATAAATGCTAACACAGTCAACAGCTCTGCATGTTGTCACAGTATGAACTTCATTAAAATTGTCATTGTCATATGACCTGGCAAATTAAAGCTTAAATAGTTTCAAACCAAATTCATGTGGCAGTGATGGCAAATTAACAATCAGTTTATAATAGAGGATATGCTCCGGAAACTAGCAGGAAAAAATACAAATGTTCCATCAGCACTAAGAAAGTGCAGGAAATAGAAGTAGTTGGGAGTCCCATTCTAAAGGCATGACTCCTGTGAGGTGGATGGGTACCACTTGTTCATATCAGATACTAACGTTATAGTTGAAATGATCTTGAGCAGTGACGTCACACTCATAATTACACACACTGCTTCCCAGAGAGCACAGAGGAGGAAGGACTGGACAGTGAGTGAACCTGAGGTAGCAAAGCCAAATCAAATACTTTGGAATTGATAACGTAAGGAAAAAAAAATATGCCTTGACGCTTTAGTGCATTTTTCTTTTAACCACCAAAACTATTTTACACTCTCAAGTCAAAACTAGATACTTATCTATACACAATAAAATGATTAGGACAAAACTTTTCTAATTCATCTTTCTGACAACATCCTGGGTCCTGAGAAAGAACGTGATTCCTAGTTCCACTGTACAGGTCATTTAAAAAATGTTTTTAATCCACCCTTCACAATATACACAAGCAGTATACTCATATTATGAAGGTGTGCTTACAAAATTATTCATAATAGCCAAGCTGATATTTTAACATTTCAAAAATGGAAGCAAAGAGTAAAACTTACCAAAAATTATGCAAGTGGTGAGTTATTCTTGAAGTATAAAAACAAATATGTATATACAAAAATATACATCTTAACAAGACATTCCTTGCAGAGGCGTTTTCTTCCCACCCATTCTGTAAACTTTTAAAATTATATATTTGCGTATTTTCTATTTTAAAAAGGCAATTCTTCAAACAATCCATAATACCAATGACTGTCTTTTTTTCTTCCATCAAAAAATTCAAAGTACTGTAGCACCTTCAGTCCATAATCAAGATTTTAAAAAAGATTTTAAAAAGACAAATCAGTCAGTCAATCCATTCATATTTGGGTTTTTTTGTGAGCCTTCAGAGCCATTATATTGGGTCAAGAAAGGCCTCAGCTCGGGAGTGTCCAGCGTTGGGTTCCTCAGTAGACACGGGGAATGATCCGGTAGCGAACAGTTCGGCTGTACTCGTCCCACGCCGAGCCATACTTTCTCCTGCACTCGCTCATGTCGCGGGAATCTCGGTGTACAAGCAGGATGATGAAGTAGATCATGTAGTACCACGGCAGGAGGTGGCTAAATCCTGCAGATGTGAATGGTGAAAGAGCAAGGAAGACAAAGAACAGAAATTCTGAAATTAATCTGACTGAAATTATTAGTTGGTAGAAAATAATGTCATTTGCTCTAATCTTTTCACACCATTTTTATACAGAGGCATACAGGCATCTCCAAGAAAGTCAATCCAGAAAAACCAAACACTATGATGAAACTGGCTGTTATGAGGCCCCCCCAAGGCAAGGAAGACCAAGAGTTACCTCTGCTGAAGAGGATAAGTTCATTACAGTTACCAGTCTCAGAAACAGCCAATTAACAGCAGCTCAGATCAGAGCTCACATGGGAGCTCAAACACAGGAGCCCAAATTTTCCGTGTCTTTGTGAGATGCACAGAAGGTGATCAGGTGGTATCTGCATGTGTTGTTCCCACTATGGAGGAGGTGGTATGATGGTGTGGGAACACTTCGCTGGGGACACTGTTGGTGATTTATTCAAAATTCACGGCACACTTAACCAAATGCTACACAAGTTTTTGCTAGTCCTCTAGTGCACTGTTCACTTGATTGCAAGTTCCATCCTGCCCCATGACTCCTAAAAAGTGTGCCCTTGGTGTTTGGTTACTTGTGGTGCAAATATGACAATAAGACATCTCACCGCAGGGTAGGGACCAGGCCAGAGCCATGATAAGGTCTCCCAGATAGTTAGGGTGGCGGACCACACCCCACCAGCCAGACACTAGCAGACTCTTCCCTGTAGCTGTGGGGATAGTCTTCAAATCTGGAGAGAACAGAAAAAAACAAACAAGTGAGAGGTTATCAGTGAGGAAAACAAAAGGACAAAGAAAAAGACAAAGAAACATCTGCTGCTAAACCTTGTTTTGGCACCAAATGTATGGAAATCATTTAAAGTACTTTTCATTTTAAGTTTAATTTATTGACAAATTATCCTGTTAATTAAAACATGATAAATGTTACATTCTCTCAGTCTATTTTCAACATTCTACATAGATGGCTTTCCAGCAGTAATTTGTCTGAAAAACAACTAAATCAGGCCCAAATACAATAACTGCAAGTTTCTGTAGATAAATATAGGCGATGTGAAAGGTTTCCAGGTGCACATAATGACTTCAAATATGGAGACGATGGTATGAATAAACAGACAAACATACTGTATGTGGTTTCCACCACTACTGACAACTCAGTCACAGACACAGTGTAAGTCTGGTGTGGAGATAACTGGAGAGCTCAGTAAGTCGTTTGGCTGTTTCAGATCAGTGTTTTCTCTTCAAGGTCAGCAATGTGTAGGAGAAAAAAAGTAATCTTATTACACAACCACGACATAGTTGGCCTTGAGCCTGCAGGAGAACTTACAAGACAGTTTTGGGTCTGATGGGTTCCTCCTGAAGGCGTTCTTCTCAGAGTTGGATTTTCTGAAGATGTAGAAGCCAACAACTGAAAGACACAGATCAACAGAAAACTTCAGAAAACATCAATCCCACCTTTAAAAGACTGGAATGACCACTGAAATGTTAACTGCATCTATTTGGGAATAATCATTTTTTTTTTATTCAAATGCCCTCGATATTTCTCTTTGACATGACCTCAAGATAAAGTTAAAATAACTATATATATACACAACTATGTAATCAAACAATCCAAATCCTCTATCAAGATGATCAGTGACTTCAGTTTAATGCTCTGCTCCTACTTACGTTTGAGGGTGACGATGGCAGCGAGGGCAGGGAGGCTCAGGGGGTTGGGGTGACTGACCAGGTAATAGGTCTGCAGAGTGTAAGTAAAGGGAACCCACACCAGATCACCAAACGCCAACATGAAGCCAAAACCATCGTGCATCAAGTCCATTGTGGTCAGGATGGCCTCCTGAGGAGACAAAAACATACATGTGGTCTGGACTGATTTTTTTTAATGAAGTAAGATGGGTTTAAAAGTTGTTTGACTGACCATGTATGTAACTGTTTTCTTTAATCATCATAGTGATATATATATTTTTTTTAAATGTTGTAGCACATTTTTATCTCTTGCTCTGCTAAGCGCACCTCATTCCAGAGGCCGTCCACCACGTAGAGAAGCTGGAAGAGGTTGACAAGGATCATGGAGTAAGATGGAGCATCCAGACCCTGCTGCTTCATCTCAGCCAGCGCCATCGCAAAGTTGATCAAACACTGAACAGTGAGAGACAGATGAATTCCAACATCATTATGAATGTTTTCTAATCATCCAGCTGTATAGCCATTTGTGAAGATATCTGCCTTATCGTGTAAAATATTTTACCTTGACAACAGTACAAAGTCTTCACTGATCATCTAAAAACCTCCAAACACAGGGACTTATGTTCAAAAGCTGTAGTTCTTTAATGCTATAATATCTAAGCTGGGGTCTGTACTCTCTTGGCCACAAGCAAAAACAAAGTGTTCTTGAGTTCATGCCATGTCTGAGTTAAAGACAAATTCCACATATGGCCACCAGAGAGTGCAATGTGTGTAGAAAAAGACAGGCTCCATTGAAACAAATCAAGTAGCACTTCAGTACACAGGCACATTTGTGAAATCAAGACACACTCTTATCTTAAAATGACTGCAAGTCTGACTGCAGGCCTGTTTTTTGTATTTTTGAGACAAAGGTTTGCTTTGGTCTCCCATGACAACTCACCCAGCCAATCAGACCAGGGCGCATCTCACAGAAGAATTTCAGATCAAAGTCCTTGATGCGGGGATTGAGCTCATGTCCTTTAAAAAAGTCATAAACTACATTGCCTGGAGAAATGAGAAGAGAAAAGAAATCAAACAACTGCAAATTCAAAGCAGACAACAACTAAAACGCATGAATAGAAATGCACCACCTAATGCATCTGATCAGTGAGTAACTCTTTCCCTTACCAGAGTTTCCCCCCAGTGCCAGCTGTGCTGGTGGAGCGTAGCGAGAACGGACATACAGGTAGATGCTAAGCAGGATGGAGATGAGGAAGGAGGCTGTAGCCAGCTGCAGGAAGTGGCTGTGGATGTAGGTGAGGTCAACACCCTGGTGCACCGCTGCAGCCACCACTAGAGAACTCATGACAATGGCAAAGAAACCTGGAGGGATACAGTGAAGTTTACACACAGATTTACAGGAGAAAGGCGGAATGAGGAAGAGGAAAAACAGCTTGAAATTTCATTAAAACTAAAAAGCAAGGAAGTTGAAAAATAAACATGTTCTAACATGCTGAAAATGACAGCAAAATCATTGTCCCTTATTGAGCTCAAATTAATGTGCAAAGCCTGTCGTGAACAGTTCAAGTAACAGATGAGCCAGCGGTCAGATTTGGTGAATGTAGTGAAAACATGGTAAACACGATAAACAAAATACATGTATTCAACTGAGACTAGAGTGCAGTAAGAGACACTTATTGATTGTAATTCAATTGGCTCGCAGTGGGAGCTGGAGACAGAGTTCTCACTTCACATAGCCTTACCATTGGTTCTATACTTCAGCCTCTCCCCAGACCTCAATGGCATACCTTCGCTCAGCTAAAGACAAAGAGATAAAATTGTGATTAACAGCTGAACAAGAGCACATTTTCAGTGACTGTAGGGAAAGAAGTTATAGGGGGAATGAGGGTCACTCACAAGTAAAACCCATGCATGCTAAAACTCATGGATGGGATGTGAGAGGAGTCAGAGGGGAGCCACAGACAGTCTGTTGACAAGTTTGCTTCTCTGATGGGATTCAATTCAGATGCCAAGTTAGATTTTTATTGTAAAAATCTATGAGGGGAGGTGTCTGTCCTTAGTTTACCACTGTAGTGGCTTATGAAGGGTGACAGGACACAGAAGATGAAGAATCAATTAGAACCACTTAAAAATAGCAAATGCAAAAATGTAATATGTTTATAAGGTTTATCCTTTAGGTAAGCAGAGAGTAATCTCAGTTAATGAGATAAGATATGAAGAGACAGTATAGGGAAAGTATAAGAGTTTCCTTTTTCCTGTGGCATCTCATTACTGTTTCTCCTGACCAGTGATCTAATTTCTGCCTCCTGCTAGAGTTAACAAACAGAAGAAAATCATTTGCAGGTTCACATGCTTCTTTCCTGTTTCAGTGAATACAGAGAGCTAGGCAGCTACCCACCTTACCAACTACCTTTGTTCTGGTTTCAGTGGAACACTGTATTGATGATGTTACACACTATTATACAGAGCAGAAGGAGGAACAGACTGCATTTATGTGCAACTGCGACCCCTGATTTCCAAAAAGTTTGCACATTGGGTAAAACATAACAGAACAGAATCTGATACTTTGCTAATGCCCTTTGACATAAACTCAACTGAGAACAGTACAAAGACAATATTTGTAATATTTGACCTCATCAACTTCATTTCAACACCTGTTTGGATCATTCTACAGGTAAACAGGTTCATTAGTAACAGGTGATAGTATCATGACTGAGTATGAAAGGGGCATCCTGGAAAGACTCAGTCATTACTACATGGGCTTGGGAACACTTCATGAACCAGTTTGTTTACAAATGATTGTATTCTGTTTTTATTTAGGTCATACACAGTGTGCCAAACCTTTTGGAATTAGGGTCATACTGACATAATTTCTCTTAATTAACTCAGGCATGCATTTCTGTGTGTACATTTGTCAACTCTTCTCACTCACTTTTCCAACAGGCAGGACGTAGAGCAAGGCCTGGAATAAGACCCAGAGAATGACAAAGCCAAGAGCCTGGGCATCCCAGAAGGCTTCAAGAGGGGGCAGCGGAGGAGGGAAGTTGGCCAGGCTGGGGTCCTCCAAGTTGACTTGGAGTACCACGAAGAGAACCCAGGCTGGAAGGAAGAGCAGCCAGAAGTAGGCTCCTGGAGGAAGGAAAAGAAACATGAGGGATACGAATGTCATCCATTTGATCAGGTTCAGTTTACCACAACATTTTTTCCATGTCTAACGAAACACACCCACCAATCATGTAGAAAAACATCCACACAGATAAATTAGTTAACTGTTTCACCAAGACAACTCCCCAACATAAAATGGAGTCACATAGTTGAGCCATCTGTGAGGTGGAGATATTTATGTGAAGCACGTACAGTGAAGCTGAGGCAAGACAGGCAAAAGGAAAGCAGATATTTGTGTATTGTGCAGTTTCCAAAATCAGGCTTATGTCACGTCTAGACTGGCAGTGTTACATTCTTTTTGTAAACTGAAGTTTATGATAGCACAGAATGACACAAAATGCATACCAATATGATAAAACCATGGGTTTATTCTACATTCTGTCTTTACCCGCACTGCCAGGATCCCTATAGGCCAACCAACCAAATAAATATATACATGAATATACTGTACTGAGTGACCAGAAAACCAGAAACCTCTGCAATCCAATACAGCTACACTGTAATGAATACAATGTTTATCAAAATTATTTTTAATTGTCTCCTCCCACCCTACCACAATGACAACTCTCTCCATCCTGGAGAGAGACACTAACAGGCTTTTTAAGAAACAGAACCCCCTAAAGCAGTCAGACACAGTCTGTCCCTCCATCCACCCTGAACCAGTGTTCCTCTGGTGTTAAGAGACACCTCACTGGAGTCACGCCATGTGTCAGTCCGCTTCGAGATTGCCACTATCATACCTACCCTCAAAAAACCAAGGACCACAGGACCATAATGACTTCAGACCTGTTGGCCTGACCTCTGTGGTTATGAATGAAGCCCCATCTCAAAACCATCACAGACCCACTCCTGGACCCCCTGCACTTCGCCTACAGAGTCAACAGGTCTGTAGACAATGTGGTCAACATGGCTCTCCACTTCATCCTCCGGCACCTGGACTCCTCAGGAACCTATGCCAGGATTCTGTTTGTGAAACAGCAGGTGGATCACTCACTTCTGTGAGACAGGAGGCAGCACGTGAAGCTGGGCAAACATGTCTCTGTCTCCTGAACCAACAGCACCGGATCCCCCCCAAGGCTTATATCCTTCTTGTGAGAGCTAAAGAATCTCTACCTGCCAAACCTGTCATTTTACAAGGGCAGACTGCATTTTTGCCCCAGTAATGGATACTCCCATCCCTCTGGCAGGAAGCTGCAGTCCATCAAGACCAACGCCCCCAGTAGACACTTCATGTTACATGCCAGTAGTGGCTATATATTTACATGAAATTGAATTTCTTTTCTATCCTGAAACCTACCCATCTTCCCACCAAAGTCAAGTGGGGTGGAGAAGGAGGCAGCAGGAGCAGCAGCCAGCTTGGCATCCTTTTCTTCCAGCTGATCTGGTTTGGCCTCAGCTGGTTTAGCATCTCCATCGTCCTTCCTACGGCGCAGATTGTAACGGCCTTGGTTCTTCTCAGGCTCTGCCTCTACCTTAGACTCAGACTTTGGAAGAAAGATTTAGGCTCAGTTAGGATTTTTGATTATTAAAACATACAAATCAAAGTCAAAAGTTGCACAAGATGTGGGCTAAGTTTTTTGCATACCATAAAATCTTAGTGATAAAGAATCCTGCACCCTGTCCATCACTACATAAAACCACGTGTGGGCTGGGTCAATTTTAATGTCTTGCCTAAAGGAACTTAAGCTAATGACCAAAGAGATCACCAAAGTAAGTACAAGATTAAAATAAAAAAATAAAATACATCATTCTCATATTAAGAGATATTCCCAATTTAAAGTATCCTTGTACGTTAATAATGCATGGTTTGTCCTCACTCCATACATTAGATAGAAAGACTGAACACCAAGTGGACCTTTATTGGAGTTAAGTATTGAATGCATTTTGGATTAAATAATCTCTTACGACAAGAAGGACCTTGACTTGACTCACAGTATTTGGCTTCTGTGAGTGTATTTTGTTTGGACTTAAAGCACTGCACTGGGCACTAGTGCAGGGTGAGAGATATGAATAATTAGTGGCTGTTAACTAATTGGTCTAAATCAGTGGTTCCCAAACTGGGGGGGCGGAGTTATACAGGGGGGTTAGAAGGGGGCAGCATGACAGCAAAGCATGGAGAAGTTTGTGACAGGACCTCCAGGTAAACGTAAAGCAGACGATGAATCTAAACCAAACCTCACAACTGGCAAAACAAGGACAAGAAGATATGATGAGACAAATCTCTGTGTGCAGGTTTTTGTTTATTCCCAGAGAGTTGTTAACTTGCCATTTCTGTGCAGAGAAAATCCATAGAAAGCAATGGATACTGTTAGATATAACATTAGAAGATGAAGCTGCAGAGTCACTTTGAATGCTTCCACTCTTAAAAGTGATGTGTTCCTTATTTAAATTTTTTTTCAGTGAGATGTCAAAAACTAAAGTTGCAGTTGTGTATTAATTATTACAGAAAATGTTTTTAAAAAATATGTAAGAGTTTGCAAGCAAAGGTCGTGTCTGAGAGTGTGTTTATGCAGGTGCATGAAGGTAGGGGGGGAATATTTTTATCATCTTAAGAGGGGCCCTGCAGAAAAAGTTTGGGAACCATTGTTCTAAATCACCATACAACAGAAACAATTACAAATAAAGCAGAGAAAGTCTGTGAGAATAGGTAGAATTTTTTTATGTGAAATGATTAAGATAGCTGTCATTTGAAATACATTGTATGTACTGTAGCTTTTCCAGGTCTTAAACGATAATATGCCCTCACACAAACTATTTCTTCATATACAAGAGATTCAGAGCCAAAGATCAGAAATCCAATCCAAAAATAAAATTCAAAGATTCCCACCACATATATATATATATATATATATATGTATATATATATATATATATGTGTGTATATATATATATATATATATACACACATACACACACACACACTATTGTCAACTGCTCTTTACTCAATCAACTTTTGTAAATTTCAGTTTGTTCATGAAGTAATCTTAAGGCTTTACTTTTCCTGTTAACTAAATAAAGCCATGACTGAGCTCCTGGTTTTTCCTCAAAGCTTCTTACAGAGGGTACATACACCAATCTAAGATTAATGATTAGGTCACACAGCCATACAGACTAACAATGACTTTAGAGGCTAGCTAGTCTCAGGTCTGCAATCCTGCTCAGGGATCTGATTGAGACAAAAACACAAAAGCTCACAAAATGTGCAGAACAAATTTTTAAAACATAATTTAAATAAGACTCTTAAATAGTCTCTTTCATCAAAACATCTGGCTTGCTGCCAGAAAATTTTAAAGGCAGTGAAAGATGTGGCACATGTCAGTATACCATGTGACTGGCTAAATGAAGCACAATCTTGTGAGGGGAGCCTCTCTCAGCTGGAAAACACACACATGGCCCCCCAACGTGCATGCATCATGACATTCCAACAGCTCTAACTTACCTCAAAGCCCATTCACTAAGTGAGTAGTGCCTGGAACATTAGTTGTTTTTAGGAAAACTGTCTATCTGACAAATCGAATTTCAACTCAAGAGGGACACAGTCGAAAGCTTATGAAGAAAAAAGTGGCATTAACGCTTCCCAGTGCAGCCAATCCAAAGACATGATGTGCTTAGATGTTTTTCACACAAACATGTCAGTTTTTGCACATGTTATCTTAAGTGTATTTGATGAATTTGGTCTGTGGTCATCTATGTTGAAGTTCGCGCACGTATTGAAAGTAGCAGGGCAAGGTGAGTGTCCACTTGTAGTTAATAGTTGAATTTTTCATTTGAGTAAATATGAACTCCGCCAACAAACACACTTTATTTTATTACAAGATAAAACTCACCTCATTTACTCTGTTAGCAGTGTTATTCTCCTCTTTTTCATGCTTATTGTTGCTATTGTTCTCAGCTGTCTTTGTCTGTCCAACAATGGAGGGAGATTGATGGAGATGGAGAGAGACAAAAAGGGAAAAAAGCAACATGAGAAATAGGCAGCGGGAATGTGACGGTGTTATGGTCAAAAACCAGAATGACAGAAACTGAAACATTTCCCCACAATGATAAGATACTGATGGTTTAGGGATTTAGGACATTTGACGATGGACTGGATCTTGCCAGGCAACTGTGCATTTTAAAATAAAATAAATTACTGAACAACTCAAATACAGTTACATGTACTGAATGCATATGTACCCCATCTACCATAACCCTATGTAACTGCCACTTGCTGCTGTCAGCAGAGAGTGAGTTTGATGAGGAGGTTAAAGTTGATTAAACATCTGATTGTTTTACAAAACCTTCAAATTTTACTTTTATGTTTGATCCTTATGCACTGTCCATGTAATAGCAAGTACTTCAGTAGAATTTTGAGATGAAGACTTCTGGAGTTGTATTTGGGCTTGAATTGAATAACGGAGCTATATATTTAAATTATTTACTTCAAATTTTGCTCTGGCCTCTTCTATGTATTTAACGTAACACCTTATCTCAATGAAATGTACTGAAATAAATGTATATGTGACAGAAGAAGGCAATTTATCATTTTGGCTGGTAAAAATATGCTTGGCCAGTAGATTTTTTTCCACCTACCAGTCCCCTTGGCCGGTTAGTCAAAAAGTTATTCATGATCATGGGTAGTAAAGTAAAACTGACTGTGTCTGTGCCCTATTGCAGACAGCTGTATTCAGGGTATTTCTGCATTTGATGTTACAGTGCACACAATCTTACATAAATACATGAAGTCTTGTTGTGGTTAAGAACTAAGTGCCACAATGTGATTAGAGCAAGTTCAAGAATAGGGAATGACCAAGTAACAATATAATGTGGACAACACAACTGGGCAGTTAACCAAGCCATTCACAAAAACAAGTAAAGTGAATTGAAAGTGACTCTACATCTGCATACAACACAGTCATATAGGTATCATGTATGTATTAATTATATGGCTTTTTCTGACCTCTATATCCACTCTTTCTAATGAGATCCTTCAAGCTACCCATTTCTGTACTTCAGCTTCTCTGCCATCATGTTCTGAGAATGAGATATTAAGAAGGCAGCTGCAGCACTTACCAGGGGACTGAGCCTGACTTCTAGCTTATCCTTCAGTTTTATGTCCCTGCGGGAGGACGGTGCACTCTCTGTTATAGCTGCAGCAGCAACAACTGCGGCTGTGCGGGAGGACGAGCGCCGAGTGGTCCTTGCTGGGGAGCGCGACCGGCTTCGACGGCGGCCTGGTGATCGAGAACGAGAGCGGGAGCGAGAGCGAGTCTGGAAACCAGCAGCATTCTGAGGGAAAACAGCAAGTGAAACCAAAAAGGAGATTGCAACCATTATTAACAATTGCACCTTGTTTTTATAGGTGAAACTTCAAAAATTAAAATGAAGTCTACCCCATCTTGTGTACAAATATCAAAGTCCACATAATGCTGTAACTTTACACAGCAGGGTCAAGAGGAGGTTGTCTACAATGTGCAATTTTAAAATTCTGTTTAATATGGGGGATTAAAAGAAACCTAATATTTTTCAGGTGAAAAAGAGAACTATCTTTATCTGCCTGAGTAGATAGTTTGAACTAAAGCAACATCTATCATGAAGGCCACTATCAGTAGTACACTTTGATAACTCATTAACATTGTAGATGTTAAGCCATAAAGTGGGCCAACCATTGAAGCTTTAGTTCCATCTTAACCTTTCCCTGACAAGTTTTATTAACTTATTAATCATGGATTAATGTCAGAGTTTCCTCTACCGTTGCTTTAGGGGGCATTCCCCCTACAACCTATAATTTTAACCTAAACACTAAAAAAAGATTGACTCTAAGATACTACAAACACAAAATGTTACTGTACTGCAAAAAGACAGTATGAGGTTCAGTTTATTTGTCTCTCTGTGACTCTCGGGGTACCTTGATGTCTTGCTCCTTGAGCTCCAGCTCAGTACCATCCTTGTAGATGACAGTGTAAAGCTGACTTTTGGCATCGTATCCCAGCACCTTGACCTCATAATACAGGCTGCTGCCGGGCCAGCGGCCCATCACCATCTCCCCTCTCTGATACTTCACAGAAGGCATCCTCATTGGCCTAAGAGCAAGTAAAAGACAATAGGTAAAGAGTGAGAGCCATTGAAAGTATAAACATGAGGGAAGAGAGAGATGAAAGAGAAAGTGAAAGAGGGGGCGACAGGAGATATAGGAGGGCAAAAAGACGTGATATAAAAGTAGGAGGGCAAAAACAGGAATGGACATGGGAAATAATAGTACTGAAGATTTTTTTAAATTTTCATTCATTCAGCTTCCCAAACTAGTGTTTACTGGACTGAGCAAAATCACAGCAAAGAGTTTGCCCCCACTTTCATCTCTGTAGGCTGGGCGTTTCAATGTTAGATTATTCAAATGATTTATTATTTACAAAAAAAAGGTCAATACAGTGCAAATTCTAATTTGCCATTGGTAAGTACAATGAAAAAGGAATCAAAGGCATTTTCATTACACCCTGGCCTTTCTGTTTCCATACAGTCCAGTGAAGCACAGCATGAGCTCAAACTTCAATAACCTGCTTGAATGACAACCAGAGTGGTATCTCAAAATCTCAATGGGCTCATTGTCACTCACTTTGCTTTGGTACACATTGCACATTTGACATAGAAATTTCTTTTGGTCCACTGCATTTACATAGAGTGTAACTATAGCTGGACAATAATTCAATATTAGTAGTAGTATTATTAAAGGGGTCATAAAATAATGACATACTGATGATGGTAATCATAATAAATTGTTCTGTTGCCATAATTAATGAAGCAAAACAGTAGACCAGTTTAAATTAATCAGAAACTAGAATAATCTTACAGGCAACAGTTTTAGCATGCAAAGTAATGCACAAAAAAACACCAATTACACAGTTCATCATGTGATTGTACTTAGCAGATGTTTTTCAAAAAAGGCACAGGGCCAAGGATTAGAGCAAGCACATACAGAAGACCTCACTTCAAGCTGTAAGATGCTCGTGAACTAAAACAGGAACTGAAGATGATGATGAGAAAGTCTCCATTACTACAACATGACCAGAGATGAGTGGGCTGTTCTTCGCCAGGCATTTACCCTTAAAAATAATCAACTGGAAATATGCTAAAGCCTAGGGCAACATAATAAAATGCTCTATTCACGGACTAGACCTAAACCTCTGGGGGGGAACTACACAGTAAAAAAAAAACGAAAGTCAACTGAATCTGCATTTCTGACGTAATTTTGTTTTACTGATGTGTGAAAATAACTTGGAAGATGTGCAGTATGGTGCAGAAAGGTGAGGTCATCCAATTCTATATTTTTCCACTAACTGCCCTGCTAGTTGCCTGTGATAAAGATTCTGTAGCAGCACCTGTTTCAGTATTGATTAGACAGTTTACCACAGAAGTCAATGGATTCATTAAAAATATAAATTAGAACATTTAAAAATTAAATTCTAACTTGAAATAGTTAAAAGGTGTTAAACCACAATCTCTATTCCTTTTTATCTTCAGGTTTAAATTATGTCTAATGCTTATACACCTGATCAAAATGTATACATCAGTGGTTCACAATTTTGAGAGGAGGTACAACCTCCATTAGCTAACACTTTAGAAAGGCAAAATCCTACTGTAGTGTGCACTACTGGACACAATGAGGTAGGCCAGGCAAGCTCAGCATTATGGAACATTAGTGACCGGGGAGGCTCAGTGTCTAGAAAACCACCACACTACTGCAGAACTGCTGACAGGTCTGTCCCTGCTAGGTTTACCCAAAGCCGTCTGTCTGAAAGAGTTGTGCCATTCAAGTCGCAGTCAACCAGGCAAGGACTTTTAGACCATCAAAAGTACAAATGATGTGAAACTAAACTGTGGTTGTGGCAGTTGTGCCAGCCACCTCTAGCAGCCAGTTTGAGGACAACAATAAAATCTAACTGGGCTCAAAAAAATGGTGAGAACAGTAGGTCGCTTTTACTACTAGACAGCCATTGAGTTCTTTGGACAAACCATGCACAGACATTCTCGTGTTACATGCAGTTGATTCAGTTAAAAAAAAAAAAAAAATCTATAATAACCGAGATAGATGGAAGCTGTTATTCTATAATCACTTGTCATTACGCATTACAACCAACAGCATAAGAACACAGAGGAAGCTTTGCAATAGGTAAGAAATGTTTAGTAGCACCATAACTAGGACATTATGTTAGTGAAAGAATGGAAACATTGACTTAAACGCATTCAAGACAACAGGTTTTGGTTTCAGCAAAGCAAATTTTGGTCTGTAACGCCACCTCTCTGCTGGTGACAATTTTAGCATAATGACAGCCTCCTGCTAGCAGTCTTGCTAATTAACATTCCAGTGGTTAACACAGCACCAATAAACAGCAGGTAGCATGTAGAAACTGTATTGAGTTTAGGATTAGTTATTCAGTTTTGTGCTTTTTACCCTAAACTGTCCATTTAAAGAGAAATTAAGCATCATAAGCACATCAGAGAAGCCCTTCATGTTAAACTTGGCAATAACAGCTGATTGACTACTTAACCACTCTGCTGTACAACCAAACCTCATGCATACCTCATCAATGTCTTGTAATCCTTTGTAAACACGAAATAAGTCAAATGATTTACAACAAAGGTTACAACTCTGCACTGAGAAGTTGGCTCACCGGGATTACTACAAATAGGCAGGGAGAGTCAAACATATGTCAAGTCAATCCCTAATCCAAAGGTAACTGATCTAATCTGGTAAAAAACACAAAAATCCTCAACATCTGAGTGAAAAACATCTCAAATAAGACACACCCAAAGTAAGTCCCTGTGCTGCTCTCCTGGCCTGCCTGCCAAGTTCCATATGGGATGTGGAAGTCAGGGCTGAATCGTGACTGATGAGAGTTTCCCATCAGATCTCAGGCTGGGTTGATGAAAGGATATGGGCTGTAACGTGGGTGGGGTTTTAAACAGAAGTCAGGCACAGTCCCCCACCCCACCCCCCCTTTGTGCTAAAAGCTGTTTAGCTCCACCTGGTATGCAGCCCCTTTGAAATGTAACGTGTTGTAAACTCCCACAGAAGAGTCGATAACCTGTTGTATTGACATTCCAGTGAGGTGTTATTAACTTTCATAGCGGCAGGATAAATCTGCATGATTTCATTTGATCTCCGATAGAAATAAGTAACTCACTGAAACAAACTTTACTCTCCATATTAAGGCGCCATCAAATGTCAGGTTAAGAAACTGTAGATCCTTGAACGCTAGTTTACATTATTATGTATTGTATTGGAGTGAGTTAATGGAAAATGCCTGCTTTTCCAACTCGTTATAGATTTGTTCGGACTTTAGCCTCTTGTGCAATTTTCACTATGTTATGATTTGACATGATCACGAATAAGTTGGAATGCCATATTTCAATATTAATTTTACCTGCCCGTTTTTACTCTCAGATCCATAACAGTTGAGATATTTTACTGCCTGACACACAAATGCGAGCCTGGTTTATCTTCTTGGAAAACGGTAAGTTGACGTTATCTTCAATCGACTGTAATGCACAGGAGCTGTAGCTTTAACGAACGTCGCCCAGCGTTAGCTTTGTTCGCTTCAACATTAGCCGTGATGCAGCTGCAGGCGACAGAAAGGGAAGGAGGGAAAACGTCATGCATTCAAATACTGTTGGAGAAAGCAAACGCATCCGTCAAAGAATCAACCCGTGAACACTTTTGAATAAGTTGGACAAAACTTATTTCAGTGACGGTAACGTTAAACCCAGGAAAAGATTTTTTAAAACATATGGTGCGCAGGCAAACGAACAACCGACTGTTAGTGTTGTAATATCATAAAGAGCGTCTTTGACGAAGCAGGCGCTGTCTAATTTCTGATTATCGCTGGTTGCGTCTCATTAATCCTTAACGTTGGCACATATCACGTCCGTACCACTATGACTTAAAGTGCTGCTAAACAGAACTATCAAATGTGTCTAAAAAAGGGCGAGTTACTAAGTGGAAAGGTCGACACAAAACAAAAAGTCCTTCCAGCATATTTACTTGAAGCAGCGGAAACAAGTTAAGATAGCAGGAAATAGTCGGAGCCTACCCGCGCCGTTACACAGCCAGCTTGAGTTAGCATCGGCTAAGCCCCAAATTTCCCAACAAAGAGAAACGAAAAGCGATTTGCTATTTGGCATTACAATCACATGAGCCGGACGGATGCACTTACCGTAAGACTGAATGAATATTTCCAGTGAGTAAAAGTGATGAGATATTCCTTTAGAAAACGGCGATTTAATAAATTAAGCTTAATATTTTCAAAACTGTCTTCACTCACGTCTGACGTAGAGCTCGTTCTCCCTCCCTCTCAGGGCAAAACCCACCAGTGACTAGAAAGGCGCGAAGGCCGCCGATTGGCCAGCTCAGCGTTCATTTCAAACAGCTCTGCAATTTCATTGGTTGTGGACGGATTTCAACTCAGTTGGGATTGGCCTTGAGGGAGTCACGACCGCTTTGTTTACTGGTGTCAAATTACCGTCAGACAAAATGGTAGAAGTGGAGAAACTGCTGTCACATATAATAAACACTCCATCTATATATGATTGACACACTCTGCTTCAAATATCCTCGACACAATGAAAAACTATTAGGACTGAAATAAACCTGATAATATAAGAAAATATTAAATATTTATCCACTAAAATATATTATTAAAAAACTAACATATAGCAAGTTAAGATGATATAGTGGGGGTCAAAAGTCTGAGACCACTCAAGCTACTTCTATTTTGTCTTCATTTCGATCATAAAAAAACAATTTTGTACAGTTTGATTGAATCTTTAAAAAACTGACACGAATTTTGGAATTTTATTCGCTATGAGTATTTAATATGAAACAATACTTTGGGCCTCCTGCATGGTCAGTAATAAATGTAACTCCCCCTTTGGTAAGTCTCACAGCCTGGAAACACTCTTTGTAGCCAAGAAAGATTCTCTCAGTTCTTTTTTTTTTTTTTTTTTTTCACCTGTTCTTCCTGCACAAGGCTCCAAGTTCTGTGGGACTGTCTTGCATGCTCTGCTCTTTTGAGGTCTGTCCACAGATGTTTGATGATGTTTAGGTCGGGGTTCTGTGAGGGTCATGGCAAAACCTTCAGCTTGCACCTATTGAGGTCGTCCATTGCGGATATTGAAGTGTGTTTAGGATCACTCTCCTGTAGTGGAAGCCTTCCTCTTTTTATCCTCAGCTTTTTTTCCAGTCAACGTTTGCTTCCAGAATTTCCTCGTATTGAATTGAATCCATTCTTCCTCCACTAGTGAAATGTTCCCTGTGCCACTGGTGTAGTGTAAAAACACTACATAAGTGGACTCTGAATGTAATGGGATTTGATGATAAAACTCTCAGGAACTATGCAGCTAGGTGTATAACAGATGGAACTGAATATATGAACATGATAAACCTGCATAATACTGTGTGTATCCAAAGAAGCATGTAGTCAGGGATGTGTGTAACAAAAAAAGTATGTGGCATTCAGAGAATAAGGCCGGGAACGGAGCGGGCCAAGGCAGCCTGTCAGGCCAGCATGATCTAGGGGCAATCTGGCGGCATAATCTTTAGAAGTCCTTGTTCTTATGTATTTTCAGTGAAGTCCTTGTCCACTCTTATCTCTAGTGAAGTTGTGGAAAAAAAATTGGCAAGTGTTCTGATGGAAATAATGGTGGCAGAAAAGTACCATGCAAATATAAAATAAAGGTAAAAACCTAGGAAAATGCCTAAAAGCCCAAAACATATTGGTGTCACGTGGCAAAGATGAAACACGTTTGGACAAGCCCCCAGGGGGCAGAACTAAGAATTAACAAATTTCTATTGGTAAAATGTATATAATTTATACTCTTATGGGTTGGACAACAGGCGTGGAAATACACCAACCAAACACCATATAAACGAATGCAAGTTTCATTTTAGCTCAGAGAGCTCTTGGACTGTGCCCTGTGTACGCTCTGTTTGTTCTCTCCTTTGTTATCGATAATAAAGTATTGTCACAACATCTTGGACTCCTGTTTGAAGATTTTTGAAACCTGCTTGAAGGCATTTTTGGAGCAACTTTCCAGCAAGATTTTTAACCTAATTATTGAAGATTTTGAAGAAATATTTGATCAATTGAGCACCTTTAAAATCTGATTTTGATGCATTGACCTGAGACTTGGGTCCAGAAAATTACCCTACACTGGCTGCAACACAAGCTCAAAATCAATCTGATCAATCCACCTCCTCCTGCTCACTGTAGCCAGAAAGTTCTATTTTAACTTCTGATGACTCTTCCATGAAGGTCATATTTGTGCAGGTGTGGCTGCACAGTAGAACAGTGCACCATCACTGCAGAGTCTGTTAAATCTTCCTGAAGGTCTTCTGCAGTCAAACGGGGGTTTTGATTTACCTTTCTAGCAATCCTCTGAGCAGTTCTGAGTTTTCTGGGTCAACTAGACCTCAACTTGACCTCCACGTACCTGTTAACTACCATTTCATAATTACATCACAAACTAAGAAAGTGACTGCCTAAAACATTTCTATCTTCTTACAGCCTTCTCCTAGTTTGTGGGCATCAGTTATTTACATTTTAGAGGCAGCTGCTTAGATGAGCCCATGGCTGCTGATTGCTGGGACAAGGTTTGAGGAGGCAGAGTATTTATAAAGCTTTGAAATTTGCCTCGCTTGTGAACAAGCCATAGTCCTAACAAGCTAATGAAGGTCTGTGACTTTAGTAAGAATTTATCTGAAAGCTCAAATCTCTTGGGGTACCCAAACATTTGTGTGGTGCTCATTTCTTTTTTCACTCTAAACCCTCATGCAAAAACAAAAATAATACACTATTCTTACTTGAAATGTTAAAAAGAATGTATCATCTTTAACTTAATGCTTTTAGGAGAAATGCACCTACCTACCTACCTATCTATCTATCTCATAGCATTGACGACAATAAGCAATATACTGGTGAAACTGAGTGGAAATCAACAGAATTGGGCCTAAAGCTCATCAACACAAGCCAAAGAAAATGCCAATTACAGCATCAAGGTTTTCTCAGCTTCCCCGTCCTTCTCTCTGCAGCTCAGGGTGTTTTCCTGTCTTCATGCAGCTTTCGCCACAGCACAGCCCCTTTATGGCTGCAAGTCAAACAAAACCTCAAATGAACTGCTGATGTACTACCAGACTTCTCTATGCCCTGCCCACAGGAAGTGTTGCTGCATGTGTTGTAAAGTGAACCTGCACAGACGACCAATAAAGTGCGGGAAGTCTCATAAACAGGATTTATCCTGCAAACCAGAAGTATTAGAATATTTGTGGGAACTGCAGAAGTGTCACCCAGAAACCTTATTTAATTACTGAGAAATCTGAATTATCTGAGAAATGAAATTCATAACTAATAACATGAAATGCGAACAAAGCGAAATGCTACCCTGTATTTAGAGAATCAGCCTTTTGGCTTTTACAACTGAGACAGAGAAATATACATAATTCAACATTTATTTTTTTGCAAAATACTACATGCACAAATCCAAATGTACAAATTCAAAGCTTTTGTCATTGTTATTAATATGGTATATATATTAAGAAATCTGTTCAAGGATAAAAACATGCACTATTTAAAGAAATACACTGGCTGCTCATGACAGACTGTAAAGACAAGTCACTTATGAGCAGCTGGTGTAAGTTTTTAAAAACTAAAAAATACCTGCATTGAAACCCTCACAGAAACATCCCCTTTTAGGTGCTTTCCACAGCTTTCCCCTTTGTTCAACCCCCATTTCTCTCATGTCATACACTACTGACCCTAGTGAGACACCCAAGTTTGCTAAGACGACAAAAACAGAGAAGACGAAGAGGGGTGGGGCGGGGACGATAAAACCCAGATTTTGCACAATCAAAAAATATATTGACATACTGAACAGTTGGAATGCATCTGACTCTGGATGGGAGGGTCAGTACCAAATCATCTGAGAATACACTCTGTAGCTCAGCACACTGAAAATGCAACCCATAACTTGCAGCATCGTAGGTTCAAATCTTGGTCTTAACCTCAGTTCTGCCGTGCTTTCGCGCAGCTCAGCGACAGACAGCAGCACGACAAGGAAGGACTGCAGAAAGGCATGCACATCATACAGGCTTGTTCACACTCATTTTCAGTTAGATTTCCTCTTCCTGTTCTCCTCCGCTGAGCACGAATGTGGAACCGTCAGACATGTTGTCACAGTCGCTGGGCTGTAAAACAGAAGCTGACCTGAAACTTTAGAGAGATATTGCTGTCTCAATTATTTTTCTTAAGTAACTTAACACTAAATATATTTTTTGAGTTACTAAATTATATCATTGCATACATAACTTATTTGGATTTGAAATTCAAAGACATCATGAGAGACACCATTAGCTATAGTCAGAAAAATAAGATATGTGAGGCAAAAATGAGTAAAGCTAATTCAACCGTTCAGTTCGACAGTGAATCTCATTTAAAAAGAAGCAACTTCTAGTCTTGTATTGCAATTTTTATTTAATTTGCTCAAACAAAACAATATGTTAGCATGTAAGAAAAGATTAATTAACAAGAGAACAGTATGGTACAATGCAGATGATAAAAGAATAAGTCTGGAAACCCATCCATGAAACTTGCTTCAGCCAAATTCAGCTCTGCAAATATTCCTGCAAATTCACAATTCCTTCAGTTCCCTCAGCAGAAAACTGGGTTTACAGACAAAGATAAATGTTTCAATCAGCAATCTGACATAAACATGGAGCAGACCTCACTGCAGAGGACAAAACAGATTTCCAAGTGTGTAAAGAAAGCTAAGCTGCTGAACACAAACAGTCTCTGTGACATATAAATGGCATGAGGGAGCACAGAACACTGCAGCCAGACTCATCTGGACTTCCAAACAGGGCTTTAGGTTCAGAAAAACCTCAGAGTAAAGATCACCTCTGAACCCTCATAGGCCTCATGTCTCAAGGTTTGATTGTACTTCTGAGCTGTAAGAAAAGCAACCTCATAACTGTGTGGAAATAAATCACATTTATGTAAAAAAAAATTTAAAAAAAAAGCAAACAAAGAAGATCTTGGTGCAAGATGTTTTCTTGGTGGGGAACAGTACCAAGGTCATTAAACTCTCCCTTCAAATCAATATGACCATGATGGAAAAAAGATAGACAAGCAAAATAACAACTGCACGTGATCATAATGACAGTCCCTAAATATTATTAGTCATCTTTATATCTTTGACATATTAAATGCAACTTCGGAACAAGGCACAAACCACATAGCTTCACAAAGAGATAAACTTTGCTTGATCAAAACATTTCACCTGCCATCACGTCCAAAGGACTGAATACAGAGATGGACATCTTCCTTTTTTAGATCTCTTGACAAAATGATACAAAAATAAGAAAGGCGACTTTGTTGAGAGTGATTATGTTTAGCAGGAGACTGCCGAGTTGAATCCTTTGGTGAGATAGCCACACTGTTGGCGACAGAGGCTCTAAGCAACTGTTGTCAGAGTACGTTGGATTGCTCTGTGGACTTTTGTCTTAAAGTGCAATTGATGCTGTGTAAACACTACTACAGTACAGGGAGCCTCATGGTTGGGTGTTTCCATTAAAAAAAGTGATGACAAGATGATACAACTTTATCAACAGAGAGAGATGAAACAGACCTGAAATCTGAAAAAGATGCCAAAAACTCCTGTCCACACTAAAATCAAATGATTACAGCATCTGTATGTACAAAACAGAATTACGTTTTCCTCATCTCAGTATTTCTAACAAATTTGACCCAATCCGAAGCAATTGAGAGAAACTGAAACCTGTGATTTCTCATCTTTTGTAGCAAAGCTCTAACATCCAAGCCCTTGAACACAGTTGTGTTGTATGAGATCCAACAGCTACAGACAGCCACTGATTTATAAACCTTTCACTGGGATCCCAGGGCACAAGCGAGGCATAATGAGAACTCCTTAGCTGTTCACCTGACCTTAATTTAAAGAGGCACTCCAATGATTTTGCACAGAAGAATCCGTTTCGTCTTAAGGTGTACCACTCAGCCTGTAAAAAACAACTGTACGATGTCTCCCGTGGTTCTGTTGAGTCCGAGAAAATAACACTGATGATGTCATAGAGATGTCACCAGGGTTATTTGGCCTAGGCTCAGAAACACATTTTCAATAGAAATCTAGGATTACAAAGTGGGACCATGGAGTTTGCCCTGATGCTATCAAGTTGCATTATAGGAATTGTAGGATGAAAAGTCAGGATATTTTGGCCTTTGTTGATTCAATTCGGACCATTTTTTTCAAAAAATGTTTATTGCAAGTCTCGCAATTTTATATAAGTGCCATATTAAATCACTGGAGTGCCGCTTACAAAATTACAAATACTGTTACTGCTGCAAGGAAGCCAGAACTGTGACACTAAGAGGAAAGTGCACTGGCAGTATGCAGTGAGTTCTCAATTTGATGCATATAACAATCAAGTTACCATGAAATTCACACTGTAGATGATCAATCACAAAGCATCATTTCACAACTTGTTTGATATCCTGTTAACTTGGAGTAATTTGGAGTCAAGAGCCAAGCTTGTCCTGCGGACCCCACTGTGGGTGGCTGTTACACTCATGAGGTTTGATTGTATTAGTCCTACTGTCCCTTCTCAGGATGTCATTTAGACAACAAGAGAACTTTGATCAGTTACCTCGACGTGTTCTTGGAGCAACAGCTAAAGTATTTGGACAGTCTCTCAGCTCCCAACATATCTCTCTCTCAGGTTGATTGTACTTTGAGCTTTATGTGAAATGAACTCAGCACTGAACTGAAGGAAGTGTTGAAACAAAACTTGGTTTAGAATAAAGTGACAGTTCCCTTATCCGTGTAAAATCTCAGGGAAAATATAGTTTCTCATTTTAAGGATTTGAGAGCAGCAGGAAAAAAAAGGCAAAGAAAAAAAGATGAAGCAAACATGTCATCAATAAGCACTGGTGAAATAGTAAATGGCACATTCATGTCCTCATAGGGACACCATCTCTGACACATTTGGGTTGTCCTGTGCACATTTCAAAAGTTTTACTTCATAAATGCAGTAAAATAAAAATAAAGGATAAAAAATCAGTTCAGCTCCAATGTGGCTAAAGATACAGTATCCTTGGATTTTATAGAAAAAAATAAAAAAGGAGAGTAAAGTGATTTAGAAATGGTGTTATTCCATGAAATCATGTCTTACAGTGTTGCTCTGATATTCTTTCATGTCAGCCTTCAGTTTCACAGAAAATCTGCGCTAAAGTTGACAAGAGGTGGTGTTTTGTCACACAGTAACATTGTCCAACGGGGGCTCAGGAGGGCGAAAAAGGACAGACACACACTGATAAATGTTTGGTGGTGGTGGGACTGGGGCAGGTGGGCCTTAAACTAGATGCTACACTTATTGCTTGTAATAAAACTTGTGACAATTAATGCAATTTCGTGGCAGACTTGTGACCCTCACCATATAAAGAAAACAACCTTACATGCACCAAAACGGAGTACCTAAATATGACAAACATGACAGAGACAGACTGAGAGAGAAAAGGGGGACAGAGAGTCTTCAAATCAAAACGGACTGTAAGGAAAAGTCAGTTCTATCTACACGTCTGGCCATGGTCAACGAGCATGACGGGTATTAGCAAGTCAGTACTTTCTGTTGACAGATAGTTTGGTAGAGAGCTACAATGGCTGCTGTCTGACAGGCAGCTACCCTCCGTGTCTCGTCCACCTGCCGCTCAACAGTATGAACAAAGAAATGACAGTGGAACGTCTCCACAGAGCGCTCACTTCAGGAGGGAAACAACACTTCTGGTTATGATTCCACAGACGAAGAGACAGACGAGAGAGCATCCTGTGTAAAGGTTGGATTATTGAGCTACTTGATATGGCCATAGATCTACACTGAAACAGACATGGTTGATAGATACTTTTTTTTTCTAAATAACTTTTTCTCTCTTTTGTACATATTCAGGTTAAAATAGTATTTGAGGAAGACAAGCTTTACAGTGTCCTGCAGTGGTGGACCTCACCAGAGACTGTCAGTCCCCCATACACACTCACACAAACCCAGCCACGCACGCACGCACGCACACTACCGCTATGGCATTATGGGGAAAAAAGTTTTTATTTTTCATCCCCACCTTCTTCCTGTCTCCAAACTCTCTTAATAAAACGTGCCTTTTGATAGTTAATCAGAGTTCTGATTCTTAGCATCAACGTTGCTGTTCACTTATGCGCCAATGGTTAATACAGTATCATCGAAGAGTTCAGTATTGTTTGTTGTGTTTTTTTCTTGCTATTGTAGGACAAAGAGAGAGAAATCATCTTTGCATAAAGACATTCGCTTTTCTTTCAGACCGTGCACTGTCCTCCAGGATGTGATGCCCTCAGCGGGAGAAGGGGGTGGGGTGGGGAGGCAGCAGGAACAGCGGCCTTGGTAGAACGGATTCTGTGAGTCACAGCTATCAGAGTTACAAGCCCCCCCACCACCACCCTGTCCATTGTTGTTCTGTCTGATGCTGTTATGCCCCAAATAATGTCCTCTCTCAGTATTAATATGATTATTGTCGTCACCGTCTCAACCGTGTTGTTGATTTTATTTTCCGCTGTTGTATTGTCATGTCTTAAATTGACTATGGTTTTCTGTCGGGTGGATGTAGATGTTATGAAGAGGGAGTCCGGATCCTCTACGCCGTGCTGGACTTGCCCAGCTCCTCCCTGATTGCTGAGGACACAAAGAGAAGAGTTATTTTTGACCTGAGCTTAACATTACTTGTGAGTGGGGTTCTAGGTCAGTCCTACCTTTTTAGAGTGCTGTGGCAGCAATGTGTGGTGTATATTAATGTACCAAAACAGAACTTCATCCATAATATAGTGTGCAGCCAGATAAAGATGATGCATGATACTTTCTTAGTCTTAATTCTTAGTTCTGCTCCACAACATTGCATTGAGTGCAGCCACTGGTGATAGGGCGTATTACAAAAACACAAAGACAGATCACTATTTTGCCATAAAACTTATATTGAAGCCCGACGCTGTTTCATCCATTTATCCTGGAGACACAGTGAATATGAGTCAACATGTTGGTCATCCGGTAAGTTTTATTTTTCATGTGTTTTATCCATGAACTGTGCAGTGTGCTAGATAATGTCAGCCAACATTAGCCTGCCAAGATACATGATTCATGTCAAATGCTGACAGGACATTCTATATGGCTTGGAGGTGTTGACAAAAAAAGTTTCGACCATCCATACAGTTTGTCATATAGCTGAGCTCCTGAATTAAATATGGTTGGTGTGTCAGCTGGGGCTTCTGTGCCGAATGCAGCCAGCAGCTGGAAACCTTCAGGCAGCTTGTCTGCAGTATTTAGCTCAAACTACAGTTGCTATAAGTTATGAGTCATCATAATACAGTGCCTTTGACTTCAACAAATGAATTACTGTCTGTTTCTGAGTGGAGAGTATGTACAGGTATGTTATTTCACTTCCTGTCTTCAGCCAGCATTTCAGGTTTAAATATAATAAGAGAAGGGACTGTTTGATTGCTGTGTTTGATGTGAGGAGTGTGCGTGAATACAGAGCACAGGTTTCACTGATAGTTACCATCAATGAGCTCTTCTTTTAGCTTGGACAGCTCCTTCCTCATCTCATCCAGAATGTCCTAAAACAATAAACAAACCAAAGTCACCTCCCCACACAAACGTGATCAATGTCAGACCTCAGAGGAAGAGCCAAACCCAGTCTTGTAGCAGCTTTAATTTCCACCTTTAACTCTCCGTGGACAGTCACATGACATTAAGAGGAGACGCTAGCGGACAGATTTTCCTTTGGCTTTTGGATTTAGTTGGGTGGAAGACCTGCCAACTGGCAGAGATTCTCTGTCTTCTTTAAGGAATAGCTAATCCCAGTGTAGGGAGTCCCTGTGAGATTAGGCCTAAAGACGCACGTAGTGACAACAAGACGTAAACAAAGTGACAGAGAGAGTATGTGGGTAAATGAGCCTCAAGTTTGAGGTAAACTCTTTTGCCTCCAAATCACACGTAAACAAAGTGACAGAGAGAGTATGTGGGTAAATGAGCCTCAAGTTTGAGGTAAACTCTTTTGCCTCCAAATCACACTGAACGAGAAAGTGACAAGGACAGTGAGTGTAGTGGTGGGTTTGTCGGGTGTCATCCGTCTCCCAGTCCCGCTGCTATGACCAGTTGTAGTGACAGATAGGCAGGACTCTGAGAGAGACTGTACTTATCTAACGGGCTCATTCACAGAGGTCAGAGGGAGGAGTTGCCTTATAACAGGACGGCTCACTGCACACACCCACACTGTTACACTTGTAACAATGCTGCAGAATTAGTTATAAAACAAAGAGACCAATGAAAATCTCTGTGTCAGTACAAGCTACTCCTGAGATACACAGGTTCTGCAAGACACACAACATCCCAGAAATCACTGTACATCTTTTAACATTACCATTGTAAACATCCAGGTCATTACTGAAAAAAAGTTTGGGTATGATGGACTCACGATCTTGAAGCAGAACTACACGTAAATCTCATATAATTTAGGTATGTATCCTCCATATCAGTGATGTGTGCAGCTTCTTAGCATGAAACAAACAAAAGGTTATGTTTCAGACAAACCTACTGATCAAATGAGGATTATCTGTGGGCATCACTGAACGCACTGGTTTTCATGCTGCATGCTGATTCCAAATGGTATCGGTAACAAAGAAAAGGTGCTGATTGACATAATCATGATATCAGATTGCCTGTTGGGGAAATTCTGTTTATAAATGATTGACGTTTCAGAACAGCACAGATGAATAACACAGATGAGCTGTGCAGTTATTATAAATGACAAGAAACCCAGCCATTACTAGTACCTGCAAACAGGTCTTGAAAGCCATTAAGAAGTTTAGGAAAGACATGACATGCTTTTGCCATTTGTTTCCAATGGAATTCAATTGTGGGACTAGCAGACAAGATACATTGAAGCATTAAACACATTAAGGCATGTGGACAAAGCAAGTATAGGAGAAAAGGATAAAAAATGTTACACTGCAGCTTGTTGTAGTCTGTAGAAAGTTAGATGTGAATGAGGAAAATAGATTTTGCTGCACACTGACACAAACAGGCACCAGTGTGACAGTATAATATCCCACCCATAGTGTACAGTGGTGAAATGAGAATTCATCTTAAAATCTGTGAGACGATGATCCAGGTGTCCACCTACCTGTTTCAATCTGTCATAGTCAACGGCTTCTGTTGGCACACCATTGGCACTTAAGGATGCAGTAGGTGTAGGAGTGGATTTGGGTCTGCGAGGAGAGACAAAGAACAGCAAAGAAACTCAGTGTAAAAGAAAAGGAGGCAGGAATGAGGTGGGAAAACAGGATGCTTAAAAAGCAATACTGATTGCTACATTACTATCATGTATATCAAACAAATGCTCATTTTGGATTTAGTGAGATGACACAAACCACAGCATCTGACTTCATTCTAGCATGGAAAATAGTACCAACTTTATACAACATTAGACAGCAACCTTCACTAGACCATGGCTGATAGAAAACAACTAAGAATGATAAATCAATCTAGCAAGAATGTGTAAAAATATGAACAGCATCTAGTGGGTGGCTGTCAGTATTTTCACAGCCTGGTGACTTTTCTGTTCAGGTGAATGTCTAATGTAAAGCCATATGGTTTCAACATTTTCTGTCGGAATCCCTTAACAGGAAAATCAACTCTGACCCAACAATCTTCACATCCGAGAAACCTGTTGAATTTATATATCTGAGACAAAAACGTGCACATTAAGGGAATGCTGCCAAAACTGCAGTTAGGAACCAAATCCTGGTCATAGCATGCACACACATCGAGAGAGAGCACTCACTTAGACATGCATGTAAACACACACAAAAGCACACACACACGCAGAGATCTCAGCAATCTATGAAAATATTTCTGTCAGGGAGGTGAGATGTCTGAAGTTATTTTGATGTTTCCACACACTGTCTGCCACATATCAAGAAAGGATCCTATAGTGCAGTAAGATCACATCTTTCAATGAAACTAAGCAGCTCAGCTACCTGGGACCTTTTTTTCTTCTCACACGTCTAAAGAAAAGTGATAAGCCAGGAGGACACCAGCAATTAAGGAAAGAGCTCGTAGATGCAGCTACACAAAGAGATTTCCTTACGCTATGTGAGAATCATCAGGGGAAAAACTCACAGAGCAGCCAATCACTTTCAAGAGAGGAAGTGTGACAGGAAGGAGAAGTGAAAGGAAAGGAAACAAGCTTGGCAGCAGGTCATTTGGTGGCAATGGGTTGGAAATACTGTAGACCGGAACACACAAATTCAGTTTGCAGTCCTTTAGTTTTTTAAACTTTTTGTACAATATTTCAAATTCAAAAGATATTAACATATCTGTTCGGTCTAATGTGCATGTCAAAGATTGAATTAGCTAGTCAGCTATATTAAGGGAAATTCATAATGTTTTCTTTAATAATTTAACAGCAGTCTGGCACATTGCCATGAACGCCATTCATTGCTTTTGTGTGTAACGTCATGGTGGACGAATGATTTATTCCGTACCATTAGGAGTTAGCACAATTGAACAACACCATGAAATCATGTGCAGGGCTATGGGCTCACATGGTCTAACAAGTCTTAGTGTGCTCAGCTCTCTATGGGTCACATATTAAAGTCACTTTTAATAAGCTGGAATCAAAAACGCCCATCTGGTCTCTTCTCTCGTGCATGTGTGTGCACACATGCACACTTACACACACAGCAGGGCCTTATCTGTGAGAGCCTGCTGGACCTGCTCTGGCTCTACAATGATAATCCTGTGCCAAGTCTACTCTGCACTGGGCGGACACTCATTTTTGTGTCTGTGTGTCTCTGTGTATGATAGGGTGGGTGCACAAAATTTGATGTGCATATATATGGACTTCCTCGTTTTAAAGGAAAGAAGAACAAATTTTGGAGGGCAGCGGGCAGAGCAGCATGCAAAGACAATAAATAGATTACATTATGAATCTGTCATACAGACAATGACTGCTTTAGACAACACCACATACTGTACCAAATGGCACATATCAAACAACAGACAAACAGAGCTGAACCCTGCAGGCTGATAAATTTGGAAAAGAACACAAAGACAACACAGGATTCATTCCAAACGTTTCATCCAAGCATTTGAAAATAACCCCTCTCCGACAAAATCATGTCCAGCACAGCAAGTCTCGATGAAAAAACAAGGAGATCGTTTTAAAGAAAAGGATTTCTCAAACTCTCCAGGGCCTTTTCTCTCTACCTGTTGGAGGAATCTGCTCCCATGGGATTTCTCCACGGAGACTCTCGTCTGTGTGAGCAGCAGAGACACTGACTTTACAAATTACAGTGTACTATCTACCCGTGTCTGTCCCCAGCCTTGGGTCAGAGATGTCCAAGATGTCCACTCAGCTTTATGTTCATTCAAAAGGGTTTATACACTCATTATCACATGTCCTTGAGATTTAATGTAAAAGAATGCAACCTGAAGCAGATTTTAAACCTACACAGTATCTTTTATTGGTCTTACCTAAACACTACAGTGGGATCTGTAGGTAAAGTATTACTAATAAGTAATAAGTAATAGTAATAACTATTTGGCAACACACATAAGTGGCACTGTGAGATCCATTTACCACATTTCTGCTGACTTATAATTGTGAGCATATTCTAATTCTAATGTAGTTTCTGAGAGGCAAAAATGCTTTAGTAAAAACTACACATGAGGAGCTAATGGTGCATTTATGTTCTTTGGAGAAGTAAAACCACCCAGATGTTAACAGCTCAATTATCACCAAAAGTTAGCAGTGAAAAAGGCTGACAACAACCAAAAAATCAGTAGCCTTAAATTAAAGCTAAATTTGATACTACCCTGTTCATCTTCATTCACAAAGTGACACCTCAGCTTTGACGTGCACATGTAGGCGACAAAAGCTTTAGTGATGTTAGCCAGTGCCCCAGCAGTGCGTCATGCTAAAGCTTCCTGATGCTAATGCTTTAACACGCCTCTATGGTCTCTTTTACTGGAAAAATGACATTTAGTAACATTGCTGCTAGCATTCAGATGGGCTATAAAGATGAATGATGTGGTAGATAAAATACACTTTGGAAAATTAATTCTCTAAATAAGGATATAAAATGTACTATAGTTTAAGTGCAACAATACACCACAAATGACAACGTATAAGAGAAACGACGTGTTCAACAGAGAACTGGAGAGATAACGTACCTTCCGATAACTGGAGATTTGCTACCGTTCATGGTGTTTGTTCTTTCCCATGGCTTCCTGGGCATGTCTGGAAAAACAAAACAAAAACACAGCAGAAATATGAGAAACATATGACATGAAGTTCAGCTATTCAGTAATGTATATTCCCCTGTAATCATCAATCAACACGTAAACTTCCAATAACTATGAAACAGCAGATTTGCTGTGATTCCAGAGTATGAAAACTGAGGAGAAATCTAACTAGATTAATGCTAACTTGGATCCTCATCGCCTGTGTTAGGAAGATGCATATTAATTCCTGTTGTTGTTGTGGATGTTTGCCCCCCAAGACTTCAGACTCCGAGTGCTGGTTCCTTCTGACACTCACCTGGTGTGCTACAGGCTGACATTTTAGGGGTTGTGTTGATCTCGCCCTCCTCCTGTTGGACAGACAGATAAGGTTCAAAGGTCAAGATGAGTCACACTCAGAGGGTGACAATCAGGGATAATGGATATCTTTAAGACAGCAACAGACAGTCAGGGGGAACTTTTCTTTTGTCTGCATTTAACTAGTAACATTAGGACTCACACAAAATGAGAATACATGCCAAATATGCACCGTGAAAAAAACTGAAAACTTCTTTAATCATTGTTAAGACATAGTCAATAAAAGTCAACACTTCCAGCAGATGGTTCACATTAAAAGCCTATGAGGCAAGGGAAGGATTATGGCCTTTCAGCTGCTGGGAGACTTTTAATGTGCATGACATAACATCTGTGCAGGACATATTGAGTTTCGTTGAAATTAGCTTAAATCTGATTTAAAAAACCCAGCAAAGTGGAGTTGATTAGCAAAGGACAACAGCATTTCTGTTATAAGAGAGAAACTCAGAGCAATCGAGTACTGACTATGACACGTTGTGTTTATGGTTGTAGTGTTGTAAAAATGTGCATTATACTGAATTTAAAAAGACATCAGGTAAACATGAAGAAAGTGTTGCATGAACAGGAAACAGCTCCAACAGCAAATTAAAACAAAAGTAGGTCAAAAAACAGGGAAATATCTTTAAAAAATAAGATAACATACAAGCATACATTACAAATAACGTCTAATATAAGCCTGATTAAAATAAAGGCCTGGTTTTCTCTGCAGTTCAGTTAAGTATTTTATTCATTATTTATTAGCATATGAAAGTAGTGATTACAGACTGGAATGTGTTAGATGACGTCCACACAAGACACGCAGACTATCACATAAAGCGCTGAGTGACTGAGGACTCATGTCAGACAGGAATGTAGTGAATGGAGTACACCCTGTGCAGCCTAGACACACTGAGGGAAATGTGTGTTATCACACAGAGGAGCTATTGTCTGATTCAGCAGTGAGCAGGAAGCAATGATATGTTGGACCTAAATCACACAACATGTAGAGATCACAGACATGAGAGACGACAGATTGGCTCTGATGACACTCACTGATCTCTGGTCAGGTTCAGGTGATGAGCCCTTCTCTGCAATTCTTCTCCTATTAGATATGAAGCCAAGGCACAGTTTCAAGTTGAATGATAAGTTTTCAACATTAGTCATTGGTATTCATCGAACACAGCTCAAACCATTTCTTTATGAACTCAAGGTTTTGAGTAAGGCTTTTAATTCAGATCTACATGTATAGCACATAGCTCATGCAAGTGAAAACATCCTTTATGGATACATTTTCTTTCTTTTATTTTTATTTGCAATGCTTGAAATTCAGCAAATGCACCTACTGTATATAATGCAGCAGTAAGAATGATTTGAATTATAAGGGAAAGACCAAACTTGTTTGATGGATGTTAAACTATATGGAATGTCACTACGAAATAAATGTATAAAATTATGAAAAAAAAAACCAAAGAGTGATTATTTCAAATTCTGAACGTATATGAAACAAGATCTGGAATTTAATAGAGATGGTAAGTGTAAATGACTAGCTCGATATACTGAAGCTAACAATGACATGTGATGTGACTATACCTCCTGGCCAATAAGGCGCTCATCTCCTCCATAAGCCCTCCTCCTCCAGGCAGGGGGCCGTTGCCTCTGGCTTCAGTTTTGGCCCCTGTGGCCCCTCCAGCCCCCAACATGGCTGCTGCCAGAGCTGCCCCTGCATCATCACTCTGAATGGACATGAGCAATATCTCTTGTGAAACACAAACAAATGTGACATGTTCTTCATAATCAGAAGGAAGTATTAACCCTATTTTGAGAATATTACATGAGTTAAAATGTATTAATAGTCTTTTTTTGGTTCATTTGACAATGTTTTTAAGTCAATTTTCTAGTTGATATCTGTATTTTGTCATGTTATACACACAAGCAGAGACACAGTTTTTTGTAGAGAGGCTGTCAGAATTATGTGTAAACCTCCCCTGAGTCTGAGATGAGATGTGACAGATGGGACTGTGTGTGTGTGTGTGTGATCATGCGTGAACATGGAGTGTGTGAGTGAAGAATGTTTCAGTGACAGTGATTCTATGTCTGTGTGTTTTGATAGAATAAAATGGTTAATGAGTGTGTGTGAGCGTAGGCAGCTAGTTACCTTCATCATGCTTTTTTGTACTATAATTTGTATGGTACAGATACAAAGAGCTAAGAGTATAGACATGGATTGTCAAACCATCCATTGATCAAATAACCAATCAAGCGCTCACCCTTGGCACTTTGCGCAGCTTGGCTCCGGCGAGGGCAGCGGCCAGACCTGAGATGGGGTGGTCCTCTGCAGGAGAGAACAGTCCGGCGGGAAGGGGAGGTGCAGGGGGAGGGGGTGGGGCTCCGGGAGGAGGGGGTGGACCTGGTGGAGGAGGGGGAGTCCCGCCTGGAGTCAGTGTAGGAGGGAGTGGAGGAGGTGGGGGTGGGGGAGGGTGGCCGGCTGGGGTGGTCGGGGTGGCGGCTGGAGTGGCGGCCGCAGAGGTCACAGTGGAGCCGGGTGGCAGGGGTGGAGGTGGGGGAGGGGTTGGGGTGGTCAACCCCGGGGCCTGCACCAAGTCTGTTGGGAGGGGATAGAGGGTGGAGGGAATAGAGGGTGGGGGGATGGGCGAAGACACAGGGATGGATAATAAAGTTCAAACTGTCATTTTTAAGTTTCAGCCTAAAGTGAACCTGAAATCATTTCATCATCTGTCTTAAATCTGACACAGGGTTTGCCTGTAAATCACAGTGAATCTGTGTGGAGAGACCTGCTTGCAGATTGGATTAGGACTAATTCGACTCTGAAAGTAGCTCACTATGTGTATACAGAATTAACTTCAGCATAGACTGGTTTCATTTTTGGAGGAGAATCAATTTTTTCATATTTCTCTGTCTGTGCCCTCCCTGTCAAACGCTCTTCTGCCATACACTACTGCATTATTGTAGTATTTGACAAACCTTAAAAGCAGAGCAGCATTAAACATGTTTCAGTCTGAATAAGTCTTTGCCAGGTCACGTCAACAGGCTACACCATTGTCATTGAATTTGTAAGGCAATAATGGTGGATGTCATTTTCAAATGAAATAGAACATGGAATACATATATAAGTTATGACAGCATGCCACATCAGATCACAGCAAATCTCATTTCATCAACATGCAGCGTTAGTGAGTAGTACTGACAGCACTTTAGTTAGAAGCAGGGTGTCAGACATGTTTATTACATTAAAGAAACCCACAATAATTAACACGAATTGATAAATATCAGTTTATAAATTCCCCAACCCTGTCTGGAAGGTATAAGTTCCAATGAATGGAGACAAAACAATCAACACTGACCAATAAATCAGTAACAGAGAATGACCAAAAGACAAATAACAATGGAACTTAGGCAGCTGTCCTTCTTAGGTTACTGCCTAAATAGGATAGACGTCCTAATTCATGGTAATAAATAATAAATAAATATGAACTATTTTTGTCCCTTTTACGCAAAATAAAGAGATATTTACTTCACATCTGATGATTACAAGGATAATAATCATGTTGCTTCCAGATCTCATCACAGACCTTAAATCCATGATCAATAATCTATGACGGAATGTGCTGTGATCAATATTAAACCAGCAGTCCAGTCCCTTCCAGCTAATCAGTCTGATGATCTGAGGTCAGTGGTCATTAGAACAGCTCCTGTGGCTAACAGGAGAAATGCCATGGGATAAAGGTCAGTGGAGCACTGGTGTATTTGCATAGAAATGGTGCTAGTCTGATGTTTTATTCAAAGACAAATTCAAAGCTGTATTTCAAAAACAGTGAAAGACTGAAACAGGAACAAATGCGCTTAAGTTTTTAGAAGATAAAATATTCATGAAATCATCATACATTGAGACAGAAAGCTAAAATAGTGGATATTTCAAGTGAACTGTTTGTTCGTGTTTTGTTTGTTCATATTTGGTTATGTAATGAAACAAATGAAAAAAAATCAAGTTAAGTGTCTTGATGGAAAGCTTGACGTCCTATTTTCTTTTAAAATGCCATTTTAACTGCAAAACTCAGGGCCATTCACATTTTTATGAATGAACCTGAGGTAGAAGCCCTCTGAAACATTACTTTGGAAAATCAATTACAATGTTGTACAGCAACTAGACGGCAATGAGAATTTGAATGGACAGACAATGAACCACTGATGTCTCATTCAACAACACAAGCTGCTGTGACTAGATACAGATAAACAGCTCACAATAAGTTTGACTTACTGCACACTGACCAGACGACACACAGTGAACAGTCAAATGAGGTCAAATCAAATGACAAAAAAAAAAAAAATCAACACCGAGGTGAAAAAAATGCTGAGAAATGGATTGACGAAAGAAAAACGACCAAGAGATGAAAAAGACAGTTATTGAGTGCAGACTTCAGTGAGTGGTCTGTATCCACTTTATAACAGATTCCTATCAAACAGACAGGCATGCCACGTTGAGAGACCAGACATATTTCATATCCAATGAACAATCAGCCAGCCAAGACCTTTAAGCAGGAAGCGTATGGACATACATGCAGTTTATGCGACTGACAAAGAAGTTAGACAGGTCTGAACAGCAGTGACTACTACACCTACAGATCCCACAACAGTCAACCATGGCAGCTGCTTTACTGTCAGAAACAGCCACTCAGCCTGTATTATGGGACTCACTTTGTGCTGTGGCCAGTTCAGTGGCAAGGTGACAGATCCGACAGTGTTCAATAGCCCCCCTGTTAGTGTGTGAGTCAAAAAGCAGAGAAAGGTAGAGGAGAGAGGCAGTGAGAAAGAGAGAGTCCGGACTGGAGGCCTTACCCTGGGGCTGGGGTTGACAGGTGGAGCCCCACTGAGGCGGGTGGGGCTCTGGGCCTGTAGCTGTGTCCGGCTCCCCCGGCCCCGACAGGCCCAGGCCCACGGGGAGGGAGAGGTGCTCAGCAGAGGCAGAGGTGGCGGCGGCTGCAGCAGCAGGGGGTGCTGTGGAGGGAGAGGGCACACCAGGAGCCTGGGATGAGGAGGGGGGAGACGAGACGGAGGAGGAAGACGGAGGGGGAGCTATAGGGGAGGGGAGAGGGGGCGGGGTAGGTGGGGGAGGCGGGGTGGGGCAAGCGATACCGATAGGGGTGTGGCTGTGCGGGATGGTCACGGGAGAAGGTGCGGGGAACATGGGCGGGCCGTTGGGGGCCGGCGAGGGGGGCTTCTGGGTGAGAGGGGAAGGTGCTGCGATGGGGATGAGCGCCCGCGGACCGGCAGCCTTCCCTGGGGGGCTGCTTATCATGACAGGGGGTGAGGGGGGCAGGGGAGTGAAGTTGCACGCTGACCACACCACAGATTTGGGTGGAGGAGGTGGGGCAGGGGCAGGGGCTGGGGCAGGAGCAGGAAGCGGGGCTTGCGGAAAGGCTTGCTGTCGCCTCGGTACCGTGGCGTAGTGAGGCAGGACCGGGTGAAAGGCAGAACCGAGCGAGGTGGCGAAACGGGAAGCCGAATGCCTTAGAGGTGGGGTCGGGGGAGTGGTGGAGGAGGGCGACGGCGTCCCGGGAGCTGGGTAGGTGGGCGTGGATGGAGATACAGGTGTGGAGGACGTCCTGCTGTACTCCTGAGGCGTGGGAGTGTACAGGGTGCTTTCGAAGGCTAAATACACACCACGCAAAAGGACAGACCAAGGACAAGACAGGACAGAAGGGAGGGAGCGTTGGAAGGAAGGAAAGAAGGCCGAAAGGAAGCAGCCGTCATGCACACAGGAGGGAAAGACAGCAGGTCAGGAAAAAGAGAAGGAAGGAGGGAGGGAGGAAAAAAGAGAAGGGGGCAGATGAAGCAGGAAAAACCAGCACAGAGCTATACCACAGTTTTATTCCAGGTTCTGTGTATTTTCTTGGGCTGAGGTGATGCTACTATGTTAGTGGACAGATGTTAGCACTGAGGACAGAGACACAAAGCTTTCATAGTCTCGTTCGCAAGAGAAGAGGGGAAAACAAACGGACTGAGGAGGAATGTTCAGAGGAGAAAGAGTTGACCATGTAGCACACAGCCATAGAATAGTAGCCAAGTAGATGCAACACATCACCAACATCGTCAAGCCTGTCCAACCTGCTGAGGGACATCAAGTCCTTTACACAACTTCATCACATGTACCCAAAGAACCAACATGCACCAGTTCATATAACGCTATTCAAAACAAAGTAAGTACCAAAATCTCAGTCAAAAAAGAAAACAAACTGCACATAAATGAAATCGAGCGTGTACATAGATGCCTGGTGTGTCTGCGCCTGATCTGTTTGAGGAAGCTTTTGAATCCCTAAATACTCCAGTTGAACTGTCATAAGTATGATCATCCTGTAACGCTTCTGGTAGTCAGCCCTGTTGTTTTTGCACAATATTGCTGAAAAGAAAAGGACTATGAATTCATACACAGATGTCATTAATTGGATTAAAAAATGCCAGTCTGTCTGTTGGTCCACCACTTAGATCCAAACTGAAATAACTGGAAATCGATTTGACTGACTTGAGTCCCTTCATCTTGTGTCTTGTCTTGTGTCATCATCAGGCCAAAGGTTTCTCTGTTTCATTGTGTGTTTATCCCAGCTGAGTCAAGCTCTCTCTCACTAATTACCTTCATAGAGTTCATGTGCTACTCTGGTGCTTAGCGTAGCCTGGATGGCGTTGTATGGACCTGCCATATGTTTTCTGTGTGGGGATGGAGTAAATTTGTTAATCCTCTGTTCACCTTCTGCTCCACTTCCCTTTGCTAGAGATGCGATTCTACACAGTGATTGATTTTTATTACAGTCAATTCTATGTTCATCTGGGCACTTTCTGTCTCATACTTTATGTGGTACTGTTTATCTAATCAGCTGCTTAAAGTCAGAGACATATGTCAATTCCACCCATTTTATCTTCTTTGCAAAAGGAAAGCTAAATCACACACCAACTCACAGACATGGTTCAAATCTATACAATCAGATGCATGCATAATCGGACATAACACACACTTTCTCTCTCACATGTGCTGGGTCACACACACACACACACACACACACACACACACACACACACACACACACACACACACACACAGCAGAAGTGGAAATCAGATGAACACCTAACCAGCAGTCACGAGACAGAGAAACCGATGTGTTTGTAAGCCTGCCTGGTTCTTTTCCAACTTCTCTTCCTCTGTGTGACTTATTTTTCTTTCTCAGAGCTGAACGTTCTGACAGCTCATGCTGCATTTATTGTACCATTTATCCTCTTCTAACTGGAAGTCAACGCTCATTCTAACTTCCATTCCACTACATACATAATTTTTCTCTTACATCTCTTTTTCATTCAACCCCAATTCACCTTTACTTCTTCCTTTGGCTTCTGCCAACTTTGTCACTTTCAATTCCATTAAGCCACTGCTCTACACCACCACACTACACTACCTCCTTCATCATCTCTCACCCTCTTCTTTCCCTACACACGGACCTTTTCCATCCTTCTTCATCATTCCACCACCCCCTCTTCTTTCATTCTCTCTCTCTGTCCCTCTGCAGCTCTGGGCAGGTCATGTGACTGAGAGGCCCCAGCTTTGCTCTGCCATTCCACAACAATCAACACACCATCAGAACACACTGATTACACGGAGAGCTGGACATGTGAACACAAGAATATTAAGCGCACATGCACACACAGGAGAAGACATCGAAGCCATACTGCAGCCAAGCTCCTCTGTACCAAAGCAACCGGACTTTAGGGACAACTTCAACATAAAAAAGCACAGATGGCACAAAAAGGAAAAGCCTAGTGGTCAGGTAGATCTACCAAACCACCTTAAATAAAAATTCCATTTTCAAAAATCGAAATAAAAGAAAGAATAAACACACAGTCATTGAGTAAAGCTGATTTCTGAGACCATCACACCATCACATTTAGAATTTCACCGTTTTAGTCACTGTGAGAGTAAAATGTGTCCAGCAAGTTCCCTCTTTTCTCTCAATAACAGTGAACAAGATTCAGTATGTTTAACCATACTCAGCAGTGTTTCTAATTAAAAATGCTCATGAAGCCATTTTCAGCCAATTGAAGCACAAAATAAAAAAATCTTCAACAAAGGCACCCAATCAAGTAAAAGTTAACAACTGTACAGAAAATTGCAAAAACTACAAAATAAAGAGCTGGATCATAAAAACTGGTGAGAGTGAACTTGACAATTCAACCGCTCTAAGGACAATTTGTCGATTTTCTGATGAAGAACACAGTGACAAAGCGCAGCTTCACAGTTACAGAGACACTTAAATTCACCAGACCAGTTAGTAGCAGGCACTTCATTGACTTTAGTGACGTTTAGTGTCACTGTGTAATCTGTGAATAGCAATCATTGCAAGTGGTGAAGTTTAAAAGACACACCCACACATCCACACAGTTATCCTGTAAGAGAGAAACAGGACTATGAAGCGTTAAATTATGAGCAAACCCCACAGACTCATATGTTCAAACAGAACATGTGTGTGTGTTTATGTGTGCTCCTGCATTCCTGTGTGATCCAGTGTGCTTGTTTTCTGTCTGTTATTGTGCATGACATGTGAAATGCACACACGCACAAATCACACACATTCATCCCTGGGGGTCTCACCAGCATTCTCCCTGATGATGTATTTTTAGCCTCTGACTAACACCACCGAACTGTGTCTGCCTGCCTGTGTGTGTTTATGCATGCATGCTAATAGGCTGAGTATTGCACCGTGTGTGTAACACAACGCTGCCTTCCCCACTGACCCAGTCCTTAAACGTAGCTGACTTCCCTTCCTATCACGTGGCCAAACCTTGATCCATCACAGCTCCAGTTTATAATCAGAGTGTCTTACACCCGTGGCTCTTCCCTGTTGCTGCTGCTGTGTCTTACAATTTTTCATCAATCTTTTAAACTTCACAGAGGCTGAGCTGAACTGTGAGTGTGAAAATCATTCAAAATGAGCTTCAGATATTCTAAGTTAAGTAAATTATCAAAGTTCAATCTGAAGATTTTTAAGATTTTACAGGAAAATCATAGTTTCCTCCCACGCCAATGTGTTCTACATAAAGTCAGCATGTCTGCACACCACCACCACTGCATCTTTATTAGATTTTTGAATCTGTGTTCAAGTGTCAGAAGTTGTGTGTGTGTGTGTGTGTGTGTGTGTGTGTGTGTAACTGGTGTATGGGCTGGCAGCACTCTTTCAAAAATAATGCACTCACCCCTAAAGTCACGTGTAAAGACTCACACATTCATTTCCCCCATGCCCCAGTGCCTTAGCAATCTGTTCATAGCGCCTGTCCAGCCTATGGGCAGATGAGCAGAGTGTGGGCCATACTGTAGCCTAGCACAACCAAAGGAAGTTAACATTTCAAGCACTGACTGGGAAATGCACAAAAGACAGAAAACTGCTCTCCAGTCAGCCAAGAAAGTCCTGCATCTCATGGCCTTTTGGGACTGTTAGAGAAGAGCTCTCTTTGTTGGAAGCACAAGTTTTACTAGATTGGGTGTGAGATTTTAATTCATTAGCACCTTGCTGAACTATTACAGCTTCAGTATTAGGAGCTATGCCAGGTAACAGGCAGGTTTACAGGACAGGGATGACATCTCAATTTAATCTTCTTGCAGCTGGGACCACGAGCTAGAACTGGCAACACACAGTATTTTTACAATGTTTAAGTTTAACTTGCTGCCCCAGATGAATGATTGTGCCCCAACTCCAAACTACATATTTGGCTGTTCACAGTTCACACTGGAAGTGACAAAATAAAATATAGTCGAAACAGTAACCCTGCATACGAACAATCACTTGATCTCAGAGTGTGTCGATGCGCACTATTCTCCTGCAATGCAATGCGCAAAAGAAAATGAAGAGCTGCTCACAACTGCAAAATTTGAAGCTGGATTAAAACAGCAGAAAACACAAATTAACTATCATACACCATCACATCCTGGGAAAAACATGTTGGTGTCCATTTGAGACAATTTAATTGGCAGGTTGTGCTAAGGTCACAGTTTGATTGACATGCATTAGAGCATGTATTATATCATTTCCTGTTAGGGTCAAACAATTAAATCTGTTGATTTCTTTGAAAACTACCATATAGAGTGTATATACAGTTAGGATGTAGTATGGAATTAGGACACACTCAAATCCAAACTTCAACATCACAGTTTTAACACATGATTACAAGAAGACTATTTGTATTCAAAAATTTACTTTGGACAGAAATTCATAAGTGAAGAAAGCTTCTCATTAAAATATTCATTATTGACTATTAACTGATGTATCCATGCAGCATGCAGTCTACTATACACATCTTCAATCCAATCATTTCAATATTGACCCTCAAAAAACTCAAAACTTAGCATATATGCGAGTGTGTGTATAAGCAGAACACCAAGGTGCATCACTCACCAGCGTTGGAGATGCGTCTCCCTCTCTCCCAGTCCTGCTGCTCTCTGTCCAACTGCTCCTGCTGCTCCCTCTCCATCCGCTCTCTCTCCGCCTTCTCCCTCTCCATCAGCTCACGCTCGGCTCGCTCCTGCTGCTCCTGGCGCTCCCGCTCCAGACGCTCCCTCTCCGCCTGCGCCTCCCTCTCCTGACGATCCCGCTCCTGACGTTCGCGCTCCTGTCGCTCACGCTCCAGCATCTCTCGCTCCAGGCGCTCCCGCTCCTGACGTTCCCTGTCTTGACGCTCACGCTCCATCTCCTTCTGCTTCTGCAGCTCCTGAAGCTGCCTGGAGGAGAGGAAAGGAGAGGAGATGAGATGAGATGAGATGAGATGAGAGGAGAGGAGAGGGGAAGAGAGGAGAGGAGAGGAGAGGGGAAAAGAGGAAGGACAGGAGGAAAGGGATGAGAGGATAAGAAGAAAGGAGAGGAGCGGAGAGGACAAAAAAAATGAATGCAAAATTCATATGTCTATTGTCTCTTCTGAAATGACACAATATAACATGTCTTTGACCACAAAATCATTGCTTTACATGATCTTTCTAAAAGGACTACCACCAACGTTTAAAAGAAAAAAAGATTTTCAGTGAAAGATTGAAGAGGGATTAATGTGGAGAAAAAAATGACAAAGACAAGCAGAATGAGTAAAAAGGAGTAACTTAGTGTGGGACCTGCCCTGACCCCCCCGACCCACAGGCAATTACTGTTGTTATTATATAAGACATGTCATTATATAATAATTGCTCTTAGGCACAATGGCCATGCTGTTATGTAACCACAGCCAGCTTTGGTAAAATTTGGGCACATTAAAAACACACACATTGAGTTGAGGAATGCCTGTGGCCAAAAGCCTCCCTTGGCTGCACACTGCTGCAAAGAGCCAACAGTGTGTCTGACAGGAGCATTACGAGAGAATAGTGGCAAAGATGAAAACTCTCATTTGTTTTGATTTGATGCAAAATCCTGACATGTGATGTTAATGATCTTGAAGTATGGTGTGCTCAGAGATTTTTCTGCTGTAGGTATTCAACACAAATTATGCTTGCAGATCCAGATTTGGTCACTAGGTGTCAGCAGAAGGCAGCAGAGGAAGGACTGGTGCAAGTGTGATTGCAGCAGCTGTGGAGGGAAACCATATCAGCAGTGTGTGTGTGTGTGTGTGTGTGTGTGTGTGTGTGTGTGTGTGTGTGTGTGAGAGAGAGAGAGAGAGGCTCTGCATGCATGTGAAAATGACTTAAAGCTATTTACCATTTACTATATCTGAGATTTGATGGAAAAGCTGTAACGATCCCTTTGGGGAAATGGGGCTGCTGTTAGAGCAGCTTAAACAAGAAGATAAAACGAGAACAAGACATATGAACAAACGCCAACAGAGGTTATATATATATGCAACACACTATTCCATAGATGTAGCGAAGACTGAATAAAAAAGTGACTACAGCCTTCACAGGATGTGAAGTAGAAAGACATGGAAGACATCAACAGCAGTAGAGCTTACTTAGAGAAAAGGGGGAAAATAAAATGTGTTTTATGGACAAGCATTAAAAATACAAAATATATAGCATAATAGTTCAAGACACAAAACATATATACAGGATGTGTAAAAAATATACTGGTCCATACTCACATTACAAATGTCTTTCTAGATGTATAAATGGAGAGCTGCACAATCTGTCCTTAATCACAACAACCGACAGGCAGTGTGAAGGATTTTTAGGAACAAATAAATAATACAGGGAGGGTGTGTGTGTTGGTATGAATGAGGGGAATAAGAGAGGGAGCTCAAATGTGAGGGGGAGAGCGGAGGCAAACTGTGGGAGGTTGTGATCTGTCAGGTTCACACATACATATAAACACATACATGGTTCCCAGGACATCTTTCATTTAATTGGAACGTGTCACCTGTCTTGTCACATTCTATGATTTACTTGGTCATAAATTACATTGGCTGTAAATGAACGAGCGTTACATTCATAAATTACACAAGCAAGGAGAGAGATGGTGGGAACTGGAGCTAAATGCCAACATGCACTTTCTCTCCCTCACACACACACACACACACACACGCACGCACACACATCAAGTCAAATCCTGTCAGGTTGTCTGCCCTCACTCATCCTGTTCTGCTGAAAGCTGACTCACAGCTAAAAGTCAATCATCAGCATAAATGTTGCTTAATGCAAACACTCACTCCCTTTGCTTCCATCTGCACTGGTGACACACACACAGACCTCATTTCACTAGTGACACAGACACATGTCTCAGGGCATGTTTGGACCAGCAGGTTCACTCACTCTCACACAGCATTTCTCTCTCACTCACTCACTCACTCACTCACTCACTCACTCACTCACTCACTCACTCACTCACTCACACACACACACACACAGAGTAGTGATGCCACTGTTGCCATTGTGTTCTCAAGGTATGCTTTGGAAACAGCCGTTCTCATGCATCAGGCTGCTGTGACAAACCTTTCTGTTTCCTCTGAGTCGCTCAACTGCAGACAAGTAAACATCTTCACAGTCATCATGTCGATATTAAACACACACACTTTACTCAAAATGTCACTGTCCTTTTTCTAAACTAACTTCACAACAGAAAGCATAACAGGTCCTAAATCCTAAATTTGGCGTGATGATGATTTTGAAGCTTGTAGAGAGTTGGCATTACTCTGTTATTACAGTAGGTCACATATTGGGCCACTTTCCTTGGCTGAATGTAAAATAAAGTAAAAAGGAGTAAGGTCTTATAAAGAAGTTGAGGAAGAGTTAATAGAACTAAAGTGTTAAGAGTTCATTAAAGAGGCTTGTTCACAGGGCTGAGGACTGAACTTCAGTACTTTCTGAGCTCCAAAAAAATGTGTATGAAACATCGTGCTCATGCATTGAGCAATTTGGTGGACTTTGCTAAATGAAACAAGGTAAACTTGTTTATTTTTCCCTAAACTATGGTATCAACACAAGTATTTACTTGGTATTGGTACTGAAAATAAAACCCAGTCCTACCAATTGATTATGGAATCCTGGATGACGTTCAACAAGATTCATTTCATCCTCAGTCACTGGGACATATCGGTGCCATAAAAGGACACTTCCATGCTACATTTGGCACATGTCTCACCAGAAAGGCACTGGATCCCCCCCTTAAGGTCAGCTGGACTGTCTCTCGGGAAAGACCACACACATCACCCAGTCCAGGTGCATCCCAGTGGTAGTGCCACAGAAGCCATGCCTGTTTTCATTTTCACCTCCAGTACTTGATGTTTACATGCCGCTGTCAGTGAAATGGTGTCCACTGCATTTTGTCTGCACATGCAATAGCTCTGAGAACTGATGTGACTGACTTGTGGTGCTCATTAGCTCTTCCTTGACAAATCAATAATCCATGTGTCTCTACTGATAAGAAAGTGTCGAAGGTTTAATATAATCTTTCGTGTGGGCCTTTAATTTCCTTTGGGAAATCCTTTCAAATAAATGATTGATTAAATCTACAATTACTAGAAATTTGCATCAGAATCATCATCAATCATTAGCTTGTCAATTGGTCAGTGGCTCATTCCTCTCCTCACCTCCATCCAGTCTACCTCCACCTAGCCCAACTTTGGATTTCCTAGCTCCAGAAACTACAAGATAACAGCAAGAGGTAAAACCCTAGTGTTCCCTTCAGAGTCCTCTCAGACACCACAAAAGAGTCAGTCTGAGCCGTCATGATCATGTGAATGATGTTTCATTTGTATCAGGGTGTCAACAAATGTGAGTATGAGGTGGTTAACGATGGAAATCTGAAGGAAGAAGATGACTAATGTGCAGACGTATGTTACTAAATGTGTTATGCCATTTCTCATGTACCTGCCGGCCTCCCCTTCACACAGAGGACAGGATCTAATCAGTGAATTTACCCTTTGCAGTGTTGGGCTGCACTATGACTGATTGAAGTGAATATAAGCAGCACTCAAGCTAATTCCCTCAAACCTGCAGAGCTTAGTTGTGACATGGCTGCAGAGAACTCTGGGGCTCAGATCCACCTATCTGCTGCATGGGATTATCCTGACCAATAAGATGCAAGCGAGAGGTGTGAAGGGGATTTTTAGAAAATTCTCTCTTTATGTCTGCTGCACCTCAATCTCCCTTACTTGCATATCCTTTATACAATACAGGAGTGAGTGTGGCATATCATAGGATTCTGTCTTCTGTCTCCGACAACAGACAGAGAGAACACTCAAGGATGGAAGGACAAACAGAACAGAAAAGAAAGATTGAGGGAAGGAAAGAGTGGAACATTTTTTTTAAATTATATTGGGTCACACACATGACCCAATATACAGTACAAGGCTGGATGCTGTGCACACACACACAGTAACTGCCCCAGTTCTCACGGTGTCTCAGTGGTCCATTGATGTAATTACAGAAACACAGGCGTAACCTGGATTTATGGCCAATGGAAGCGTGGCAGGGCCATGTCTCTGAGGATTTTACAGTCTCCTCTGGGGGCTTCCCTCAGCTAAAATAATATATTCCCTCTGATAGCAAATGAGTCCCTGTGGGATCCTCTGCACTGTAAAAGCAGCAGAGCAGCTTCATGATGAAATTGAGCTCATGATGTAATGGTGTGATGGTAGTAAAATCAGTCTAATCAGGCAGATAAGAAGGGGTTCCACATTTTTATTCATGTTGCTCTTTTCACTGCAAAGGTGGCTAAAATGCCAACAGCCAGCCGAATGCTGGCAGGCTGTATCTGGTACAGCTGGTACAATTTGTCTAGCAGCAACGTCGGCAGGTAACTCGCCACCTTCTCTGCTCAACATCCGTATGTGGTTTGTTAAACAGTGAGAGAAGCCGTTGGTGTTTAGGAATTACAGGTGGATCAAAAACAAGTGGATTGTTCTGATTAGTGAGTCAGCTGTTGTCTCAGTGGGGTTAAACGGCTGTGTCAGCCAGAGGAAGACAAACACCTACACATCTATATTCCAAACACACCAAGTGGTTTAAATACGGCACAACTAAAGGAGCTCTCTCTCTCTGGCACACACACACACACACACACACAAAATAGATTTATTATGTCTGCTATACGGCAGGCAGGAAAGAAGACATGCACACCCAAACATGCATGCACAAAATACTGTAGGACTTGGACAGAGGGTCACAGGGGGCGGAGGTGATGCAACCTACTGGCAACATACATTTACTTAGAGCAAAGCCTAGAGGAGCTTTACCATCACAACGTGTACATCCAGAGCTAAATGATGTTCTTCCAGAACTTCTGTTACCGTCTCCACCAGTGCCTTATCATCATCATTAAGAAGACAGAGTGCTGTAAAGTTACATTTCAGTTGTGGAAGGGTTGAAGCAAAGTGTCTTGACAGTAGTGGTAATAAAATAAATAAATACATAAAAAAGCACCCACTCTCTCTTACTGAGTACTACCAACAACATTAAGTGTTAGTGCTGACTAAGTGTTATTCACTAACCTAAGAAAAGTTTTAAGGCTTAAAGGTATACTATGCAGAAAAAAACCCAAATCTCTTTCAAAAGTAATCATCTTTCCAGTGTGTGGTGGTGTGTTTATCTGCAGGAACCCTGCCCTCTGCCTCTATTTCCTTACTTTGCTGTGTTCAGAAAGTTTCAGGGTGGCAACTGGGTGTGCAGCGCCCAGCCAATATGAGTGCACAGGTGAGGTCGGGGCGAAAAAACGCAAATATAGCCAAGCGGACAAAGTACCTTCCAAAGCAAGAATGAGTCTGGGGTTGGCTTTCATCTGCTGGTGAGGACTGAACGAGAGGATGGGGATGAAGAGCGATGCATAGTTGGCCTGTTTTCTGTTGTGCAGGTAGATGCTGGCAGTTAGTTCAGCTTGTTTGCTAAAGTATCGACTTTAAAATAATGTTGCTACAACAGTAGTTTAGTATAGTATGAGTTCCACTATTAACCAATGCAAATACAGTAACTTTAAAATATCCTTTAAAGTCCATAGGGCTGAGTTTAAGTGGTACAAAATGTGGTTGTTTGTGTTCACTACAGCTGATGCTCCTCTTTAGAACTCCCATGAACAAGTGAGCAGTTTCCACTTCAGCATCCTGTACCTGTTACCTTTCAGTCTCCTTAACATCTAAGCAACTATGTCATCTGTTTCCAGGGGGATTTCTGCTGTAGAAGCAAATTCCAACAAAGAAATCTGACTTAGAGTCACTGTAATTTATCTTGTGCGTTGCCTCATTTTTCCTCATTACACCCGGTTGGTGAGAGGGTGTACTTGCTGAATCTGTTCTAATTAGAGCAGAGAGGCAACCTCAGCTGTACTGATGTCTAGTTGCACTGTTGTTTTCTTTGCTGTAGTTAAATGGTTGTGCTGGCGTTGAAGAATGTCTTTTAGCTCTGAGGCTTTTTAAGAAGTCTGGACCAAATTAACCCTGAAAGGACAATAGAGTTTTGAATTAGTTGCTTCGGGATTCCTGCTAGAATAAACCATTTTCACTGTTTGTTTTCCAAAGTGCAATACAAACTAGTGCACCACCAGCTGCGCACACACACACAAACATCTAACACACACACTGAATTCCACTAAACAGATGATCAACACATTGCAAAACAATGTGCAAAACAATGTGCACACTTAAACACACTTAAAATAACCTGTCTGGAGAGACATGCTTGAGGTGCATGTTAGTGTGGACAAATTGTGTGCATGTCTGTGTGTGTGTGTGGAAGTGTACATGCAGATGACTCACAGGGGACAGTGAGGCTGTCGTCATAAAGGGGACACCTACGAGCTTACTGCACAGCGTGGCTTTTCAGCCGATGTCATGCGATAGTAATGCTCACCTTCTCAGCACACACATTCCTGTGCAGTGAGAGCAGCTTCTCTCACTGCCAAAACTTTACAAGTACAACACACTTCCATTAAGAATCACAGTTAAATGAGAAAACCTCTGTCCTCATGGCTCACATAAGCCGGAATGCAAGGTGGAGGTCAACCCGCTTGCAGTCACTTTCATTTAACATAAAGTGACCTGACCCAAAAATGTGTCCGTTATTTAAGATTGTGATAGTTACTACTTCAATTTGGGAACATTACAACTCCTGGTTTTGTTGCAGTTCATTCCATATATACGGCCATATTCCACTGCCAAGAGAGTCTCAACAACAGCTGAAAAACGTGGACTGAAACTAAAGCTGATTAAACTGTTTCTTTTTTACTGTAGATACTTTGACTTATCAAAAACAGGTCTAACTAATAAAATCATTAATTGCTGCGTTGCAATAACTGCTGGAAGGCAGCCAATGTTAACGTTATTGGTTCCACCTGTGCTTTTCCAGCTACACAATAAGTCAATGTCTGCTTGAAAAATGTTGATGATTCTGACATTTGGGAACAAAAGTGATCTGAAGTTTTATTCAGAAAGCATAACAACATGTAAAGTACAAGATGGATGTGCTTTGGACAGGGTAGAAAAGAAAACAATAGATAACAATACAATACTCAATAGACAATAGATACTCTTTGAGAGTGTCGTATGTGGTTTCTGGTACAAACTGTATTTGCAACAAAAAATGATGAGAATCGTGGGTGAGAAGGAACATACAGTTCATGTTCCTGATAATTCAACTTCTGGCTGCTTTTGTTACTCATTTACCCGGTGTTGTTACTGTCGAGGAGATATGAGTCCAAAGGGGGGAATGACAGATAAAGTTTAAAAGCCACTGAAAACGGCTGTTCTCAGTTCTGGGCTGGTGTATCAGTGATGATTAGCATCAGTGTACATGCGAGCCTGTCAAGTGATACTCTACACTAACCTCCTGTTGGCTTGACAGCTGGCTGTGAAACATCTGTTGAACAGCGACTGTGGTCACCTGGATTATTGTCAGTTAAATGTCCAACAGTGGTTTTTGTCCAATCTCAATTTCCAGAGCAGATAATAATTATGAACCGTTGTCAGTGAGCATTGTTTCCTGTAGTTTGTCACTTCCAGGAGACCAATGCAATGTCTCCCAAAATGAAATCCCGCTTTCTACGCTGTCTACATGTTTCCTGCCTCTGATGGGTGAACCTAAAACAGGTTTCTCTTCCCTCCACGTCCCCTTCTGCCTTGCAGGGAAACGTCACAGGATTCAAAGCTGTGAAAAGCCTCCTGCACAGTTTAACTGGCGTCTCACTCGCCTCCTGACAAGAGTTGCCGGGGAAACCGTTGCTAAGGGAGTGTGGGCGGTGGCACGGCCTGAATCCCTGCACGCAGACATACACGCACATGCACACATATTCTTTACCTCTTCGCAACAACTTACTATGACTGAGTTCAAGACACTCTGAGGAAGAGTCAGAGAGGATTTGGGGTAATATTGGAAACATCAAATGGCTTATTGTCGGAAAAAAAGCGTCAAGAAACATGAAGGAGGATGGCTGCATAGACAGAATGCAAATAACGTGACAATAGGATCTGCAGTCTGCAAGGGTATGAAGATCAAAGGTTTGCAAAGGCACTCCAATTCAGTATTTCAGTTTAATAGTTCGGAGTGTATTCATTATGATAAAAATAGACTGAAAAAAATGTAATAAACCTGAGGGATTTAGCCAACCAACCATTTGACCTAAAACAGTCATAATGAAGCAAACATTACATATTGGGGACTAAATGATAACAAAACTCAACAAGGAAGAGATACTAAAAATAGATCAATGGCAAACGGAAAGTGGACTAAAATGAAACAAGAAGATTAAACCACACAGAAAGTGAGAATGTAGCAGCATCAGTTTGACATGCAGCATCTCGTTCAGTCTTGTTTGACAGGCATCTACACTGCAGTCACAGCCTAGAGACACTTCCATGCTGCTCTGTGAGCTGCCACCTTCCCTTTTACACCACCAACCCACCACAGATCCCTTTTTTGCCCACAAGCCAACCAGCTGTAACACAACAGCTCCTCATGACACACACTATGCAAGCTGGCTCTATCTGTCTTGATCCAGTCAGTCTACTTTCAATTATCAACATCAGTGGATATAAACGGGTGATTTTTCTATGTAATTATGTGAATCACTCCATAGTTTGTTCAATTCACGACTCCCTATTTTATAACACTCACTTAAAACATTCAATATTTCTCTCTATAGTAAACAGTTGACTGAAATTTCAGACACTTACTAATCATCAGCATCTTGCGTCATCATGACAGGAGTTGTAAAACAATAATTCAATTATTAATTCAATAAATTCGCAATTAGGGCAAATGTAGTAATTAATTTCATCCTTCCCACTGTCAGCAGCTATTTATTTTTGTTGATATGACTTTTGTTTCACCTTGTCATTAAACACAAATGTTGTTTTCATCAGTTGTGATTGTGCCATGATTGTTATATAGTCTTCAGCTGTATATAGGGTATTGTTTTCTCGAGCAAAAAATATGTCACATTCTGGTTTTGCTGCTTTGCCACAAGTGACAACTGTGATCAGTCTTCAGGGACACAGAAGTCTGGCGAATTCTGTTGGCCAGGACTCAGTCGCTCGCCTGATTGGCTCACAGAACCAGGAAATGTTGTCTGAATGGACAGAAGCCCAGATGGACCATATGGACCTACTCTAGTGAGGATCCAGTCCAAGTGTGTAATATACACACACACGCACATGCATCATGTGTCCCACTAACATAAGACCCCAACCTTGTTATCAAATCCAAGTTAACGTAACGGATACAGAGGCGTGTGTATGTGTGTGTTCACATCCAAAACCATGACTGTCGTTCAAGAATATATGCTGATGTCAACATGTGCTCGTGACAATGTGCACAGCAAAGCATGTTGCCATCAGCAGCTGCTGGTGTTTTCATCCACCGAGTGTTAAATACCAGCAGCTAAATGCTAACAGCCAACACAAATCTAACACACATATTCACATCCTTTTCCTCTATTTCATTTCATTCTTTCATTCAAGACGATGCAACACATTTCCTCTCTCTCCCAACACACACTCCCTTGCTCCCACGCACCACACAGCTATTTATACACACAGCTTATTATTTCCAGCTCATGTCTTTTTAATCTGAGGGTAGCACCCTGCATTTCTGAACAGGTGGTTTATCCACACTCTTTCCCTCCGTCATCCATGAATCCACTCATACATACAGTGAATTTTTCCATCAATCACTGAAGTGTCATGTAGCCCTTCTTCATCCATCTACGTATCAAAGAAAAGGAGGACTAAATGACAGATGGAGGAGGAAGTAGATGAATAACGGGGTGGAGGACAAAGAGTGAGAAAGAAAAGATAATGTGTATCATTTTTTCCTGCTGTCATGTGACCCCTGTGGAAAATCCCACTACAGACACATTTGAATTTTCCAGCCTTTCCAAAGATGAATGATGTCAATGTTTATGCCTCACGCTGAGTGGAGACCCACAAGTGAGCGAGAGGAGGCCACATTGATGAGTGTGGTGTGTGTTTTATTGAGCATGTGTGGTCACTGAGGAATGAGGTGGTGCATTTGCTGGTTAGTTGATCTTATCTAATGAGGCAGAGAGGAACGAGGAGAGGAGGAACATTACTCTCACTCCCATTTAAAAACACTCATCCATATGTCCAACCCTTTCTTTTCTCTCTCTTTTCTGCCATCTCCGTGGCTCAACGTGCCACACCTTCATGCTGAAAAGCACAGTGACTAAATGAAGTAAGACACAGTGAAAACATGAGCTATGCTAAGTGAGCCCACTATTGTTGTCAAAGGGAAGGCTATAATTCATTTGACTATCTTTTTTCCCCATTGTGCCATTAAGATTTGTGTGTCTAACAGCCTGTTTAGAGGGATGGGGCGCCTCACTTGTTCGAGCGTGTACCATGTATCAAGACTCATTCCTTACTACAGCAGCCCGGGTTTGACTCCATCCAGGGCCCTTTGTTGCATGTTATTCCCTCTCTCTCCTCTGCCTTCCCTGCCTCTCTTCAGCTGTCACTATCCAATGAAGCAAAAATGTCCCAAAAAAATCTTAAAAGAAAGAAAAGAATGGAAACTCTGAGGCAAACTTTGACTATATGTTTATACAATGGACTGTAGACACATATTTTAGATAGTTTGAATTGTTGTATCTTGTATTGTAGTTACGGTTTACACTTAAAACTGTGCAACCACAGAACAACATCTAAGAAGATAATAATAATAAAAATAATAATATATTTAGTTGTCCACTTGGGTGAATTCACACACACACACACACACACACACACACACACACACACAGACTTGTTTCACTATCCCCATGGGGACACTCCACTGATATGTATTCCCTAGCCCCTTACCCTAACCCTAACCATCACAAACGAATGCCTAACCCTAACTTTTACCGTAACCCTAAACCTAAAACCAAGTCTTAACCCTCAAAAAACAGTCTGGACTCAAATTTGTTCCCAAAGTGACAGGATGATTCCCATGGGTTGGTGTGTAGTCAGGTTAAAGCCCCCACTGGCATATAAACACACACACACATGTGTCTGTGTTGGACTCCAGTCTTGGAGCTACTGCAACCCAACAGTATAATGTACAACATCTACAACTCAGTGGGTGCACAAGCTGGGTTTGGGGATGTTCCAGCCCCTGGAACCCAGAGCAGACCTGGTGTGGACCTTTCTTTGTGAAGGTTGTCAGACAGTCAGGTCAGAAAGCTGGGGAAACTAGCACCTGGTGATGGAGGTGTTCTGGGCTCCAGTCTACATATAGTTAAACTAGTTAGATACAGATGAAGAGCCTGGCTTCTAAGGCGAGAAAAAGTCTTCGTAGGGTTGAGTTGTGTTGGCCATATGTAAAGACACAGATACAATTAAAAGATAATAAATAATTAAACAAGTGCATGAACACATGAGGGGCCATAGTGAGACATCGAAACAATGACATTAGAGAGAAGCTGCACACTGTGAAATAAGGTCAGCAAACAGCTGAATATCCAGGCTTTTCATGTTTCACATAAACAACACGAGACTCAAAATGTGGATACTTGTGCATCAAGGCACTACTTGACATTGTTTGGTCAGGTGGTTAATAGAATAACTTACAGGTCAGCCAAAGCGTGTTGAAATACTCTGAACAAGGGCTATGATTAAAAGCTTGGATTAAATAATAATCTCAAACAGATGTTAGTGTGCAAATGCTTTTCTCAGTCTGTAAACTTCCAATAAACAATCAACAAAACTGACTGGATTACTGACAGTGGTGTACTGATTAGCTGAAAAATAACCTGACAATGTTTGTTGGCCAAAGAGACCGTCAATACCTTCCAAAGCTCACAGTATGTTAGCTTTCCTTTTAAAGAAGCAGAGGGCTTCATGTGAGAGTGTGCTGCCAATTCATGTCAACACTTCTCTCCTCGCTCCTCCTCCTCCTCCCCTCCCTCCATCACCCTCCTCACTTCTTTCATCCTGTTCTCACTCTGCTCTACACATCCTTTCCTCACTCTCCCACCAGGCTGATATTGGCCTCTGTATCAGCAGATGACCTCAGTCACTGATCCACTCGCTGCCTGTCTGTCAGTCGCTGCTAAATATGGAGCTAGAATGAAGTTAGACAGAGACAAAAGGGTGAAAGTCAGAAAGCAAAAAAGGGGGAGGAAAAAGAAAGAAACAGAGAAGAAAGGGAGGGGGAGCTGGCAGCCAGATCCATCAGCCTCTCTCAGACCTACAGAGTCTGTAAAATTCCTGGCAGATCCAAGTTCACCTCAAAGAGAATTAGAAGAACCATTGACTCACACCTGAGGAATGCTTTACTACTCATGTACGTGAATGACAGAGAGAGGGGGAGAGAAGGAGATCGAATAGAGATTGCGTGTCTGAAGGATGACAGAATGAGTTATCCATATTTTAGCATCATACATCCAGAGGGAATCTAACCCTGGTGCTGTTACTGCCTTGCTCCAGACCAACTGAGACTAATCCCACCAGGTCCATTCAGACCTGAATGAACTCAGATGGTTCAGTTACTGAAGAGGATGACCAGAAGGGGACAGAGGAGCACTAAACCAAAGAGACACTGGCATGAGTGTGTGTGGGTGATGATGGCTTCCACACAGACAGGGTAGAGCAGAGAGCAAGGTACCTGAGTCAGCAAGTCACAACTCAAATGTGAGGGGGCCAAAAGACAGACACACACACACAATGACCATTTTATTTGTGTGTCTAAATTCTAAAAATGTAATTTTATGTACAACATACTCACAAATTCCAACATTGGGAGAAAAAAGTAGTGTCACATTTTCAAGATGCAAAAGTTGTGACTTTTCACGTCAACATCTGACTGAGACATTAAGGTTTTTCTGAGTACTCTGATATAATTAAGTGTCTTAATGTGGTGTTGGGCCATTATGAGCCTCAGGAACAGCTGAAAGTCTGTGAAAAGCTACTGGAAATACGAGCAGCATTCTTACAAAAGACATCCCCTCATTTAGTGTTGTCCGTCCACATCGGAAATCAAAGGTTATTATATGTAGAGTGAAAAGATGGGATGAGGTGGATGTGAAAGTTTTTAAAATTTTTCCTTTCATGTGTAACCTGTTTGTATAAGGTGGTCAGTGAATTTCACAGTGTTAGTTTGTCCAGTTGCCTTTCATGACATTACAACGTGGTGTGCACCAGCTGACCTATATCTGAACTGGTTACCAAAGAAGTCGTCATTGTTTGGCTCATGTGACTGATACTAAAGTTAGATGTTTTTGTCTCTGTGTGTGGTCATGTATTGGGATCGGGGGTGGGTGAATATAAAATGCTTCCTTCGCCATTCTACTCAAAATGTCTATGACACGTCCCCTGGCTGGGGGCACAGCTGTCACTGTGTACAGGCATACTTGCAAAGAGATTCAAGGCTGTGTGTTCATGCACTTCAGTGTGTGTCCATGTTCCTGTGTTTGCATGTGTGAGTGTGTGTGGGCAATTCATTCTAATTAAATCCTTGAACAAGTTTTTCTGGTGAGCGGGTTCCAAACCTTGGCCAACAGCTGGCCTCCATTAATACAGCTGTGCATTCATGTGTGTGTGTCAGAGACAGAGAGAGAGTATGTGTGTGTGAGTACATGTGCGATGTGTTTTCTAGCTGTTCCAAAGCCTCATTATTACCTGAGGGAAAGAGTGGCCTTGTATGGGGAAGAAAAACAACTGCGAGCGTGCAGAGTTTCGTCTGAGTGCATGTGTGAGTACGAGTCTGTGTCTGATAGATTGGTGGTGAAAAAAAGATTATTTTGAATTTGATGAATTAAGACAAAGAATAGAAATATATGTAGAGGGAGAGATAGAGATGGAAGAAACAAGGTGGACAGACTACTGTCCCAAATGTTCAGGTGAACTTTTGTCTTTGTCAGGCCAAGGTTCTGTCTTCTGCGTGTTTGTGTGGTCCTTCCTTACCTTCTCTGCAGGTCCATCTCCTCTGGTGTGGGGCCATTCTGAACCTGGGGGCCCTGTCTGGGCAATGTGGGGCCTGAAGAGGGCGACACACACAGACAGCTCCTGTTAGCTGACATCATCATTATCATTCTGACTGACACGCAACTGTTTGTGTGCTTCTTTCAGAAACAAAAAAAATGCATCCACAGTCAAAAACTACTGCAACGAGACGCTTATCAAACCCATCAAAAGACAAAGTTATATGGAGGCACGGGTGCAGAGGGCCGTATAAAAGCCACCGAACAGTTCAGGGGGGAACAGAGAGATACTGCTGGTTGTCATGGCAACACAGTATTTGGCAAAAGATGTGCAGGTTGTTTAGCTTCAGTAGGTCTCAGGTGCAAAGGCTTGTGGAGAGTTTCTGCCTTCACGTCCTCTGAAGTCACCTGTCAAGTGTTCTGTTTAGTCAAACAGACACTTAGCATGAAGCAGCATTTGTTGAGCTGAGCGTGATAAATGCAGTTGTAGTTGGACACATCACTTTCTCATGGAACTCAACCTGTGACACTGTATCTTTAACTGTTCATGTACTGTAAGTATTTGCTATGGTGAAAAAAGTATGCAAACTCTTGCTTTAAGTAACATTAACACTACCAAAGAAATAAATACTCAATTATTCTGAAAGTCTCACATTCAATATGTCTACACATATAAGCAGTACTTCAAATGGTAGTTCAGGCAGGCAGAGTAGTTGTGTAAATGTGCTGGTCCAGCTTGTCAAAGGTAAAGATTTGCTGCTTTTCCCACCAACGCAGGCTTTGAGAAATTTGATGGGACATTTTATGAATGATTAATTGATGAAATAATTCACAGACTAATCAATAATGAACTAGACAAGCCTCAATACTCTGAGTACAGAATGAAGTGTGGCTGCTGTAATGAGTACCACAAGCATCAAAACTGTCAACTTGTCACACCTATAGTTAGTTTGCTTCCAATCAGTTGATGAGTTTGTAAACCTGGAGCGTTTCGCCTTGTTTGGCTTCTTTTCACACAGAGAAACATTTAATTGAACCAAAAGGCGTCACTAGAAACACGTGAGAAAGTTCACTGCTTATTAGTGTCTGGGGTGGAAGGAAGAAAGTACATAAATACAACACACTCATGATCCCACCAAACAACCAAGCTTAATATCTTTTAATAATTGGCAAATTAAGGTATCAAAAATATACTGGCTTGGTACCTCTTCTACACCTCTGTACTGAGAGGGTCCTTCTATCAGCACACACAAGATTCTCAGTTACAGTCCACTTGATCAACCAAAGTGAGCAGGTACAACAGTGTTAGTGTTTTGCATGTAGACACATCAACAGAGATAGAACTACTAATTCATATTAATCGATTAGGCTATAAAGTAACCGAATAGCTTGTTTTGAAAAGAGGAAATAACAAAGATGAATGCCCAAAAGGTAAAATTAAATTAGATACATGATTTTGTGGACAGTTCTAGTATAAACTCTGAAACACTGACACACACACACACACACAGACACATACCCTCAGCAGCCTTTGGAACAAGAAAAAGAGACACCGAGACATCACTGTCTGATTTACACTTGCTAATGAGCAAACTTTTCTGCAAAACCTGAGCAGGGCCAGATGGACCAAGATGGTGCTCTTTCTCCCTGTACCAAACACACCCAGACACACACACACACACCCACACACCAACCAGAGGCTCCTGGATCTGGACGGAGCTGAAAAGGGAGCAGATTTTGATTGCAATTAGTATTCTGCCAAGTGTTAACTGTCTGAAGAGACAGACAGACAGACAAGAGATAAAACAGGCAGAATCTGGGCTGCAGCCAGGCTGACGACTGCTTCTGAATACCAACGCGCTCACACACATTACCCCCACTTAACACTGTCATTGGCATTAGCTACTTTTCCACAGCAGAAGAAAATAGGGTTGGCCACATCAGAGTCTAAACAATTAGAGCACTGTAACAACAAATCTGTTTGTTTATTCGCTATTTTACAGAACGATCTAGTTCCTTTGTTGAATTTAAGCCCTTTGGATTTTCAATGGGAACAAATTTCCACCACCAGCAAACATGAAACATAAGACAAATGAGAACCCTGACATGATGCAGAATTCTTTAAAATCACAGAAGACCAGATAAAACCTGGAAATCCTGGAAACACAGTGTCCAGACAAAAACGCAAAAGGACACAAAGATGAACATGAACGGAGACACAAAAACAACGAAGAAGCAGCTGTGTGGTCCTTTCGTGTGACCTTGATTTATGAGTGCTGACCATGACAAGAGTTAGTGGAAACCAGTAGTATCAGAGATCCTGTCTGATGAGTCAGCACAGGGCCCACAACCATCACCAATGGTTGTGGGCCAGTCAGCGCACACACGCATACACACACACACACACACTGTGTGTGCGCTGACTGGAAACCATTCAGTGAGTGGGTGACTCACCAACACCACTTAACAGGTGTCTGTCATGATGATGATGTTGAGATTTTGTTGAGCAACACACACACACACAAATGCTCCGTCGACAACTCGACAGTCAACATCAACTTCCTTCAATGGAAATCAACAAATTAATAGATGCTTATTGTTTCACTTTAAGGCACGTGGTTAAAATATTTTCATTTGGCTATTTCAATTCTCTGTATTATCATGAAACTGTTTTTGAAAAGTCTTGATATTTAAAACAATATCTGGGAAAGACAAGAGGAGAAACTTTTCTGGGAAAATAACTTTTGCACCAACAAACTGACTATAAGACTAAATCATAGACAGCAAAAGAAAAACTGATACATAAACTGCAGTCACATTTTAGTTATTGATACCTTGCACCCAAACATCTTTATTTCTCACCTAGGGCTGAAATTAGCTGATTAATTGACTGACCAATCAATCAATTTTCTCTGTCTCACTTTCTCTAATTCACTCTATCTCTAGGGTCTGGTTTAGATAGCCAGTGAAATTTTGGATCTGTCTCCCGATGTGCAAATTACCCAGATTCATTAGGCTCCAATGCTAAAAATGTCTTCAATCTTTTATCTCCTCTGCCTCATTATTTTCTTATTAGCAAAGACTGATGTTGAAAACATGCAGGTAACATGAGCAGGATTCTCACTTATAGCTGGTGCTGACCGTTGCTTTCACTGGTGAAAATGACAGATGTCAACAATCAACATTTCACATCTTCTGCTCCTCATCTCACTTTCAGGTTGTAGCTTCAGGCTGTGAAAAGTAATTAGGCTGGCTTAATTAATGTTAATGTCTCTAGTATTTCTGGCTTCTCGCCCAACAGCAGATCTGAACTGAATCTATGCGTTGTAGTTAATCATAACTTTAGTTACTTGCAAAAGATGAAAGCTAAACTGAATGAGGTTCTACACAAGATTGGAAAGGATTCGGTATTGAAAAGTGGGTAATTTGAAGCCCTTTTGGTATTTACATTTTAGACAACACTTTGAGCTAAGGGGACCATTTGAAGGGCTGTTGTCCTTACTCCTCACATTTTATAGACTAGACAGTTACTATTCAATGCCCCATTAACATCCTACAGTTCATATAAACATCTGCCCAGTAATTCAGATATGAGTAGCAGGTTAGAATTTGAATCAAAGTTTTGAAATATCACTCATGCAGTTCCATCAGAAACTACACATACAGACACTTTAGAAGTGTGTGAGCCAATCTGACCTCTGCCAGAGTGCATTCTGGACCTTTTACAATGCTGTTAAATAAAACTGAATGATGTACTGCACTGGCTACATCTCCAGTGAACACAGAACAACCATTTTACATCTAGCTCTCCATCTGCCACGACCCAAATCCAAATCATCTCGTATTATTACCATCTTGATGGTTTCCTTCTTGTACGAGCTGAATTGAAATATTATTGAATTAAGCCCAGTCCACAGGCAGTCAATATCTGTGACTGTAATTGCTGACATGGTCTCTCGTCTCCATCTTCCGCTGCCTGTGGGTGTAATTGTTTTACTGTCTGCTTTAATCGAGCTTATGTGCTAATGACAGAACACAGAGAGCAGCCTAGCAGGGCCGCAGCCCTGAAAGCTGCTCAGGAGAGAAGACTTAAGATCAGATCAACGGGCCTGACATTCATTTAAGTCTCGTTTTCTTATTAGACCCAGCTTTTTATTACTGTATCTTATTATGTCAGTACAAGGAAGTGTAATGTCACAATACCCAGTAGAGCCACTGACTCTCAAGGTGCCTTCTGGAGACAGACATTCAGTCATTTTCCTTTCTTGTCAAGTGGAAGGTATCTGAATTGATTCAATGACCCACAACAACAGCACTTAGGCTTGGCCACCATCCAAAAACACTATCTGACACAATACTGGGAAAGAAGAAAAAACAGAAGACAGACAGGGCAAAGAGAAAAGGCTGAAAGGAAAGCTAAAAAAAGGCAGCTAGCTATTCCCAGACAGACAGAGAACAAAGAGTAACTGGGCGGTACTTCACTATATTAGCTGTTCATGATTTCACTTTCTGGTACTAAAATACGCCTCAGGGAAGAAGAGTATATATAAGGAGAGTGTAAATATCTCAGTTTAAATGACTAAGGAAAAAGAAGTCAGAGGCAAGATAAAGAATGTTATAAAGAACATCTATGAACACCTATTTACACAAATGTTTCTAGTGGACTTCAACATTAAGAGTCCCACAGCATCTTCTTCCACAGATACACACAAACAACTGCGCAAGTGTGTTCCCATCACTCTTGTATACCTACATGAAGTCAGCGTCAGAGTGGGCCTCCTCTGGCAGCACATGTAGCGCCACAGTCCGTGTGGGGCCCCGTCCGACCCATTGCCAGGCCTCAGTGCAACCACCACCCCGCCGCCGCCAGCTCCCCCCGCCCGCCCCGCTCCCCCAGTGCAATCCTGGGAGCTGACGTACAAAACCATAGTTCAGGCTTCTGTGGTCCTTCTTTCAATTTCCTGTGCCTTAGCTCTGCATCATCCAGGCTGATGGAAAAAGTTAAAAGATAAAAAGCGACTGTTTCTAATAAACAAAATATGGAGTCTTCTTCTGTTGCAGTAGCCGAGTCAAGTTCCTTATCCTCTGTAATCTGATGCTGTAATATTCTGACGGTACATCTTTATACATGACGCCGACATGCCTGGTGTGGTTGTTCTTTGTGCCCGTTCTCCAATAGATTACAACTGATGGAAACAAAGGAGAGAGGAGAGGGAGGGATGGAGAGTGGGAGGGAGGGATGAACATAAGAGGCAGAGAGAGGAGGAAAGAGCTGGAGAATGAGAGATGGACCGAGACAAAGAATGAGGAGAAAACAAACTGACGGAACACAACAGGCAGTGAAAGAGGCAAAAATAGTGGGAGAGAGAGAGAGAGAGAGAGGGGAGGAGAGAGAGAGAGAGAGAGAGAGAGAGAGAGAGAGAGAGAGAGAGAGCTGCGAACAGGATGTGGTGGGTCTCTACCTGATGGGTTGGTTTGTACTTCCTGGATCCAATCTATTATTCATACGCTGGATACAGAGAAGGACACAACGCTGCTGGCCTCAATATCATTACCAGTGTGTGTGTAGCTTGTACAGCTGGACGTTCCATATAAATGTCTCTTACCTAAATTATTCATTTAGATCCCAGGAAGCAGCAGTGAATGTAAATGGTGGGGTCATCAAAATGAGGAAAAAAGATATTTTCAAGCCATGCAGATACTTTTGGATTTATTTGCTTAAGTTTTGAGCCTCTCAGAGATTTCTGCCTATGAACAAATGAAATGCTATTTTGTTTTTTGATTTTTGTGGAGGGCTCTCTCCAATTTCAACATCTCAACTTATTTTTAAAAAAGGTGTGGTCTTAATGTAAAAATAATGCATTATGAAACTTAGAGTAGTAGCATTAAAAATGTCCCCTGCTGATGTGAGAAAGTCACAGAAAGTTGCCCACTATTATGTGTAACAGTACAATGTCAGCAGGTGTCATCAGTCTATTTGTATGTAGCCACAGAGTTCCACAACATTGTGCTTTACAACAGCTAAAGTTACTGTCATCACCGTCTGTTTTGTCCCTCCAGCAAGTAGCTATTCTAAAATCTCCATCAGTGTTTTATTTAATCGACACAATTCTCCACAGCCTTGATGTGCAAAAGACAGCTGCACATGAGCACCATTGAACAGAGAAAAACCCCAGTGACCCTGGTTTAACATGGTTGCATCGCCAAACTATGAAAAATACACTGTACTGCTTCAAAATGTTAGGGAGGAGAGGGTAAGACGAAAGGCTCAGAGTTTGAAGGCTGCCATGAAATAGTTAGTCCACCAGGAAATAAAAGATTTAAGTTGATCAAATGTATACAGTAAGATACATGCCTTGTTGTACCTTGTTTTTTGATTTTTTTTCTGATTGACTGCTGTGATTGTGTGTGTTACCATATTTGATTATGCTGTCTGAAATATGCTACAGCAGACTGGGGCTAAGCTGTTGCATTTCTTGGTTTGGTGCATGTGCAGCCCCTCAAGATTGTGATTGGCTACGTCCACACTCAAATCAAAATCATGATGGCCAGTTTAAACGTGCGTCACAATGATCAGCCGGAGAACAAAGATTAGACACCGTTATATTCACCACTACACTATCACAGCATGTCAGAATATTCCATGAGAGTAGGTGAATGACAACAAAGGGAGGAATATGAGGAGGAAGAGAAAAAGGAGGGAAAAAAAGACAAAGTGAACACCAGAGAATAGGTTGAGTGTTTGCCAGGATGAAGGAACAGAGTGGACAAAGGTAAAGGACAGGGCTGTTTTCCTGTCAACACATCCATTTTACTAGCAGAGAAACGACCTGTCATCTAAGCCGCCATCCATCTGTGTATGTATAAGCGAAGAGCTGATGCTGTCACCTGTCAAGAGGTCAAGGTGTTCCTGTATGTGTGTGTGTGTCTGTGCTGGATGAGCATTTGTTCAGTGCGTTCCTACATATACATGTCCATCCATCATCTCTTTAGAGAGAAACAGACTAAAAATCACACAAGAACTATGAATAATACATGAAGTGTCCACCAACAATACATCACTTTTATCCAAAGTGCCTTACAGTATGAGGAGTGTGTACATTTGTTAGCATGTGGGGCTCCAGTGGGAACTGAAGCCAGTAACTCTACACACTCATGGCTAAATGACGTACACACATTGCAATCATGGACAGACTCCTCTGGAAAAATGCAAAGGAAATTCCAACTGTCTGCACTCTGTCACAGTGAACCTGACTGTAAGACATATGTCCACGTCCAGGTTTATTTAGACCGTCGGGTAAAAGCAGGATAGCAGGAATACAGCTATATAGCTCATGATGTCATCTTCCAAGGGTTAGAATGGCAGCATCTATAGCAACATCTCGTGACTGTGAAGCTAAGCAGGAAAAGACTGTGACATGTGGTCCATGAGCCAGGATCAGATTTTCACCCATACTTACGGCACTGTAGGCTTTATGTGTAGGGCAAATACATGACTTAGGTAACTAGGTTATATATGCACAAGTATGATGAAATATGAATTAATATATAGCTAAAATGTTAAAATGATATTTACCAACACACCACAGTTCTGTACTGCACATGTTAGACTATAACAGTAACTGTTTATGCAGATTTAAATCAGAGGTAAGTCAGCTGCATGGATTTCTCCTGTATGTGTATCAGCCCTATCCAACAATGCCTGTAATAATAGCTCCTCGTGGATAACATGGAAACTTGAAATAAACTAGATAAAGACACTATATTAGATTTTATCTGTCAAAGCTAAGTTGAGATATCTTATCACAGTGAATCAGGTGACATCCAGTTAGGAGGAAATAACTAGATTGAAATACAAGTCTGCTTTCACTAAGACACCTTATTAGATGTATTATGTCTATGAAGCACTGAACGAGCTATCAAAGTCTGATTATTGGTTCTGACAGGATAACATTTTCCTCATAGCAGAAAAGCACAAGGTTGTGAGGATACTGGTCTCTGCTGAAAGCATGTGTTCTCCTCTAGACCGCCACAAGGTCAGTCACAACAATGACTCAGTTCCGTGTCTTGTACCTTTTAATAATCGTATTGTCATTAGTCTTTCCCAAAGCATCTCTCCTCTCATCGAATGTCTGCCTGAACGCCACCTCCAGGCAGCTCTTTACACATTAGGACACCTCTGGAGCTCAAAATATTGGCTGAGATAGGAGTGATTTCTTGGGTTAAGAGAGTTGAAAAATTGTATTTACTTCTTGTCGGAAAAGTAGGACCATATATGTGCTACTCTTAGAATTCTGGGCCGGTTATTACTGACTTCCTACTCTGAGACACGTGATAAATATGGGTCCAGATCTAAGAGTATAAGATAAAAAAGTCCTCATAAAATACCTGCTTCTGTAGACTGAATACCAAACAATGTTCATCGCAGGCAGAATGAAAAGAATTGAAGAAATATCGATGCTTTTGGAACAGCGTTGGGAACATGCCTGCCTAATGGCTTTTTGGCTGCTTTGTCTACTGACTCTCGCTTCCTGCTGACATCAGTGTTTCCCACAGAAGAAGGTGAAATGGTTCTTTGAGGCCTGATTAGGAAGCTCCATCAATAATCATTATATTAGACGGCCAACAAAATGGGCTACCTGGCACAAAGGCCCACTTTGCATTGTCTTTTTGGCTTCCAACTCTCCTCATCCATTGTTATCTCGCTACCTCTGTCCTATCTGTCCTCACCCATACCTCTGCTAACCTTATCCATGACTTCATTACTTTAAAACAACCTCGCCATGAACTTTATTTGATGGTTTAAAGTACAGTATGGAGGGACTTAAAAAAACACTCTGCTACTCAGTTCAATGACTTCTTAATGACTTTCGCTGTCTTGTTTCGTGGGTGTCAAGTACTCAAAAGTTTGAAGGTAAGTCGTGCCCTTAGGCCTCATCTTGGAAAGTGAGGTAACCAGAGTGAAGTCATTTCATTTAAGACTGCTGCTCTGACAAACAAACCCCCGACGTCCTGAGGCACACTGATGAATTTCGATGCTGTACTTTGATTAACAAGAAAAAAGTCTTTAAGGACATCCATTTATATGAGAAAATACATTTTTCTACTTTCAAAAACCCACAAATTCTGAAGAACTAAGGCCTCTGGGAGCCCTGATAAATAATTTATGAGTTAATAAATTGATGAACAAACGTCTGAATTTCACAGAGCACAGGATGATGAAATTCTCTTGGTTTGTTTCTTACTCTCAACGCAGTTGTTTAAGGTCAAGCTTTGCAGAGTTTGTACTTTCTGCCTTAGAAAAGCAACATAAAAAAGACAAATTATGGCTCTATTAAAGTCTTATAGCCAAGAGTCTGATTTTATTCACACAGGATTAGTATTATCATAGGACCTCTGTCTTGATCAAAGCACATTAATATCTTAATTAGCATTGGATCCTATTACAGACAGATTTGCAGGACATTAAATCCACTGTGGGTCCAGTGTGAACAGAGCTGTTCTCTCTCTGTTTCTGTGCCTATCTTTGACTCCTTCACTGTGTCCTACATATTGGGGGATTATTTTGAGGATCAGGGGAGTCAGGATGTCTAGAAGGCTGGTAAGATACTGACATCTACACCTGTGCCATCCTCACCCCCTATGGATGACTGCTGGACATTTGATTCCAACCCACTGCCCTGTTACAATATCTCAGCAACATGGCAGAGAGGATCCCGAAACCAGTGTCGGACGAGGAGGATCACATGTCAGAGTGACACAACCTGCAAACATGTACTCATTATAGTTTCAGATCTGCCCAGCAACAAGTGGACCGGCCTATTAGACGGCCTTGAATGGTTACGGTAAACACTTGGGTATTCACTGGGGTATTATGGGAGAGGGGGTTAGAGTGGCATGCACCAGATGATGTGTGTTTCATCATGAACCTGGGACAAACAACAAAAGCATCGAGACCAAAACTGAAATATCAATTAAGACTCCCAGAAGTGCAAGACTCTTTGGATTGGATCTTCCAATCTGACAAAATCTGGTTGTTTCAATTCCTTTAAGCATGGCAAACTGGATTATTCTGGGATCTTAAACTGAAACACTCTGACAATTCAACTAATTGATGAGCTGATCAACAGAAATGACATGTTATATTGATTGTTGTTCAAGTCATATATCAAGGGAAAAAAGTCACTGGTTCTGGTGGTTCAGCATCTCAAAGCTAAAGATTTCCAGTTCCCCTTTCTTTTATATGATAGTAAACTGAATTACTTGGGGTTCAGAACTGTTGTAGGGACAAAGTAAACATTTGAATATGTCACTTTGGGCTCTTGGAACTTGTGAAGGGAAATTGCCCAGAAAAGTAAATGATTAATCAACAAAATTTGGTAGATTAAATGATAAATAATCCCTATTGGAAAACATGATAAATGTCCTGACAATTATTACTGTAATACCCAGCTTCACCCTTTTATTTTACCTTGTACGTAGCTTTAAAATGGGGGAAAAAAAAAAAAACTACTCTGTGGGACAGTATCCTTTACACAACATTCTGTGCCCAGGTGTCCCAGTGCTTTATTAAAGCCATACAATGTTAACACTGAGTTAAATATCCACACTCAAGACTCTATTTTCATAGCTGCACCATTACATCTTGATGTCTTGTGCATCACTTTATATATATTTTCTCAATAGCTCAGTTTTTTCCAAATCTAAAATCTGTATACCAATCTGTGTGGAGCTGGTGTAACAGACAGCAGATAGATTATAATGCCACTGACAAAGAAACCTGATCCATTTAATAAGAACAATGTTTGCCTGCATAGCAAATACAAAATGGAAGGACCTGTGGGGTTGAAGAGGTTAAAAAACTTTCAATTGCATTAAGCAGGGATGCAAAACCCTAAAAATAAGAGACAGCAGAGTCAAAAAGAAAATAACAAGGATTGTTACAAGGAAGAAAATATATAGATTTTCCTAGTGATTCAGGATTAAATCAAACGACTGTGCTTCATAAGGAGCTGTCATTGTATATATCAGAATGCATCCTGAGCTCTTGAGACAAAGTAGTGATAATATTCTTCCATTCTTCCTCCCCATCACTGAATTAGAGTTGACTCTGAGATAAAAGGAAGGAAAAAGGCTGGCTGGGATGTTCCTGTTTAGCTGCTACCTCCACCTCACCCAGAAGCATCCTTTAGACACACAAAATCAATACTGCCATGAATTATATATTACTGCATGACTCATCATCAGCTCGCCAGGCTAATGGCAACAAAAAGACAAAATCCTTTGAGCGTGTGAGACACACAGCCAGACAACAAAGAGGAGGAGCACAGATGTAGCTTTCCATCATCTCTTCCTACACGTGTTCTTCATTGTAAAAAGTTGAACGACAGAAACGGTGGAAAAAAAGAGAACATGATGAAATGAGGAGGCGATGAAGAGAGGAGCGCAGGAGGAGGCAGCTGTGCACAAGTCGGCCCCATCAGACAGCAGCACATCATTTCAGATAGGCAGGAAGGAGTGTGCCAATGCTATTTAATTCAATGCTATTAATTTAATTTAATCATCACAGCTAAAAGCATATTTACAAAGGCATTTTATCTGTCGGAGCATTTTTGATGCCTGCGTCAAGCTTCTAGAGATCTCCACAAATACACAATTATGGTCAGTGGCCTGAAGTGCATGTAGGAATGTTGGTTTTTGGTTCGACTTCTATGAGTTGAATTTGGGGTTTTATGGGCAGAAAATGACAAAGAATGGAATTTGGCCATTTTTCAGTGTTGTTGCTTTCTATTGAAATACAGACAACTAGAGCCCTAACACACAACTTAAGCTGTTCAAATTATGGAAAATCATTTCCAGTTAGGACTGAATGCTCAACAAATAATCAAAAGTCTCAATGTGGAAAAGCAAAAGATAATTTTAGATGTCGCCCCCCAAATGACAAAGAAGTTATATAATGAAGCATCATAACCAAAATATATTGTACTAGAACATGTTGTCAGGCTTCATGATTTCTGCAGATTTTCATTAAAGGTTAACTTTGGTCACTGGCAGAAAAAATTGTTTATTCCATACGAAAAGATGAACAACAGATTTAGGGAAAAAGCAATGACATTTGACATTTAAGCAAACATAATGGGTCACTGGCCAAGGGCTAAAGCATGGAAACCCATTAGTGTGACTCAAGTCTTGTGGTGTCAATGGATGTTTTCTCTGTCTCAGCCAAAAGATGATCATAGAAAAGGCTCTGTCTTTAACTTGTCTGTTTAACTCATGTGTTGTGTTTTTGCTTTGGAAGCGTTGGGAAGATTTGGAGTTTGGTGCCGCGATAATGATCTTGGACACACTTACTCTTTGGCCCTGCACACAGAAAATGCAGCGTTTTTCATTAGCAAGCATCCTCTGGACAAAAAAAGGTACATTTTATACCACTAGACAATGATGCATCTGATCTTGTGATTCATTAATTTTCTAGATGATATTGTCAACAGCTGTCTCATCATCACCTCTGCTATATTCGCCCAGAGCTCAATGTTAAATTAATATAATAAGTGTTAGGGTTTTTTGAAGTTCATTGTGGATCTGTTATACTGGTAGCAGCTAATGATACTTACAATAACCTGTAGAGGTGAAAGATGCAGGCGGGGGGAGGTCTGGCACCAGGATACTGCTCAGCCAGGGCACAGTAAACTATACAAATATACTTTGTAAAGTGTTTTGAACTGTTCATGTTGCCTTATGTTTTCTGTTAGCAGCTTTCCTTTTAGTTTTCTGTCACGTTTATTCATCGGAATTACAAAAGCACTCATGTCACTCCATTAGTGGCTTATATGTATTGTTTATGGCATCTGTATACTCACAACTACAGGAAACACTTTAATGGCTGCCAAAGAGAGCGACACACACACTGTACACACTACTGACAAACACAAAGACGTACTCGCGCTGTGGCTCACGCTAAACTTCAACCTCTCTTTCAAAGATCAAGAGAGCGTGGCAGCTGTGGTCAGTCCTCCCTCCAGCCTTTCTACACTGTTGCTGCATGACAACTAGAGCCCAGCTTAACCAATGAAATTAGAGAACGGCTCTGTAGCCAATCAGGGGAAGTCTCCACGGAGGCCTCGCTTCCGTCTGAAGCCGTAAGGCTGCGTCTGAGGCTCGTGGGACAGAATGGTTAAATGTTTAACACACACACACACACACTCATGGATTTTTCACACATATTATTATTGCAAGAAAGTGGCAGTTGAATACATTTATGTGATTGTGTGTGAATTTCACTGCTTGACACTGAGTAGAGATGAACTTATTCTACTGTCTCACCTGATTCCAATTCAGAAACCAGCATTGGCTGATACTAAGTAATGGTCTTTTTATTTATTTATATACAACTTAAATCAGTGAATCAGATCAGTGCACCTCTGACAACTGACACTGACACTAGGGCTGCGATCATTCTCATGATTAATCCATGCATCGATTAATGGTATGCAAAACCAAAAGATATGCAAAATATATCATTATTTTGACAGATTAATTTGGATATTGCTATATTGTGATTTCAGTAAAAATATGATTAATTGTTCAGCCATGCATTACAGTTTCACAAAGCCCAAAGCTGACATCTTCAAATTGCTTGTCAGACCAAGTTTAAAACCCGAAAGAGATTCAATTTACAATAATATGAAAAATAGAAAAGCAGCAAATCCTCACAAGTACAAGGAACCAGAGAATGTTTGGCATTTTTGTTTGATAAATTAATCAAAATTCTTGTTAATTTTCTGTTAACTGATTGACAGCAGCAGATTGACAGCAGCAGCTGTTTTACCCTGACAACCTGCATCACAGTGAAATCCTGTCTTGTGTACAATCAAAGACAGAACAGACTGACACAAGACTTGCTTTTAGGAAACACTGCTGTGTTGGAATATTCACACACAAACTAGCACACAAGCGTCACCCTCAAACAGTTGTGTCAGGTTGACTACTCACTCCTGAGGATGATTTGAGCACGGCTGATCTTCTGTTGGTCCTGGGGGAATCGGTGAACTCTTGTTGCAGCTGGCATGTCTGCGGATACCTCAGTGATGGGGCCTTAGGGGGTCCTTGGTTTACTAAAGCCACTAGCAGCAGCAGCAGCAGCAGTCAGAAAATATACAAAAAGCTGCTGGACCTCTGACTTCTCTCTTTCAGCTATCTCTCCCTTCTGTTTTGAGATTTCCTTTCCTCTTTCTGACTTTTTCACTTGCTCGATCCTGTTGCACACAACTTTCCTCTTCTCTCTTACCTGTTTCTCTTTGAACACTTTCTACTCACTTCTTAGCTTTTTCTCTCTGATTTCTTTCCAAGTCTTTCAGCCTCACCACTCTTTCTTTCTCTTCCTCTTCCGATGTCTAAGGCTCTCTCTGCTGTTGTCCGGCTATGTTGCAGTGTGTAGTCTGCCACTTTGCCAACCTGGGGTTTGATGCCAGAGACCATGAGCTCATCAAGAAAAAGCAAAGTGGGCCAGGCAGACAGATGGAGAGTTGGGAGGGGGGGGTCACGCGCTGTCACGAGCTGACGAGCACAAACACATGCCAGACTGATGTGGTGCACTGTCAGAGGGGGTGCTGTACCCCTAAATGTTTACACCATGCTTTCACCCTCCTGACCTGCAAAAACAAACTCATTCTGTCCGGGGACAGCAGGCTGTCTCTATGGGGCGGGGAGGAAGTGTCGCTCTGTGTGTCTCTATCTCTCTACACCTCCAGCTCTCTCAGGTTTCAACCCTTCCTCCCCACAAAGATCGAGAGCCACATAGCATACTGTTGGCAGGGACCGTAAAGACTGAAAATAAGTGATGGTCCCCAGTTAGCAACTTTTCACATGTCTCCGTGGAGACAAGCTACTGCCAAGGCTGAGTCTGGCTGTCCAGAGAATTAGACTCTGCTCATCTGGCAAGGACATTGAAGAATTCATTACTGATTAGTTTTTTAATATATTTCATTTTTACTTTGAGATTTATTGCAAAGAAAACAACAACAATTCCTTATTTTTCCTGTATAAACCCAGTTTGAAAAAAAAGAAAAACAGTCAGCCCATAGAGTGGAACACAGAATCACACCAACACAGTGTCATATCCTTTAGAGTGGCCAAAAACAAAAATGATCACATTTCTATGGCGGTGTCAGGGATGTACCCATATACTCTAGATAAGGTTGCAGACATTTTCAGAAAGCTATTGTCTCCTTTAATAGATCCGTATGTAATCTTTTCAAGAAGAACACAACTGTTCATTTCAAAAGATCATCTATGAATGAGTGCACTGCTATGCATTTCCACATACAGCGATTTCCATAAATTGAATTTGAGAGGTAGTTGAAGATCTACTGACACAGGCCTCCTAATCTATAATTCCATTTAAATTTTTCCATAGACATTTTACAAGTCCATGTAAATGGTCTCACATGTTTGAGCTAGTGGAATCTGTAAGGACTGGAAAAGATACTGTAACCTGGGTAGTAGAGTCATTTTCACACAGTTAACTCTGCCAATTAGAGTAAAGGGCAAACTCATCCACCTACGCAGATCACCTTCAATACTATTGAACAATGGGTGGTAATTAAGTTTGCGCACATTTTTAAGGTCATTATCTACCTACCTACAGTTATTCCAAGATATTTTTTATCATTCGGAAGCCACTTACGTGAACTTCTTTGTTATATCCTGAAATAATACTATAAGCGTGTAGTAGAACCTGTAATTTGGTGAGGGACTTACCAGAGTCCATTAAGTACAAACTTATATCTTGTGCCAGGAAGCTACAGCTATGCTGGACTCAGTCGAGCTGACAAACGTTTCAAAATAAAGCTGCTCTGGTCTGGATCTATTAATTTTGGCAAATATTGGCCAAGCCCATTAGCCAGGGCCTTAGAGATCAATTTGTAGCTTGAATTTAATAATGAAATAGACTGAAATGAAAATCGCTTTAATGGGTCTCTATTTTTTGTGAATCCCAGTGATTATGGCAGTAGAGAATGATTCGGTTTGCTTCGGTTGAGAGTTTTAGATGCTAGATTAATTACGTCCATGATGAGGGGAAGGAATAAATCCTTAAATTCTCTGTAAATCAGGGAGGAAACCCACTCTCCCTGGTGATTTATTAGATTGTCATGAGCCAAAGGCCTTTGCAATTTCTTTCTGAGCGAAGAGAAGATCAAATCAAGATTCTTTTGGTCTTCTGGGTTGAGTTTGGGCAATTCAACAGTGGAGTGAAATTCATGAATCTTAGATCCTCTGTGAATGTAACAAAGTATATAGTGTATACTCCAGTATTGCACTGTACTCAAGCACTGTACTGAGTATTTCAACTTTTACATAAAGCAATATACGACCTTCTCATAAAATATGACACATTTCTATTGACTAAACTGCCCAACTGTATAAAAAGTAGTTAAAATTAACTACATTTTTTTTCCAGCTACAACATTATTTTTTATTTTTACCTGCTGTAAGTAACGAATCAGAGCACTCCTTCCACCACTTGCTCTATTTCTGCTTCCCTCTTGTTGTTAAAAAATGTAAATGTCATCTTGTCATCTTCAAAACTTTCTTCATTTCTTTGGCCAAAAAAAAAAGTTAGTATATATGACTTAAAAGTTAAACTCTGTTTCTGAAAAACACAGGAGCCCATTTAACAACTGAAATGTGTGGATTTAAACCTCAAATATGTCAAAGCTTGGCTTTTCATTTCAGTGAAATATTGTGAAACATTTTGTTTTAAACCCTCTTTTTCAGATGTCATTTCTTAAGGTGTCACTGGCTGATGTCTAATGTTGAGCAAACAATATTCAGCTCCAATAAGATCCTGATCTTACTGAACATTGATAAAAAAAAAAATAGACATTTGTCAAAAACAACAAAATATTCTCTGGTTCTCTGAGTATTTGCTGCATTTTACTGTTTTATATCATTGTAAATTACAGAAACGCTGGACAGCCCAGTTCAAACACAGTCATACATTCTCTGCATGTCAGAACTAAAGACTCTGTACAGCTTCACCTACTCTGTGTGTGTGTGTGTGTGTGTGTGTGTGTGTGTGTGTGTGTGTGTGTGTGTGTGTGTGTGTGTGAGAGAGAGAGAGAGAGAGAGCCAAAGAAATAAAGGCACACAGGCAGAAAAACAGAAGCCGGCATAAATACTGAGCTGCAGGGGTGCTGCACTTCATCCGTTCCCACCGATAGATGAGGCAATCATGCTGCTGCTCTCATTCCTCCTGAAGCCTTTTCAACACCAACTTCTTTTAAAAGCAGTGAGCTGCTAGCACTCAACACACGTCCAATATGAGCACACAGGTCAGGCCGGGACAGGGTTGTTTTTCTGACCCTTTATTCAACGAGGCTATTTGTAAAAACCTGCAGGATGTAGGATGAAATGTTTACGGAGGCCGGTGTTAAATCTATCCAAACTCGTTTCCTCTGAGAGAATCAGGGCGACATCTGTCACTTTTATTCACAAATCTATCCATCCATCAATCCACTTCTACCTTTTCCACCTCCTACGGCTTGTTCCACCTTTCTATCTGTGGCTGTTTCTGTTCTTCACCTCATTTCCTTTCTCCTCTCCACCTCAATGTCCTGAACTGATAGGAGCGGATTACTGGCCAGACCACAACACAGACAGACGCCCGGCAGCCTGTGACCCATCCCTCCCTCTCCTGATCCCGCTCTCCCATCCTGCTCTGCTTTAGCCTTTTTAGGAGAAAAGAGAAACATAGATAAACACAGTGTGTGTGACTGGATCTCCACTCGTCTGCGCGTGAGCTCACGGTTTTGAAACTACGTCACTTTACCCCGAGTCAGAAGAAGAGACTCTGCTCTCCTTCTGACTCCACACATAACAATGAAGTGGAGATGCAGCTGGTTTCAATGATGTAAGACCAGGTGATGAAACTGGTGTGTGTGGTGTGCCAAGTCTACACACACACACACACACACACACACACACACACACACACACACACACACACAGTGTATACATACACAAAGTCCTGAGAGTCATCAAAGCTATGAGTGTGTGCCATGATTTTAGCCCCAATAGATGCGCGCACACAAATACACACACTTTCCACATGCCGGCAGTCACCACATCAACTTGCTTCCCTAAGATGGAAACTATTCTGTGCTTTGTTCAATAGCTTACTCACACATTCCTTCATGCCTTAGATGAGCGTATGCATGCACACACACACACACAAAGCCTTCTTTCACCTGCTGATAAAATAATTCTAAAAGTGTGGCGACACTCTTCACTCTTGTCTTGTCAACCGAACACCAGCGAAATAGAATCCTACATTTTGTCTGCTCTGAATCCTGAGTTAGTCAAGAAGCTCTTCCATGGCTTTCCAGGTCACAAGCGAACTTCAAAGAGAGATATCAAGGCAGAGGTAATTCCAGATTAGAAGAGGTATTTATGCAGGAAAGAAGTCAGCTTTATCTGTGAGATGACCTAACATGTGGTTCAGGTTATTTGCACATTGTGGAGATAGATCAGTGAAAAGCAAAAGATTCTTAAGGGCAACAGTCGGGAGTTGGTTTACACATGGTGGTCGACTATTCTGTTCTCTTTTAATGCATTCATCTTTATTGTTGCTCAGACTCAGCTCCTGTAACTTGCTTTGTCATTTGGTCTATATAACTGTTATATAACTTTAATCTTCCAGCGCAGCCAAAATGACAACTGAGCCCTCCAACCTCACATATACACACCAACACACATGATTTTCACAGCCAGTGACAGCTGTCCACTGCAGCATTCAGCACTGAGTTATGTGAATCAGATGGAACCATAGTGGGGGTGTCTAGAGGGTGGGTCAAAGGTGCCACAAGATCTATTCATTTCCACTTTTATATTGTACATTTCACCACATTGAAAAATGAGGCAACATTTACATGAACTACACCTCTTTTAAAAAGAATAGTTTGCTCTTTTATACATGTTGGAAGGCCGATACATTTGACTTCATATTAATGCTTGTTAGTACGGGTGAAATCACTGTTATTTGATGGGTAAACTAAATGAATGGTGTCATTTTAGCTGAAAAGGTTGCAGGTGTATGCACGTGGGTGGGCATGAAAAGAAATCCCTCTAAAGAGCAGCTATGATTTAAAAAGTTCAGAAACCACCTCAGTAAAGGCAACAATTTAATTTGCTACTGTAGAAATCTTTACTCTTCATGGAAGTGAAGGCGGACAGAACGGTGTACTTAATTAAACACATTTTTATGTTTCTAATCAATTGCACTACTCATCCCTTTGTTTTGTGGGGAAAACTAACTAAATTAACTTTTAATTAAAACTGACTTCTTTTTGTAGCTGAAGTTGCTGAATCACAGGACGAGGAAAAGGAAGAGTCACACAAATCCATTTCTACCAAGGAAGAGATGTTTCTCCTCATCTCCACTCTCCCTTACAGCAAACAGATATTTCTTCTCAAGCTGTGTAAATGAGTGAAAGTTGTTCAGTGTGCTCTCAGGCCCAGGATAAGAGGAGGGACTGGCCAAGAGTAAAGAACAGGTCACCAGCACATTATAAATCAGGCCTATAAATGAAGATACTGTAAGTGTTAAAGTAGTTGATGACTGGGCTCATCCAGCAGTTTGTCTTCTTTCCATTTAAGCGTCCTCCAGGCCAGGGCTGACTGTCGTTTGGTACCTTAAGATTTATGTCTATGTCCATTGATTATTGAGTTCTTCCTGTAGAGTGCGAACACGGCCTGGATTAGGTCACGAATATTTACTGGTATTCTAAAGCACTTTAGATAAAAGCTTACATAGCCAATTTAAAGCACTTTTTACACTCAGACACCGTAAATCAACACATGTTTAACTGTTACTGAGTGAACCACAAAACAAGGCCAACAGATGGCAGCTTCCAGGTTTTCTTTCTGACTATCCCTGATGTGGAATATGTCAGTTTAATACAGTTCAGATGTTGGCATCGAGTCAGAAAGGTCACACCACAGCTAAGACATCAAAACAGTCATTAAAAGCTTCCACTGCTTCATTCACATGGCACATATCACTACATACAACAAACGGAGGTCTAAATCGGGTGATCTCATTCCGACCCTCTGTCATGTGGCAGGAGTTTAGCACCCACTGAGTGAGTGATGGAGGGTGAACACCCGTGTGTCGGGAGGATTGTCGAGTCCACAGATAACTGCGATTGGAATAGGCGCCACTGAGAGCAGCTGTCAGGACAGAAATACAGTAGCAAAACAGTGGGGTTAAAGGGGAAACCCTGTCGCTTTCCTCTGGCTTCTGTATGCAGCTCACTGCACCGCTGAGAGAGGGAAGGAGAGGAAGGCAACAGGGAAGGAAAGAAGGAAGGCAGTGTGCGAGAGGAATTAGACTGTGGCAGAGAGAGGGAGTTGGGAGAGATCAAGTGAGGTAAAAAATGGAAATGTTGGGGAAGAGGAACGGGAGATAAGGGGGAGCAAGGAAGGAGATATTAAGAGAGGAAATAAGAAGAGAGAAGGAAAGTGCCTGAGGCTGGAGTGCTGTTTGTTAGTAAGACTCTTCTTCTGAGGGAAGTTCTCTAACTTTTAAACACTACAGTATCTGTATGTATCCACATATGTAGATTCAGGTCAGAGTTGGAGGGATTTCATATTTTCATTTGATCATTGATTTAAATACTTTGGTTTGAAGGCACTTAAATATCAAACATCAATATTTCTCAAATTTTTATTTCAAGTACTAAATTAGAGGTATGCTGGAAAATTCCGGCAGTGTGGGGCAATCGCCTGTGTTACTTCTACTACGACCCGCCGCTGCATGGTTAAGTAGGACATCTCTTTCAGGCAGTGGATTGTTAGAGGTTCACAGTGACTGGGGAAAGTACCTGGCTAGCAGGAGAAGGACGTGGAGCACAAAGTGGCAGGCACACACACAGGACAAATGCATCAGCAAACACAGAAAAGAGTGATTTAAAACAAGTTTTGCACAACTTGGATCAAACCAGAGGTTGACCTGAAGGGAACAAAGTGATTTGAAAGATTAGCAAAGTGATTTTAAATCTAGTTGTGTGCTTGATTAATTGTGGCAAGTTTTTGGCATCAGAAATGTGACTTTTGTAAATTAAATTGGGGAAAAAAAAAAGAAGAGAACCCATTACTGTCATCATCATACTTAGTTCTGATGACAGAGTGTATTGTAAGCAAAACAAAGCATGACTCAAACAATTATAAACAATTTTCCATTGACTTACATTGTGCTTTTCTATGATCAGATTTAGGATGACAAGATCCTGGCACGAGTCCTTTGAATGTCTCCTTATGTCACTCCATTCATTCTGTCTCTGATACTCTGCCTTGTCTCTTGTCCTCACACACACAAACATACCACACACACACCTCGCACTATTAGCATAATGAGGCGCATCACTATCAGGTTAATTAGTGAATGGGATTAGAGCATGATGAGAGGCATGGCTTAGGGAGAGAGGAGGGAATGGTACGAGAAGAGAAGGGAAGGGAGGGGAGGCAGGGCATGGCAGGTCATGTGGAGCAGCATCTGGATGCTGAGATCACACGAACACGGGGAGGCTGCAATTAAAATCTCTGCCTCATCTCATCTTCGCTGGATTAAAAAGAAAGAGAGGAAAACAGAAAGAAAGGGAAGAACGAGGGGACAAGGAAAGGAATCAGCAGCAAGTTCTGCCTCACATGTGGTAGCTGAAGATTAGTCTTCACTTTGGGAGTCTAAATCAGAACACAAGCGCTTGCACTCGCAACAACACACACTGAAGGGCTGCACTCATCTGGGTAACAATGCTCTCCCTCCCTTCCTCCCCCTCCTCTCATCCCTTCTGGCAGGCGGGCAAATGTAGATACACAGCCAGAGGATGAGGCTACGTAATGAGTGCATGTTTCAGAAAACCAAGGTCATGGTGTGCCACTGAAGTTACAGCCGGCGATATATTTGTGGGCAGAATTAGATGGGGCTGTGTGAATGTGTGTGTGACATGACTACTGAATCCGTCCTCATTCTGTGTGTGTGTGAATCAGCGGCCTCTTGCTGTGAGGTTGTCCTTTTTATGCTGCGGTCAATTATGGGTTTATTAAATGACCTTGGATGATTGGTTGATTGGCAGACGCGAGCACAAATCATGCTCAATGATGCTAAAAATACATCATTCAAATACCCATTAACTGACGCCGTTACCAGAAGCCGTCTATCGTTAACTGCTTGCAGAGCTTTCAGCTCTAAATGAAAGTTTTGATTAAGAAAAGTCAAGGCTGTTGAATTGCCAGTTGTAAGTGCAGCCTTCTTTCTTTGTGGTGAGCTTCCTGTAATGAATGAAGACATTTCACTCCATTCATTGCTTCTGGTAAAGCCATTAGTAACTCGTGCTCACTTCGGTACATTTTTAGTGTTGACATATGTCTTTTGTTATCCTGCATTTTTTTTTCAAATAATGTTCCCATCCCCTGTGGTACAGCTTCCTGTCTCAGAGTGTTTCATATCCAAACACACAGAGGAACTATGAAACCAGTGAGTTTACCTCCAGTACTGTAGATCCAACTGCAGCAACAGCTTCATTTTAATGCTTTATTATTAGATACACGCAAGTTCCTCTGAGCAAAAGCCCTGACCTTGTGTTGTTGTTAAAACCTCATATAATCAATACGCTTGTCTTTTGGACAGATAGATAACTAGAAACATATATAGTTTGTAGAATAGGATGGCTGGATACTCTATATCTTGCCAACCAGAAATCAAAATAAGCCATATCCCTAATAGAAAACGACCTGAGGTTTATATCTGTTTTAACAAATGTTGCTAAATGTGATAAAAAACTGCTGATACTGTAAATAGGTGTGGTCTGCAGCTCCAGTTTGTGGTAATAAAAATCAAATGAGTACATTTCCTTGTCCTGAGCCTTTTACTGTAAAGGCAAATGATGTCTAAGTAAGTAGTTTTTTTGTTGCCAAATCTCATGCAGACAGACCTCTTTTGGGATAACATCTTCTCAGTGAGGCTGACAAGATGAGGCCATGAGGATTCAGCTTGTGATTCAGCACTGACGTTTGTACTGTGTTACATGTGAAAAACTATAGTGGGGCACCCTGGCAGCTGAATGGTTAACGTGCATACCACGTACCCACAATCCCTAGTTCTGTTCCAACCAGCAATCTTTGTCACACGTCGTTTCTTGTTTCCTGTCTGCCACTCTGCTTTCTACTGTCCAGCAATGGCATAAAATCTTTAAAAATGTACACACACACACATACAGTGCAAAGTAGAACTACCTGTGTCCTGGGAGTTGAGCACCTCCAAGGCGTGCATCATGGCACTAGCAAATACGTTGGCGTCCTCCTTGCTGCCGAAGTTGAGGCCGTAGACCTGTCGGGCATCGCGCCACTGGTGGAAGGTCTGCGTGGCCTGGTTGTACTTCAGCCCCTTGGGAATGGCACAGTTTATCACCACCTGGAGATGTCCATTTTGAGCAAGTGGTAAAAGGGGTAAGGAGAAAAGAGGAAACATCCTTCAGATTTAATGAAGTAACTAGCAAATGTAATGCACGCACTTTATATAAGGAGCCACCAATAATAGCATGCTGTCTAGTCCTGTCTAGCTATGTTCCTAAAGTGTTGAGGAAACTGACAGGGAACATCCTTTTGGAAAAGATTTGGGAAATCTGAATGTGATAGCAGGTTCCATGGCTGACCTGAGGTTTACGGCTTGGTAGCACAAAAGCAGACATAAAACCAGGACTAAAAGCATTGTGGTATCAGTCCATCAGTCACTCCCCTCTCAGTCATGGCACTACCTCTGTCCACCTGCTACCAAGCAGACAAAAACACAAAGATAATTGAAAACTAACGCACACACTCATCCTCTTTGTACCACTGAGATCCCCAATCTCATTAAACACAAAGTGACAATACTGGGACTCTGTAGCCATTATGTGGTAAAAGGTCATTTTTACCTGCTCGTAAAGTGACTTTATGATCCACTCACTCTGAGTTTAAGGTGCTTTCGATGCTAACAACATCAGGGATTTTTAGTGTCCTGGGCACACGGCCAAGCAGAAACACCTCAAGCTACTCCTCTCGGAGTTATCGAAACAGAGAAGTGGGTCTCAGACTGGGAGTCCCAGAACCTAAGGGGCCTGTGACAGCAGCAGATTCTCCTCTTCTCCACTTTTGCATCCTCCATGCTCCAAATGTGAAAAGCATTTACAACTGAAGGATCTTAATCTGCATGATAATCAGTGAATTTTTGGCATCGAAATATGGGGATGATGTAAAACACACACACACACACACACACACACACACACACACACACACAACAAAGCACTTTGTGACTTTTTATCTGATATAGCTGAAATACCCCAAAAAGATATGTAATGTGGTTTAATCTCATAATCACTGTGTCATCTCATGTCCAAACTAATAAGAGACTGAATCCAAAACATTCACAGGGACCCTGTAGGCAAAAGCTTATCTGCCAGGGTGGCGGGTTAGTTAAGATTTAAGACACCCCATAGTGAAACTCAGGGATTAAACCCTACTGACACCAGCCTTCAAAAAGGTAATCATTTCTCCTGAGAGCTCAATATTGCTTTGGCCAATAAACAGCACTTCTAAGATAAGATAAGATAAGATAAACCTTTATTCGTCCCACAGTGGGGAAATTTGCAGTGCACAGCAGCAAGGTGATAGAACAAGAATGAAAATAAACAGGCTAAAAAAAGTATTTACAAATTTACAAATTTAAAAATTTAAGCGGGATTATTTACAGATGTACATGAGAAGATGAATATGATATGATATATATGACCAGTACAGAAGGATAAAATATGAAATGTTAAATATCAAATGTCTGAGTTGTCTGATTTGTTACAGCACTAAAGCCTGTAACAAATCTGCTAGTTTATGGAAAACAAGTCTAGCACTGGTGCCGGCGAAATTTATTTTAACCCGGCAAGAAATAATCTAGTGTCAATTTCTGTGGTTATTATGATGTCTCTCTGGCAGGCGGGAAGGGATTCACATAACCGTTCTTTTATTGTTGATTGACTGGGTAATAAAACAAGCAGCCAGCAAATGTGAGAAGGAATTGAGCTGGTGTAACTCTAGATGCTTATTGTAGGTGGCAGTGAATAAAACAAACAGAGGAAATGTGCAGCTTATGATAGAAGTGCCACACAAACTGACAATCGGCCTGAAGCTCAGAGTGTGAACCGCCAACACAAACACAGCTCATCCAGCCACTTTTTTTTTTCTGAATGTCCAAAGATGATTAGTTGATAAGATCACACTCTGACCAGTGTTTGTAAATTGTGTTGATGCTGAAATCATGATACAGAATTAAGTGTGCCAGGATAATAACAAAAACAGGACGGAAGATACTGTAAAATCTCAAATAGTGATTGGGGGCCTTTATTTGAAACAGGCTTATTCTAGAGATAGGCCTTAACTGATTGCTACCCCCTTGTTTCTTATAAATATATATTATCATATTTTAATAAGATATCTCCCCCTTTTCTCTCTACTCTCCAATCCATTTCTCTAACTAACAAGCAGAAACACTCTTCTCACTCAGTAATTAATCCCAGTCAGTTCCACTTCGCATTTTTCCGACTGGTGTTAAGCTACTGTCAGTGAAACTCAACTCTGCCTGCACAGATGTTTCACATTAAAAGCTTTCCAGCAGAACAAAGAGCATACTGTCCCGCTATTCTGGCTTGCTTTTAATGTGAAACATTGACAGGAAGTGTTTGATTGATAGTAGCTTAACATCATTAAAAAACAACAAACCAACTGGAATCAATTAGTGAGTCAAAACGATGTGAGGAGAAATGCGTGTGGAGCGTGACATGACTCTAATGTTGTTGAAGACGTCAAAACTCCAACAACAGTTGTAGTATAAAGAGAAGCTCTGATGTGAGACCTTCATCACTTTTCCATGACCCTTGGAAGTAGGTGAATTGTATTAGAACTCGTTACTGTCTTGCACTGAATTAGTGCTGTGGCTGGCTACGTTATGAATACCAGCTTTTATTTGAGAATGTAGAAGTTCTAAGGAGAGAGAGGCATCGTGACTTAACCTCCACCCTCCAGCTACGGAGGGAAACTCAGACAATAAGACACACAGGACTGTGGGATTGCTGGCAGTGTGTGCTGCCCCACTGGAGGAAATCACTCACAAACTGTCATCACACACACTCACACAGGTCGTGCGCTCCGGTGGTCCTTGTTTTTCTCAATAAACTATTTTCTTCTACTTGCGGTGTTTTGGGGTAAATTCCAAGTATTGTTACATACAAAATAAAAACACACATACACAGTGACCTGGTTATAATCTATCCACACAGACACACACCTAGAGTGCGTCAGTCCTGCCTGGTATGCTCCTATATAAAGTGAGGATTAGGCTTTCCGTCAAGCTGTGAGCTGATCAGAGCTTCTTTCTGTCCCTATTTTCTACAACTTCCAGGATTCAGCTGTGTATAAGTGAATGTGTATGTGTTCATATGAACTTTGTTGCAGACACATGCTTTCATATATAATGCCTGTGTGTGCTTAGGAATAAGAGCTTAGCAGACGGTGAGATGTGCTGACATCCGCTGGATTTCAAAGAGTTGGAGAGTCAAGGGGAAACAGGTTCTGCGGAAGGTCAATTTATATGTGTGTGTACATGTCTTTCTATTCTTTTGTGGACCAACTCTTGACAAACAACCTTTCTTGTGAGGACATTTTGTCTTGTGAGGACATTTTGGCCAGTCCACCCAAGGATTATGCTAGGATACCTTGTTTTAGGGTTAGGGTTACAATTACAAAAAGGTTAGGGTTAGGGCAAGGGGCTAGGAAATGCATTATGTCAATGGAGTGTCCACACAAGAATAGAAAGACACGACTGTGTGTGTGTGTGTGTGTGTGTGTGTGTGTGTGTGTGTGTGTGTGTGTGTGTGTGTGTGTGTGTGTGTGTCTAATCTGGCTACTATCGTTTTTCATTTCCATGTCAGCTCCCCTTCCAAAATGTCTTTCTTCCACACAGTGGCAAAGTCCCAGCACAGAGTGTGAGGAAACACTGTCTGTGTACTTTAACAAGCAGATGGCAACAAAACACACACCCATTTTTCTCAAAAATCCTCACAATTGGCTGGAAACACAGTCCTTTGCAAGAGATAAAATAGCAATACACAACGATTCTGGGAACAGACCCCACATGACTCAGTCCCTCATACCTGCTGACAACTTCAGATTATTTAAACTCTATTACTTGCACTTTAGATTTAACAAGCTTTGAGGTCATTATCAATTATTTACAGCTCTTTGTCAACCTTGAGAGTACTGAGCCCACACTGTCATATTTGATGCATAACAGCTAGTAGCATGTGCGTTCATGAACACCACAGGATTCTCTGGCTATGCAGTCATGACTTGGCATCAGTGGATATCTAAAACTGAATATTTTGATATACCATATTTGGTAACAGTCCTCCACCATCCTCTTCTCAGATCAAACAGTCTTTATGAGCTCTGTGATTAGTGTGTAGCAATGGTTCTGCCAAACATGTCACACTCAACATGGTTCACATTTGAATGTGGACGGTCCATCCAGTCTGCTACATGGAGGCCATTGGAATGGATCCACGTGGACTCTTTGTGTTATATAAGACATTGTTTACAATACAATACTTAAGACTTCATCAGAGTCATAACTTCACTCAGAAAAAGTGTATTCTGTGTATTATATGTGTCAAGTGGTACATTGTTTGTTTAACTAAATACCATAAAAGTCCAGCTTGCACAGCAGCTGTGTGTATTGAGTTCATACCTCTGACAAATTGACTTCATGCATAGAATGAATCAGTTCAGCATGTTAGAGGAAAGTGCCCATAGTTGTTTGATGCACTGACCTGATGATCTTGAATCTTGCGTCCCACTACGCGGAAGGCGTTGTTGCCCGTATGGTGGTAGATGTGGACTCTGCTGAAGCCTGTGGAACCGCCTGCTGGGACCCACTTCTTATTGGCATCATCGTACACCATGACGGCGGCTCGCGCCTGGCAGATACTCTGTTCACTGCAGGAACACAGAGACACAAGGAGAGAAAATCATTATACATTATGTACCTCCAGAAACACAATCTGATCTGACAGTCAGACACGCATTTCAACTGAGCTGATCATTCCCCCAAAAACATGGTATACAATGGTTTACTGATGCCAACTCAGGCAGCTCCAGGGAGCTTGTTAACAATCATTAATTTCTCTTGCTTTTTATTCTTTTGTTATCTTCTTTGAAGTAAACTGTTCAGAATGAACACATGTTCTATTAAAGCCATAATAGCCAGAGGGATGTTCTGAATTGTGATTATAGATATGATGGTGATGCAACAGGTATGCAGTCGAGCCACGTGAGAGCACAGCCTGCTCTTCCAGAAACTACTGCTGTAATTAAAAAGACACGCCAACATCTTTCCTCCGGTCAGCATGACCCTGCTACACACAAAAAACCCCACACAGCTAAATGAATGGCAAACTACTGTAATATACTTCTGTGGAAACCATGGTGGCTTTTTCAGGAAGCTCTCCTTCATGTTATAATCAATGTTTGTTATTAAACACAGCACTGCGGTTTCAACTAAACTGAAGTCATCACAACAAAATTACAATCTCAACATATTGCCTTTCCTATTAAGCAAGTAAATGCCATCAGTGCTGTGATTAATCAATTTGAACAGCTTCCCATAAACCTAGAGTGCCTTCCACATTCCTTAATGACATATTCATAATAATCCAGTTTATGATTCTCTTCAAACAGCATGCACACAGAAGAGGGAAATATGAAAAGTTAAGAAGAGACACAGACAGAAGGGGGATATGTGGCGTGAGACTGGCGTGGATGCACCACCAACATCGCCTTTAGCATTTTCTACAGTCCACAGAATGCTATTACTTATTACTAGCATACAAGCACAAGGAACGAGTTCATATGAGACTTCATTCAGACAATCTCTGCCCTTGAGCACAAAACTACTGAAATCCGCTTCATGGATGGCTGGCTGGATTTTGTATCTGTCACTAAATAACTACGCAATCTCACAAAGAGTTCAGTGACATGCCTTGTAATTGATAGCCGGACACCTAGCAGTTGTGTGATTTGTGTTTAAAGGGACTAACCAGCAATTTAGTGTTACAATTTAGGGGAATCACAGAAAAGCATTTAAAATAAACAAATGATCAAAATCAAAGCAACAGATGACTCCAGTAATACTAATCCTACATTTCCCATGATGGCCATAACATTATTTTATGTCACTGTCTGGTAATTGCACACATCTTTCCCCATATACGTCCCAGCCGAATTTGAGGAAACCCTGAACACATCATGAGACTTTGGAAATCTCCTCCAGAGACACAAAAGACAATATAGGACAGGCTGTGTAATACTCCTCCTGACAAGTAAACTGACCTTTATGTGTAAAATTGGTCGAGTGCCCTTTTAATGTGCTATCATATCAAAATGTTTGACACCCACAGTGTACTGAGTGTAACTATGTGAGCACTGGGCTGCTGTACAAGACAGACTGCAGGGAGGGAAAATTATTCATTGCATGACTATAACTACAAACTACTAATATGCACTACTGACAACTGGAGTATGAGTAGAAAGAGACGGAAAGTGAGGGGGGAAGAGAAAGATGCTGAGGGAGGAGAGATTGAAATGCAGAGAGCGTAAAAATGGAGTAAATGACAGGCAAAAATTGCTTGGGGAGATGAAAAGAATGAGTGAAGAAGGAGTAAAAAAGAGCCAGGGGGAGTGTTGAGAACAGGACAGATCCACTTCCACTGAGACACACACCTTGTGTTTTTTAAATGTATCTGTTTTGAAGTTGGAAATGCATGAAAACGGAGGGTCCACACTGTCAAGCAAAAACACTTCTGTGGATGTCAAGTGTGACTGAGGCTCAGACACGTGCACACACAGACACACAGCAGCGTAAACAGTATGCTTCACATGCCAAATCTGCTTAACATGCGTCTCACTCTGGGTTTGAGACAACTTTCTGTAAAGAGAATCTCCTTGAAACAGCTCTGAAACATTTATCTCCTGTGTGTATGGTGGGCTTGTGTTTACAAGTGTGCGTGCTACTATACAAAGTGAAGTGCCCACACACATACATAAAGCACATGTGAACATGTCCTCACACATTCAACTTTTACAAACTTGTTCACACCTCTGCTTATGTGCTTCGCTATGACGACAGAAGCTGAACTGTGTTAACACTCTGCAGCAGCTGATGAACTTACGACTGAATCTCCAGGTTTTTTTAAATCACAAATCTCCAGCATTAAGAGTTAACACCTCAGCCTGTATCTTACATGCAATGAGTCGCAACAAACTGGAGCTGGTCATGGAGAGGAGAAAAGAAATGAAGGCAGGATAAGTAATTCATGACTTGCTGCTCTAGCTGGGTATTTTTACATATTCTACAGGCAAATTATTAAACCTTACATCTTTATCAAACCGAGCAAATTGACTACGATGCATGTATTTTTCACAGAGGCTCAGAGTAGCAGCTACAGTGGTTACATGCTGGGATGCAGTGGAGGATAAACCCACCCACATTCATGCTTTATGTGCATAATAGAGATTTCAGATGGGTTGGGGTTTTTTTTTGACAGACACAAACCTTTATGCTATAAATGTATGGTATATATCACGATAAGTAGAGTCAAATTGATTTTACGATAAAGCTGACAAGACAAATGTGTTTCTGAAAACAGTAATGTGGTTTCTGTTTCTACTGTTGGCTGTTGAGCCCTCATTTTTCCGGCCAGCTCAGCAGCATTTTGGTAAACAAGTAAATCCATCAAGCGGTGCCACAGCACAACCACCATGAGCACCCACTGGGTTAGAAAAAGCTCTGGTCCTACACATGAGCTTTGATGTGTCCTCTTTGTCAGCGTAAGTGAGGTAGGGCAATAGTTTGGTTCTTCTGCCTGTTTTGTCAACTTATCTTGACCTCACACTGAATTGCTGTGGATGGGGTTTATTTGATGCTGCTGGTTGCAATGGTTTATTGTGTATGACAGTTGAATTAGTTGAATTTTGCACAGATTTCCCAGTCCACGGTCAAAAACTAGAAAGGTTTCCAACCAATGAAGACCTGTTCAAGTAGAGTTAGAAAGCTTCCACCATACAGACACATCCCTGATCTGGAGCTTCACCTGATTCATCAGTCAAATGTGTTTTGATTGATTTGATTGATTAAGTCTAACCAACAGTCTATATTCATTAAAAATGATTACAAAACAGAAAAAGCATCAAAACTTCACTATCTGGGAAGCTGGAACCAGCAAAAAGATTTGCTTAAAGGAATAGTTAGTCATTTTGGGAAATACTCTTATTCACATTCTTGGTGAGAGATAGATGAAAAGATTGATGCCACCCTGATGTCGATACAGTAAACATGATGCTCCAGCCTGCAGCCAGTTCGCTGACCTTAGCACAAAGAGTAGACAAAGGGGGAACTAGCCTGGCTCTGTCCAAAGGTGACAAGATACCACTTACCACCACCTCTGAAAGCCCACTCGTTACTTTGTGTTTGTGTAATCTGTAGTAACTACAGTATTTGAAAAACCACACACTGAACTCTTACTGGCTCCAGAGATACTGATGTACGTGTGGCTACTGTGGGCAGAAGGGAAACAATATAAAAAAAAAAAAATTAATAAGGGCTTCATTTCCTTTACCTCCCAGAGTCTCCTCTACACTCTCATTTAGGTTTGGGTGGCTTTCTTGATCGCATGTAGCCAATGAAAGAGGGCACTTTAAACAATCACATCTGAGTGGTAAAAAAAAATAATGATTGCATTGCTGCATGTTTTGTTGATTGTGGTGTCTTGGTTTGGTCAGACGGGATGTTGCATGTTCTCATAGCTTGGAATAAATTCAAGTTCGGGACCACTGCAGAGACCACAGCCTTTGCCTGCAATGGTCTAAGTAACAAACCTTCACCACAGTGAGCCTGTGTCTCTACGAACACATGGACATTTCTTGACTGTACATTTTTGTGTGGTGAATGCACTGAAGTTTGCATGTGTGTGGAGGGTGATTATGAGAGTGCGTGATTCAGCTGAAGGCCCCAGTGCTCCGCTTCTTTATAACCGCTGAGAGCTAAAAGCCAGAGGAATCCATCCCAAAGTGTTCTGAGAGGAAGAAAATGTGGCGACTAAAAGAACAAAAAACAACATAAGACACGAAGAGAAAATCCCCTTAAAACATTTCAGTGGAGCACAGAGGAAAGCAGACATGACACAGTTGCTTACTGTTACTGAATAACTTTGACATTTATGCTTTGTTTCCCCTCAGCCAGACACTGAATACATTACCGGGGAAACTGTACAACTACCTTTCATTTACATTAATGACAGCATCACTGACAGTCCTCACTCAGATTAATGTACATTATGCGCTGGTGTATTGCCCCTTTGTCATTGCAGCTAATTCAGGGACATGATGTCAGGAGCAATCTCAGCGAAATGTGGACTTCTGCTTGTTGAGTACTTGACTGGTGTAATCTAATCCTGTTGACCCTCCTCGTCTCCTTGTTAACCCTTCCATTGAACGCGTCAGCTCCACTAAGTCAGCGCTACTTTCTGCCCATCAGCATGTCTGCACAAAGTGGCAATTTACATCATACACTCTAGTTTCCTATGTTTCTCCGAAAAGGATTTTCTAGAGTTGTGGCCTTGCCAACAGCTACTTACAGCTCAGATCTCTCAACACAATTTAATAAATATGGTGCATTACTGAGCTGGATATTTTGTTAGACTGTATAATGTCTAACTTTATACAAGACAGAAAAATCTATCAATATCATGCTTTTCAGTCTCATTTATTTGAGCTTCAAAGACACACCACAGCAGTCCTATTCAGAGATCTCTCTGCCTCTAGCCCAGTTAGACACATATGTGGACATCACTTGCTTGTTAAAAGGTCTCTAATGGAGTGGAAGGATACACACATACACACACACACACACACACACACACACACAGAAGAAGAATCTGCAGATCTGACGAGAATAGGAATGGAGAATGGGATATGAGATGAGAATATTTTCATCTCCTTCATTAATGTTAATGAGGCTCCAAGTTAAGAACGGTTCTGACTTCAAAGAGGAACAGATCGGCTCCAGGGGCTTCACTGCCATGATGTCACATCCTGGCAGGAGAGGGTGGGGGAGTAGGGTGTGGGTGTGCAGAGAGCAACAGAGTGCATGGAGGCAAAAAAAGATAAAGAAGAAGCAGAAGGCTAAAGGCAGGATGATGCTTACACTGTGTATCAGATGATCCTGCAGAGGCCAAAGCTGCAACATAAGAGGAGGATCACAGCTCGCTCAGCCTCTCCTGACCTTCTGTTGTTGCATTCATTGGTCAGACGATACGTTCAGCACTGTCCTACAGTGCTACTTAAAGTTCTGATTTCCTGCTTATTATTTGGCTCCAAAACTAAACAGAATTTGGATTTTTTTGGTTGTACTGACTCAATACATCACTACTACGGGTGGAAATTGTGACTAATTTCACTGCTGATAGGCTAAAGTTACATAACCAGCCAACCGACGTCTAAAAATAGAAACAAACCAAAAAGGGGTAAGTGAAATCTCATTTATTGTGTCAGCCAGAAACAATCTGACAAACCCAGGCGATGAATGATGATTTCATTTCTGTCATGCCAGCTCCACTCCTCCTTCTGAATGTGCTGCACATACGAGGAGAATCATACAGATCATACACCACAGGTTTGCTTTAGACTGATGTTATGATTAGATCAAAAATGTGTTTATTAACTTATTTTCATTAAATACTAAAAACTCCTTTGGGATTCAGGGGTCATAGCAATGATGCCCATCTAATGTGCATTTCATGTAATGTGACGTTAATCACCGAACATATTACTTTTATTAAGATAATATATAATCTCTCCCAATACCAGTTCCAATACCTCAGCTCAGGGTATCTGCTGGTCTTACTATCTTTTTCCACACTGTAAAATCTGTATACCTCACTGCTAATCAGTGAAATCATTTTATGCAAGGTGGAGACAAAGAATTTTATACTGCAGTCGACAAGAAAACTATATTTAACGTGGATCGGTCTCATCATGGCTGATACCCAATCTGCTTAATAAGGTCAGTGTCTGAGCTGATACCAATCCAGCATATCGGATAAATGCAGTTTAGATGAGATTAGTTTATTAATCGATTAGCTGACTGAAAAATATTCTGTAATTATTTTGATAATTCATTGCTGAAATCATGTTCTAAGCAAAAATGCCAGAATCCCCTGGTTGCAGACTCGTTTTTTGTCATATGATAGGAAACTGAATGACTTTGTTTTCAATATTTAGTTGGACAAAACATGACATTTGAAGATGTCACCTTGAGCTTTGGGAAACTGTGACTGGCATTTTCCGCTATTTTCTGACATTTCATAGACCTAAAAATAAACTGGGCAATTGAGAAAACAACTGGAAAATTAATGGATAATGAAAATAATCACGTGGTGCAGCTCAAATTGGTTCAAGCACAAATGCCAGAGCAGTTGTTAATGTAAAGTACCCCCTCCTCTACTACTGTACTAGAATCTGCTGAGCGTAATAAAACCATCCAACAACATGTAACAAGCTACTGAGTACAAGTATTGATTTTATGCAGTTCTTCATATTGTTGTGTATTCCCAGTCAGGGTAGTTTGTAAAGAACTTATTTTATGGCACCGTCGCTGACATGCAACAACTGTTTGTTAACAGCGTTCATTCATTTCCCACTTATGAGGGTGATTTCATTTAACTCTCGGGGGGATATTTCCTGAACAGATGTACATTTCTTCTCATAGTTTCCTATGAAATCACTGACACTGTAACTATTTCAGCTGTTCACACTCACTCAATCAGCTGCTTTCTATTATGATACAATTCAATCATTCACCTCTTTCATTTCCTCTGTTTCCCTTAAGACAGACAAATTGACAAAAAGGTATGTACATGCCCCTGCTGCACATAGTACAATGACTTTTAGGCTGTGATTAGAATGGATTAATTAGTAACTGACTCACTTCAGAGGTATTTCTTTTCTCTGACTACCTCTCTGTCTCCATTTCTCTCCCTAAGTCGACTCGCTCTCTGCAGTTTGGCTTGAAACCACCAGACAATAAACTGACGCTCTGCTCTGAAAGGCCAGAGTCAGCTCTTTCCAAGCTGGGGGAGGATGATAAATCCTGTGAAGCTAAAACAAAACATGCAAACAGAATAATGAAAACATAAATGTTAAAGTAGGCTTTTCCAAGCTTGGGCGTGGAATCCAGGGGGGAGTCCCCGCTATGAAAATGAACGAGAGAGGAGAAAGAAGGAGAGGTATACTGGGACTGAGTGGTGACCTGAGGGTTTGTTCAGGGAGGAGTGCAGCTGGCGTCGGACGGAAGAAAGGAGGCTTCAGGACGGAGGAGCTCTGGAGAGCATCCCAGCAACATCTGCATCCTTTCTTTTCCTCGCCCTGCAACCATGTCTTCAATTTTCAGCTTGCACCTTTTTTCCCCACTCAATTTATAACTTTCTGCACCACTGACTCGCCCTCCTCAAACCATTTTTTCCCTCATCTGCCTCCTTCTGCCTCCTCTCTGCCTCTCATTCCCTTTCTCTCTCCCATTAATCAGCAATCACTTACGGTGTGGCGCAGAGTATGCAGAGTGCTTCCAGCCCATATGGAAGAGTTCAGGGTCAGGGAGGGAGGAACAGCAGAGGCCCCACAGACAAGAGAAAGTCCCCGTTGGACCACTGCCTGCAGGTATTGTGCCAATGTTTGGAATCACAGTAAATTAAGATGCTGGATTCCAAAGTGGGGTCAAGGGACCATCTAAGGTTTTCAAATGGTTTCAGAGTGTTCTCCAAAAAAATGAAATCATTTCATTTCAGAATTATCCACCCTGAGACAAAATATAAAAGGATGAGTGCTTTGATAATGGGTTTTACTTTCCTAATTACTGATATCTCCCTATCTACAGTACAGACATCCTAAAGCCATGCAATTTGAAAGAACCTCAATATCAAAACCCAACATACAGCAAATCTGGAACAAACCCAGGTCTGGAACTAATCATTATTTGATCTTATTTTTTTTAGTTAAGTTTAAGTTCAGTCCAATGACAACCACCAAACAAACAACCAACTGGCCTGCCTGGCTAACTAGCTTCAATTTACATTGTTTCATTGTAACGATAAGCTAGTTACAGGTGAAATTACAAACAAGCTCTGTTCACCACTAGCACATCCATTTGCCCGCTGTGTGGATGCTATCCAAGATTATATCATATTTATTGGATTTGCATATTTAAAACCCTTTTAAAAGGTTATTTTCTTGTATCAAGTCAGCTCGATACATTAAAATGTCAGGCAGACCTAACTCCATGTTTTTAACTAACGAAAAATGTTATGTTGCTAATTCCAGCTAGCAAAATTAAGATAAGATAAACCTTTATTCATATCCTCTAGCTAGAAATGTGAAGCCTTCATCCTGACCTATTGTTTAGAAAAATCGCTATGAATTTCAAATCTGCCACCATTATCACTGTGAACTGCATATGTGCGGTGCAAGAACCAAGTCTGCAAAAGTAACGAAGGAGGACAGGGCTTAGCAAATGGTCAATGACATTAAAGAGAACAAACACAGGAAATCTTCACATCTGAGAATCTGGAACTGAGGAATGCTTAGCAGTTTTGCTTGAAGGGGATGTAAATGATAAATCAATTATCAAATTAGTTGTCCATTTAATTTCTGTCTATCGACTAATCATTTCAACTCTTATCGACCAACACTTTCTTGGGACTTCTGCTTGCTCAATATAACAATGGACACTCAACATCATAATTGTGTGCAGACTTAACTCAGACAATTATCACAATTCTTCTCAAAACTTGGCTTCACTGTTCTTTGTTTAGTGAACAGTGAACAACCACAAAGGTCTTCCTCCAAAACCAACACACACACTTCACACACTAAACTCAAACTCTTAAACTTAGCACACAGAACATTCTGGAGCTACTGAACAAGCAGGGAGGGGGGTGTTTCAGCATTCTTCTAAAAGATATTCCTTCCTGTGTAATATCATGGTTAGAATTTATAAAGAAATGATCAACGAACTGCATGGTTATTATAGTCTTTTCCTCTGATTTGCTTAAGGTAAACTTCAGTTTCAGACCAGATTTGAAACTCTGCAAGACCTATTCAGGAAATCTAAAGTGAAAGCTTCATTATTACAGACTTTCAAAACTCAGTTTGAGCCAATCGTATCTGATCCATGCAAATGATTTCTGTCTTCATTCTTCTTGCATTTTGCATCAGATGTAACCTGCAAAATGAAATCTTTTCCATCTTTCCAACAACTTCCTGTGTCACAAATCCAAGCTGAAAGTAATCGTTACACCCAGCAGACAACAGCTGGTCACTGGCGATCAACAGTCCCACACTCCTACACTGGACTCTCCATCGCCTCCCCTCTCCAACCCTGCTTCCTTTTTATAGGAACTGCAAACCGAGTCATCACCCTGGCAACATAGCCGTACATGGGTGGAGGTTTGTGCACTGCTAAAAAGAGAGACAGATAGAGAGACAGTGTGGGAAAGAGAGGTGCAGGAGGACAGATGTGTACAGGTGTGCACACATGTACCTGTTCACCATTCATTCCTGAACAGCTGTTTGTCTGCAAGGAGGTTACCTTTTTTCTTCTGTGTGGACCCACATACACATGCACACACACACGCACACACAGTACGATATGGTGGAGCCATGAGAAAATACCCTCCGCTCACGAGTATGAGTCATCCACTCTACCAGATGGTGGGAGAGAAAGAGATGGAGCAGGACAGGGCCAGTGTGTGGCATGATAGCAGTAAAAACACCTGAGGTGTGACAAAGCAGCCATCACCACTAGTGGCTATAGCCCAGCACAGCCCACCGTGAGTGTGTGTGTGAGTGTGTGTGAGAGTGTGGGTGTGTGTGTGTGTGTGTGTGTGTGTGTACAGCATGCAGACACACAGGCCGTCCTCCAGCCAGATGAAAAGCCACTCTTAGAAATGGAGTGATGATTCTCAGCTCTGTTCAAAGGTCACAGTGTGGCCAATAGCTTCAGCAGGATTCAATAAGGGCTTACACTTGTCATATATATTTGGTACAGTGCTTTATCAGTCTCTGTCTCAAAGGGCTTCACAACGCCCACGCTCTAACACTGTGACTAAAAATGACAACCTACTACAGCAAATTATCAATGAGAAGCAGGAGAAAAAGCTCATTAGGAACAGCGAAACAGAAAAAAAAGATGTTAAAGGCATCAGGGACATTTACGCCTGCCATTAACATGTGGCTTCTAGCCAAAAAACATCAAATACACATCAGCTCTGACTTCACTGTGCTGTGCATTACATAAGAGTAAGTCTTCAGCAGCTACATACATCCAAGCAACTTTTCCCTCCTAAAATGCAAATTGACACCCACAGCATTCTGCTATAAACAAGTGGGTGATGTGGATAAAGTCATCAATAGTGGTAAATGTCATTTTAAACTGGAACACTGATATGTAACCGATAAGTATTATATAATACATTTTCTGGGAATTCAACTGAGAAACAGTTACTGACAAAATTACAGGTGGTAATACTTGTTTTTGGCTTATCCAGTTAATTAAATACCTAATAGTGTAAATCGATGTATTTCACATCACATTGATAAAAAGAATCCAAAATCTAGTATTGCAATAAAGCAAATGCCCTAAAACTACAACTAGAGCTATTTAGTGGATAGATACAGTAGCAGACACAGTAGAATAAAATCTTTACTGATTGATGAATCTTTATCACCCTATTACATTGTCATAGCACCCAACTCTTCCAAGTGTCACATTACACAGTATATGTGCGAGTAATGAAAGCTCATGGTTGATACTGTTTGCAACTTTACGGAGAAGCACAGGTTCATCCCCCACTGTGCTTTGGATGACTGTACTCTGTTTGAGGGGAGTTCAAACTTCATTCTGACTTCACTCATGAAAGAACATATATGGATCTATGTAAGCAAGCGTTGGTCCCACCATGAAGCATGGAGGAGGAGGTGTGATGGTGGGGGGATGTTTTGCTGGTGACGCAATGTATTCAAAATTCGAGGCACACTTAACCAGCATGTCTTCCACAGCATTCTGCAGCAACATCTCATCCCATCTGGTTTGTGCTTTGTGGGACCATCATTTGTTTTTCAACAGGACAATGACCTGGTACTGTAACTGAAGTATCTATCCTGCGTCTTAAGTGCATTTACACCTGGGCACATGTGTGGTGAACACATGTTAAACCCAAATGTGCAGTAGGCAACAGAGCGAGAAAGAGCATCATCACTGTCAGCAATCCTTTCCAAAAATTCTCATTTGTGAGTGAAACTCTCCAATTGGAGTTTTAGCTGACACAGTTCTGAGTAGTTAACTGTATATCTATTTTATCTGGACTGAAACAGCAGAACACAGCCAAGTAAAAATGCTGAGAACATGGTAATACACTGAAACTGTAGATCTAGGGATTAAATGGCCTATTTAAATGTAATCAGATGCAGATGTCAGCAAGGACAATTCATGTGCACCGGAAACAGAACAGATTTCTGTGCTGCTGTCGTTTTCCCTGCATCATTCTTCCAGTAAGGAGGTGTGATAAAGATAGTGAAGATTCAACTTAAGCATGTGCTGCTTTGAGGGGATGACAGAAGGAAAGGAGAGAAGACCAGGAGGGACTGATGGGCAGGAAAGGACCCTAACCAGGGAAATCTGCATTATAAAGAAAACGGGAGGAAGGGAAATTTAGCACTAAATGTACAGCAATGCACCTTCATACTTTGTTCAGTGCTCTGTTTGTCTTTTCATCCATACATAAGTAGCCAAACAAATAATTCAACTGTTACCTGCAGTATTGAGAAATGTTAATATAAGAATTCAATCAGACTGTGGATTCAGGTATGGGCTGTTAAATGTAATCTACCATCACTGCTACATTACAAAAGCGCTACTTTGTTGTTCCCTAATTGTTTCCTTGTCACCTGATGCAGGTCATTATGGTGTAAAACATTACTGCCAAGTAATTACCTGGACCATCGACCGGCCTATTCAAGCACCAGGCTTGTTTAAGGATACGCAGAATCCTCTTGGATTCAATTAAGCTTTGAGCAACTCACTCACAGAAACCATTAGCTGTGTGAAGAGGCACATCCCCAGAGGAAGGATCCACAGGTGGCTCCCACCCCCTCCCTCATTGCCTTTAATGACTCTGCCCTTTTTGTTGCCATCGTAACCGGCATCATTGTGAGCACCCCCTGGAGAGCAGGGTGGGAACCACTTCAACAAGACCGTCTGACCTTTCACTAAATAAAATGGCACACTTTGTCAAATGGGTTACAAATGGGTCACAAACAATCCGGAGAATAGGTGTAAGGCACATTCGGCTGACTTTTACTGCTGACTTATTGGCAAGAACGCAGCAGGAGAAAGTAGAAGTCATTTCAAGATTTCAAGTAGAAAAGCAGTTATCGTGATGAAGCAGCAACTTTTTGGCAACTATCCTCGAAGTGAGAGAAAAGAGGAAACCAAGTAAATAAGTAATGAGACATATGAGATACAAAAACAAACAGACAACAAACAAAGCCATCTTGAAGCATACCTGTTACCAGAGGTTTGCAAGCATCACTTTCACATACTGTAACACTTGACAACCCTGACACCTTCCAGACTCTGTTTTCTCTGCGGTCAAAGCATGCATGTTAGCATGTGTTGTGTCACCGTGTTAACTGTCCTTATACGCACGCAGGCTAGCATATTGCAGGGTGTTTCCGGGGTTCAGAGTGCAGCCTGTGTATTAACTGGAGGCCTGGCACATTTTACAAGAGTCCAAGCACGTCCCCATTCACACAGGGACAGGGAACGCATTGACAACAGAGCAGGCCTGGACCGGACTGAGCAGCACTCTGCTTTCACCCCTCGTATATAACCATGGAAACCAACAAATGGAGCCTTCAGATGAGCGACTGTATAGGCTTGTTTCAACACAACAGTGGATTGAGGCCAAATGTCCTACAAAGTTCATAAAATACCTGTGAAATTCTGTTGGGATACCATATATTCACCTGTGAATGGTACGATTGTCCCTTGTGGGCAACCATAGGTGACTTGTGGGACTAATTCTTCTACTGTGTACTGGATTTTAAAAAAGAGCTGTTGTAGGTCAACTGAATCACAATAAATAGGCATGTCGTAGTACGAAAAGCATTGCTGTAAATAAAATTAAAAAATGAATGAGGGCTGAATTCCATTTAGCTGCTTCAGTTTCACAGTCCTGGTGTTGTTCATGCTGGTGTTACCTGTCACATGGCCATCAAGGCAAGTCAAAAGCAAGTCAAGTCAAAATGTGTGCTGTGAAATACGTCCTCTGTTTTGGGAGTTCAGAATTCAAAATGACATAAACAATAACTAAGGCAGACTGATTATGTATACCTTTCATTAATGACGCATCACTGGAGTAATGACACAAACTCTCTCTGACAAAACTCTGATATTCAACTGTCAAAGCCACATAATCAATGTGCATCAATATGTACTGTACAGCATAGAAAATGATTTCCTAGGATGATAGTGAATTTGAATATTTCAGGTCAGCAAATATCAGCACACACTGCTTTCTACATTCATATGCAGTCTTTAGATCAGAGATATTTAAAAGGTTTATTACTCCCTTTTTTGTTGTTTTTCTTGTTCAATGTAATATTAATGTTTTTCGTGCAGACCAACAATAGTTCTTTTTTTGAACTTTGTTTCATCCCTGTGTTTTGTTTAAATCACTAAACAAAGTCTCCTTTTTCAGAGGGAATGAAATTAATATCTTCAGCACTAATGAGTTTTACTGAAATGTGGCCTGAGCTGCTTGTGTTTAAACATAGGTGCCACACACTCTGGCAATACAATGCACACCCACACCCACACAGACACACACCCATACACACCAGTCTGGGCACAAGACTGACAGAATATGTTGTGCACGCAGAAAGACAAACAGATTGGAATAACAAGCTAAGCTCACCTTATCCTTCAGGCTAATCACAAAATCACTACGATTTAATGAAAGGGAATACAGGTGAATACTGGTGAAACATGAGATTTTCCTAAGCATTCTGGGTTGTTTTTTCAGTTTAAAATCTGTATAGTGACATCACTGTTGCTCAACACTGTGCTTTCCCACTCACCCTCCCTGATGTTTAAATCCCACTTTCCAGCTGCACTTTAAGTGAATGCTGCTCAGTCATGTACTTTATGTTTCTCCCTCTCTTCATTGAAAAAAATCTAGAAATAGACAAAGTTAGTAGTTTGCTGAATTTATCCAATTAGCAGATTTAGATTTATTCTGCCTTTGCCTAGAAGAAAGAAAAGACATCCAGGTAAAAAGCCCCTTCTATATAACTCAAGTAAGGAAAAAGACCAAACACCAGAAACAGTTTGACAGTAGGTCTCATAATTCTGCATTCCAAATCAGCAAGTTCCCATCCTGTATTCAAGCAGTACTTTATACTCTTAACACTACTGCAGTTGCTTGAAAATATATTCACTTGTGATGTAATGCATTGCATGACTGCTGCTGCAGGATGTTTGTGTTTTTGTCTTTGTCCACAGCAAAGTCAGAGGTCAGGTACAGACCATCATGCCTGGAGCTGGGGCATTCAGTAACTGGCTAAAGGACACTGACACAGTGTGGATCCTTGCCGGGCTTGGACACAGGTCATCCAGCTGAATGCCTCTTGGTCCATGAGGCCATTCAGGCACACTGAGATGGACTGATAAAAACTACAAAGACACTCACCAACTAGCTCACAACTAGCTATTTTCCTCCACTGAATGCCAAAGGGAATCCACTGAGCCAAAGAAAGATGATTTCTGACATTTTAGCAAACTGTAATCAATAATTAAGCAGGGTCTTCTTGCTTAACATTATGTTACAGCTGCTAGAAGTAGAGGTTAGCCATGTAGCTCGCTGTATGCCCACCGAGCCCTCAGGGAGACAGGCACACAGGCGTGAGAAGGAAAATCCTTCAAAGAGTTGACTCAAACAGGAACATCCTTCTCTTGTAGCCAGAATCAACCACAATTCAAATATGATACACGCAAAAACCAAAACTAGAGCTTCTGCAATTTGCAAGCAGGTTTTAAATAAAGCACTCTGACTATTAATCATGTGGATAAAACTGCTATTATCGAGTTAGTAGATAGGAAGTCCATGATGGTATTGTCACTTTTTTGAAACTTTAAGGTCTGTACACTGAATCTAAATGCAGCAGACCCAGAATGGCTCACACTTAATGATGTTCACCTGAATGTTCACAATAATAAATTAAAGATTACATTAACAATACACTCTCTGTATTTCATGTAAATTAAAGTCCCTGTTGCATGGAGGTGCTTCTTTTTCTTTCAGGATCTTTAACATGCCAAGCAAAGTTGTCTTCAGCAGGATCAGATCTAGTTTAAAGTTTAAAATCGACTTAGTCCAGCTAGCTAGATAGTTTCCAGGCTGCATTGTGAATCTGTGTGCAATAATTCTTCTGTTGACGCTGCAGAGGAAGGATGGACTCACAGCAGGTGTTAAAGTTTTTACTTACAATTTGAACAAAGACTGAAGAAAGTCTGTCCGAAGCCATATTCTATTTGATAGGGTCGAGATTTTCTCCTTTGTTGACGTCAGTTAAACTCAGTTACACAACTAATCAGCACACTCATTCATGAGACATGAGGCCTTGATCGCTCATTGATCAGCAATGAGCAGGAATAAAGACCGAGGTTAATGAAGAAACACAGAGGAAGCAGCCGGTTGAACGACTCTGTGACAGCAGGTACGTACCGGTGGATTTCCATCTTGGAGGCCAGCACACATCTCTGACTGAGGATGAAGCTGGAGGCTTTGGACTGGGGACCAGAGGAATGGATCTGCATGGCTCCACACAGCCTGCTAGCTGCTACCTCCCTGAACCCCAGCCAACCCCGCTCCTCTCTCCTCTCCCCTCTCCTCCCCTACCAGCCTTCCCCCTCCTAAGCTCTGCTGTCTCGGGGTCTCCCCTAGCTTCCTTTCTGTCGCGCGGTGGCCGAGATAATCTCTGTGGTTTCTCTCCCTCTCTACCGAAGAGCTTTCATCATCCAAAGCAGTGCCAGTCACCCTGTCCCACCCCAGCCTCCCACCTCCTCTGCTCAAAGCCCCCGTATCAGGGTGATTCCTTCCTTATTCATACGTGCAATGTCAGCGAGTCAGCCAGCGAGCGAGCCATGCAGACAGTCAGCCAGCTGTGTTTTTCCCATGGCAGCAGCACCAGCCAGCAAACGCTCACACGCTTCAATCCTGGCTTCTCGCCGCCGTGGCGACAGCAGGGGTATCCAGGCAACAGGCTCCTGCTCTTGCGCTCTCTGGGCTCCGTGGTTGAGGCTGTTTGGGGGGGAAATCACCGCTGTGGTATCACGCAGCCCGGCTCAGCTCGGCTCAGGAGGGTTCAAGTAGTGGTGGGGGGGCTCCTTCTCTTCTATTGCTCTCTGTCACTTTTCTCTCTCTCGCCCGGCTACCTCCGCTACATCTATCTCATACCTTTTGTCTCTCACTTGATCTCTCCCTCTTTCATCTGCCCGTGGCTCCCTCCCTTCCTCCCTCCCAGCTCCACGCTCTGCTTTTATCTGTGCGACTCTCCACGCGCTCGCACTCTCTCTATTTCTAACTCGCCACACACCCACCCAACTCGTCTCTCTCACTCTCTCCAAAATAAATACGCTAAAGAGAGTTAGGAAGAATGAGCAGCCAGAATTAGTGATGTATGGCAGCACTGGAACAAGGATTAGTCGAGCGTTTCCCAGCATCTGACAAACATGCAGTCCTGACAGGAGGGATTCTCCTTTTCATTGCGCACCGACACTCGCGGCGACACTGCGAGGCTTTACATCCACCGTGTAAATATGGTGCATCTGTGTGCAGCATATTGAAGGCTCTTTTCTGTGCGACTGTTCATTTTCAATCTTTCCATTTCAGCTGTAATCGATTGGCATCGTGCTGAATACAAACAGTATGTAGATTGAAGTCGTGCATCAGAGCACTGGAAATGCTGAATGGAGTCAATAATGAACACGAATGTTATGAGGCCACCTAACAATATGCACAGCAGTCATCATTATGTCTACTACTGTTCCATGTGAAATCATAACAAAAAGCACTGTTAGAAGATCTGATATCTTTTTTTTTTTATCTGTAAGGCAGGATATATTTAGAGGGTGTTTTCAGCCAAACATTTGGCCTTTCCCACTGAGCTGATATTTACTGTACTGCAACCATCACTTGCTTTTACTGCTTGCGATGCCAACACTTATGGTCATTAAGAGCTAGATAGCCATATTTTTTCTCTGTTTTGTTTTTATATGTATATAAAGGGCTCTGAAGTAAAGGTTCACATTTAAAGCCTTACTGATTCGTTTTCTGCATAATTCCACAACAATGACAAAGAGAGTATCTAGTGTCAAGCAGTTTCAACTTGTGGCTGTTGGTGTTCAGTAGCAATGTCATCGCGCGACCAGGTGATGTCAAGGTGAAATGTATTCATTACTGAAGTGATGAAGAGAGACACTGGCACGGTCATCTGGACAGGTGTGATCCCAACAACCTGACAAAAATGGTAAACATGCTGTTCATCGATTTCAAACATATACATGGATACAATTAAAACCTTTGAGTACATTAAAATTAAGAACGTTAGTTTTAAACCTTTAGCTGGCAATGACAAGCTCAGCTAGATATCAAGCACCTGCTACTACGTATCTACCAATGGAGAAAAACCTTCTAGAAGCTGTTTGAATCGCACATTTCAGGTTGCAATGCTGTTGGGTTGGTTCCCAATGTTCTGTATTAGACCCAGTTCCAGGTCGATAAAATACCCGGGTTTGCTAAGCTCCAAAGCGAACTAATCTCAAATTGGACATTTTATCTCCCCTCTCTCTTTTTTATTAGCAATGTGCAAAAACATCCAGGCAAACATCACCAGCAGCAGCTCCTATCCGCTGTAAATAATTAAAGTTAATGACGTAGGTAACTTTCCCAAAAGGTCAAAATAAAACTTGGCTGTTGTCCAGTGACTGTGGTTTCTGCAAGCCACGGTCTGTACTCAGCTAAAAAACATTTGAGAGCTAAATTAAGCACCACTTTGTAACATCACAATCAAACGGTGTAGGTAATGTGTTTTTGTACAGGCCAACAGAGAGGAGAGTATCTTCCAGTTTAACGATCTACATCCGTGTATGGCGTCTAAATATTCCAGTTAAACTTTCCTTTACGACACATCGATAATTTCAGCTTATTAAAATTATAGTTCTGAATGATGACCTCCAGTACTGAAAAAAAGGTGTACAAAACTAAGTTGGCTTCATCTGTTTGTATCAGATAAATGTTTAGTCAGTCAACAAAAGCACAGATCTCAACCGAATCTTTTTACTTATTTTAAGAAAAATAAGATACATAAGGTACAAATATCGCCAGTCAAATCCATATGGATTCGATAAGCAGATTGAATACAGGTTTCACATTCGATAAAATGCTCTTCAGCCCTAACCCGCTGCCTTGAGATCTACAAAAGCCAATCTAACTGCATAAGAAGAGAATGACTGCCTTGAGAATTAGGTGAATTATGTAACCACATTGCAACTTTATTAAAACCATAACCTGGAACAGATTAGATGTTGCATGCACACATTTCTGAGGCAAACAACAATCTCATAACATGGTCACAGCCTCATAAATGTAATGTAGACACAGTGCTGAAGCTTAGAACACATCTGTAACATTCTTATGATCCTTTGCTTTGAACATATAAATGTATAAAAGAACCACGTCATAAGCTTTATTATATATCTAGATAGCTCAGTGCAGGTTTGCTGTGCTGCACATGATTGTTTATCTTGTCCAATCCTGAACAATAGTGCTCATTTCACAATTAGGTTGCAGCTTCCTCTGCAGCTGTCACTGACAAAGGATCAACTTGCTGAACACATGTTTTTACCAGGGTTTGAATTAAACTTGCGATTCACCCTGAAGGCTACAGACTAAATCAAGGGTTGATGTAATTACTACAAATGTTGAAAATAAAGGGCTTTTTCCCCCCTTTTCCCACTGGACAGCTGCGTCAACAGGCATGAAATCAGCCACAATAAGGCAGCGCATTTCTATCAGCATGTGTAGTGGCTGCCATGTGTCGTGTTTTCAGGGTAGGGCACAGAATACAGCAAGCATAGGACAGGGTAATGACACACACACACACACACACACACACACACACACACACACACACACACACACACACTCAAAGGGCTGGAAGGGAAGGCTGTACCAAACTCTCGAGGTCAGAACAACAAGGGCTTGAGGGGATACATATACATTATATTCATATGTGCCTTTGTTCAGCACATTAACGTGCACACTGATGCCGGCCAACACTGTGGTTAACTGAGCCTCGAACACAACACGTTACTGACTGACATGTGTACACCTACACACACAAACACTTGTTGCTGCTTAAATTATCATGAAGCACAGTAGAGATAATGGATACACCAAGAGTATAAAAACGGTTTTGCAGCAATGGAAGATCAGCTTGTTTGAATACTGAGCATATTCTACCACCATTCAGAAATAAATAATGGTACATGATTATACACAATCACTGGTGTGGTCTTAAACCAGAGCTGCCACGCTAATGGACAGAACTATTAAAATGACTTTTTAAAAGCAGGGAGAGGCAGCAAATGCCCCGGGAAACGGGCTGTGACGGATGAAAGGTCTACGACGAGAGCAGTTTGTCACACTTCGGTTAAGCACACAGTCAAAAGCTGTCTAAACACTGCGCACACATCAAGAGCTATTACAATCAATTAGAGGGAGAGAACGAAAGAGACGGATGAGGACGAAGAGGGAAAATGAGAGAGCAGTATGAGGCACCTGTAATAAGATCCTGCCTCTTTTAGCAGCACAGACGATGCGAGGGAGGAGAGGAGGGAGAGGGGAAAGGAAGGGGAGACGAGGGGTAGAGGATGGAAAAGAGGAGACAGAAGGAGGAAGGGAGAGAGCGCTCGCTCATCAGATATTTCAATCATGATGGCCATTATAAATGCATAAGTGCTTGATTGGTGCCAAAGCCTAAGACTGGGCACGCTCCATTTATTCACAGACACAGTATAAGTTTTAAACTTTACTTTGTAACGTCCAACACAGAACATGGACTCAGTCAATCAGTATAGGCTGCGGTGAGTTTGCACAAACTTAGTTTTGGACAATGCTGATTTCAAAAAAGTTGGGACGCTAAAAAACTGAATGCAATCATTTGCAAACAAATTGTTTATTGACAACAGTTTTCAAAGTGTTCCTGAGGCCATGCATTATATCCTTTCAACAATCATGTGTTTGACAAAGTGGTGAAGGAGTCTCTCCAGGAAGAACCTTTCATACCCAATCATGATACTATCACCTGTTACCAATGAACCTGTTTACCTGTGGAATGATCCAAACAGGTGTTTTTGGATCAGCCCACAACTTTCACAGTCTTTTGTTGCTCCTGCCCCAACTTGTTTGAAACATGCTGCTGCCATCAAATTCAGAATAAGCAGATATTTACAAAAATCAATGAGGTTGATGAGGTCAAACATTAAATATATTGTCTTTATACTGTACTTACTTTTTGTAATCAGGGTTGTAATTTGGAAAGTAATAACACATTATTATTATTATTTACAAAAGAGGTGGAAATTTTATTTATAAGGTAGTACCCCTATATTTACAAAGGAGAATATCTGCTACTTAAGGACACACTGTATCTTGGTTAAGATGCTCAGTTAACAGTGACAGCTTGTCATAGGTTTGAGTCTGATCTGATTGATTATTCAGTTCTAAAACCACAGTACCATCCCATTATGTAGTGGGTATTTTACAGTTATAGATCACGGATTGCACCCTTAACAGTATAGTAGTCACAATCATGATTTTACTACAACATAGAAACAATTGAGTCTGCAGCACAAACAATGTACAGACGATACTGTTTTCATCATCTCAAGCATAAGCATAAACCACACCACCATCACCCCACCTCACGAGAGATGGGAAGAGGTGAAGGGATGAGAGGAGGATGTATACAGTAGATAGAAAGGCTGTAAAGAGTCCTGTTAATAGAAAGGGAGGAGAAGAGTGAGATGGAGGTGAGCAGCGAGATGTCTCCTCTCCCCTGAGGACTGATGCCATTTCTGGTCGTGTCACCACAGGAGGCTGCAGGGCACAGGTGGCTCAAATGCCACAGACACACGCATAAGCCTCATAAACTACAGGCTATTTCCAATATAACACTTTCAAGAGACCCCAGATACGTGTACAGACTATACACCCACTGAGAATCCTAACGATGGCAAATACTAGAGAGTCAGCTGGCTACAGGATTATGGCGTTTTCACCTTAACACACACTACAACAATAACTATAAACCAGAGGTCAAATAACAATCCTGGTCAACTTTAACTGTTGTTGGTCAGTATCTTACCATCAACTTTGGAAACTTCATTTGACAGCCAAGAAATAAGACTAGTTGGTGTGTTGTGCCCCGATGTTGAACTGTGGAACAACACATAACCAGAACTAGTCTGATGAAGCCTCAAACATGTCGAACAGATCATACATAGAGTACACACGCTCATCAGAATCTCTCTCTCACACACAAGTGCAACATCACACAGCTCAAACACAGAGAGATAGAAACAAACACACATAAATATTACAATGTAGCTGATATTTAATTAGAGACTTTCTCCCTCTCTGTCACTGCCCAGTTACAACAACACTGTCTTTAAGCAGCACTTTGACCGAGTCCCACTGTGGGGACAATAATTCACTGTCAGCCTTCCTCTTTAATTAAACTCTACAAACAGCCTCCTCTTCTTAGTGTGTGTGTGTGTGGTGCTGAGGAAAGGGGATGACATCATCAGGCAAGTCAGCAGTCCTTTTTGCCACAGCCGGCAAGAAAAAAACAACTACAGCTGACTAAATAGAGATAGAGGAGGAGAGAGAGTATTTAGTTTCTGTGGGAGGCACTCTTCTCTTTTGCCTCGTCTGTGTTCAGCAACAGTGGTTATCACCCTACAGTTTCTAAACTCTTCCTTCTGTTTAGATGTGAAGATGTGTCAGAACAGTGGCGATTCTGCCTTCAAAATAAAAGCATGATATTTCAGAATTTACGATCCTTCCTGACTGACTGTACTGCTGACACGACGGATTATAAGATCAAATCTCCAAGAAGTCAGTTTTGGGACCACAAAAAGATTTTCTCTAACGGTAACATTTTAAAGACTGTCTATTTGAGCTTGAAATCTTCTAACATGACATTCTGTGATACTGAATTTCCTGCCCACTTAACAGGAGAGCGATCATGCCTGAGCTTTAAACCAGCAATAACTCCTGTAAGCACATGATGTACTGGGCTTAATGGACAATTTTGGGGCTGACTCATTATTATGGACAGATAGGTAGACATTTGCTAACAGTCTCTTAAAGTATCAGGATAACTAAGTAAGTAACTAAGTAAATAAGTACAATACCTTTCTTAAAAGGGACATTTCTAATAATGTCAGTTAAGAGAACATGTGCTTGCTGAGAGTGAACAGCAGGCTTAATCATATATGGACTAAGCAAACCTGCATACATTTAGGATGATAAAATAAGAATATGATACTGAGAATTGCATTAAATAACTTTTTATCTAAAAAGTGAAGCTCTTTATGTGGCCAACTGAGATCTGGTATTTTATCAGTTAATGGTGAAACTGGACAGTTTGTCAGTCTGGAAGAAGATAAGCAGATTTGTTTAATATGTGATCTCTCTATACAAAATTAGTTCCATTTTGTTTTCTATTGTCCTTTTTACAGGGCAACATTTTGTTTAGTGAGATAAAAACAGAAGATGATTTCGTAAATATGGATGATGCACATACAAAACAACCCTTCATCAAGATAAACTTATTTGAAATTTTCCACAAGGATATATTAGTTGAAGGTATATGGAGGTGCATATAATCCTGTAACATGTGTCTCGTAATAGGCCAATGCAAGAATGACTAGTAGTGAGCAGAGACAGAGAGAGAGACAGTCAGAGAAAGATGGACTTATTTTTAGGCAGAGTGAGCAAAGAGAAAGATGAATTGTTGCCGGGTCGAGCTGTTTCCCAAGGTGATCACAGAGCATGCAGGGACAACCGTGGAGAAAGACATGATGGGAAGGCAGACAAGTGAGGCAGTGATACAGCAAAGCAAAACAGAGACGAAACAAACAGAGCGATGTGGTGAAGGTTCAGGAAAGTCACAGGGACCGACGCAAGAAGGTAGATAGATAGAAAGAGTATATGTTGCCAAAGACTGTAATCGGGACAATAATGTTTAATCAAAAGATCTCTAGATGACTAGATCAAACCTTGACATAAACTGTGACACATAATAAGACAGAGGAGATCATGTGACTGCAAGGTGACAGGCCGAGTCCATCCGTTATTGTCATAGTGTCCTTGAGCAGACAGCGAAGCCCAACAAACCATGTGGCTGAAACACAAAAGTATCTCTTCTGACATGTCTCAGGGGACGTGCAGAGCTAACACGTTCCCTATCAAGTGGCAGACAGGTGCAGGTGTGTCCATAAGACAGCGCTGGTGCTGTGATAACAATGGTGCTTTTAATTCACAACAGGCATCCTGACAATATATGATACAGTTACTTTTCTCACACAACACAGGGTGTGAGAACACGCCCTTCCAATAGACAGAGAGCATCCTATTACTGCCTAGATGGCAAAACTGACCAGAATACAGCGCAAACAAGCAGCCTTTGTCCTTTCATAACTCCCACAGGAACTTTTCAGGTACACTGAAATGCTCACGGATCAGTTTACATGAGAGCGCACCAAGGAGAAAGACCTGAAACACAGTGTTCAGCAGAAGCCAATGTGCTGCTTTGACAATTTTTTTTCTCATATTTTTTTCTTTTTCTCATCCGCAGCTTGACCCTGAATGCAAGGTGGGAAGCAAACCTTGACATTTGCAAAAGTACTGAACTGGCTACACAGATCTTAGATAAAGAGGTATTGCATAATGCAACCTTGAATGTTTTCCTCGCCTGCCATCTCTGGAGTCAAACACTTGTGCAAAGCATTGTTTTCTTTTAGCTCCTGTGTGAGCGGTTCATCTAGTATGACATACTTCTCCTTGGCCATAAAACCAGAGGCAAAACAACAAGACTTCACCTGCCAACAGTGACATCATGTCAGGTGGCAGGTGTGTCAGCGTCGGTGTTGCAGGTGATTCACTCAACACAGAGAGATGTGTGAAAGGGAAGCATATTCCTGGATTAGAAGACCAACCAAATATGCTTGTTAACAAAGGACTTGTAGTCTCTCTAATTAAAGCAACATTACACAAACATCTACAGCAGATGGTAAACATCCGGAGGTCAAAAGTGGCCATCAGTTGCAGTTTAACATTGCAGTCTTTTTCACATGAATTTACCAAATGCATGAATTTTTTCACCTGCATGTGTATGATCTGCTTCCACAGAAAATTAGATTGTAAAATATAAACTGCATGTAAACAAAACAAGATTGCACAGAAGAAAGACAGTTCACAGTTCTTACTTCACAGTTTACTTAAAACATCTGACTGAAATGACCACAGGGCCACGGCACACACAGACAGCAGGACGCTACAACTCTCTGTCTGGGACAGGAGCATAACTCCATGTTGCTGTCATTTGACCTGTGGCACTTCTGTTGTCCAGTCTGGACAATGATGTCATTGTTGCTGGGTGAACTGGCTCCGCCTGTGACGAGGCAGACAACAGGTGACATGCAGACAGAAGCTAAGTTAACACTGCAGCTTTATGAATGAGGTGGAAATCACATGTAAACTACTGATGGTGGGCTCAATTTTCCATAAGCCTGAAGACGCAGTAACTTTCTTGAAGCGTTTACCTACATGGCTTGCAGAATGACAAAGGGACACATGCTGAGATGCAGATGTTTACAGGTCACTTTTGCTCATTTACACATGAAACAAAAGACTAAAAGAATGTAGCAAATGGAGATAAGGGCATAAATCAGCTGCATCTCCACCAGAATGATCACAATGACACAACACCAGATGCTGAATTGATGCAAACAGCAGGGAAATCACCACTTTTAGAATAACCCAAGGGAGAAAGTCCTTTTTAACCCAAGGGAGAAAGTCCGCAAAGAGCTTTTTTATGTGTTTCGCCGCACAAGTCGTCTGGAAATACAACAGCTCCAGCTCCAGAGGCAGTGAAGGAGAAAAGTGCCCCGTCACCTCATGGAGAGACGAATCTTGTCCTGCAACTGAGCTGGAAACTCACTCTGATTGGACTCTGCCGAGTTCCACTGCAGTTCTATAAATATATGAGCCTCTCATCTGAAGAGAGAGGCTCCAAATAATGAATGAATAGGTGGATGGCGCTAAAAGCTAATGTTAGTTCCTCATCTGAGTGGGAAGAGAGGCCAAAGAGATGAACAATAGTATGAATAGACAGGTAGAAAGGCAGGCAGGCATATGGAGAGACAGGGCTAATCCTCAATCATAAACTGGCTTCTAACATCCCTCAGTGCCTGTATTGTAAATGCTAAACCTGCTTTAGAGGTGATAATACAGCAGGTACGGAAAAGGAAAATGTTTCATGCAGCCGATTAAGCGTCCTTTCATTTGATAGTGTGACCTACTGCAATCTGTTGACCCCTAATCCTACAGCAGCTCTGCTGCTTCTCAATCGCCTGCTCAAACTTACGAGTCACGAGTCATCTTGGTGTTGGTAATGGGTGAATCCGGCACCTCCACCTAAAAGAAAATCTGTTGTTGGAAACGTTTGGTCTACTTCTTGAAGTCTCCACTTTCTCCACAGACTGACTGACTCAGCAGCTGCTTGACTGGCTCGACAACTGACTGGCTGACTCCAGAGGGGGAAAGTGAACAGGCATTTAGATGGACAGTGACAGTGGCGAGGCACCCACCCTCCCGCAAGGCCTGCTGGAAGCACCTCCTCCCCATTTCCCCCTCTGCACCCACCCACACTCACCTCGCTGGAGTCAGGGCTAAAAGTGGAGCAGCTGGGTGGGGGTGTGGAGGGGGTGCAATGGGTCTACAGTTGGGGGCCGTCAGGGAGGGCAGCCACCCCTCGGAAGAATGTCTCTCTCCTCTGTCCAAAAATAGATATTCCGACTGCACACGTCATCAGGCTGGATTATGTGTGGGATTGTTAGAGCCCTAACCAAAGGTTTACTCACTTTGATACAGATGTTACCATCTGTTACCAAAGAAGGGAACATGCCATCTAAAACAAATAATGCAATTGTGAAAATCAGTGACATAATCTTTCCACATTTCACTCAAACTAGCTCATGATGGAGCAGTTACAGTCTTTGAAAGTTCTTCAAGACCAACTGACAGTTTGGAACAATTGCACTTTAGCAGCTCCACATCGGCAATAAGGCACTCCTTCTGAAAGAAGTTTCAGCTTTTTCAGATTCAGCTTGTTAAGATAAGATAAACCTAAGATAAGATAAACCTTTATTCGTCCCTCAGTGGAGAAATTTGCAAAATGCATAACATTGTGTCCATCAGAAGGCAGTCTTGTGAGAGCTGCTTGTTGGGTACCAAACTCCACCAAAGAGCATTAACTTTATCCAAGCACATTTGTCCTTGTAATTCAGCCAGTTTAGTATGTTCAAGCTGTAATGATGCTCGAGATTGATCACTTTTCCTCACAGCAAGAGAGTCCTTATGAGCTAGACATCGTGGCTTGCCTTTTAATTCAACAAAAAACTGAGAGTTTGTCCATTTCTCTTGGAAAGTGCGACATTCTGCATCTACTTTTCTTGACAGTTTCCATGATGCCTGTCATCAATGGCATGTAACCGCTACTTGCACGTTGCGTTCACCCTGACTATGACCCAAGCAGGCATACACCCGGAAGAGACCACCCAGAAAGAACACACTGCTATTTTATGTTATTTTCTTTTATTGTGGGAAAAAAAATGCTGTCTTGAGATTTTTTTGTATTTCTTGTATTTCAGTACGCTTCAAAGTAAGTGCTTGTTCAATCATCCGACAGCGTCTGAAGCCTCCTTTCTGACGGCAGAATTGGTGTCAGACAAGTTTTTTAACTTTCCAAAACAGACAATCCAACAAACACAGACACTTTATGCAGTGATCTTAAGTTCTCTTTTCACTTTTCACACAACCACTGAGTGCAACACCATGGATGCCTTTGAGTGCGTCTGAAAGTATGCAATTATATGCCCATTTCTACAGTTTTTTGAGTCAAGCCAACAAAAACATATAAACGACTTTGAGCTCTTGGAAATGAATTTGGAAGGCAGCGTGATGCAGCCAGGAGTAGACTTCTTGCCCTGCCTTACATTGTGGACACTGAGAACGGGTATAATGTGAAAGCATCATACTTGATATTTCATAATTTTGTAAATTTCCCCACTGTGGGACGAATAAAGGTTTATCTTATCTTATCTTATAATGCTCAATCAAAATGCAAAGACCTTCGAAATGCATTTGAGTCATAGTTACATACAGCACGATCTCTATATAGCCTGGCCGCACTCAAGTACATGATTGATTTGAAGCCCACTAGACTAATGGAACCGCAAGAATAGAAATATTGGGCTTTCAGGCCTCCTGCCACGAGATGAAAATACAGTCTGAGGACCATGGAGAGAAACACTCAATGGACCCATTCAGTGGGCCATACTTCAAGGTATTTCAGGTCAATACGAAATCTACTCATGGTCAAGTGAGTGAGTATGGGTGCAGAGGGAGAGGGAGCCTGTGGGAGACATGATCCAACACATGTGGCTTTGCAGTAAAGAGCTATTTATCACTGAGTTTTCAACGTTTGTGTTTCAAGTGTAATGCATGTGCTATATTCACCTGAGAAAGGCAAACACACTGTGATTCATGACACCATCGACACAAGTCTATCACTCAGTCACATATGGCCTTGACCCTAATAGGATATGTAGGTCAGGGAGTTCATGTTAAAAGCACCATGGAGGTCAAAGGTCAAATGTATCAGGTGTCCGTTTGTCAGGACAAACCAGGAGTCAGTCATGTTTACTGGTGTAACCTACTGCTACAGTATGTCAGCTCTTAAATAGCCTGAGCTGTCTGCAGATTCCTCATGCTTCTATCACCAAAGACCCAAATAGATACAGTATGTCTTTCATCATGGTCTTCCACAAAATTTTGCCATTCCGATTCAATACGGAAGAAGAAGAAGCCTTTTCATAATCACAGCTACACCTCATTTGTCAATTAACAAATGAAATATAAAAATTAATTAAACCTGTTATCCACAAATGTTGGTGGTGTAGCTGCAAATGCTTTACTTAACATTCAGTCACTCACTAAAAATCATACTTCAGTTTATGTGATTCCGTTGATTTATGGTTAAATGACAGTCAGTCTGGCCACTACTTCCACCTTGCCTTTTTTTTTGCCACTTTCCAACAGACTGGCTTTTCACTCTGCTGTTTGGATAAGGTCTAAACACTGTTGCTTTTGATGAGGTTGAACAACACGTGATGCAAACTAGTTCTTTTCAAGCATAACCCAATCCTTAAGTCATTTACTGTACATACGAGCCAATTTATTGATCAAGTCATAATTTGTAAGACTTTCATCTGATGCATCTCTGGGAAGCGCTGAAGGCTTTCCGGGCCTTAGTCAGGGTTTAACCTTGAAACCTTAAAATGGAAGCTTTTCTAGGAAATGCTTGTTGTTGTACTTGTTGTTGCAACAATCTGTTAAATAGAGGTCAATATATGCACACATACACTACAGTCTACAACAATGACCAATTTTTATTTTCCAATCAAGACTGTGGAAAATTATTAATTATTTGGCTAACAATACAATCCCAACATGTTTTAGCAAAAAGAGGTTGAAACTGTGTCCACATAGTTTTACACAGGCATCACATACTGTACACCAGTGAAGACAGAACGACAGACAGTGAGAAAGAAAGGAAAGACGAAAGAAAAAAAGAAAGAAAGAAAAAAAGACAAAAAACAGAAAGAAAACAAGAAAGGAAAGAAAGAAAGAAAGAAGACAGTGGCAAGGAAACCAGAATTATCCATGGCAATAAACCTCCTCCTCGACTAAACAGAGAATGAGCCAATGTATCACTTCTTTTAAGGTTTCCCACTCCCCCCTCCTTCCACCCACTCTCAAACACTCTGTCCATTCATTCATCCCCTTCCCTCCAGCCCATTCTTTTGCTCCCTTCTTCCTGCGGTATCTCCTCTTTTCCCACTCTGTCCATCCTAAACTCTGCACTCTCTTTCACTCTTCCTGAACGCCTGCCCCCCCCCTCCTTCCTTCATTCACTGTCTCTCCCCTCGTCTCCTCAGCTCACCTCTCATGCTAATAGGCCATTGATGTGGTCTCTATGGTGATGTACTTTTCATTCCATTGGAGAGGAACGGGCCAATGGACTGACAGGATTAGGGAGGAACGGAGCAAGCCATGTATGTGTGTGAGCACATGGTTGTGTATGAGTGCATGTTTGCTTTACACTGACTATTCCACTTTTTTCCATTTAAAGCAGTGAGTATGTGTGTGACTCAATACTTAGTTCAAACCAACTTCCTTTCCCACTTATCTTTGGATCCAAAGTTTAGCAAAAAACTATAGCAAAAGTGAATAATTGAAAAGATGTTGTAAAGTTTGTTGTAAAGCCAACTAGCCTTTGGGACAGCATTATGTTTAACTGACTTGTGCTACTTTTGGACACACACACCAGACTCAAGACCAGTTAATTGGGGACAGCTGGTGCAAATCGGGACAAAAGCCATGTGCCCAATTTGGAAAAGGCTGGTTTTTGGGTTAGGTTAAGGTGAGGGCAAGGGTTGAGGTAAGGCAAGTAGTCGTTAGGTTTAGGGTAAGAGTCCAGAAAATGAATGTAAATCTATGTGAATTCCACAAAAGTATGTGTGTATGTGTATGCGTGTGAGTGTGTACATGGAAAACCTAGAAACATAGATCCGCCACAGTCGTGGCGCAGACTTGGCTATCTGCAGAACAGCAAACATTGACTTGTGTTTGGTAGCAACACTCTGTTGCTACAATAAGCTCCAAGACTCCCATCTATCAAACTCCAGTGTGGTTACATGTGGACACACAAGAATATGAGTGGGTGAAAGAGAGATGGAAAGAGACAAAATATTGTGAAAGAATTTCCTGTGCGCAATAATTGATTTTTCCATGATGTGTAAGCAACAGGATTTCAGCTGGAGGAGACTTTGCTACCCATGATTGAGATGCTACATTATTTTGTTGAGAAGGTTTGGCGCAACTGCATGGTCCAAGGTGGGAGCCATGGAGATCCTGGCAGAGCGCTCTGCAGGAGGCCAAGCCTGCCCCAGCTGAGGAGGCTGGGCTTGATCAGTGGAAGATGAACCTGAGGTGGTGGTGGGTGCCTGTGAGACAAGCAACACGGAACAACGAAAGCCCAATTTATGAAAAGAAAGAGGTGGGACAGGGAGGCAGAGACTGAATGGATGAGATGAAGTGAGAGGTGGCAAGAGAGGTTGCAGTTTCAGTTTTATTGCTCAAGCTCTGTAAACTTCTTACTTGATAAAAAACAAAAAAACCAAAGCTGAATGTTACATGAATTGCTGCATCATGTTGTATACTTAACATGTCACAGTTAGAAAGTGAGGATGATCCAAATCAATCATGTTTTCAAAGTCACTGTTAGAACTGTAATGGTATAATTAAGCACTCATACTGGTACTTGGTATGGCCAAGAATCCAAATCCAAAATATGTGCTTGTGCATAAAAACGTCTCAAACCACCACTGCAGAGTGTAATCCGTTTCTCTGCTGTCCATCCATATGCTCACTGCAACACTTGTAGTTTTGCCCAAATATGGCTAAATACACTGCCTGGATAATGCAACATGAGAACAATGTATTAAGCTATGTTTTGGTGAAAGTATGAGTTTCACACACAGTTTCTCATAAAACTATGAGTGTTGGATCATAGAGCACTGAGATCTATCAAACACTGCAAGAAACATATTAAAGCCCAACCTCTGTTTCTTCAGCCTTTTATTATCTACAGATTACTTGAATCGTGTCCATACATGTGCTCTTTCCCCAACTCCAGCAATAGACATATTTTAGTCACAGACAGTCACACGTAGTAGCTGTCTGTACAACTAGTCCAGTAACCAGGATCTGAAATTCACACCCATCAAGTGTCAATGCAGGTAGATTTTCTGTTTGGTGAATAATCTCAGAAGGTTATCTGCCACACTGGAAGGTAAATGTTTGAACCAAAATAGTCACACAATAAAAAACTAAGCTGAGAGTCTCTATGGTGTTTTGGTGTGACTTAATGGCACACTGTTCTGTCCTGTGCTGTCTCTGTCAGAGTTTGATGTGAACCACACATAAACTGCAAAATGTCACCACTATAGAATGAAATTCAGGTTTTACTACCACTGTGACTTGTTAAAGTAACAATTCCTTCAATCTCATTGCAGAGTGCCCCACTTGCATGTTTGGTCCGATAGCAGAGGCACACCAAGCTAATTTCAGTGCACGTATAGTATCAGATTGTGCTGATTAGTTTTGCACACGTCATCTCATTCGTCAAATCTCATTATTTCTTTTGTTAAATAAAGCAGCACTTCACTCATAAAGAATAGTTAAAGCTTCTGAAATTCCTCAGTTGAACCCCTCTCTCTGTTCCTCTCTCACCCTCTCTTCAGTCTCTCTCCCTGTTTTTCCATCAGACACAAAGGTGTCTCAGGCAGCTCCTGCAAGTACATTTGAAGATAACAGAAGACTTCATTATTTTCTACTTGAAGTAATCCACAACTTTAACACTTCTGTCTGACAAGTGCTGACAAAGAAATTATCTGCAGAGTCTTCTGCCACATGAGTTGCAATTTTATACAATAATAGTACCACCAAATATCAGTATGTTTCTAATCAGCCAAGGGAAAATGCCGAGCTGCTGCTGGCGTGAGGGGAATTTCAATGCCATACTCATGTCAGATAGCTCTGGGCAATATGCAGTTATCGACCGCCTGCATGATGATAAGACTGACGGGCTATTGCTGTGACAGTAATATCCTATCATTCTTAATTTCTTTTTTATCACGTCTGCGTACAGCAATGACCTCTTTACCCTCAGAGGTCAAACTAAATGTCACATAGTTAACATGCATGCTGTCACAAAAAAAAAAATACATGATTGTATGTCTTTTAGGTTCTTCAGAGGAGGACAAGGACATGCTCGCGTTTACTCGCACACACAGCTTTTAAAATCTTCCCTCAAGCGTCCTTTAACAAAATAAGTGTCCAGTTTTCCACTGGCTTGCTTCTTGGTTATGTTTAAAAGAGGAGAGCAGTTTGTAAAAAGGTTTTGTTGGGGCCATTCCTACTCGCCCTCGGCCTCCTTTGCAGCCAGTTTGTGCTGAGCCTGTGGAATTCCGCTCACACAGGGGTCTGTTTGTGAGTGTGTTGGTGTTTTATTTAGGACTTTCATCGACCGTTTCCTGGGTTTTGCCAGCGTGCGTGCCGTCTGTGTTTTGTTACACAGGCTGCTGCCAGTCACCCACTGCCATAACAAGGCTGTGTAGGCTGATGATCTGCAGACATGTAAGATGATGAGCTACATGAAGTATAAACATACAAGTCCAAGCTCCACAACAAAAAGTGGATGTACTCATTCAAAAAGGGGAGACATTGTCATTGAAGCAAATGATATCTTAACCGTGGAGACAATCTCGAGTCTGCATTTTAAAATCAAAGACAAACAATAGGCCTCCAGGACTCTGGTCAAACTGGTCCAACAAGGGTTCCAACTGTACTAATGATTTCCAGAAATATTTTAAGAAGCAGAACCAGTTGCCAACATTTGAGGGGAGTTACATTGCCATCTTTCTTGTTTTCTCTGAGGGACTGTCAGAAAACTTGCATTGACAGTGTACATGTATTGGCAACAACTGCACAACAAGACTATAGAGCCCATTTTCATGGTGCAAGCACAACGACTAATAATAATAATTGTTTATTTTCTATTTATGCCTGCTGCATACATGAACGTATCAAACGGACAAAATTTTAGTCATAATTCTAATGTATTATTTGGTAGATTGTTAAATTGTAGCTTAAATTGTGACATAGCAGCTCTTGTTTCATTATTAATTTCAAGAATAAAACATTGATTTTCAATTTATTTAAAAAAAAAAAATGGAAATGAGGCTGTGAGGCACCTCTCCTCCCACCTGTGCAGTATGCCCTCTCCCTTGGGCACCAAATTACCATACAGAGGGGCAAAGAGAATTTCAAGGTCAGGAAAATACAGCCACTCCAGCCTCTGTTAGCATCTTTGCATGTTAGCATGCTAACATTTGCTAATAAGTATGAAGGTCACCCGAGGCCATGTGAATGTAATTAATCTTGATATCTAGATATAAAGATATCTGGTCATAAATCAAAATACTGCACATACTGGCCTGATGATGGAACTGGATTAAAAAGTCAGGGAATCACTTAAGTTTGCAAAAGCTCTGACTGCACCAAATTGCAGGATAATCTTTCCAATAGCTGACATTTCACTGGGCCACATACAGCATGTGGTTTCTGGTGGGCCTCCCCTGCTGTGGGGGCTGGATGAAAAACCAAAATGAAAACCCAAGTCATCAGGATTAATTCTCTCAGCACCATTGATACCTGCAAGATTTCACTGCAATTCATCCAATAGTTATTGAGATATTTAAATCGGGACATAATTGGTGGAGCAACAATTTGACAGTTTGCCAAATTGGTAGACAGAAGACCAAAGCAGACATGTCAAATTCGACCTGTGCTCCACTGCTGGGAACTGCTGTTACACATTAGGTCAGAGCCTCTATCCTGGACTCCCTTTTAGGGCCTCAGTAGCTGATTCTGACCATAATATTCAGAAGACTCAGCGACTCCAGTGGTCAGATCACAGAGCCTTGGATCCAGCCTGCCGCTGTGGTGTGGTGAGAGAAAAGATAGAGAGAATGAGAGAAAGAGTACAAAGTTATTTAAGAAGCTGATTGATGGTTGAGATGCAAAAAGGAATCTGGCCTGCAGAGAGGAAAGGAAGCTGTTCCACGATTTACATGTTTTGCTGACAGCATTTTCAAAGACTGCTAACAGTCAGCAGTGGAGGCCTTCATTAATTATCTTGTTAGTCCTTTTATTATAGCTGACTGTTTTGTAACTTTTTGCAACTTTTAGAAAAAGTGCTACACAAACACAATTATTAATTACAACATAACTCTAAAGTATTGGATCCTGCAATTTCATCAGAGAGAAGATGCTTCACTTGGTTTTATTAACAAGGTATTTTGGTGCTCTGCAAAATCCTCAGGCCTACAACTAAAGTACTGTGAAGAAAAGCTTTAATTATTTTTAAATTAAGAAACTGTTTTTGCATCTTGGCTTGTCACCCCAGAGACGCCATGCTCTCTGGGCATGTTTTCCAGGGCCAAATTAAAAATTGGGAGGAAAACACTTTCACATACAATCCATATGGCAATCAACCTTGAGGCAAACAGGTGAAAAGCAGATTGATTCTTTTGGGCCTCTGTACTTGCTTTGGTTTATGCCAGGCATGATTGGGTCCAGATGAGAAGAGAGTGAGCTGACACACAAATATAAATCACCCGCGGGGGGGGTCATTAAACTTATCTGGCAGGCCACAAGAGTGTACTTGTGTGCATTTGTGTGTGCACATAAGTCTACATATGTGCAGATACTGCAGGACTTTGCAGCCCATGTGACAAGATACAAGAAGTACTCGAACTCCACCACAATGAAAATATCTTATAATCAACTTTAGCCATCAGCTCACATGAAGATTCATGACAACAAATAAATTCCTTTTACTTTTCTCTCCTCCTCTTCAGCAGATTCCAGTGAGTCAGTTAGGCCCAGAAAGCCACAGCAGTGACTAGCTGCAACATAATATACCAGCTAACCACACATCAAAGCACTCAGAGGAGAGGTTTCACTTTTTTGGAAGCCAATCTCATTAATCACTGTCACATCGTCATTTAAAAAAAAAAAAACATAAGTAGCAGAGTCATTTGAAAGGACTTGTTGCAGAGAGAAAATCAAATCAAATCAAGAAAACTCCACTACCTTCTTTTGGCAGAAATCTCAGGTCGGCACCAAAAGGTAATCGGTTTGCTCACAGGTGTTTGAGATAACCTGCTGACAGAGTCTACAAAAACTGACGTGAAAACACAAACTGATGAAAGTGAAATGTGAAGGAATATCTTTCTGTGTTTGTTTGTGTGTCTGTGATTGAAATGTGTGCTTTCTGCATTGCTGTAGGACATTTCAGCCTAAAGGTAACATCACTGCCTGGACTTTTTGAAAGCAAGAAAAGCACAAATAGCTAAATTGTTTGATTCCAAATTTAAACATCTACTGTTTTGCAAAAGAATTGCACATTCTCATATTAAATGAATGATAACAGAAAATTGGGTTTTTTATAGTATGGGATTAGAGAGGAAAGAATGTTACATAAGTACTTGGTTGACAAAATAAAAGCCCTTTTACAGGCTGAATCCTCCATGTTAGGTAACAGCCGACACGGTATACTGGTGAGAATACTGGGAAAACAAACATACTGGTTGTCTTTCACATGCATCATCACAAATTGGGATGGCAGCAATACCCTGGCCAAGCCTTTGCACCTTGCACCGTCAGACACAACCACACCCGGAGCAGCTTTCTTGGAGCTATTTACACTCATAACACACACCGATCTGTACATCCAGCAAAGTATTAAGTACTGGAAGGCTCCATTTAAGTGATTAATACTACGTTCTGTGCTTTGTATGTTTGTTTATCCATCTCTCTGCTTAAGCTTCTAAGTCTTTGCAAACAGCAGATAAGCAGATAAGAGCGAGAGTGTGGCTGCGGGTCTTTGTGTGTAACGCTGGTGTTTGCACAGAGGTCTTTACTCAGCAAGGAATTTCACAAAGACAACAGGAGCCCAGCCAAAGCATCAGCAAAAGAAACAAAATGCCCTGACGAAGCTGCCAGCTCCCCTCCTCTCACCTGGCTTTCCCTTTGCTTTGCATCTTCTCAATTACTGAAAATATTTATGGAAGTCCAGCTAGTAGCCTCCTCATCCCTCCTGTATTATTAAACCTACCCAGCCTATTACTGTTTACTGCCTATCCTCCCCTCCTGAGCCACTAACACACTGTTTCGGACCGTGTTGCGCCTTGTTGGGAACTTGGTATTCTGTAGACAGAAGAGAAATCATTTGAGTGCTGATGGTCTGGGGGTGTGATTAAGACTTTTCTAAGGGGTCACTGCTGTATCCAAGGGGGACATAAACAAGACTGTTAAAAAAAAAAAAGTACACCCACTGAGTGCAACCAAATAATGGACATATTGTAAGTAGCAACTTGGATGGATGAAAGAAGACAGGCCCTTTGTTTCAGCAGGGCTTAACTGTGCCATTGCCATGAATCGGTACTGAAACTATTTGAAATCAACTACAAAAAAATCACCTGTATCTTGTAATCAATACAAGAGTGGACAGTGGGTATTTGTGGAACAACAATCTGTTGACCATTGATGTTTCACTTTTAAATCTGAAGATATCAGATGTAAACTAAAATGAGCCTGTTCAAAACTCTTAGTCTCCCATTTAGCTGCTGAGCTGATGTAAGCAATTTGACAGACTGGCAGGAAAAGCGTCTGTTCAGCTCTGGATGTCTGGAGATATTGATTAAGGTGACTAAGACAGTGGGATATGCTAAAAGTATAACTGAGTCATTCGTATTATTATTAATATCCACTAGCATCAGCTGTCAGTCATTACTGAGCCTTTCAAACAGCGCTGGGCTGTGAGGGGGTTTTGGCATACAGTATTATGGATATTTGGGACTTAAAAAAATCTGAGAACAATAAATCATTTTTTTAAAACAGTCTTGATACAGATCCGTTTTTGTTTTGTTTTTTACTGTGACCAAGAAACATTCTACTAAGTTAGAGCGGCTCCAACCAAGATGCTGACCAAGACACGGCAGGTGGGAAGAGGAGAGGCATGAAACGGGACAGAGGTGAGAGAGAGGTCAGGCGGAAAACAGCGTGCAGAGCCAGAATATTTTCACATCTGACTCAATTAAGGGTTCATTTCATCCAAACCAGAGATGGTGATTGTGGGAACAGCGGAAAAACAAGACAAGACAGATGATGAGTTTTACTTTGTTTCTGTCGTGTTTGAATGAAGTGTGTTCTACAATGAGTTAACAAGGCAATTCAGCTTTTCTTAGTTCCTGGACGTAAATGTCAAAACTGTTATTATTTCACATTTTGTTGATAATTTTAGTTAATTATGGAATGTTTAAAACTAAAATTTTTACATATTATATATTGCACCTTTAAGCCCCAGACAGTGTTACATACTAATAATGCCAAACACCAAGCTGAGGAAGTTTGAAACAGCTTTCAGGCTCCAATAAGCACAAACACACACACACACACAGACATAAACACACTCGTCATAACTGCTGTCAGGGTCCTAATAAATTGGCCGTGTTTGCGATATGAAACAATAGCAACGACCCATCTGTTGGTGTGGGCGTATGAAAGACGGAGAAAACTGAGAGAAGCGATTGAGAGGTGGAGAGTGAGGAGAGGGAAAGATGATAGAATAACAATGTGGAAATGAATGAAGAGAGACTGACAGTGAGAGAGGAGGGAGAGAGAGGAGTGAGAGACAGAGCAGCTGATGTATTTTTTACAAGCATTCACTTGTCAAAGATCTCCTAAAGAGCGGATAATGCAGCCTGCTGCTGCTCATTGCACACACACATTTCAATAAGGAAAAATAACAAGCCAAAAAAAGGGTGGAATTAGGGCTTGGTGGTAAAACGATCGCAATAGGGACCATGATAAAATTTATGTTGATGAACTTTGGATATTTTTCACTCAATGTGGATAGATCTAACAGCCCATTGCACAGCAGAGCTCCACAACAGTCTGCTGCCTCGCTGTGTCACTGCCTGTCGGTAGGAGGGCGAGGCTGAGCTCCTCCACACACACAGTGGACAGCAGTGTAACTTCAGAGCAGAGCCCACAGCCGAGGGAATGAAACAGACTTCAGGATGTATTTCACTGGAGCCAACGACAACAATGCTCGTTTCTCATTGTCCTCAAGTGCAACAAAAGGGAGACAGTGTCATCAATTTACTCTTAAAGTTAGCACAACCTCAATTACATGGATGTGGTTTGGAGATCTCAAAAGCGATGGAGCTCAGATTGAGACGGTCTGCACAGTGTGAGGTTGGTCGCTGCCAACCAAGACAGCAAACAATTACCATCTGAGAAGGTACCATCCCAGTCACCACATCATAGTTCTTACAAGTTACAAGGCAAGCTAACGTGTTTTGTTAAGGCAGATTAAGCATATTTGCAGTTAAGAAGTTAAATGTTAACATTTAGATGTTATTCAATATATTCTTTTATCACAAACCATGTTTGCACAGTTCAATGTTTGTGCTATTCTATTTTTTCTGTTAATAAAGTGATACTCTTCAAACTGGAAGTATTTTCAAATTATATCATAAACGTTGAGATTGATCAATATGGAAAAAATTATCGTGACCACATTTTTTGCCATATCACCCAGTCCTGGGTGGAATACCAGCTTTTATCATTTGGACAACAGTAATTTCCACTGGGTAAAAAGCTGCGTCAGCACATACAGTGACACACTTTTCTGAATGTGAAGAGACTGGAGGGGGAAGCTGGGTTACATGGCCATCACAACAGGGTGCCGCAGTTGAAAAGTTGAACTGAATTCAGACAGCAATTAAAGAAGACAGCCAAGGGCCTGTTTCTGCTTTCTCAGAGAGAGACACTTGGGACACTGATTTAGACTTGAACCGAAAGATCTGCATTTTAACACTCACAGAGCTCATGCATTCAACTGTTTGCATCAGACGTCCTTAACAGTTTGATGGGAATAAACACAGAATAGAACAAATCCAGAAATTGAGAGAATATACAGAAAGAAATAGAGAATAAAACAAAGATAAAGAGAGAGAGAGAGAGAGAGAGAGAGATAAGCTGGAGTGAAGCATTTCTCTTCATCTTGAGCTGATAAGAACAGACTTGGCTCAGACAGTTTAAGATGTAGGACAGACACTGCTCTAGGTCCCAAACACACACACACACACACACATACACACACATATATACACAGACATATACACAGATTCCCAGGCTGACTTCTGAGGAAGTTTGAATTCACAAACATCTAAACAGATTTTTAGTAAATGATGAGTCTAGTGTCATTCTATTCTTTCTTATAATCAAAGAATGCCATGAAGATCAACAGTGTGTTGATCCATCTTTCAATCCTCTCCACCTCCACTGCTCTGTCTGCAGCACTTAAGTCCACTCACAAATATATCATTTCATTTTTTAAAAAGAGCTGTGTAGTGTATAGCAAATGAGTGTGTGGTGCATTTGTTGGGGTCTAGTTTCAGCAGCAGATTAATGCAAGCTTGTGGAGCTGAAAAGATTAGTCAATAAATCAATAAGTCGATAGTCGAAAGTTTATAATGAGCAGTTGGATTACTTCTAAGCAAAAATGCCACAAAAAAAAAAATCACTGAATCCAACCTGTTAAAAAGAGCCAAGGTATGACCAACAGTCCAAAACCATTTAACTGAATATAATGTGTAGACAAGGAAAAGCAGCATGTTTTCACATTTGAGAAGCTTAAACAGGAGAATAGATGTTTTATTTAAAAAATGACAACAATGTATTGGTTATCAAAATAGTTGCATAATTGATCAATTTTCTGTCAAATGACTAATCAATTAATCAACCAATTGTTGCAGCTTTAAGTGTGTTTTCATGGTAATAGAGGAACGTGTCACATGTCAGGCGGAGGTACCTAAAATGAAAGGACGAAAATGAAACCCGCGCAGCAGCTCTACTTAAAGCTTCACATGACCACAACCTGTCACCCACACCCACACCCACAAAGCCACTAAAACACATAACTGCTACACTGCTCCCTCCAGCAAACAACCAGATGAGCAGGGTTACTATTACTCGGTAGCACCAAGTGTGTTTCACAGGAAAGCATGGACTGACTGACTTGCACAGATTGTAGTTTGTGACCCTCGACCTGAGCAGAGACAACACACAGAGGAGAAAGGGAAAGGACAGACAGCTGCTGTGGAAGAGGGGACAGATGGACTAACAGAGCAGCCACCTGTTTTTCCTCTTCAGACACATTTACAGCAAGTCAGCTTTCTTCAACCAAAATCATAGCATCCCATCACACTGGCCTGGCTATGGTTCAGACAGGTTCAGCTTCAGACACACACACACACACGGATATTCAAACAAAAATGCAGCGTTGTTTCAACAGCTGGCAGTCTTTCCCACACAGAAAGGGCCCACAGAGAGTGTGAGAGGAAGCAGAGAGCATCTAGTCTGGACTGGATCATCAGACAGCCCCCCCCCCCATACACACACACACACAGAGAGGCTGGCAGGCAGTCCAGGGTATTGGGCATTAGGTTGGCAGAGGCATTACAGCCTGCCACATAAGCCTCTTCCAGTTTTTACTACCAGTGACATCTGCTGCCTGAGGTTACATGTGTGGATACAGCACTTACACTGATAATACAGCACCACTGACAGCAACACTGGGAATATGATCTGCACAAACATGATACAGTCATAGCGGAGAAGCTGAAAAACTAAAATGGATTTGAATAATTGAGGTTGTTCGGTTCCTTCAGTGCAAATTAAAAAATGAACTGACTGCAGGTTCAGGATGCAAGCGTGTCTCTCTTCAACCTATTTGGGGGCAACAGGCAGACTTGATTTCCACAGTTGATTTATTGTAAATTATCATAAGAGCACATAGTTCACAGTCACTTATTTCACAAGGCTGTATTAACATCTGCTGTCAACACAGACAATCTGAGAGGGCACTGCTTAAGTAGAACTATTATTCTGTGGAAAAACCATAGTTTAAGGATTTTGGTTTATTTTGTTATTTTTGTAATACCTATGTATGTTATATTTATTGACATTGCTACTGTGTTAAATAATGCATGAGAGCCATCAAAAAACAATTCTATTGATTTAATATTGCCCTTTCATGACATTGGGAGACTTGTGAGAGACAGAAGAAAGAAGAATGGTCCAAATAGAATCTGCAGGGGCCAAGATATTCTGAGTATAAGTTGAACCATATAATCACTGCATCCTACACTTTCCATAAGATAAGATAAACCTTTATTCGTCCCACAGTGGGGAAATTTGCAATAATGCAACTCTCGAACATGCTCATGTTAAACTCTCTCTGCCTGGTGAACACCCACAGCTTTGAAATGCCCCAGGTTGTATCCCGGTCCTTCTGTTATGAACTGGCAGTCTCCAAATCCAAAGTGAGTTACCCTTGTGACGTCAGACTTGACAAAGCTCCTCCAGAGCCACACAAAACATTATACAACTGTTTCACAGTTCCTCGCTGCACTAGTAAATTTACTCTGACATGTAAAATTGACAGAATGCGCCTTTATAGAAAAAGCCATCATTCCGGCAGTACTTTGTTAATGTTATTTAACTGTCAAGCATATCTTTTTTAAATTCGATGGGCTTTTTTCAGTGTACTTAAAGTGAGCTCAATGCAGCTGGAGTGTGACAAAATTTAAATAAATGATTGGACATACTGAGGTGGCCTCAGTTCAGCTCAGCGGCTGACCCGAAGCTCACGTATCAAGTAGCAGGGGCAGGGGAAGTGAAAAAACACATGCCAGTGTGTGGATGGACTGCTGATATCTCTTAAAATACAGCACAGTGAGGTGAGGCAGTGGAAAGCAGGCCAGCGAGCGTCTGTCCCAGCTGTGGTAAACCAGATTGAGGTAAAGTCCAGGTCTCACCCCTCTAATCCCATCTGACTGTCATCTTAACCCTGCCTCATGCTGATTTGTTACACAATTGGCCGACAGCTCAGGTGAGCACATACACAAACACGCACACATAAACAGCATGTAGTCACTGATGTGTCGCCATACACAGACACACATAAAATGTATCGATTAGATGTGAGCTTGTAGATCAAATAAGGAGAAATTTCATATTCCTGTTAGCCGAAGTGTAATCCAGTCAACTTGCTTTAATATCCAAGTTCATAACAACATGAGTAAAACAAATCATTTTGGGCCCAAACAAAGGTTAAAAAAAACAATCAAACCCTGTGACCTCCTGCAGTGCTGGACTCTGATGTCCAGTGGAGAAAGCAGTAATCTTTTGTAATCTGACTAATGTCCACTGTGGAGATTACTGTCTGACCTCCTCCAGCCCACGCCCAGGAGACAGACAGATACACACACACACACACAGAGGTAGAACAGAGCCTGTAAACATAGCATTCAAAAACTGCATGCAGAAATATAATCAGTTGCAGTTTCCTCCTAAACAGAAGTGAACACACAGTTAAGGCAGAACCTGCAGTAAAGGTAAGAAAAGACAACAACAGTAACTGTCCACAGTAATTAGAGGAGTCCCCTGGTCAAACTAACATCTAACATACACCCACAGCTGTTTGTGTGTGTGGGTTCTCAAGTGTCGGCAGGTGATAAGCAGGCTGCTTTTGAGCAGCAGCTGCGTGACTGTGTGCCGTCGAGACAGTGTTGCACCAGAGACCACTGAAAGTTTAATAAGTGTCTTGTTGTAGAGATGAGGTGTAACTGCTCCAAGAAACAGGATTTCTGGCTGGCTGTCCTGTCCACTCTGTTCTGTCTAACCATGTGGGTCTCCTTTTAGATCAAAGCCAGCTGACGGGTGGATGGAGGAATGGGCTTTTCCAGGGATTTCCCTCATTCTGAACGCTCCAAGTTGTTTGTTCACGACTCCTGACCCAGTTACATAGTGCACATGTCAGTAATACAAGATTTTTATTGTATTAAATTTTGATTCTAATAAAATAGTTTTGCAATTAGCTGTGCAAGAACATTTTACAATCACTATTCTCTCATTTGACAGTTTAAAATTTCCTAGATCAATTTTGCAATTTTGCCATTGACCAATTGTGCAAACTAAGGTGAGATGCCACAAGTCATGTTCTTAAAGTAAAATATGTTGTAACGGACATATATATATATATACTGAAAACAATCTACATAATTTGACACCTCAGAAAATGGTGTTTCAGACTTTTCAATAAACTTTTTAGGGGGCTTTATTGTTCCCAAATTGATTTCACAACTTTTAATACTTTCTCAGACCCCCCCTGACCCCCTGTCTTATACACCACCATGTTGTGTGTGTGTGTGTGTGTGTGTGTGTGTGTACGTACATTATTCACTTCCCCAACAAATCAGCATAGGAGAACTAATAATTTCAAGTGCTGCATCAGAAAGGCTGAAATCTGTAAAGAAATACATCGAAGATGAAAGTAAATACAGAGCTGCTATGAGCTGGGTGCAAACTGCAGCCTTACCCAGCCGAATGAATTATTCAGTGCCACGCACAAACACACTCACACACTCCTCTCACGCTGCAACAGGGACTTGGAGCGTGCCTCATTTTGACAATAAGTAATTAGAAATCCATTTCCTAGAATCGACCCAACCCTGCATTAAAGAGGGTCTTGGTGTCTGTGTGTGCTGCTTTGTGTGTGTGTTTGTGTTGATGTGCACGCCTGATATATCTTTGTTTTTTAGATAACTTGTACTGCGAGATGAGATTACATTCCTCTCCAATAAATCTCCTTGTTACATTTTGTCCTACACCTTTCTCTCCTGCTCTCCTTCCTCTGTCATTGTCTTTTCTCTTCTCTACATTTCTCTCACAAACATGTCTGTTTTGCCTTCAAAGAGAGCGACTCTTTTTTAGCTTTGCCAAGAATATGTCCTCAAAGGTCATACTCAGACTTTCTGGGAAGACAGGGCCTTCATCTTGCCAGTTCAATAAAGGTAATTAGGTGTAATAGGACGTGGCAACAGTTATCTTAAAAGTGAGAAAACAGGGTCTGTCTCTTAAGCTGAGTAACAAGAAAATTGATATGATACAAAAAATGTTTTAAATGAAGTGAGACTACCTGTTGCCATTGGAAGTTAAAGTGATAGCAGAGGTCTGGGAGGAGATTTTGGAGCTATACAGTGAGAAAAGTAAACTGCATATAGACTTTTTCATCATTTGATAAGTGAAAGCAGATCCTGTTTGGTGCCAGAGTGGAGTGAAGAATAAACTGTCCTCTCTGCCAGGCCTGGGTCCATCCCCCCCTCAGCTCAGCCTGTTGAGCACAGCTGACCGCAGGGAGTTCATGTGTCAGATGATTCTCTCTCCCAGTGCACAGCCATTGTCCGGGGGAACAAAGATGGAGAGGTTTGTCCGGGGTCGCTTCATTATGGAGGCCAAATGAGGCCTGACTGCGATGTGGATGACCTGTTTCACAACTCGCTCTTTACACTCCTCTCTCCCTCCCCTGCCTGTCTTTTGCCTTCTCTCCGTCTTCCTGGAGCTGCGACTCTTATTTCTCCTTTTCTCTCATTCAAGATCTAGCGAGGCTACAATTGGCTGAACAAAGAGTGTCAATTCGGCGGCGTTGCTGTGTTGCCTGGACGACCACTTCTGATGATGGAACTATTTGGTGGGGGGGGGGGCTGTTCAGAGGGTGCACCACGGCAGAGACATGATACGTTGTTATGGAACTAAACTACAGGCCTGTGTGTGTGTGTGTGTGTGTGTGTGTGTGTGTGTGTGTGTGTGTGTGTGTGTCTAACAAGTCCTGAACTTAATGACTTTGTGAATGATATTCCTAATACCCCATCATTTAAAAAGAAGGAAAACTAATGATTCACTTATTTTTTATGTTTGGTTTTTTTTACCAACAAATACTAAAGTGGCTGCTGTTCTCTTGTTAGTTTTCATTGTCCTGAGGGGGTGAATGGCGCGCTCCTGTTGCTGCACTCTCAACCTATAATAAGGCCTCATTTCATTAGTAGTTGTATTGTGAAATCTTATGTAATTTACAGTGTGTTATGATCAACAGTAAGATCATAACAACCCACAGCTTTGTTGACAGAAGTTCAGAGAAGCCCACTGCTCTAACACATTAGGCTAACTAGTACTGTGTTACAGTAATGTGATTATTTTTTATAGTAACAAGGAGTGTAAGGGATTACAATTTGAAATTGAGTAATTAAATTACAGTTATGAACTACAAAGTCGTCTCATTTAAATGCTGCGTTGTCTCATTCTGCTGGCTTGCTATCCTCACCTGTAGGGAGCCAACAGGCCGGAATCAGGAGGGGACTTCTGAAGTGCTGCCGCGTGCTGTCACCAAGGCTTGGCTATCTGTTGATGGTGGGTAAATACCTCCAAAACAACAAACTAACTTCTACATGCGTGGTATAGAACATGTGCCATGAGGATGAGGAGGCTTTGGAGTTAAAAGGCATTTTTGACAGAGTAATCTACTGAGTAATGTAAGAAATTACTTTTGAGCTTGAGTAATCAGCAACGTATGAGAAATGGACATTTTTACATTTTTAAGTAATGTGACCAACATGGCCTATTACTTACAATTAATCTCATAAAGCAATTCTCTCAGCGCAATAACCATCAAACATGTAGAACTATCGACACCTGAAGTGAGGTGTTTCTTTCACAAGGTTAAAACAAATACACATTAAGAAAAAGATAAGAGGTTTTTCCTGTGCTTTGATCCAGACCATTTGGCCTGTAAATTATTAGCTGTAAAGGGGAGGAAGGTTATCAGTTTGTGGAGAAGTGTTTAGGTAGACAAGAAGGGAATAAACAGTATGAAGAGAAATCAGAGTGCTGAGAGACAAATGACAGTTTTTTTGTGTGTGTTTTTTTGTTTTTTAATGTGTCCATGTAAAGTGATAGGATCACTACAAATAGAATCTTATATGCTGATCGTGTTAGTGAAAAACTGAATCTGCCCGCAGGAAAAGGATTAACCAAAACACTTGGATGGATCAGCAGTAACTATCCACACACACACACAGACACACAGACACACAAAGAAAACTTGCATTGTGATGCCCCAAGAAAAACTCAAACCAAAATTTTAATGTGTTAACACGACAAATGAAAAGTATGCTTATGACAACAATTTGTATTTATTCCAATAAACTGTCCTGACAGTGTGTGTGTGTGTATGTGTTTTGCATCTATACAGTCACCTGACAGGTATGAGGAGATAGCAATCGTGAAGGAGCAACACTAATCCCTTTAACCAGCCAAACCCTACGCAGTGTGTGTGCCTCTGTTCCTTCACTCCTTCTTAAAAATGAGTCAAATCTTGAAGTTCAGTAATCCATTTTAATCTATTTCCTGGCTGACTCTGTTATATTTTCCACTGTCTCTGAACAGCCAAACTGCAGAGAGAAAATGTGAGAAGAGGGGAAAGTCGTTTTCCTATTGATTTTTAGCTACCCAGCTGCTTGGTGCCTCGACCACGTCCACAGCTCCAATCCAATTGGAAGGATGTGCAGTGATAGCGGGGGGTCGTGCAATGTCAGCCCTGGGACCTGGGTTTTCACTTGGATCTTAACAATACATCAGTCCTGCACCTGTGTAGGCTGAAAATGCTAATCAACAAGTTCTTTTCTTTCCCAGCTCTGCAGAACCCTGGTACACCCACACAGATATTGTCCTGTTTTTGTTGACTCCAACACTTGTATAGCTGCAATGATTAGTTGATTCATTGACTAGTTGAAAGAAAATGAATCGCCAACCATTATTGAATCAATTAATCGTTTCAGTCATTTTTCACAAGGTTTCACAAATGAGCTGTCGTGGCTTATCATGCAGGCCCGGCCACCGTGGGCCAGCTGGTCAGAGCAGCGCTTCACTATGACAGACATGTAGCCTACTGTTGACTGTGTGAAACACTCACACACAGTGAGGATGAAAAAACAGCGGCCGGCCCTCACACACTGGAGTACAGCTGAAACACACACCAGGAAAAACACACGGATGCACAGTATACTTCATGGTAGAGCTGGGAAATGTTCCAGCCAGGTACGTTTTCTCTCTGTAGTTTTCCAAGGAAAAAGCATGTGCTCAGGTGTTACATATCTGAAGAAACAGCAGCCTTTTGGTGAATAAAAAGATAAACAGGGCTCTCAGACGAAGTGGTTCAGATGAAATGTTGCCAGTTGAACCTGAGGTTGTTCAGATGATTCTGTTGCTGCCTGATAAGAAGCTGGCCGTGGTTGTGACACATAACTCTTTGCGCAAAATATACTTTTCTTTCTTGTCTTCATTTAATATACTTTGTTGAATACAATGTATAGAGAACAAAAATAAATGTTACCAACATCCCTTTTGACATTGATCAAACCCATGGTGTGCTACCCACTAACATGTAAAGTCTTTGGAGTAAAACAACTAAGTGGACGAAATGTCTGAAGACCTGCCAAAGAACCTGGATCCGGCAATGTTCTCTACACGCCACAATGCAAAAATGTTGGAGAGAACAGCATACTGATGATGTTGCTATTATTAGAGCCTCAGGACTAAATTTCAGGGCAAACTTCCATTTGATTTGAATACTTTCTGTGTACGAGTAGACATTTTTGACAAATGGCATTAATCCAGAAGGTCATTATCAGAAATATTTATACCATATTTCATGATAATCTGGCCTGTGACTGTGTTGTCTATGGCCCAACTTGTCCTACAGATGGATCCTGAACACCATGCTATCAGCAGGATGAGTCAAACTAAAGACTTACAGAAAATAGGATTCATTAAAACTATTGTTGACAATACAGCTCAAAATTTCATCCCATGTAAAATAATTGTATTGTGAGTACATGTGTGCGTGTTTGCAAAGGTTTACAGGAGAATTCTCCATTGGATTAAGCATTTTTTAGGAAAACCTAATGCCACTCAGATAATGTTTTTAAAAGACCCGTGGCAATCAAAGCATGACTAAAGTATTTATGGATATATTTAAGCAACTAAAAGTCTTGGTTATTGAAAAACTCAACCTTGACATGTAAAATGGACGCTGCACTGGATGCTGCACTACACTACTTCCTGCAGAGAAACCAAAGCTTGCCAGTGAATGTAAATAACGATTGCTAATTAGTTGCATATGAATGTAATTCACAGCAGACAGGGTTGGTGTTTGAGCATGTGTGTGCACAAGTTGAAAAATGTACAGGCTGTTCATTTGTCAGTGTCTTCATCCTGACAACCATCTGTCCACCTTGTCGGTCCCACACACACACACACACACACACACACACACACACACACACACACACACACACACTAGGCCTCATCAGTGGCAAATGTTTTGGAGCTAGTCCTGCCCAAGATGCAGACACCAAGCCGTAGGTACACAGCATTTCACCTTCTCACAGTAAGTGATGTCAGTGGCAGGAGCTCACCAAACCCACAAGATGGTGAGGACAACGCCTCACGGGTTAAACACACAAGCCTGCTGTCCATCACACACACTGACAGAAATATTTAGAGCTGAGCAAACACCTATTACTATCAGTGCATGGAGTCTTTGACCTTTTCAAGTGGACACTAATAGTGTTCACTCTTACATCTCAAACGAACACTTCACCAGAGCAGAATTAGGGAAGCAGTAAAAAGCAGCACATTTTCATTTTGACTCAATAACAAATGACTTGTGCAGAATTATTTTGCCTTCGTTTTTGGTCGGTTGCTGGGACAATTACAGCTACCATCAATACTGCCAACATGCTGGAAGTGTATTATTAGCAATCTTGAAACTACGCTTGCAATATGAAAATACAAACAAGTGTGCAGCCTTAACAGGTGGGTGGAAGCTTGTGTGAGAGAAGTGGAACAGTAGTGTCAGTGAGACAGTGCTGCTAATCTGGTATCACACCTTCCCTTTCTGATCTAGGATGGAGGTGACACAGGAGCCAGAGAAAGTTGGCCTTCCTCAGGTCAAGCCTGCAACTGTTGAAACAGTCATTTCGTCAGCATCCTGGCACATATTTCTGGACAGTTACAGAGTATTTACTGGGAGCATATTTACACAAGCAAGATCCAGTCAAGTGTCACACAAGACATGAGAGTCTGAAATAAATATTTGGATTATTGTCCAAAGCTACAGGGTTTCACTCAAGGCCAAAGCAAACTAGCTTTTTTCACAACTGGAGAAAAGTCCTTAATAGTAATGCTGCATCATTACTTGTACTCATCGATAAACCTTATAACAGCTGAGGCTTAAGTATTAATAAGCTGATGAATTCACCCACTCAAAAGACAGACAAGCCTTGTCCTTACTACAAGATCTGAGTTGGTGGCAATCTGATCAATGAGCTCGGCTAGAGTTTTAAGTAATCCTCCTGATCCATATCGACTCTTCCTGCGTTTTTCACAACCTGTCAGTGAAGCGAGGCCAATCAGCCATTATACCACTTTTACTTCATTTGACCTCAGTAATGGAAGGAGGCAGGGGAGCCAGGAAGCAGCTATTTACTGTTCAGTCAGGGTCAGAGACGGACACAAGCCGTAGGGCAAAATTACCCTTTAGAATTGCATTAAATTAAAATGAGCAAAAATGTTAAGATACGAAAAGGAAGAGCTTTAATTCAAGTTTAATATTGGTCATGCTTTAAATGTCCAGTTAGCATATTCACAAGAATATAAGCACTGTGCCACACCAACAGGCTTGTTAAAGCTTTTGATCAAGGAATTCTTAAAAACAGAACCTGGGTAAACATTGGTGCCAACACTGACCTTACTAAGCGAATCGCCACAGCATGACTGATCCACATTAAATACAATTTGTGTTGATGTCATTACAAAATTCAACGTTTTCTGCAACGTTGAATTTTCTACAAGCAGTCATCTCATTTTTACTGACCCAGCAAAGCCTGGCTTAAAGAAATGATTGCAGTTCTACATAATACATATACTTTGTTTTTTTTAATTTAGAAAAAGAGAGCAGTGGTATCAGATTGGTGCTTGGTATCTGAGCTGTTACAGGGAGAGGAAAAGTTGGAAGGGTGCATCCCTACTTATTGTAACGTTGACAAGTGAAAGACAAGAAATAGTGGCATCAATGTCTCTACATGGCCAACTTTATTTATGATGAAGTGCTCATGTGTCAAGATGCATTGTAAGTGTATTAACTGCCAACTAACCTCAAACAACGGAGCAATATACCCCAAAAATTACACGAGGGCATCAAAATACCAAGTATGAGAAATAGAATGCAATTTCTTAACCTGCTCTGTAATATCCTCAGTGTCCATGGAGTGACTCATCACAAAAAGACAGGGGAAAGGCAGAGAGTTAAACACCATCATTCATCATGACTAAACAAGTGAGCATGCAAACACACACACACACGATATGATGGGTAGCCTCGAGATTAGAGAGAAGTGAGTTTGTGACAGGAAGGTTGCTGGTTTGACTCACCGGGTCAGCTAGGACACAGAGTGTCATGACAGTGGATAAGTAACGCCTCCCTCTGTTGCTATTGTTGAGACGCCCTTGAGCAAGGCACTTAACCTTCAGCTGCACCAGGAGAGCTGCTCAATGGCTAACAGTAGAGGACTGTGATTGCAGTGAGAATGTGTTGACTTGGGAGGGTGTGCTCAGACAGTTCAAAAAAGTTACTATACATGACTTGAATAATCTTTTCGGTCTTTCTCTACAATTTAATAAAGTAGAAATACCTTATATTCTGGCCACAATGACTTGATGCCATGATCGCCGCATGTGGCTACACTTGGAGCTCAAAGTTATGTCTTTCACTGTAGTGAATCAGCAATAATCCTCAGAGAATTGTGTCTGTGTCTGCCTCAAACACAATATGTGATTACTTTCCTCCTTGGGTTGACTTTACCTCCGCAAACAGTCAGTCAGCAGACGGCTGAAACCTAAGACGTGAGATGTGAGGGATGAAACTCGTCTGGGAAGGGACGGAAATAATAAAAAAAAGACCTGGCAGAGAGAAGCCTGTAAAGCAGCCCTTTTTGGAGCAGATAGAGGGGAAATGAGAGAGTGAGATTAAGGATGGATTGGTGGAGAGAAGCTGCAGAGGGAGGAGAGAAAGAGTGAGGGAGATGAGGAGTGTGAGGAGCAGATACTGGCATTGAGGCAGCCACGATCAAAATCTTCCCGAAAACTTCACAGGAAATCACTGGAGCACAATAAATTCATTCTCCCGTCCTGTTGTCACATGAATTTAACATTCTATCGCTCAATCGCCACCTTCAGATGCATTCGGAATAGCAGAAAAACAGGCTGGTTGGAGGGTAAAAGAGAGAAGGAGAACAGAGACTGTATGGGCTTATCTTAGTCGATTAGGTCAACTGAGACACTTCCAGCTGATCAGTCCATTTCAACGATTTCTTTCTGACGTTCCATATGAATTATTCAAGATTACAGTCACATCTCTGGCATCAGAATAATATAGAGTCACATCAATCACGCCGCATCGATTTACAGCTGATCTGGAGGGAAACTTGGATCAGTCCCTGCACTTAGATGGGGACAATAACACAGAAAATGCTATTGAAGAGATTTATGAACTTAATGGCCCATTCAAAAAGTTCATAAAACTCTCTTTGGCATCAAATGACATATAATTTTTCCAGTCTGGACACAACCTTGGGAGCAGTTTTCTATGTCTGCTCGACTAAGCTTATGATCAGTTTGTATGATAAAAGAGGAGAAGCAGACTAAACTCCAGAGTTTGCTACCAATTCCACACACTCCTTCAGAGGGTACATTTAGTTCCACAATAGGACGGAGACAAAGCAACTACTGTTATTGAACAAATCTGAAGTCCCAGGAGTAGATGGCTATATTGAAATCAACTGTGACCAGGGTGTGCTCCCTGATAATGAAGTCATATATCTTATAATGATGTCACAGCAACGGATCTGTTAATCTGTCCTGTAAGGAAGAGCAAAACATCTGCACCATGATTCAGCTGCCCTTTGCCCTTTGTTTCTTTGCACCTCAATCTCTGTTCAGACTCAATAAAACTCAAGTTGTGTCTTGAGTCAGTGGCGGAATCTTAAGTCTTTAAATCAGTTTACAGGACAAATTTATTCTCATTTCTGCTATGCTACCCTAAAGGACATATGATGAGTGACATAAACAGTCAACACCTTGGCTGAGCATCACTGCCTTGGAACTTCAGTGTCTCAGAAACACAGATTCAGACATACCGGAGGAACCAATCTCGTCAAACTTGCAGGGTGGGGCCACGTTGAAACAAGCCGGTATCAGAGGAGATGCCAGGTGTAGCTATATAATAGGCTTCTGCAAGGTAAGTTTCACTTTTACAAAGTGATGGCGGAGAGGTGTTTGCCTTTAGCTGCAAAGTTGCAAAAGGAGAAATGGGGAACCTTCATGTATCACTAGAGGATCTGAAAATCCGAGCGCCAAACTGCCAGAGAAATCTTTCTTATTAAAGCCCGTCGCTGTTCCGTGTATTTATATTGGGGACACAGCAAGTATGAACCAACATGTTGGTCAACTGGTGAGTTTTATTTTTGTTGTGTTATGTTTGTTGACTGTGTCCAACAAATCTGCAGTGTGCTAGATAATGTTAGCCAACGTTAGCCTGTCAAGTTACATTATGTTTAACGTCAAATGCTGACAGGCCATTTTATATGGCTTAGAGGTGTTGACAAAGAACATTACGGCAAACGTGGCTTAAAACAGTTTGTCAGATAGCTAAGCTGCTGAATTAAATGTGGTTTGTGCGTTGATGAGCAGAGTCGAAGCTGCAGGCGAGCAGCGGTGGGGTGGGTGGAGATAGAGGTGGAGACCCTTTGCTTATTCATAGATTCATGCACACTACTAAACCAATGGCAAACCAATGTAAGGCATGAGGGGATTCTTTCCATGGAAATGAAATATACATGTCATTTTGATGAACAGAGATGAGTTTTTAGGGGTTTAATCAGAGAGGAACTTTAATACCTCATTTAGATGGGACAACATAACTGGCTGGAGTCCAACTTCAACTCCTGAGGCTGTTTTTCTCCACATAAACAGTTCTACCAGCACGGCAGTTAGATTCAAAAGTTCCAGGCTGCAAGAAGCTTAGCCTCAGCGCCTGTCATTCATCTGTGGCGTGAAACCTGCAGCGTCTGGGAGGCCTTTCAGCAGTTGTCAGGGCTTGTTACCGTGACACTTCACAGCCCCGCCACCCTCACGATGCTGCTTATCAAACGGCCCGAGATAAGCTGACATCAACGTTACGTGCAGCCTGACAAAAAGCAGGGAAACAAACTGACCACCATTATAAAGACGTCGTCATCCTCACGGTTTAGGAATGTGCTCCGGCCAGGTATCTTTGACCTCAACAGCCGGGATAAAACCAGTAGACAGGAGCTGCTCAATATCCACTGGGGATAGAAAGTTTGTTTACAATACCAATAGGGCTGCACGATTAATCATTAATCAAAAGATCGCAATCTCAATTCACACATGTACATGATCTCATTTCGAAATACGGACGATTCTTAAGCATTTTATTTCACGGCCTGCATGATAAACAAATGGCCCCAAACGCAGCACCGTCGCTGCCTCCTCCCTCAACCAATGGTAGAGCGTCTTTACAACATGTGAGCCTGCTCCTGCTCCATATGTCTGTGGAGGGTCTTTAAAGGCGACTTAGAAAACTTAAAAAATGTCTAGCTTACAATTGAACCAAACCATGAAAGCAATGGTTTTCCGAGCACCATTTTTGAGGTGTTTATTACCTTTAGACATTCAAATTGCTTTTTTAAAGAACTCGTCAGCTCTGATTGGCTGTGAGCAACTTGACAGCCATCTTGCACTGGTCAGACAGATCTATTGTTCCTGATGTATCAGCTGAGCAAAGCAGGGAAATTTGATTCACTGCTGATGGCCAATGACCATGAAAGGTTCATTCATGACACACTTCTCTCAACTTTCATCATTCAGTCAGCTATTACTGGAAATTAATGGACTTCTGGGGACTTGAGTTTCACAAGGTGTATCAGTCACAAGTCAGTCAGTCAAGGCAGTGTGAATGCATGACACAGAGTTGACTGGTGAAATTGTAAAAAAAAAAAAAAAGGGAAGAAAACACTTAACTCCAGCAGTGTGTGTTAAATGACCAGTGGGCCAATAACCTAAGAGTTGTCAGTGTGGTCACAACCTTATGGCACACTGACACACAGCTGCAAGTGTCCTGCATGAGTCAGCTGTGAGCACCTGGGGCCGCCACTCACACACACCTGTTACACCCCACAGACACATCAATATCTCCACTCTGGATGCACACAGCACCCTTTGAATGACAGCAGGGAAAACAACTTGCATTTAAAGACTCCAACACAGTCTGGTGAACAGAAAGTAACCACGTCTTTCTTCCTGTTTGCTGCCATCAGTGGTTTGGCGATGTTCAGTTTCAACACTGCTTCAGTTTGAGGAGAGATGTGCTCCAAAACACATCAGCGGTTAAAAGCAACTAATGAGAATGTTTTTTAAAAGTATGAGGAAGAGGAGGGAAAGAATGAGAGAGATGAAAAGTTAGTGGTTTCCATTCTAGGACATGGACACAACATGCGGCTCTTTGAAACAACCAAAGCTATTGTTAACCGCAGTTTGGCCTACAGAGAGATTCCAACAGCTGGATTCAATTAGGGGCTTTCTTAAAGGGGGCAGGCCCCATCCACACTGCATGTCTCACTTCTGAACACACAAAGTTAGATCATGGATGAAAAAAAACAAGGAAAATCAAGGTCACACACTTCCATAGAAGCTGTTTTGACATATGAACTTTCTCTGCATGGAGCAGAGCATCACTCACAGCACCATGCAAAAGGAATTATCTAACAAAAACTGCTATGATAGACATGTCAACCAGAATCAAGTAAAACCGCTTTCTGCCTCATCAGCAACCTCAGGCGATTTTTAAGTAGAGGTTGACCGATGGCGGATTTTTTTAAAGGTCGATATGATAATGATAGCTTTGAGCAGAAAAAGCCAATAGGCAATAAATCAACCAACACTGAAAACAATTTCAACACCGTAGGACATAGTGCAGAGGTACAGTATCTGTGTGTGTGTGTGTGTGTGTGTGTGTGTGTTTGTGAGGGGTGGTGGGGGGACACACAGCCAGAGCTCAGCAGGACTACACACAACCTACAGCGTCATCTTCCTTTCAACCTCCCTCTGCAGACTGAAGCTCCGACAAAAGAGAAGACACGAACAATCTTTGACTTCACCAGAAACTGTACAACTGTCGAACTGAACATCAATCCAAAAGTAATAAATACCTAAATAGATATATAAATTGCCAATAGTTTGTTGAACATCCTATCAGCGCTGATTAATCGGTCAACCTCCAATTTTAAGGGCACAATGACATCAAAATGATCTCTCTACCAGATTCCATGCATGTTGTTCTTGAAAAACAAGGCCATCTCTACACCTTGAAACAAAAGTGATAACAACAGGAATTAAAATCAAGTGAGAGGCTGTCAAAGACATTTTAGGAGCTCTGAGCGACGTGCAACAGCAACAGGAGATTTAGAATCCTCAAAAAGAAAGCAACAAAGAATGTATTATGCAATTAGCCCCAAAGAGAACAACAAGGAAAGGTATAAATTACACAGCATGTTTGATATTACATTACTGTTCACACAACCTTGAATACTGGTCAACATTGAGTACTTTCCTTCCATATTTAAGAACACTCAGCTTGGGGTCATTCTTGCCCTTTAAAAGACATCAAAGCCTCCATCCAGATTACACAACAGCCACACATCTGATCCCAGGTTTAAGAGCAGTACACTGATGGGTGTCAGATGGGTGCACCCTACCTGCCTGCTACAGGTAGACTGTCAGCATTAGTTTGAACAGGTGTGTCCCCTGTGCACCTCTGACATGTGTCACCCAGTGTCTGCGGCCGTGTGCTGCATGGGCGTCTGCTCTTCTGTTCACAGACATCCACGGGTGTTTACCAGGCATGAAAGAGAAGAGCTTTGCAACAACCATAACGTGGCATCAGACCGGCCATCACCGGTGCTCACAGATAATCCCTGTGTGTGGGAGCAGCAGCAGCAGCAGCGAGCGCCATTCCAAACCCATGCACGTCCTCAAATGCAGCACAAACTGAGTAACGTTCACGAGCCTGTCGGTGCCTTAAAGCTGACAATATTCGGGCTGTAATAAGGCAACAACATGAGCCTGTGTGCTGCTGTCTGACACATCAAAGCAACATGTTAGCTAACATCTCAGCTGTACTTTTCAACTCCCGACTTTCATCCCCCGGCAGCCTCTCATTTCACATCTGAAAACAGCTTCTTACCTCATGGCCCAAAGTGTTGTCAGCACGAATATATCACAAACTCGTTCAGCTATCGACGACGGCTGACTTGTAGTTTTCCCCCAAAGTTAGCCGCTCGGTTCAAGGCTCCAGGCGACCAGATGAATGGGAGTCCGGCGGCGGCGAGATGAGACGCTTCACAGTTCAAGAAAAAGTACAAAAAAAAGAAAAGAAAAAAGAAAACTGGGACTTAAAAATCAAACAGTCCGATCCTACATGATCTACAGCATGGCGGCTCCGCTGGTGGCGATGAGTCGCTAAGAAGAAAGCGGACAGTTGTGGCGTTTTCTGCGGGGCTTCTCGGACGCTCTCGGCTCGGTGGGATGCGGCGCTGTGCCGCTCGGGTACCGCTCTGCCGCTGCCGCCGCTCTGCTGGCCGCAACACGTGCTGCATTCACGGCCGCTCCCACTTTTAGGTTCCCCCGTCACAAAACTGAAAATTTCTCATTTAGCCTATACTAATGCTAAATCTTTTATCAAAGGAAACACGTTGGAGAAAAACACACATGCTACAAGTAGGGTATTTTAGCCAATGAGATGTTGAAGCACAAAAGTAATCCCGTTTAGCCTACATATGCTACTCATAAGGCAAAAGAATTTCCTTCGGGATTGATAATTCATAAAGTTCTATCTTATCTTATCTTGTAAAGAATATCCTATTAGGCACTGTTCTCTATTCCATCTTTCACTTATTTTATTGGATGCTTTATTTTTGTTTCCTATTTATTGTATTGCATTAATAAAGTTCTGTCTTATCTTCTAATAAAGTTAACAAAAATGACTGAATGCCTTGATGACTGATTATTATTATTTGAATAGATTATTATTATTATTTCAGCACGATATAGCGATTAGTAGATATCGTTGAACAAACTGCCTCCACAGCTTGAGAAATTTACTGTGAAGCACATTTTTTGTTCGTTTGTTTTATTTAGTTGTGGCCTATAGGTGACACTTTGGTCCAGATTGTCAGGGATAAACAGAGGGAATATTAGGCTGATACAACTTCAACTACCTACAATTCACATCTAAAGGTTAAGGTATACAAGAAACTCTTGTTGCGTTTGTATTTACGGGTGTTTGGATATCCCACGGCTATGAAGGCAGCAATTGACGCAGCTTGTCGGACGTAGCACGTACAGGTTGCCCCTGACAACAGAGTTGGCTCCGTAGCTGTGTGTTTCTGTCTGTGATGGTGAGCTGGGACCAAACTACACTGAAAATATTACAAAATAAGCATGTTACATTGGCTGCATCTGTTTGCTGTTTTTGTTTGTTTGTTTGTTTTGTTTTGTTTTTTGAATAATTACATTAATCCTTGAATACATTTAAAATCCTACTCCACAGATTCAACAACAAAAATGTCTTAACAATACAAAGGTCACTTTAAACTATTATTTCTATTATATATTTACTATTACTATTATTATGATCTGTAGTATTTCATTTTATCCTCTGTCTCAACAATGATGATCTACAAAGACAGCTTCAAACACATAACAACATAGAGACAGAGAAACAGAAGTTAGATCAATTGGTCAATAAGCCAACACCATGTTTTCACAGGTTTTTAAGTAAGTGATTAAGGACCAGAGCGCAAGACATCAATGACATGATTTCTGCCAAATAAAATCAGCAAAACTGTGCATCGTTGGCACAACCTCCAATGACAGGAGTATTTAGGAGGACCACAGATCAAAGGAATAATGTTGAAAACAGGTGAAAACATAGCAGCTAGCCCAAGTTGTCTTTACAGAGATTAAGAAAAATCACCTAGGTGGCAGTTGACACTTCTGTACTTTGGATATTTGGTCCATGCACAAAAGGTCAAGTATGGCTCTTTTCACACAAGCAACAAACAGAGCTGCAGTCAGACACACTGACAGGTGCTGATGTTCTGCTACAGGTGGCCCCTGATATCAGCAGCAGTGATTTACTGCGCGAATCTGAATCTGCGCGAAAGCCAGCTTGTGTTTGTTTGAAGTGTGTCCATGCGTTATTGTGTGCACTGCTAGTATGTGTGTGCATGTCATGGGTCCATCATGTGACATTATCCATCACCACAAGTGAAGCCACTTGCTCATTGAGGGACCAAAAGAGGCTTAACTCAAAATGTTTACAGCCAAAAATTAAAAGCATTCTGTCTTTATTTAGCTCAGGGGTACACTGTTCTCCACCCTTTGATTATATTTTATTGACAACAACAACAACAATGTTGATTAGGAGAATGACATGAATAGCACAAATTGGTCCTTTCTGGCCTTGCAATTGAAAATTGTCTATTGGGGAAGACAGTGACACAATAAAGACAATGTACTATAAATAATAACATAACTGAACCCTTAAACTGTTGTGGACATGCACTATTATGTTTAAAGGTAGCTCAGCGGGTTGTCTGATGTTCTGAAAGAGGATTACAACAGGGTTTTCTAAAAAATAAACAGTAGATGCAAAAGGTCATATTATGAGTTCTTCTGCCTTTATGTAATGCCACTGCACTTTGATAGAAAGGTTCACCTCTGTGGAAAGGGCAAATTTATTTTACCAAAACAATACCAGCAGTTTCCGGTTGCAGTGTTGCTTCCGCAATGCTGGTGTTTTGGGTTGTCAGGGAGACTTCATACTAAAAATCTGTGTAGTGAATATGTGATATGAGATATAAAGGCCTGTCAACACCACATCTCAGCACCATTACTAATTCTAATGACATGTCACTGCATTTTTCCTTGCATACTGTGTGTTTAGGTGTGTGTGTGTGTGTGTGTGTGTGTGTGTGTGGCTGTGGGGAGTAACTATAACGCTGACTCCTTTATTTTCATGTATTTTGATTCCAAAATCAGAAATAGATGCAAGTCAGCCACCCGGGTGACTGAGCTGCCACTGACTCAGCTGATGATGAATGAGCCGTCAGCACGCCACCCACTCCTCACCGGCTCTGTTGTTGTGACATCTAACACACTGAACCAGTAAATGTCATTAGATCTGAAGGAAATGAAGCGTACTCTCCTGCTATACTCACTGTAAGCTGCTAAGGAAATAAAGAGCACAAGCCAAATGTGGACGTGAACCTCTTAGTTCAGTCTTCATCCAAAACTCCTACCATTAAAATACCCAAACTTTGTCTGCCACCTAGTGTCCAAACCATAAAATACCTCTTACTAATATACAGGCAATTTCTTGACACTCTATGTTCTATACTCCACTGCATTTCAGGGGGTATATTACACTTTTTACTCAATTAAAATTAAAATAAGATAAGATAAGATAACCCTTTACTGATCCACCAGAGTGGAGATTTCTGTGGTACAGCTTTTTTTTTTACATACAAAACATATGATCAGTTAATGCAACATTGCTGTTACAGATGAGGAGAGGAGATGAGGAAAGAGATAAAACTAGCCACACCTCCAGCTGCTATAGTGCACACATGTTTATGCAGTACTGACAATTTTAAATAGGTAATAATTATATAATATTATTCACAATTTTTAATACAGTATTTTTTTACATTGTAAAATTGCCATTTTAAAGTGTTCTGAATACTGATGCGCAATAATCAAATACTGCAATGAATCTAACACACTCCAAGCTTTGTGGACTTGTGGCATTATGATGCCAGTGCTTTTCACTCAGTTTCAAGTGCCACCACTAGACGGCGGTATGTAGATTTTCCCATACCATACAGCAGGAGAACATTTCCGGTCCTGCGACTAAAGATAATTTCAAAACAAAAGTCTGTGGCGGGGCCATCTGGACAAGTCTAAAAAGCAAGTGGCAGCAGTTACTTTGTATCACTTTGCTGCCTGGTTATTGATTCAATCTAAGCTCATGAACAACAGGCAGCACCACTTTGGTTTGTTTTTATATGAAAAGACGTGGGTATTTGAGAATGGGAAAGTGATCAGCAGGTGTAATGGGAACTTCATTACCTCTTGTTCTGTGGAGCATCCAATTGTTATGATACATTTTCAGCTTGTATGTAGGGTTTTACAAATACAATAAAGGAATCAAAGTTTGATTTACTATTCAATATTACTTAATAGCACAGACTTATTATGCTTCACATTCAAATTAGTTCCGATTCCAGCAGCTAGGCTCCTTGTTCAATTTAGGATTGATTTTAAGATTTTACTGCTCACTTTTAACGCACATCTGCATCTGACACCATGCTACATAGTTTGTTGACCCCATATGCGCCCGTTCACAGCTTTAGATCTTCTGGCTATTCCGAAATCGAGATTTAAATAAAATTGTTGTCGTGAACGTGCTCTTGTTTTGAAGCGGCAACCCGGAAGTGATTTCGCCATCACCCTCTCTTCATTCTGATTGGTTGGTGTTCACGCTCCTGCTGATGTGGTGTTCAGAAGTTAGCAAACCTGGTCCGCCGATACAAACAGATTCTTTGGTATAACAATAAGTTTGCTCTGCTTAAATAATGCCTTACTATCAGACTTGGGAGGAGTTCGCCCGTGCAGCAGAAAAACTGTATCTGACAGATCCCATGAAGGTAAAAACACCTTATTTTATAAGTAGGTTAACATGCTAGCTTGTTAGCCGGATAGCTCGTTAGCGACGTGACTGTACCAGCTGCTGGTCTCATTTTTCTCCTTTAAATTCTCAAATTCACTAGTTGTTCTGTTTGCAGGTCAGAGTGGTTCTAAAGTACAGACACTGCGACGGCAACCTGTGCATTAAAGTGACCGACAATGCTGTGGTAAGTCACATGAGGATATAATGCTTTGATCGAACTGTTACTATCAAATGATTAGAGTGTTGATGAAAATGAGTCTTGATCACGTTTACATGAGAGAAGTCTAAAACCTCTCTCAGACTGATGACCAGAAAACCATTTTCTTTGCTTTCTTTTCTAATTATCACGTATCTGTTGGTATTATTTTGACTGGGGAAAATAACGTGTGAAAGTTTAAGAAGCATTATTTGATTTATAGAGACGTGTTTCATGGAAACATAAGTAAATCTTAACAATTATAGGCTGGATGATTTGTATTTTAAGATACTTAACTGTGGTGAGTAATTTTCTGTTGATTGATTCAACATCTATTTGTATCAGTGCTACTCATCACAAAGCACCAGTAGATTCGTGTGTGTCGACAAACACCCTGGCGGCTCTGAGGCTGTAATGCTCATTGTGAAGAAAACCAATGTGTTTTGATAGATGAACCGTAGTATTGGACGAATAAAGGGTTTGACTTGATGATGGCATTAGATGAAATGCAAGGGGATCACCAATATCGCTAAGATTCATCCTCATGGGAACATGAAATTCTATATCAAAGTGTTGTGAATCCATTTTGTAGCTGTAGAGATATTTCTCTGGAAAAGTGAACATTTTGAACATGAATGTCTGTACTATATTTCACGACAATCCATCCCATAGTTGATCTGTTCTGATCTGGGTATGCCAGACAGACACAACAATCACAGCACTGTATTAATCAACAGAGATACATGATGAATAGCTTGATTCATGACATGTATAGAACAGACCCTGTTTTTTCACAGCAGTCATTTTCATGTGATTTTGCAGGTAGGCACATGTGTAACTAATAACTTCAGTGATTGCTTTGCTTCATTTAGCTTTTAGTTGGCCATACAAGGGCCCTAGTCCTGAAAACCTTGAATGCCATTATTGATGTGAAATGTCTGCCATTGTGATTGAAAGCCTTGTGTATAATGATACAGTATGATATAATTTACTGGGGGGGGAAGAAGGGAACAGGTTGAGTAAAAGAAAATGGCACTTTTACAATGCTGTTTTTGGTGCGACGTCTTAACCTGTGGCTCTGTCACTCCAGTTGGTCAATTTAATGTTACAGTAGCTATCATTCCACTCATGTAGTCTTTTGTCCATCCCTGCAGTGTTTACAGTACAAGACAGACCAGGCCCAGGACGTGAAGAAGATTGAGAAGCTCCACGGAAAACTGATGAGACTCATGGTGTCCAAGGAGACACACAGTGGTGCAATGGAGACGGACTAAAATGCTCAAGAAGAACTGACCTTCTAGAGCACCTGGACTGAGTTCAGTGGACACAATGGTTGTTGAGAGCACAGTACCATCGGAGTGCCAAGTGGGAGCTGTGAGATGGGTGGTTATAAAGAGGGAGTGTGGTGAGATTGATCTGGCTGCCCTAAACTGATCTAATACTGTCAGAGATGGGATTAGATTTACTGTATATATTTTATTATCTCAGGATTTTGTTTTTTTATGATTGTTTTGGTCATTAAAAATCCCATTATCCGGCTTTTCCTTGTCAGGCATTTTGATCACATCCCTGATGGTATTAATATAAAGTAAGATCATTTTAGGCTGCCGGGAAATTTTAGGAAATGATGCAACGTGAGAGGGGTTGGGGAACTGTGGGACAAATTGTACAAAAAGTACAAATCCACTGCTGCTGTGTAAGCAGCTTTGGCACCTTGATTTCTTTAGAGGAGCTTGCATTTAATTTCAGTTTTGATGGGGATGAAAAGGACAGGCAATGAAGACGTTGCATGTCTTTTCTATTTACGTCTATATAGCTATGTTGGATTCAGTTTCAGCACAGCGATTGGTTTCATTCTGTTTGTCCTCATGGACTAGTGCCACACGGATGAAGCAGGACCTTCTGATTTACTAACAGTGGTGTGGAGAAACTCATGATTTCTACGGAGAAACCCCACACGTCCAAATGCCATTTCATCACCTGAAAATACTTACATGTTCAATAAATGTTTATTTACCCCAGTACAGCCACTGGTCTCTCTTCTATTCATCTTGTGTTTGTGTTGTATGCAATGTGGTAAGAACCATGAATGACTGCAGGATTAAGCTCAACAGAATGTGGAATGTTGCTTAAAATTTGAAATAACTCTGAGCAGTGTTCCTAAGAAAGAGAGTTAAACTAATCACAGGATGGAAAAACTTTCCCTTGCTGACGTGTGACTTCCTTTAAAATTGAATCCTCAAAATTCAGGGTCAAAAAACATGTGGTCAAATATTACTTTGAAGTCTAACAATCTTTCCTGGTGTCACAAATGTTGCTTTTTGTGGTGCAGTTTAAAGAATTCATTATCTTGGGTGAGTATTAATTTTAATTAGTTTGATTTCTCAGCAGCCTAAACACCACTACACCTGCAGCTACCTTGTCCGGAGTCTTCTTCCACAGAACACTACATATCCCATCATGCACTTCTGCCGTTTCCACAGATTGACTTCCCCGGACAAATTTTTATCCCCTCACCTTTTCCCTTCATGCGCGGAGATTTACCAGCCAGCAACTTGCACAATCACCGGGCTGCTCTCGTCCGTCCAGCTGAAGCTACAGGTGAACTTTGTCATCCATGTGAAGCAGACAGCTGAGGCAGGACTCAGCGGGACGGTTCAGGAGCGGGACCGGAGCAGCAGACTTCACATTTCCCAACAGGTACAACAGTTCAATAAACAAGTGAGATCTGGTCAAATTTGCTGAAATGACCCTTGAATCCTTTAAACTGTCATCTGAAGTAGCTGATAGAGATGCTTAACAGATTTGCTTGTCGTGACCAAGTTGCAGTAAAGTTTCAAGATGTGTTTACATTAATCTAATATGCTCATGACGTCAGAGTAAAACGCTAACCTGACAACTTTTAACAAGGTTTTACCAACAGTTTTCCTGCTTCATAGTTTGTTAGCTAGGTTAACTTCATTTTCATTTCGTCATTTTCTGGCAAACTATGAAGTGAACTGGTTAATATTAACCATCTCTAACAGGTAGTGTTATAGTTTTGCTAGCAGGTTACAAGTAGCTGTGTTGCTGTAACATGCTAATAGTGAGGGGACACGGACAGTCCCTCAGTCTGGACCTAAAGACAGGCCTGTGTTGTCTGTAGCTGGGCTGTAGCTCAGCTAGCTTCATATCCTCCCTCCACGAATGTATTAGCATGCTAAGTGTCAGTTCACAGTCTTCTTCACATAGAAAGGCAGTGTTGGAGTACAGTGTTTGTAGTGAGGGGGGTGTTTCCATGCAGCTCTCCTGAATGAGAAAAGCTTTGTCATGCAGGTCTCAGGACTGTGTGACTGAGGGGCCTGGTCTTTACCTAATCCTGTCAGCTGGCCACCAACACAACAACACTGACACTTTTGTTTGACTGCTCCCACATTTTTCTCTAAACCCATGACCTAATGAAATCAACGTGCTCCAGATTTAACTTACATCACTGAGAGAAGTGTCAGGCTGTTTCTCTCAAATGTCTTTTGTTGTTTTCCTACGTACTTTAAGTTTTTGTAGTTTAACATTTATTTTATTTGGTCCATCAGTCACATATTGTTTTTAACAGATGCCTAACTGTTGTCTCTTTCGTACCGCTCTGCTTTTACTTAAAACTAATGGCATAAGTTTTATCTTTTGTAGCATGAAATTATGTTTGGTGTTTAATCCATTTATTTAGTTTTCAGTTAGTAAGGCAAAACATTAAGTTTTGTCAAATCTGGTTATACTTTAATAATTTCATGATTCTTTATCATCTACATCAAGTATAATAAACTACTATTTTTTTTTAATAAAGGCAAAAGTCAAAGCATATATTGTCATTTGCACAGTCAAAAGAAAAGTTTCCCTGTACAATGAGATTCTTCCTTTGCCTTACTCTATGAATGCTGTTTTAAGTTAGAAATATCAAAAAGTACAAATAATAAAGAATAAGATTAAAATTAAAAAGATTTTTACAGGATATGTACAATGCGCAACTCCAAGAGTTCAGCATCAATGCAACATGAATGTGCAATAGCACACATTTGCAAATGCTTTAAAGACACATTCCTGATATATTACTGTGCTCAGTTTTGTTGACAACAAATCTAAAGGTTTGAATGTAATATCGTGTTGTTTAAATGATGTCTTGATAGTGTTAAATATCTATTGACAATTTCTTCTCATTCTAATGACATTTATTCCCTTGTTTCATCTGTTCTATATGTCCTCGCGTTGTCTCGCTCCACTGCATCCCTACTCCAGCGCTGACACTGAGCACCATGTTCACAGAGGTGCTGGTTGCTCTGGTGATTGGAGGACTGATCTTTTTCCTGGTTCAGAGGAGCAGGAACAAGGTTCTGAAGACAGAGGATGGCTGGTGGGGAGCCGGAGCACCTCCTGATGGTGCAGAGGACATCACCGTCCATCCTTTTAAAGTCACCACCAGTGATGAGGAGATAGAGGTTAGAGTCCCAATAAAGCCAGCTTCAGACTGCAGGAGTTTCGGTCCAATTTAGATCCCCCCCCCCAACAATGGGAGGAGAAATCTGGTCTGGGACGTTGGTTGGTATGTGCGTGACGCTACCCCATTTCATGGTCGACAAACTCTTCTAGTTGTGCCTGGTTTCACTTTTCCACTCATGATAGTTACTCTATAACATTTACTCATGAGGTAGTTAACCACTAAGCAGGTTGAAAAATTGTGAGAGCTCCCACATATCTTCCTTCCTTTTCTGTCAGGACCTATACAGGAGGATAGACCAGACTCGCCCTGTTACTTCACTAGAGGACAGCAAGTTTAATTATGGCTTCAACTCCCACTACCTGCAGAAGGTGGTCCATTACTGGAGAAATGACTTTGACTGGAGAAGACAAGTTGACAAACTCAACCAATACCCCCACTTCAAAACCAAAATCGAAGGTGAGGCTACGCAGATTACACATTCCAGAAGAACATATTGTCCTGCCTCTAAACTTACCTCTTATTAATTGAATTACCACCCAGGCATTGATATCCATTACCTGCATGTGAAGCCCAAGAAGGTGCCACAGGGAACTACTGCTATTCCCCTCATAATGGTTCATGGCTGGCCTGGCTCCTTCTATGAGTTCTATGGGTTGATCCCTCTGCTAACAGAACCATCAGACCCAGCTGACCTTGTGTTTGAGGTGGTGTGTCCCTCCATTCCGGGGTACGGGTTTTCTGAAGCACCACATAAACAAGGTGAATTTGGAAATGTTTTTTCTTACATACATTGGAAAATATTCATGCCAGATTTGGGAATTTTAAAAATTCCCAACATCACTACCAGCACCTTCTGTGTGATAAATCCACTCCATATTGATGTGCAAATATTTTTGACTCATCCCCTTTTGTGTAGAAAGTGAATGATTTCATTCTGCAATTTCTAAATGTGTGTGTGTGTGCGTGAACAGGTTTTAATTCAGTTTGTGCGGCACGCATCTTCAACAAACTGATGAAGCGTCTGGGCTTCCAGCAGTTCTATGCTCATGGAGGAGACTGGGGCTGGTTGGTCACCACCAACATGGCTCAGCTGGAGCCCAAGTAAGACACAAAAGAACTTCAAGACCTGATGATTTTTCTCATCATTTAGAAAATTTACTCCATATTCTGTGCATGCAATGTACTAGCCTAGCATTTTGCAGTGAACAGCCAGTCTTCCTGGAATCACCAGGCTTTTGATTATTTGTATATATTTATGTATTTCTGTACACTTTGTAAATTCTCTACATCACTTTATGTCCCTATGTTTTTCTTTTGTTTTTTCATACTTTAGGACAGTCAAAGGCCTGCATGTCAACTTTGCCCCACCCTCCAAGCCAGGGCTATCCATAGTTTTATCCATCATGCTTGGCCGTCGCTTCCCTAAGCTCTTTGACTTCACTGACTTTGATATTCAGCGTCTCTTCCCCTGCTCAGAGAAACTGGTGGTAGATTCCATCAAAGAGTCTGGCTACATGCACATCCAGGCCACAAAGCCTGACACCGTAGGTATGGACCTGGGACCCGTTTCGACAAATTTGCAACATGAGATAAGTTCCTGTCATTAATTTTGACACGTTTAACTGAAACAGGAAGCTGGAAGAGTGTGTGGTCTGCATTTAAGAGGTGCTCCCAGTTGCTGTTGTGAAAGGAGTCCCAGAAGCAGCATCACCATAGTGGAAGCTTTTACTTAGTATTAGTATTTTAGTCAAGTAGGCATGAGCAACAGATGAAAAATGAGCATTGGTAGAATGATAGTGATCTCCATTATCACTATGACAGGAAGACCTGCAGCTATGACAAAATTGCTAAAAATTAGTCCTCTAGACTGGTTTTAGTAGTAGGGTCGCATTTTAATCAACAAAACCATAAATCAAATAATTTCTGATGCTGAATTTACCCTCAGGTCGAGGACTGAATGATTCTCCAGTGGGTCTGGCTGCCTACATTCTGGAGAAGTTCTCCACATGGACGAGCCATGACTTCATTAACCTGGAGGACGGAGGACTCACCAGGTGAATAGCACAGAACAGAATGGAAGAGAGTCAGTGCTGATATTTGCATCACCACATCCTTTTCATCCTCCTCTAGTATGAAGATATCAATCTATCATATACAAATGAGTTCTAAATATCATCAGTAGTATATTAGAAGTGTCCCCCAGGCTCCAATCTAAATGTCAAGGAAAGACAGCGAACCCAGGATGCAGACACAAAAACACCAACTCAAATCATGATCAACTTAGGTTTATTCACAAATTAACAGGACAGAAGGAATTAACTAAAAGAGACAACCATAAGGGTTGCTGGTGGACTAAACTAAGAACTACTGACAAACTAGTTAGTGAAATTCAACAACAGGAGAGCATCTAACAAATAGAGCTTAACTGCCAGGGTTCAGGGGCTGGTCAGGACAAACAGAGCTCAGCAATACTCAGCAGGCTGGAGGCTGAAGCTGGGAGCAGGATAGGCAAAGCAGAGCAGGGGGTTTAGCCAGGAATAGGAGTAGATGAGGGGCCAGTGGAGGAATCCAGGATCCAGTCTGTTGCAGGAGGGTGGATGTGTGTGGAGATCAGGGGAAGTGAACTGTGAGTCCTTGTGCTGTTGCAGGAGGTAGACAAGGCGGGAGGCTGGAAGCAGAGCATATAAGCATTAGCGAAGGAAGAGCTGCAAGTTAGCAAAATGTAAATGTGGCCTGAGCACCACTGACTGCTGAACAGAGTCTACATTCTGGCGATGAGTGGAAGTCTGAACCAGTCTTAAATAGCAGGAGGTGGGTGATTAGGTGCAGGTGGCTCAGCCTCCCACGCAGCTGTCTCCACTCCTGCAATCACACCTTCAGTCCCAGTCACAACCACACCCACAGAGAGAGAGAGAGAGAGAGAGAGAGAGCGAAACAGGGTTTTCCCTAGTTGCGAGCAGGGGCAGGAGCAGTGGTCCTGACATTAAAATTATGTTGTTTGATTAAGTTTTGCTTAAACCAGATTTGTCCACAGAACTGATGCAGAATATACTGCACTGATGAGTGAGGGGTTCCTGCAGTGGGTAACAATCAGTGGCCTCATAGCAAAACCATTGGTAACAATCCTGTTACATGAAATCTTGTATGTGTGGTTGCCTTGCAGGAAGTTCTCTCTGGATGATCTGCTGACTAATGTGATGATCTATTGGACGTCTGGCTGCATCATCTCCTCCATGAGGTTCTACAAGGAAAACTTTAGCAAGGGCCTCAACCAGCCTCACTCCAAGTGAGTGATGACCACAGAGTTGAATGTGACCAGTGGGTTACACTTCCAGTGTTATGATGATGAAAGAACAGATGTAAAATCATTTATCAATTTAAATTACTGCACATGCAGTTACCAAATGTCTTGAACCACAGGATTCATTGGTGAAAAAGAGCTGCTATAATTAAAAATGAAAAAAATTCAACAGGAGTATTTTCACCATTTTCATCGTCATTTGATTTTGCTTAACTTTTAATCAAACAACCAAAGTTTACTTTGATTAGATGCCAAGGTGTACACACATTTTCTTGTATTTATAAGAAATTAGTATAACTATCGTATGTCCATAAAGCAAAATTACATTGCAAAATGACAGCATTTTTCACCAAGTCATTTGGTTTCCAGAGCTTCACACCCTCCTTTACTGAAACAGGCTGTTAAAAGTGATCCAAACACCACATTTAGCAGTATATAAACCTGATACAGACCCAGAATTAGAAACTCTTTTTTCAGTTTTTCCAGTGGAGACATCACACTGAAGCACAGTTCAGAATGATTTGCTCAAACAGTGCAGTTAACAGCACTTAAATAGCCTCTCTAATGTTAAAATGGTCCCCTCGTTAAATATATGCTAACACATAATCGTCTCTTCACAGGATAAAAGTGTATGTTCCCACCGGTTACGCCTGCTTCCCCAACGAGCTCATGCACACTCCCAAACTATGGGCTAAACAGAAATACCGTAATCTCCTGACCTACACTGAAATGGCCCGTGGCGGCCATTTTGCTGCCATGGAGGAGCCCCAGCTGATGGCCAAAGACATCCAGAACTTCACTAAGACGGTGGAGAAGAAGAAGAAATAGCAGGGAGATGACTGATGAACAAGTGAATGCACTAAAAGTACAGAATGAAATCATTGAACATTAAACAGGTGGATGAATAGAAAGAAACTGTAACACACCGGTGAGCAGCAATTAGTCATTGTGATTCTAAGCACTGTGTTTCTCTATGAGACAGAATCAATAATGTAATATAGCTCTATCAGTGAAATTCCTAATCATACTTGATTGAGCCGTCTGCAGTGTTAATACAAGAAAATTTGTCAGTTTGAAACTTGAAGGGTCAAAGAAGCAAAACGTGATGATGGGATTTGTTGAACAACAGCTGAGTGGACAGTAATCAGAAAAGAGAATTGCTTAATGTGAAATAACCAGAGGAACTGGGTAGTTATAAAACATAACATGAGATCATTTTGGAGCTACTGTGCAGACTTTATGTCTAGATCTTTCGCTTTTAAACTCTTAAACAAAAGGACCTTTTGTACTAATTCAAGTTCTATTCAAGTTATTTAGAAAAGCTCAACAGTAAGTTTTAAAAAGTTGCTATGTCGCTGTGCTGTGTTGATCACCAGCCACATCACGAGTCCCTAACAAATTCCCAGCTCCACCTGTCAGATCAGTGTAAAGTCAGGAACCAGCAGAACGCCTTGGCAGCTCAATGCTTACAGCACTTGTCAAATGGCCGCATGGCTGCAACTGTCGCCACTTTGATTCCAGCTGCTGACCTTTGTTGCATGTCATACCCCTTTCTGTCTCCCTGTTTCCTGTCTGCCTCGTCATATGTCGCTATCAAATATAGGCAGAAATGCCCAAATAGTAATAATGATCCAAAATCCATTCATTCTCTCTCCTGCTGCTCTTCATAGAGTGTCTGCCTTCTACCAAACTCCCCGCAGCCTTGCAGTGTTGAACAGCCCACCGAGCAGCTGCAGATGGGAGGTCAGGGGCCACTTGTTGTTATTGTGTTGACAGCCTGCACGAGGTGCCAGGCATTCCTCGAACTGATAGCGGTAAACCTCTTTACTTAAGCCACAACAGTGCTGCCACGTTGTTGCCTTAAACCTTTGAATTTTTGTTTCATTTTGCTGCATTTTTCCTTTCCAACTCATTGAAAACTTTAGTGGTTTAAAGCTTTGATGAAGTCAGATTTCTTGAATGTATTACACAGTTAACAACAGCACACTGCTGCTATAACCACAGTTGGCTTTGATTTATTTCCTAGTGTTTGTCTCACTGATTGACTATGATTTGCTACAAAGACTAGAAGCACTGATTACTTATTTTGCTTATTTTAATGTAAGCCTGCATTTAATCTATAAGTTTAATGTCTTCAAAAGGTTTTTGATATTCAGTACTTTGATATGTAGTATCAATTCGGCTTTAGGCGCATGATAGCCTAACATGAGAGTAACAATCCTGAAGAGTTGAATCGTAATCATTACTCATCATGTGTATCTTGAAGAAGTTGATTACAATATGTAATGATGTTTGTTGAATTTCGTCTGAAGACGATTTACTTAAATGATGAAATCTCTGGTTTTATTAAAGAGTAAAAAGACATTTTCATAATATAGGCTTTCAAAATGTGTCTGTGGTGATGCCTTGCAAATGTGGTCACGAGAGATGTTTTCCACAATAATGAAAAAGGTGTTACTTTCTAAATCCAGATCTTTTGAAACTATGCAATTTGAATGAATTGCAGTGAATGCCACCATTCCATGATGACCAGATGACATTTTGTATCTCAGATCGTGACACAGTGTTTTGTTTTTGACCAAATAAAATTGACATTGAATAGTCCAGTGTCTTCTGTGTTCTTCTGTTATTTCAAACTGTTTCTGGGGCTGCCAATGTGCTTCACTCACAATCCACCATGTTTTCACTCAGGTCCTGGAGTTCATCTGTAAACCAGAACTCTTGGAGAAAAAAACCTGACTTCAGTTCACCTGAACAGTTGATTCTGGTTTAAGCCATCACACTGAAGCCTGGTTTTAACAATCAGATAACTTAAGCCTCTTTAAACAACATAAACAATTAACACAATGATGCATGGTTATAGAGCCAGGTGTTCCATTTACAGCCACAGAGAAACAGTAAGTAGTACAATACAGGGTGGAACTTACCACTTGAAATGGTAGATAATGCTTATTACAGTTCTGCAGCAAAATGATCTTTACTAGCTTTATTGCAATTGTATGTCTAGTTCGATTAGATGCTGTTAAATGCTGCTGTTTTATAATCAGGAACAGGAACTTGTAACCTTGGTCAGTTGTCAAACTGATATCTCAATATAATGCTTCATAAAGTCGGACTTATGGCCGTAGTAAAATGAGATAAAGGAGCGCCGGTGCAGAGCTTTGGAGAAAATAATGTATGTCAGATTCAGAGCATGAAAACTAGGAGCTGGGATCATAGCTAAAGACCAAATTCGGGGGTTTCAGGGCTGAGATTAATCTTGATTTCTGAAATAAGTGAAAATGTAGGACTTGTCTAAATTTTGATTTTACAGATATGGTTACTTTATTATTCCTACTTTGTGGAAAGTCATACTGCATGTGCTTGAAATGCTTGTGGTGTGTTGTGTTCTTATCTCTATCACATTATTCGGTCACAAAATGGGGTTCAGGACATTCACGAATGAAACACAAGTGAAACCAATTTTGCTTTTCCTTTTCTCTCTTTCATAATCTGCCATAAAAAAAACAAAATGCACATCCGCCTCTCTTTGCTAATGTTGAATGTCGCACTGCCCCAAGCTTCCAATCCCACCCCTGTGCAGTTGTTAGCAGAGCTTAGAGTTTCCCAAGCCCCCCGGTGCCCTGGCTCGGGACACCCTCCCAGCGCTGCACTCCCCCAGGCCTGACTGCCTGCCTGCCTGCTCTTCTTGGCAGCCAAACGGCCAGGGGAGGATCAGGACGACCGGGCGGCTGAGATAAGGACCACATGAAGTTCCCCACATTACCTCACCCGATAAGGAAACAAGCAGAGAGAGAGCACGAGGGAGAGAGAGGGTCAGACTGGGAGGAATTCTCTGGGTGGACGGTGATGCGCAGAGAGCCAGTCGGTGATCACCAGTTGTTTAGGGGTGTGGGTGGAACTCGGGGTCCCACAGAGGCCTGGTGAACTGGAAAGGAGCTAGGAGATGCTTCAACAAAGCGTCCTCAGTAGCTACGAAAAAGATCACAGAATAGGATGTTTATACTTTTCTTGAGATCAGATGAGTGATTTCAGCCGTTCTTCAGCCAGCAATTTTTTTAAAATCTAAGTTAGACTTTTAAGATGCTTTCATATTAGATGGAACGATGACCTCAGACTGTGTGTTCTGTAGGGTATTTACCAAAGTACTTAGTAGATGATCAAAATCCAAAAAAGCAACCTTCCATCCAGCCAATGAAAAGAGACTCAACAAAAGTGAAATAAAATCTCAAGTCTTCAGGAGAGTCTGCTGCAGCATCCATGGCAGTGAATCCTCTGGAAGGTCTCATGTCGGTTGCGGTGAACCACCACCTGGTCTCCAGCTCTACATCTGAGCCACAGAGGCAGCAGCCCCGTGCGGCCGGCAGCCCAGCATCCCTGCACGGACACAGGCAGAGCGTACGCAGCAGCCACGAGCCAAGGAAGTGGGTGAGTCTCAATTCATATTCCAGTTTTCCCAACTCAAGCATCACCTTGGGTTCAAAGACAGATTTGACAGAAATTCTGAGCAACCGGTGGGATCTGTTCACTCATCAAATGTAATCTCATAGAGAATTATTATGGGACATATTGGCCCCTTTCCCACAGACTGATACACAGACTGTTGGACTGTAATGAAGCTTTGAGGTTTTCTGCAGCAGGGTGTGTGAAGGATGGAGAATACATCTAACCTTCTGCCAGGGTTGTGATTTAATAAGTTTAAACTTCTGGTTTGCTACTAGTATACAAGTACAAGATCCCTTTTTCATTAAGGATTTGATGGAAACATTAAGAGAACTCAACTAAAGGTACCTTGAACAAATAACTAACGATGGAACTGGATTTGTCTCTAGTAGTATAACGCTGCACATTTATTCTGCACACTAAAGTGTCTAATAGCTACAAAGTTAAGTTGTCTTCATCATTTTGATATCATTTCAAAAATCCTATCTTAGCACCATAAAAGTTAGTAGATATCCTTTTGTTAAATGTGTTTGAAGTACTTGATTAAGAATTGATTCATTCGGACAAAAGTATCAGACATGAAAGAAGGCTGAAACAGTAACTGATGATCTTGAGTAGAAAAATACTGATTTTCACATTGGTACCTTTCAACAAATTACTATACGCTTATACTATATATACCAATGATGGATGATGAATAAACCAAACAGTCCAAGTCCATTGGGCCTATTTTATAATATTTAATTTCACCTTCATGCAGAAATGTCAGGCCTCACGTCCTCTGCTGCAGGTGTGTGGGTCCATGTCAAACTCTGGTTCTGGTTTTGGGTCTGCGGTCCAGTCCAGGGCACTGAGGGGTCAGCACTCCCCAGAAAACGCAGCGCGAGAGAGGAGCCGCGTACGCAACCTGCGGCAGGCCTTCCACAGCCTGCAGGTACACAACACGTACACGGACACTGGGGTTTCAGAGAGTTAACACTGAACACGGGCTGCTCCCTGCACATGTGTGTTTCACCACCCACTTCCTGTTTGTGTGTTGAATTTAGCCAGATGCATTTATTTTGATCACCCTGAGTGATTTTGCATGCATACAATGAAACATTGTGCCTTGTGATAATAATAAAAAATGATTCAGTCACTGTTTAGTTTAAATATTCATTTACTGAATTTACTGGTTCTGCTGGTGTTTATTGTTCAAAAATAATTCATTCCAGTCCTACTTACAACTGAAGCCATGTTTTCATTTGTCCATCAAATCTTGTAGTTGACATTGGCTGAATGCACAGGAAGCACAGGAACCCCCTCCAAAACATCAGATCCCCTTGAACTAATAACTGAGATGATATTTTATGTTCCTGTCATGTCCGCATCTCGACTCAGAAAACTGCATGTAAGACAGGCCCATCGCTGTTTCTAATTGTTCTCGATGGTGGTTTATGAGCAGGACTCATATTTGCTGTGATGGTCAAATCTGTGAAGGATTATCAGTCTGATTACTGGGCCACAAACCACGGTTTATTGATATACAGCACACGCTGCTGTTGCATTGATTAAATAGACAATAAAAAGAACAACTGTTTGAAAAATATTCCAAACTGCCACCCTGCATGAAAATCCATTTCTTTTCAATTCAGTCACCTAAAGATATAATTCAACCGTGTTGCAGGTCTCACTTTGAGATTTGACAATCCTTACATGCATATTTGTGTATATGATATGATATGAATCAATGCAGTTCAGTGAAGAGAGCTGAGAGAGGCCTGATTGTCCACCCTCCTCCTCCTCTGTCCTCAGGCTGCTCTGCCCTCCGTCCCACCAGACACCAAGCTGTCCAAGCTGGACGTTCTGGTTCTGGCTACTAACTACATAGCTTACCTAACAGAAACCCTTGACCAGGGAGGGACGCTGGCTGAGCACACCCTGCCCTCCAGGCCGGGAGGATACCTGCATCCTGTTAAGGTAAGGACAGGGACCAAAAATATTGCTTATCATGCTGAGTGCATTATCCTGACTGTTATTCATTAACAGAGAGAGTTGTGTATTTGGGCTTAGGAGGGTGTATGCCAAAAGCTTTCTATTTCTTTTTATGTAGCTATTTATAAGCTAGTTATGAGAACATTAAACCATCGATATTAACTTCACATAACTAGCAACTTTTAGTACATAAAACCAAAGAAAAAAAGAAATCTTGTATTTTTTTTAACTTGTTTTTTTATTTTACTTTTGTGTTGTTGCACTTTGTTATACCTTTGTACAAATACCTAACAAGATTCATTTTTAGTTCCCTTATAGTTTCCTTATATATTTGACACCTTATTATATAATTATAATAATATTATGTAATTATATATAGTATATACTCCATTTGCATCTTCACTACAAAGAACACTGTTCTTCACTGTCTTGTCTTTATTTAATGTTCAGTTTCATGTTTGTGACTCCTTAGGATTTTACATTACCTATAAATAAAAGTACTCACAGAAAAAGAAGTGGGCACAACCCTTTTTCAGCCCTGAGTAGTGTCTGCAGGTGTTCCTTTAAGGCTGCATACACACCCAACGACCTTATTCACCAGTAAGTTTGGGCAGCGTGTATAAAGCCTGACAGCTGACTCTGGGCAGAAAGGCTGCTCAGAGACTCAGATGAGTGTGTCATATTGTTCCATTTATCCAGATGAGTTTTGAATGTATGTTCACCACATATATTGGTGCTAATCATACATGCAGAGCTAACCCACTCTCTCTCCTCAGAAGTGGCCCATGCGTTCCCTCCTCTACTGTGGCAGCGTGGGAGAGCTGCTGTCAGGAGTCCCGGCCAATCCGATGCCTCCAGTTGGACCGGACGAGACACACCCGCCCCCACCTTAGAAGCAGGCAAAGTGATAGTAAAACATGGGACATAACTTTCACCTCATTCCTTATCTCCAATGTTAACCAGCCATGTAGCCATTGACAGCAAAGGGCACATTAAAACACAGTGAATAATTTATCTGGAGACAGTGATCAGTCATGAAAAGAAGCTACTGTCAAGGCAAATTATTAGTTGCATTGCTGCTAAAGTTTAATTCGAGCAAAACAGAAACTAATACTTTTAACCCCCCCAAACCCCCCCAGCATGTTTTCATACTTTGGATGGAGTAAAAAAAAAAAAAAAAAAAGCATTCTCGCAGTTCTTGGTTTATCTAATAATGAAGGACAGGGCTTAAAGTAACCTGCAGCTACAAGGACAGTGGACATTTTTAGCTCTGGCTGTTGGGAAAGACAATAAATTTTGAAAGCTGACATGTCCTGATTAAACAGCTTTTTTGTTGCCCGTGACTAGAAGAAAAAGAGTTGCTTTTCCCTGCCATTTGAGTGTGTGAGTACACGCCTCACACAGGTACAGATACACATACACAGGGCAATGCACACAGCAGCCCTGCTGGAAATAGCCCATCATTATCTGAGCATGAGACAGCGGCTTGTCAGGGGCTTCATACAAGGAAATGAAAAAGCTGCTTCACTTGACTAATAACAACACAAATCACCACATGGAGGAACAGTGTGTAACCTATTATCTTGATTTAAAGGTAGTAGAGTGTTTTATTTTTTTCAGATGTTACTTTCACTGTATGGAAGAGTTCAGTCACCTGTTTGCTCTTTAAAAAAAATAAAATATATCCTCATTGGGGTCTAATCCATTTCATTTAGATGTTTGTGGTATCAGTGTGTTTGTGTGTGAGTGCATGTGTGTGTGGGAGTGATAGAATGGACAGATAGATGAGCAGTGAGGGAGGGATTCTTGATTCTTCTTATCTCTGCAGTAATGACCACTTAGTTCTTATTACAGCTCTGCCACAGAAAGTAACCTTTTACTCTGAGTAAAACACCATCTACATACCAGTTTATGTGGGTTGGTTATTACTGAAATAATCCCATTGGTTGTGTTAATCCTTAGAGGGCAGTGCAGTGTTGGTCATTCTTATTTTCATTTGGATATGATGTAACTCTAACTGTAGCATGTTGGAACTTCACCTAAGTTTGGATGAAGTCTGCTTTGAATGAGAGCTCACATTAAATAACTTGCAGATTATTTGAACTACTGGATCTATCCAGTGGCTGCAGTGATACATTTCTGAAACTAATGTACTTTGCCACCTCATCACAAAAGTAAGTTTGTCGTGTTTTGCGTTAGAAATAGAAACTATTTAAAGAAAAGATCTTTAGAAAAATATCCTTAGCTGAAAATCTTCCAATCATGAAAGTAGGTACTTTTATAAAAAATGTACTTAGATAACATGAAAAGTAAATCTACTCTGTACTCTGAGTGGCCATTAATATGTTGGGAATTATGTGTAGTATATGATGTTACTGTTAAATTAAAGAACACCTTTAGGCTACAATTGCATTAAATGTTGATCCAGCAACACTAGTGGAACAACATCACACCACTAAGCCCTGATGTCCAAACCTACAATAAATTCCATTTGCACAGACAGATTTTGCAGCCTGTATACCACTGATTATCAGATATAAATACACCATGGTCTTCCTCCGTACAGCCTCACTGCAATTAACCAGAAAAGAGACAAAACTCAATTGACACAAATGACCAACAATAATTAAAACGAGCTATGGACCCGGCAGGTGCACCAAGCAAAACAAGCTCCTTAAAGTTTCCACACATTTTTAGCTGAAAGAGACTCTGCAGTCACAACTGGGACAAAACTGAAGCAGCAGAAAGGCCTCAGTGAGAGTGGAGTTATAAGTAATGTAGCAAATGTAGAGGTCTCTGCTGGAGGATCCACCATGAGCATTTCAGCGTTTAGAATTTAGCCAGACCCAGAATGCACCTGTTGGTCACACAACACCTCGGTGTGTTTGTTTGTGTCACTGTCACGGGTGGTGCATTAAATCAAGGATTAATTAAGGTAGATGCAACCTTTTTTTAACTGTACAAAGATACAGTGATGCTAAAAAATACCCGTAATGACATCATCCTTAATTTTAATGCATTATTGTGTGTTCTTGTACTGTTCGTCAAATGCTAGTTCTGGCCCAGGTGACACTGCACCCCTTGCATCCCCCTGACCCTCAGCCCGTGAACACTTTCCCAAATAATAACAAGCAACTTTGGGTAGAAGAAATACCCGCTTCCATCACATTATGTGTGCCTTCCTGAATAATCCCGACTAAGCATCATGTTTTGTTGCTGTATGATGACACTGTATTTGCAGACATGAGAGCTCAGCACTCAAGACCAATCCAGTAATTCATGTAGATATATTTGTAGGGTGGATAGGAGAAGCCCACAACACATGAGAGCCCAGACTAACTGAAATCATCTCCCCCTGGAACAAGATGGGCAAAGCTCCACAAGCAACAGCCCAGCGTTCAAGGCCAGCTCTATAAATCTGTCCAGAGGGGGGGGCTGCCCCCGATATCCCGTGAGTAGTGATGACTAATTTGGAGCTGTTGGAGTCGGACTACTAAGGCAGAGGTTACAGAAGGACAGGACCAGACAGTTTGGTAAAGCAACTGCAAGAGAGGCTAAGGTCAAATGAGAAGCAGGACCAGACTCACAGGAAACTGTGACTGTGCAAACTCTGCAAACTGCCACGTAGACAGAAAACACTGAATTTATAAAACTTTCAAATGGTTCCAGTTCAAGGTTTTGCTGGAAAAAGTGAAATATTTAAAAAAGAAATGGAGAAAGAGATTAGTTCTACCACATTAATGTTTTCAAGGATACTATAGCATGGTATGCTCACACAGACAAAGTCCACCATCAGAGTAAAGTAAGCCACTGTGTCATGAGTGGACATTACACACATTTTGCCTTCATTCAAACTTATTTCACATTTCATTTTGCACTTTTCCAGCTCAGTTTATCACTTACACCTCATTTAAATGCTTGAACTTGAACACTTATAAAATTGACACATCAACTTCATGCAATACTTTCACTTCAACTAAAACTTTTTTCCTGCACTTCCACTTTCATTTCAAATTCTTTCAGTAACTGCATCTCAACCACCACTTAAACTTCTTTCAGTTTTTTTTTAACAATTTCAAATATTTCAACTGCAAATTTTTTCAGAAAATTTAGCCTTTTCTTGTTTTATTTTTTATTTTTATTATTTTGCTTTACAAACATATAATTATGTCTAATTGTTTTTTCATATGAGAAGTACAACTGGCATCCCAACTAATGGAACTAGTGGAACTTGTTTCTTTCAAGACATCAAATTCAACAATAACTTTTTACCTTAACAATTTCAATTTTTCATGACAGATATTTTAAACATTTAATTCAAATATAAATTGAATTGAATACTCCATTATTTAGTAGTTATGGTTAATCAGAAAAGTTGATTGTATATGTGTTGACTGCTCAGTGTGCCTACAGTAACACATATATCATATGAGAACACACAGCAGTCACAGGTGCACCCAAGGGAGCATCTCTATCTACAGACCCTGAGGCTGCCTTCAAAATGTGTATGTGTGTTTTTGCCTATGCTTCCATGTAAAGACAGCTATTTATGCCACTGGAACAGCTTCAAGAAAACTTGTATCCAAACTGCCCCCTCATCCCCTCATGCTGGGAGATAATCAACATATTTTCACTATCTCCCGCTCATTATGGCCGGTACACACTGATTACAGGCTGGATTTATGGAACTCCAAGGCAACACTCCCCCTTGCTTTGGCCCGAGCCTCTGCTGGAACTGGGTTTGAGTCGACGGAGAGGATGACAGCGAAGGTTAGGGTTAGGGAGGAGGATGACTGGAGAGAAGGATGAAGAGGAGAAGAGGAGGGCGGAGGAAAAGAGTGGAGAAAAGAGAAGTGGACTGTGGAGACAAAAATAGAAAGAATAAGAAAGCGGGACAGGAGGAAACAGGAGGCTAATGGAGGGGGAGATGAATGTGAAAGGGGCAGTGGAGCAAAGGGGGGAGAAGTGAGGATGAAGAAGAAAGGATGATGGTGACAAATTATTCCTATGTTTATTTTAACCAAGTCTACTGCTGAACAAAGCTAATGTTAAGAATGAATCATTTTTAATCAGTCTGAGATAAGATTATACATAACTGCTTTTCTAAAATGATGTTACCCTTGTAAGATTGAGATCATGAACCAGGACATCTTTTACCCACTTTTTTTCTATTCAGTTTACCTTCATGCTGCCATTTTACACTTGAAGAAGCTCAGTATGGCGTTGCAAAAAAGTAGCAAGAGCATCAGGCTTATATTAATATTAATCAATGTTGATGCTTTTTCTAATAATTTTAATCAGCTGTTCATCACAGGAGCACTGGTATCAATTAATAAACATACTATGCAATAATTTAAGGCAAGTGCTCCAGGGCCACTATGTATTGTATAGAAGGAACCAACAGAGATACAGTCATTCTGACCCAACAGGGGTCACATGTGGGGAAAAGGGAGACGAGTCTAGGATAAGAGTGGGATCAGACAGCCACTGACTGAGGAGGAAGATCCTGGTTTCTCAAAACATCCAAGTGAGGACCAGCATTTCCACATAGAACTTGAGCGACGAATGAATGATGAAGGAAAACTAGTTCTTTCATTTTCAATCAATATGGTAAACTTATTCTGAAACCTTGGTTTAGTCACAGTGACGCCATCAGCCCCATTGCACCAGCACGTTTTTCTTTTCAGTGAAAAACACTTTTGTTCGTTAGCAGCCTGTTACAACCTCACTTGACCTTTGACCTTGCTATTTTCTATAATTTCAGTCGGATTTGAGCAGAAAAGAATTAAACTTGATATGTTCTGCAAAATAGGATGAATCTAATAAATCATGACATCATTTGTAAATATTATCAACCAACCTTTAAAACGTAATAGTTATATGGCCATGATTGTAGGACTTGTGGTTGAATTGCATTAACACTTTTACAGCAGTTTTTTGGAGCAGTAATATTTACTCATGAACCTCGTTCAGGATATTATGGCATGTACACCGCTCAAAAAAATAATAAAGGGAACACTTAAACAACACATCCTAGATCTCAATGAATGAAATTTTCCAGTTGAAAATCTTTATTCATTACATAGTGGAATGCATCGAGAACAATATAACATAAAAATGATCAATGTAAATCAAAATTATTCTCCCATGGAGGTCTGGATTTGGAATCATACTCAAAATAAAAGTGGAAAATCACATCACAGGCTGATCCAACTTCAGTGGAAATTTCTCAAGTCAAAATGAGGCTCAGTAGTGTATGTGGCCTCCACGTGCCTGTATGACCTCCCTACAACGCCTGGGCATGCTCCTGTTGAGGCGGCGGATGTTCTCTGAGGGATCTCCTCCCAGACCTGGATTAAAGCATCAGTCAACTCCTGGACAGTCTGTGGTGCAATGTGGCATTGGTGGATGGAACGAGACGTGATGTTCCAGATGTGCTTGATTGGATTCAGGTCTGGGGAACGGGCAGGCCAGTCCATAGCGTCAATGCCTTCATCATGCAGGAACTGCTGACACACTCCAGCCACATGAGGCCTAGCATTGCCATGCATCAGAAGGAACCCAGGGGCCACTGCACCAGCACATGGTCTCACAGTGGGTCTGAGGATCTCATCATCAATGGCAGTCAGGGTACCTCTGGCTAGCACATGGAGGGCTGTGCGGCCCTCCAAAGAAATGTCTCCCCACACCATTACTGACCCACTGCCAAACTGGTCATGCTGGAGGATGTTGCAGGCAGCAGAACGTTCTCCACAGCGTCTCCAGACTCTGTCACGTCTGCCACATGTGCTCAGTGTGAACCTGCTCTCATCCATGAAGAGCACAGGGCACCAATGGCGAATCTGCCAGTCGTGGTGTTCTCTGGCAAATGCCAATCGGCCTGCATGGTGTTGGGCTGTAAGCACAGGCTCCACTTGTGGACGTCGGGCCCTCACACCACCCTCATGGAGTCTGTTTCTGACAGTTTGGGCAGAAACATGCACGTTAGTGGCCTGCTGGAGGTCATTTTGCAGGGCTCTGGCAGTGCTCCTCCTGTTCCTCCTTGCACAAAGGAGCAAGTAGCGGTCCTGTTGCTGGGCTGTTGCCCTCCTCCGGCCCCCTCCACATCTCTTGGTGTACTGGCCTGTCTCCTGGTATCTCCTCCATGCTCTGGACACTGTGCTGACAGACACAGCAAACCTTCTTGCCACAGCTCGCATTGATGTGCCATCCTTGATGAGCTGCACTACCTGAGCAACTTCTGTGGGTTGTAGACACCACCTCATGCTACCTCTAGGGGTGAGAGCACTGACAAAATGCACAAGTGACCAAAAAAATCTGCCAGAAAGGATGAGAACAGAGAAATGGTCTGTGGTCACCACCTGCAGAACCACTCCTTTATAGGGGTTGTCTTGCTAATTGCCTCTCATTTCCACCTGTTGTCTGTTCCATTTGCACAACAGCAGGTGAAATTGATTCACAACCAGTGTTACTTCCTAACTGGACAGGTTGATTTCACAGAAGTGTGATTGACTTGGAGTTACATTGCGTTGTTTAAGTGTTCCCTTTATTTTTTTGAGCAGTGTATATAATGCTGAATAATGGATGAAAAACTTTGAAACAGCCCTTTAGTTACTAGGTAATGTACAGTTTTCCCACTAGGTGGCACTAAAACAGATGCTACTTTGCTACATGCCACTTTTTAAAATAATATAACCAATACACAAAACAGTGGATGCTAATGAATTTGTCATAATTTTTAATATCTCAATTCAAGTACATCGAACTTACTGTATGAATCTAATAGTCATACATCTAACAACAGTGAAACATGTCAACAGAATCAAATGCAGTCAGTTCAGTTTTTCACTGAATTAAAGGTGCATGCACCAGTTTTCTGTTCCACATTCCCCCCGTCAACAGGACTTTCTCTGCCCATCATACCATGTGGCATATTTATTCATTCATAAATCTGGGTTTGGTCCACTCCTGCACAGTTTGGGACTGAGTTCATATTCATGGCAAAATCCTGGGATATATATGAAAACGACATCAGGACACAGTTTAAAAATAAATAAATCACAAAATGAAGGCACAGCCAAAGCAGAGGAGTCATCTCGACTTCAGTGCTTATGGGGTTGTCGTTTTTGTTTTGGAATGCATAATTGGAAGAATTCTTGTGGATGGGAGAACAAATATAATAAATATTGTTCAAAACAATATTTATCGTTTCTGGAAATTACTAAGTGTCATGCTCCACAAACTGTCTTCTCAGCTGTATTATTGTGTGGTCCAAACTGATTCACTGTTAAAGGCCACTAATCAATAGAATAAGCATGTATCACACTTATAGAGGACCTCAAGTTCACCTGGTCATTAAAATCAACATAATTCTTCACTGATGAACACTGTATCTAAACTGCTTTACGCCAACTGATGGCTTCAGTCAGATTCTTACAATAGCAGGACTACTGAGTACTGACATTATTGTGCTTTATTAGGTGTGTTAATGTTCATTAGTATCACAGTGCTCCACCCAGTCTGGGTTTATAAATGACATCTTTAACAGCAATAATATGTCAGCACTTGAATTATATGTTCCCTTACATTATAAAGGGGGTTTATCATTATCATATTGCATATCATTAAGGTAACATTACAGGCACACACTTCAAGTAATTTCAGGTATGAAGGAGAAGGATTCAATACTATGCAATCATAAATAAAGTACACATTGTCACATGTGATTCAACGAGTTCAAAAGCTCTACGACCATTCAAATATTTTTTAAAATGTGACTGTAGAGGCTAGCACATGGGATGTAGCACTAAAACATGAGCTGTTTGACTAACATTTCCTGTGGAATGCTGTCTAAGGATGCTAAAAATGCTATCACATCTTAAAGTGGACTGCTACGTTCCCATTACTGCCTGACATTTACAAAAAAAAAAATCAAAAAAAATCATGGTTCTTGCATATAGAATTCCACATTTCAGCTCCTGAAATGTGCTTAGGCTTTATATGAAGTTACAAAAATATACAATTATGATCTCAAACATACCTTCTGTTGGTAAACAAAACAAAATATGAAAGAAATTCATATTCTATATGCTTTGGATAAATCGAGGTATTTCTGAGTATCAGGATGACAGTGCAAACATGTTGGTTCTGCAATGGACTGGTGCTTACATTGGTCTAAAAGGGCTCAACATTCCATCATACAGAGGATCTCGTGGTCTTGAGAGGCCGTGATCCTTTTCCAATAAATGAGACGTACTAAGCTGCTTCTTTTCTGCTGCTAAACTGGGCCACTTTGATTGTCTGGCATGTACTTAAAACTACAACTCCAGCAAATCAATGTAAACAGGACAGTGTAAGGCAACTGACACATGTCTTAGTTTTCAGCTAGTGAAAACAAATGCTTATAGAGCAAAGCTACTGACTGTTTAAATGAGATGCAGGTAACTTGTATAACTGTACTTCACGCATGCTCTCCATAAACGGTTGAAAACTCTTTGGAAACATGTCAGACTGGTTTGGCCATTACAAGCTTAAGAATGCTGAAGAATCCATGGAGTCTATTATCAAGAGCACAGACAGTACTGACTCAACGCTGTATACACAAGACCTCTCTTCTTACACAATGATAGTGGATGACTGAAAATGCTAAAATGGTGATGGTCAAGAATTCTGTGATTCCAAAAGCTGAGACAATGATGACAATATTCAAACTACACATTTACGCAAATCAGTCACATACTGGCACTGACAACAACCTGAATTTAAAAAAAAGACGGGCACTTACAAAGATGTGTTAAGTACAAAGTTATCAGCGATGGCTGAATCATCTTTACTTTCATATATCAAGTTAGTGACTGAACTCGAGTGGGTACATCTCTAAGGTCAGAGATGGCTTCTCTATGTGAGAAGAACAGGCTGTGCTTTATTCCAGGCGGTCATATGAGACGTAGAGCTGCAACAATTAGTGGTTTAAACTATTAGTCCATCGAATTAGAAATTAAAGAACATTACTGGACAACTATTTGGATAACAATCATTTCAATCTTCTGTGAAAAAAAATGTTAAACATTTCCTAGTTTCAGCTTTTTAAATGTGAGGATTTGCTGCTTTTCTTGTCATTTATGTTTGTACATGAAAGAAGCTTTGGGTTTTGGACTGCTGGTTAAAAAAAAAAAAAGAAGCAACATCAAGGTGTCACTTTGGGCTCTGGGAAATTGTGAGGAGCATTTTTCACAATTTTTGACATTTTACAGACTAAACGATTACTTGTGAAAATAATCAGATTAATCAATAATAAAAATAATTGTTGCAGCCCTAAAGAGATGGCAGCAGGGATAAACCAATGCAAAAGTGTGGGTTCTATGTTGTTACAACAGCTGGCTCATGAAAACCAGACAGAGTTATGGAGGGCTGCCAACACATCCCACATAATAAAAGATCATTGAAAGAGCAGTCAGTGAGGCACTTCGCAAAAACACAAACATTTAAGTTCTGATGATTAAAGACTTCATGTGAAAAGTACATATTACCATTGATGACATTGGTTTCCTGATTCATTAAATGTGCAGCATTGGTCTTTACTGTGTACTGTCAATTCCACTAAAGGCCTAAAGACAAACTCCCCTTGCCCAGATTCATTCTTCGACTTCCATCATGTTTTTTAAAAGACAGGCCTAAGAGAGACAGATATTAAGATAGATCTTAATACAATACTCATGTGCATTGGAGGCGTCATTGGTTGCTATAAGCATTCTTTATCTCCATGCTGGTCAAGAAGTAACCAATAACCCAACGGCATGAAAGGACTTTATCACTGTAAGAGCAACTTGAAAAAAAATGTGAATAAGCAATAAACAATCCTATTTTTGAGATCCTCGCACCTAAAAATCATATCACCATCTTTTCCAGGAACTCCATGAGGAAGGGAAGTTTGGTCTCTTTGTACCATTGTGCCTTTTTAATTCAACAGAACAGAGGCTGCCTCCACACATCCCACCCTTTTTACTATATAGTGCACTACATCTGTAATTTTGATTGAGTGTTCAAATTCTCAGTGTAAAATTTGGATACTACACAGTGCCCTCAAAAATTCCAACAGTGGAACGAAAAAGTACTTTACTTACAATCCCACAATGCAGGATTTGGAAATGATGATTCCAAAGTGTCCAAAAATCTGATTTACTGCTCACTATGAAGTGAACTAATGAATGTGTATTATATACGGAGCAGTGAATGAGTTAACCATGGCATCTCACAAGGAGTTGTTGCACATCACATGAACACAAGTCCTTAAAGGACAGGAACCAGTGGATGATATTTACCTCCTTTGCCTCCTTTGCAGAAACAACCAGAACAGAGCATGGGGAGACCGCAGCTCTGCTCGCTGACTGGACTGCCTTCACCTCAAGTACTGTTGGTATGAACATGGTGATAGCAGTTAAGGGTTTTCCTGTGCTCCATATAATTTAACTGCCACCAGGAGACGCCATCTCTGCTCGAATATCAACATACTGCTTTGTTTTTGTGAACTCTGTATGTAGTAGCAGCTAGAAGGCGACTATTAGTATTAAACCAAGGCCATGTAAAGACACTACACTACCATAGTAGCACAGACCTGTCGAGCCTTCTGTTGAAGTTCTGTCTCTCTTCTCTTTTTAATATTATATTCTCTTATACATATTCTGGGACTCTGTGGTTCCATCTTCTCTATAAAAATAACACATTTTACATCTTGTATCTATTAACTACCTGATTCTTTTGTCAAACAGAGTGACTGGATTCAGTCAGGGTGGTACAGCTCATAGTGCATGAGAGCTACCCACTCTATTAACTTCAAACTGCACACATCTGGACAGACCCAAAGCCTGTGTGTGTACCCAGGTATCATCAGTGTCACTAATGGAGAACAAGTGACTAATTTCTTCTTTGATTGCTGCCATTAGGGCTCTCAGTGCAGCCTGGTAAAAGTTGATTTCCAGTTGGGTTTTTTTTTTGTTTTTTTGAGAGAAAAAAAGTACCAGTTACCAATAAAAACCCCTTTTCCCGACACAAATACTTTAGTCCATAAGCCTTTTCTATAATCAGATTCAACTGATTATGTCATTGTAAGACACCAACACCCTAACCTGGTGCCGTAGACCTTCAGGACATTCTACTTAGTGATGGACTTCACATCTATGATCTATGGTCTTTTGCTGCACTTTCCCCCAAGGAACTGGTTACTTCAGTAGTTGGGGGTGAAAGTGTGTATGTGTGCGTCTTGTGCGTGTTTCCAGTAGGGGAAAAAAGGATCACAAGGCCGTCTCCTGAACTGTGTGAGCTGCCAGTTGACACGAGGGAAGGACGTTTGTTGTTGTTTCCAAGTCTTCCTCTTCTGTTTGGGCTCTGTCACTCTCTGTCTCTTTGTCCTCCGTGACTGTGTCCTCTTTGCAGTAAGCTCCTCCATTGCTGTCTTTCTTGGCCATATGATAAGGCTGTGTGTTGATTTCTATGGGCTAATCAACAAGGACAATATTGAAAGCTCAGGTTATGGTGAAAAGTAGAGGAAAGCACAACAAAGTATCAAATAATGTAAATATGAGCGTACCTTCTGAGCCAGAGGAGTGATGCAGCAGAGCTTCTCTCTGTAGCGCTCAGGCAGAAAGAAGAGCAGTGTGCCCAGGACTGGAAACACTGTCCCAGGGGTCAGATCCTTCTCTTTCATAGGTCCTGACATATTGACAGATACATGAACTGTTCATCTTTGATCTTTTTTGCCTTTAAGCAAGTAAGAGAGTTATATAGGATAACAAGAACAGGGCAAAATGAAACAACTGGAATAAAGCAGGAGTTGTTCTTGCGTGACATCACACTCATGAAGACAGACTACGGCCTAGCTTCTGTATTTGTAATATCAGGGTGCATGCCATGCAAATGATATTGATCTAATAATCTGTTCACATTTTAATTTATTTATTTGGAACACTATATAGCAAGCTACCTGAATGTTAGGGGGATGCTAGGAGCAAGCAAGCCGCCCAAGTCCTTGCCACTATTCAAGCATGAATATATTAAACAATTGATGAGGTGTTCAAACAGGGCAGCCCTTTCATTCGAGTGAAAGTTGCTCAGCCAACGACCCTAATATGTGTGTGCACTAATGTCTTTATCTGACCAAATCTGGCCAGCTGCCTACAAACATACTAACATGAAGATGATATTTCAATATTCTGATTCGTGGTAACTTTAAAAAGGTCACAAATTCTGCAAAATACATGTTTTCATGGGTTTGCAACAAATGATATATCCACCGATTAGTCAATGTGTTTTCCAAAATGTCAGTCAGATGTGCCTCCCCTTCTTGTGTACTATGGGGTTTAGCACCACCTCCAAATAGTTGACCAACCGCCAGCTGGATGACCATGCTGCCCACTGTCGTTGTCTGCCATTGTTAACAACGCTAACACTGGCTCCAGTCACAAAAAAATGTGTAAGGTACGAGCAAAGCACGCCAATTGCTTTGTCATTGGCTCCAACAACCAATACAAGTCTTACCCTACTCCCACCAGCTGAGGATGTCAAGACCCAGTGGATTAAACTGACTAAATGTCCCCACAATGACTGGAAAACTGTGTGCGTTTTACCCTCTAATTGCTTACTCAGTGAGGGCCGATAATAGTAAAAGCTCAAGGATGGATAGATACCAGCTGTCGATGGCACACATTAGTCATGTGACGCCTGTTGAGGCCTGTGGTTGACCAGTCAGAGCACAGTGGGCTTTTTGAGAGAGGGGCCTTAAAGAGACAGAAGCTAAAACGGAGCATTTCCAACAGAGTGTGAATAGAGGTGATGCATCAATGGACATATGGGAAAAATAATGTGTTTTTTAATTATCTACGTATGTAAACCTATTCTACACTACACACCCAAATAAAAGCATGAACCTGAAAATGAGCATAATATCACCTTTAAACTATATTGGACCTAATACCTTGTTAAGGTTTGTTTTGAAGCTGATGCAACAAGTCCAAGCATGCGTACCTGTGAGCAGGCTGACTATCAGTCCCACCACCACCACAGTGGTAGAGTTGTGAGCACTGTACCACATGTAGGACAACGAGTAGAGGGCCTCCACACCCGTTGGTCTGAAGGAAAGAGGGAAGACAAAAGACAAAGCTATTACATGACTGAACATCTGCAGTGTCTCTCTAATGTTCAGTGAAAGTAAGAGCCAGCACATACAGTAACTATAAGATTACTTCTTGGGACTCATGTCTTACCTTGGCTTGACCGTGGTGGCGCTGACCAGTGTAGTCATGACAGTGCTGGTCATGTTGTCAAACAGGGGCAGAGCAGTGGTGTTGAGTGGTGGCACTGGAGTTGGACCGGACATACGCATCACAAAGCTGCCAATGCCAACCCAGAAGGCCATGGCCAGGCCTGCTACTAACCCAACCACTGCACCCTGAGAATAACAGAGCAGAGGAGAATAGGTGAGTTTACTCAAGCCTCAACTCACAACAAACATCTAGTCATGTTTGTGACTATGACTTACTGCACTGAATAAAATGTTGATTCACAGGAGGTAGAGCTATTACCATGCCCATCTCCTGTATTACCATTTATCTGTTAGCATAATGAGACAAATTCTGTATGGTGGTCCATGTTAATATGGAGACAGAATAAAATCACAAATTGAAGGACTCACTATAGGGTTTGCCCAGGGAAAGAACATTCCCAGACAGAAGACACCCAGCAGAGGACCGCCCACCATCCCAAATATGCTGAAGGCTGCCTGAGGGTACAGAGGACAGAGAGCATGGCACTTTCTTCATATGCTGGCAATGTGTGTGCTAGTTAATTGCACTGAATGGCTGCATACAACATGACAGCTTATTAAAAAATAATAAGAATAATAAAATTTAAAAAAAATTACATGGACACATTTTTTACTGTGCATTTTCTTACAAACATATTTTATAATGCTCACTGCACCAATTAAATAACTTTTCTTTGTGTGCAACTCCTTCACCATGTGAATAGTTTGTTACCTGCAGCACAGATCCCATTAGAGAGGCGAGGTAGGCCATAGCCAGACACACCAGGCCATAGGCCAAAGCTGTGGAGCGAGCAGAAATATTTAGTGGTCACATTTGCTAACTTACTGTTGTGCAGACCCCCTTAGTGAACAACATCTAGTGAGGAAAAAAAACAATAAAGCCACTTGTCTTACCGAGTCCTTTGGACAGCAGCGTGGCTTTAGATTCAGTCATGTTTGGAAAATGAGGCTTAATCAGGTCCTCCATGGTTACTGTTGCAAGGGAGTTAAAGGCTGATGAGATGGTGCTGGATGAAGACAGAAAAATGGGATTGAATGAATAGGTGGGATTTTGTAACACACATTTACATGGCTGTCCTATCAGCACAGGACAGGGCATGGATACTATAATTATCAGGAATTTTCTGAAAGCGCTAAAACATCATTACATGTCTGGCTGATGGTGGAAAATAATCATCTGTTTTACTATATAAATATACTATTGAGATACGTAATTCCCGTGAAAGCTTTTTAAATATGGAGTAACCACAAAACTAACCTAAAAACCAAAAACACAGTATCTACAATTTAGCTGTGTAGTTCTTGCCCTCCGGCTTGTAATCTGTGTGGCATAAGATTTGTCGACTTTGCCACAGATAGACAACTAACTCGAAAGCTAAAGCAAGAGGGCTATATCAAGTGAAAGCTAGCTTGTGAGCTCTCTGCCTATGTATGGCAGAACAGCTCTTTTATGTCTTCATATTCCACACATAAAATAATCTCACCTGTCAACCATGCATAATATTGCCAGGATTTATTCTTTTAGGATTGAATTACTGAATCACAGAGATCAACAAAACACCCAAGCAATATACTTTGAAAAACCAGGTAGAAAATCAAGACTGTTGGACAAATTGTGAATCAGCTTCATTATTATATCAACCTGGGTTGTAACAAACAACCTAGTGACTCACGGTGAAATGACGCCAAACAAGTATTTAACAGTGGATGATCATTTACTTCCGACTGCTTTCCTGGGACATTTACCTGAGAGCTCCACTGAAGAGACAGGCCACAAACAGTCCTGCGAGCCCGGGCAGGCCACTGAACACATCCATCACAAAGTACAGCACCATCTGCAAAAAAGAAAATAAAAATTAGGATCCACCTCCAAACCCAAGAATAACAAAAACACTGTATATTCACTTCAATTTGAGGAATCATAAAGGCAAATTTGTGTTTACCTGATCATTAGTTTTGACGTAGCCCTTGTCCAGAGGGCTGTCCTCTCCATAGCGAGCAAACATGACCAGACCCATCAGACAACCTAAACACAAGACAATCTGCTGGCATGGGAAAACTACGTAGCAGGACCTGGAAAGACATTAGAGGTGAGGACAAACATGGTTATAAATTGTCAAAGGCCACAAAAAAAACCCAACAAAAAACACTGCTAACAATGGAGACAAGGCAACAACATTATAATGGTACACATGAACAGTAACATTCAAAAGGAAAGTAACAATATAAAAACTGTAGATTACTCAAGAACTTAAGACAATAGTGTACTATTGTACTGTATTGTATACTGTTTGAAAGCAGAATGTTTTTATGAATACAACTAGAATTTGAATTGAAGCCTTTATTTTTGACTTTATGGGTTGATACTCTACGATCAAAAACACAACCGTCTCTGCGTGTTATCTTAAAACAGCAAGGCTTAACCAAGCATGATGTGAGACATTGGTGGTACTCACATGATGGCCTCTTTCTCAGTGCGGGAACTGAGGTATCTCTGCACCTGGGCCTGGTTGACACCGTACAGAGCCAACATTAGGAAAATTCCCCCCACACTCAGCGTCCAGAAAGTGTGGCGCTCCAGAGGGTCAGGGTTCAAGCTACACAGGCAGACAGTGAATAAAATATGAACATTTGTATACCAATTTCAAAATGTATTTCGTATTTGTAACACTCTCTGCCCATATCTTTATGCAAAACAGCACATAAAGTAACAAGGAATGTCTAACTCTACTGCACTTCAATTATACTGACTCACTCTAGTTCAGCAATGCGACTGCCATTGACTGCTTTCCTCCACACCTCTGCTATGCCCCCTGCCTGACTGGCTCCTACCACAATGACTGCCAGCTGGCCCGCAAACATCACCACTGTCTGGAACACATCGGTCCAGATCACGGCCTTCAGACCCCCCTGGGAAATAGAAGCAGAGAATTCACTATAAATTCCGTAATGATCAACATTTAAAACTATCTGTAAAGGTGGGCATAATCAAATATTTTGTCACTGTTTGTCACCTGATGGGGGACGATTTAGGGACTCACCAGAGCAGTATAAAGAGTACACACCAATCCCATGGCCAGCACTGCCCCCCATAGGTCAAAACCTGTCACTGCAAGTGAACAGAACGAGAGCATTACCAAACACTGCACAACAATTCAATACCATCAGTAACTGTGGGCTCCTGTTAGTGTAAAATGTGGTGTGATGGTTTGTGCGGTAAAATATGCTACTCTTACCTGCATTGAGTGCCAATGCTGGAGCATACAGGACCACCCCCATATAAATAACCTGAAGAGGAACAGAAAAAAACATTTTAAGTCAGGATGACTCACAAACACAGAGCTGAACTCAGAGATCATGTTTTGGTGCTAGGTGACTCACATGTGACAGATTATATGCTGTTGTAAAACATTCTGTGACAGATCTAACTGTGACCTTGGAATAGTTCAATAACACAACTATGTGTACACAGATAAAATTTGTTTTACTAGGTGTCATTTGCTGATGAAAAGGGAAAGTAGCCTTTGAGTCTTTTACTGGTAACCTCATAAAGGAACGACAAAATAGAAATTTTACAAGGGTCAATGTGACATTTCCAGTTTCAGGTTTTGCTATAATTGGCCAATGAATGCATTCTTTGGTCTGTTGTTTCCAAATGAATCCACTGGTTCACATCAAACCATGGCTCTCCATAGGTAGAAACCTTTTCTTGATTTCTAATCAAAAATAACTGTGGATGCCTTGAGCCAAAAAACATCAAACTGACAGATGTAAAGATTAGAGATATTAGAGGTTATTGCCATTTAGAAGATGATTGCCTTTCCTACTTACTGTCCTACAATGACACTGTTGACTTGAGTCAACATCCTTTCTCTGTCAAATGATCAATATCTTTAATAAGTAACCATTAAGGTGAGATTATATTGTGGATGGTGGTCAAAGTGGCAATTAAATCTCTGGTTCCTGCAAGTGTTAACAAAAGAAAGCACAGAAGCTAATGTACAAAAAATGTATGACAAAGGTACCATCTGAAAGATGAAGGTCACAGTCCCACATATGCGAACCATCTTGTTAAAGCGCAGCTCCAGATACTGTTCAGGGGAGATAATGTCAAAAAAAAGAAAAATAAACAAAAACAAAAGACTGATTAAAATATCATCTCAGACTCATTCGGTGATACAGTGCTGTGGATATTCATTCTCAGGATCAGTTTAGATCTATATTATTGAAGTCAACTCATTGTTTACGGGACAGCACTGAGAGGAGGTCTGGCTGTAAATATAGTCCCGTTCAAGATATTCAGTCTTGAGACAAGGACATTTGTTTCTGTTGAATATTAACACGTCAAGGAGTAGATAGTAGATAAGGACAGATAAGAATATTAAGCTCTGAGATCATACTTGAGAAAGAAAGTTGGGAGAAAGAGAAGAGTGTTGACAAAAAGAAAAACAGAAAAACAGGTAGACAGAAGAAATAAGACATCACAGTTAAAGAATGTTCGAAACATACCCAAACCACCACAGTGGTACATTCATGTCAAACTATGCGTGCAGGTTGTTTGTACCTCATAGGCACTGGACAGCCGCAGTCTGTAGAAGACTGGTATGAAAATATGAGCTGGGATGAGCAGGCCCAAGAAGTAGGAGCAGCCCAAGAACCAGTACTGAGTCCCAAAGGTGTACACCTCAGACGGAGCACCCAGGATGGCTACAGCTGACTGGAAAGTGGCCAGCAGGGACAGGGACACAGGCAGGCAGCTCATGGAGCGGTCAGCCATTAGGAACTCCTATAACAGGCAAAATGTTGGTGTCAAACAATCTAAAAGACACTAAAAATTCAAATTTTTGACCTATGAAAGCCTGTAATTGATTATATAGTGGGGTTTAGAATTAAAGTAAAGGAAGAAAAGTATACTTGTGTTGTTCGCTGCCGCCCACCAGAGAAGGCATAAAAGAGGCCGATGCCAGCTGAGGCCACCAACAGCAAGACAAAGATGACGTAGTCCACCGTGGTAAAGTGCATTTGGACAACCTCCCCCATGGTGACGCTGGATGTGGGGGGTCAGGGGGGCGTGAAGGCTGTTGGAAGCACGGCTCTGGGGCTTATCACGATGTCCAAGAAAGCGCTTCACCCATAGGGAGACTCACTGAGGGCTGGAGGAAGAAGAACAAGCAGAGAAAGTAAGTGAGGAGGGGGTCACTCAGACCTGGGGTAAGAGCAGGACTGTGTAGTGTAAGGCAGCAGCGGCATCTTGTCTTGAAGAAAAAAAAACATTTTTCATTCATTTTGTAATAGACTGGAAGTTTAAAAACATCAGAGCAGGAGTAACATGTTTTTATCTAGACCATAACTTTTTATGCACACAGACTTTATTATTATTGAAGCAGTAATAAAACCGATCTCAACAGCACTGTAATAAATGCATCACTGCCAGCTGTAATTGCAACAGCAGGGTGGTGCTAGGTGGGGCATGGGGATGATAGACTAGCTAATTACCACTGGTCATTGCAGATTGGAATTTAATTACTATAAGATGAAAGCTAAAAAAAAAAAAAAAAAAAAAAAGTCGGTCTTAGAACAGTCTAAAAACAGCTACAGGAGGAGGGAGAAGTGTTATGGATGAAATAGTCTTGTGGTATTTCAGTAAAGCAAAAATCTTCTTTGTAATGACTGATTCATAAAAACTGTAATCAGAGAACCTTTAAAATTTAATTTAAAACATGCTTTTGCACAAAATCAGTGACATACTGGAATTATAAGACTGTCAAAGTCAATAATTTCCAAACTGGTGTTGTATAATGTAACCCCACAGTCATGTCAAATGAGCACAAGTACCTTCAACACCAGCCATCATGTTTCAAATATGTTTGAACTGATTTTGAAACAGAACACTATTAATCACATAAAAGATGTGATATTCTTAAAATACTTTTCATATTATTTTTACATTGTTACATTATACTTTAGAGATACAGTGTTCTTGGAATTGTTCGGAACTCAGGTCTCTTTTTATTCCAGTAGGTTTGAACAAGTTGTTATTTGCAAAGCATCCTTTTATAATTTTAATATTTGCAAGTCACCCCAACCCCAGAACTTTATTCAAGGTAACAGACTCAGTCATTTCTCCAAAGAGTTAAGGCTATAAGGCAACACATTACCCCCAAGAGCATGTTTCACATGCCACTGATAGTTCTTTTAGCAATTTTGAACCTGTATTACTGTCATTTTATCTAAAATTATATCTCACATGAAATCAACCACATGCAGCCTTGATATTATTCAAGACCTAACAACCTGATGTTTCCCAAGACTTGACAACCCAAAAAGACCTATCTACTGTCTTAGATTGTCTAAGTGATGTCAATTGTTGGATGGCACAAATCTTTCTTCAATAACTCAAAAACAGAAGTTGCATTGTTCAATCCCCCAATCAGTGTCATTGAGAGTAGCCTTGGTCCCTTGTGTGCTAATGTGAAGCCTGCTGTCAGAAATTTGGAATACTATTAGATTCAGATCTAAGCTTTAAAGCACAGATCAAAATACTTGTCCAATCCTACCTCCTTCAAATAACAACCATCTCCAGAATTAAACCAATGCTCTCATACTCTGACCCGTATAAAATCATTCATGCACTTCTTTTCTCTCTCATCTCCAAACCTCCAACTAGCTCAGAATGCAACAGCTAAGCCTACTACTGGTTTTAACAGACCATCACATCACCCCAATCCTGTTCTCTCAATTGGCTCCTTGATCAATTTAGAATTGAATGGTTTTATAAATCACTTTTAAAGCATGTCTGTCTATATTGACCCCAATATGAGCCAGTTCACAGCCTTAGATCCTCAGACCTTCTGGCAGTTCCAAAGTCGAGGCTTAAATCTAAAAGGTGAACGTGCTTTAACCATCAGGGTCCCTCAGCTTTGAAACAAGCTATCTAGGGAGATAAGGCCTGCAGAACCTGTGACTTGCAGCCAAAGAAAAGAAATAAAAAGATCATGTTTATGTAATGTTATAGGGCCATCTTCTTGTGCTCTTCACAGCAGAATTGGTCTAGGCTGTGAAAAGCTAGTTAGTAACTACGAGTCTGACTGAATTCATGTTAAATAGCAGTTCAGAGCTGCAGAAATGGAAGCTGGCCAACTGAAAACTCAAATATAATGATATGCTTATCAGCTATATCGCACATTAATTGATATTTAAATATATTAAATACAAATTAGAGATGCTGCCCAACCCTATCTAGTAGAAAAGTATCTAATCTGAGACAGTCTGATTACTACTGTGCTGTAAGAAGGTCACAAAGGAATTTGTATTTCTATAAAATGTTGTTTTATATTTTTAAGTACACACACAGTACAGGGCTGATTCAAGTGTTAGGATAAGATGTGTTTCAGGGCAGAATGACCTAATAGCCCCAGAAAAAGCTACAAAGAAAAATAGCAGAGGACTTACTGTACCAAGTGGGATCAAGCTGCTGCTGCTGGTTGGCTGACATACACTGGCCACTCAGACTTAATGCTCACGGGAGAGCAGTGTCTTTGTCACAACCTCCAATCACGGTCGCTGTGGAGGGAAAAGAGAAATTCAACAAAATAATGTATTACACATATGAAATGCATGAGAGAAACGACCCGTCACAATATTTTCACAAATGATTCAATACCTGTGCAATGTTTTCCAAACATGGCTGTTTCTTTTCTTTTGGATACAGATCATTTCAGCCAAACAAAACCCGATCCCCTGGTGTATTTTTACAAGAGATTCATAAGTGTGTTCTTTTACAGTTTTCACTTTAGGGGACGTGTTTTTGATGTTAACAATGAAGACATTTTTTTAGCTCCCCATTGTGCTCACCTGAAAGGAACTCTCATATAGTATTCCACTACACACAAGAACATCTTCTCTTTCACCGTGTGTTGTGCTGCAGTTGCACACTCTACTTATGACGGGAAGAGCAAAAGGGCAGCTGACTGCAGGGAGATGAGGTGAGATTGAAACGAGGTTTAAGGAAGAGGTGGGCAAAAGGAATGAGGAGACGAGAGCTTTGTACAGCAATAGAAAATTGGAGAGGAAAAAAAAGGAAAAACGCGAGGTGGGTAGCAGTGGACAAAATCACAATCAAGGTAACGCATGGGAAGAGAAGAGTGATGAGGAGAGAGGAGGGGAGACACACTGAATCACTGAGCTTCAGTTCCTTATAGAAGATACGGATGTGCTGATCAGAAATAAGCTGTGTGTGAGCACAAACAAACACCTACACAGTGTCAAAGCATTTGGTTTAGACACATGGTGAATTGGATTAGTTTGCAGTTATGCAATGGCTGTTCCATCTGCATGTGAGTGTCTGCTCAATGAAATTGTAGAATTGTTTAAAAAAAAAAAAAAAAAAAAAAAAAAAATCGAGAGGGGATGATTGAAAGTAATGAATTAGACTAAGCAAATAGCAGCGGAGGCAATTTAAACATGTCACTGAATAATGACAAAGCCCATATGACATCACTGGAACCCGTTTGGAGGTGGTTGGCTGCACTTTGACCCGGCTTGAGAGATGGACCACCTCAGGCGCGGCGCGGCACAACTCAGCGTATTTATACTGGTAATGGAAACGCAAGTCAACACGGCATGGTATGACTTGGCACAGCCAAACGTGCCAATGAAAAAAGCCCTAAGTGTTTAAAGCTCCGCTCTTACACAGGCACTGTTTATACATTGACAACTGTTGAGCTGTTCTGAAAGGCACTTCACCAGCCATCTTTATATGCTCGCAGCTGTAAATGGCAGTGAAGGCCAAATGTTTCAAATGACAAGAGGAAAAATATCTAGGCACTGTCACTGAGTGCAGCTTTTTCTCGCTGGAGTGCTTGGCTGTTGGCTTTTTAGCTACTTCTACAGGTCAAAAAAAACTTTGTCTCTGTAGTAACCAAAGAACAAATCTGCAAGGATTTGCATGTGTGAGATTATGTCTGTATACGTGTTGATCAACGTCAGTAGTGTTCTGTTCTGACAGGCCTGCCTGTGTGATACTTGTGTTGGTTTGATCAAGGGCTGGCCAAGACATATGACCATATTAAATCCTATTCTTATCATTACTGCTTATTATCTGTAATCTACCTTAATGTGACTGGTTGGGAAAAAAGCAAGTGCCACTGCAACTCGTTCAATTCAAAAGCACCCATCACATGGATGGGATACAACAGATGTAATGAAGCTCTTTAACTAATGCTGAAGTCAGTACACAGAATGTTTCAATTCAGAGTTAAGCTCATTCATTATAAAAATCCAATGCTACTACATCAATCTTTTGCTGATGCTGTGCACTGCAGTTCAATGCACGCTAAGAAAAATATTTTTAACAGTATTTAAAAATAACTAAACACTTGCTGCAGTGCTTGTTAATTAGATATAGTTGTGCACTGTGGTCTGCTGTTTCACAGAAACCTTTGCTCCTGTTGAAATTTACAGAACGGAGCTGACAGCCCTTTGTTGCACTGCTGGGCAGCAACAATGAGACCCCTGCTGTTAAGATGCCACACTAAAATGGGCAGCATCAATGTGAAGATGCATAAAAACGTCGCACAAAGGGCACTGGATTAAAATCCCCCCAGTGCGTAAATATGGAAGTCCAGCAGTTTCACAATGTGGGGTCCATGGAAAATTACTAAGGTAAAGCTACTTAAAATGCCAAGCTAAGTTGTGCCTGTGCAGTTAAGGTGCGGGACACTTCATGTCACTGTAGTACACCCGAGTGGACACGGCAGCAATGTGAGGACATAAAAGCTGATCTCTACTTGAAAAAGAAAAGCCAAACCAATGGCGGGAACAAAGTTCATTCATCTCAAACGGACCACACAATTTAATACTCAATGGCAATCAACGCAAACTTAAATAACATATTAGGTTAAGCACAAATCTCTGCATCACGTATACACAGTAATGTAGCTCTATATTCAACATGTAGAATATCAGTAGTGTAAAATCAATACTATGCATGAATAACTGTATAACAATTCAGCTGGAAATAACAGTAAAGTCATTTAGAAAATCATTCACAGCGAAATCGGAGATAAGTGTCATCTCTGTTTGGTCTTTAGTAACTCAACTGACTGTATTTGACAGAGCAAAGACAAAATGGTTTGGGCTGTAATTTTTTATGTTTTTCCTTTTCAGGTTTCACATCTTACCCCGTTAACACATTGACAGAATTCCTGGCATGCAAAGGTGACAGTGGCCAGAATGACTAAAAGGAATGAGTTTTATGAAATGCAAATTGGATTGTCCCTTACAACCATCAACTGCCCTTTCTCACAGTCAGATCTCAGAGCATCTCAGGCCCACTGAACTGGCCTTTACAGCACAGACACTGTAATAGTATAGCCTTACCAAGCCCACAGTCTCTAGGCTACAGGCTATTCCCATACTACATAACAAGGTAGGGAATATGGACACTCACAACTGTTGACGCAACTGTTGATTTTTAGATGAAAATTTTTCTATTCCTCTTGGCTATCTAGTATAATGCCGTGTGGGCACTTTATGTTTCCTCTTACATGATACTTAACAGTAACCCCAAAGGCTACTCCAACCTGAATAGTGTACAGTTAATGGTTCACTGCAAAAGACAAAACTTAGGAACGTTCAATACAAAGGAACATGGCTCACAGCAAGCAATTTGCTTCTGCACCACTTAGCCGAGGCCAATTTCACTAGAGCTGTGCATTTTCACCAGAAGACAGAGCAAAAACAGCCAAGACATTTATCACTCACATTCAACAATATCACAAGGCCTCAGTCTCCCATATTTTAATCAATTTTTATATCGATGCCTAGACTTCTTCAGTTGAAGTGGGTTTAGGTTCATTGTTTTTACTCATGCTTGTCTCTTATAATCTATCTTACAAGAAAAACACAAAAAAGACAACAAATACAAACCCATGTGCAATACTGCTAGTATTTTGGTCACGCTCTCTGTGTGTATGTGTGTTAGGTGGTGGTGGTGGTGTCATGGATATCACAAAACACAAATCACACAAGGAGGTCAGGGAGGCCGGGGTTGCCTGGCAACACAGGGACAATGATTATACATGACATGAGGTAGTTGGAGCCGAGCTGGTGGCATCAGCGCTTTCATCCCCACACCCCCATCTTATGTGTAAATGGTGGAAACATAGAAAAGCTTCTGTTTGATGGTGAGAGAGCAGGTAGAGCATGGGAAAGGTTGCAGCTGCACACAACAGAACGCCAAATGAGGCCAGTGCTTTATAAAATCCTATCAAGGAGTGTTCAAGGCAAGCCGCCCATTTTCATTCTCCTAATCAGACAACCAGACCAAACACTGTTTGCAGCATGTGAACTCTCAAACAGAATATTACCAGGGATTATAGGGATAAACCAGAGAAATACTAACAATTGTCCTCCTTAATGGCCTTGACAAGAAGATACAGAAATCAGTCTTATATTGTATCAGTGTGCCCTTTTATCATGAAAACAGAGGTCAGTTTGACGTCCCCTTTTAAATACCTTTCACACATTCATTTACACTTATCTGTATATTGCATATATAATAATATAAATAATTAAAGTCTACAGCCAAGGTAGCAGGTCTGTGACACACTATGAGCACTGTTTTCAGCTAAATGCTAATGTCAGCATACTAACATGCTCAAAATGATAATGACAATGTAAACCATTAAACCAGTTTTGAATGTTAATGTGTATGAATGTTGTGAATTCTGACCTGATGATGGTGCTGTGGCATAGTGTGCTAAGCAAAGCACAGGGGATCAACAAAGTTATTGGAATTTATCCTGAGGAGGACAGCACAATATTTGCAGCCCATTTCATAGCAATCCACCAAATAATTATTGGGATGTTTCACTCAAAACCACAAAATGATCAGGACATTTGTTTTGAAAATACATTTTAAACTTAGCCATGCTGATTTGAAAAAAATCCTGTGATCCTGTGGGTTTAAGCCAATGCATTGTACCAAGCATATTATAATGCTCACTCACAGGCACAGCTGGTTTACAGTCATCATCTTTGGAATTTGTGCACCCACGGGCCCCAGCTCTGCTTGTATCTCAGCGACCCAAAAGGCCAATAATTTAAGTAATGATTAAACCTTCAGCTGAACCCTGATCGGCGCTGTAAAATACCTACCAACACCACAAACTGTGAGACAAGAGGCAGAAAAACTGGCATCACAATTTGTTTTTAGAAGCAACAAAGATAAAGCTATTGACAAGAGAAAAATAAAATCATCACCACTGATTGATGTGCCATCATCAGTTCTAAAAGTAGCGATTATGAATTAGGAAACACATGGGCTGTTGCACTGAATACTGGACAAAACTCGACATAAACACTATGTTAGTCTTTTGTGAAAATATTTAGTGAAATTTAGTGAAAACTGTTAACAACACCATACAATAGTAAAGGCAAATGGCATCTCCAGAGGACCTGAGAAAATTCACAAAACACCATAGTGACACCAGGGGGATTGAACCTGTGTGTATATGCATCAGTATCAGTAAATTTGCACAACCAAATTTGGCAACCAAAAGTGGTGTAAAATTAATTGACTTTTCTTCAGATATATTCAAAAATCTATATGTTGCAAATAGGACCACACAGCCTGAAATCAATTCTTCATATAGACTACTAAGACATGATTCATGAATGGGGCAGAAGCAGCCAGCAGTGTCAGAGTTGAACAAGACAAATTACAGGACAGGATTGTTTGAGACACAACAACCTTTGTCCAACTTCATTTGAAGACCTCACTATGGGAAAATGTGATTGAACTGAAGCCAATAGAGTCTTTAGAGTGAGGCACTGGGAAAGGCTTTGATCTGAGCACTTGCTAGCTCAATGTCTACCACGTTCAAATCAAATCAAATCAACCCATTTCAACCTATTTGTCACTCCATGAACCGACAAGCAGCCATCAGACATCCAAAGCTGAAATGTATTATCCATAAATTTTATTATATAGATGAAACAAAACCTTCAAAATTCAATGTTGCCATAAAGCAGTTTTGGTCATTGATTTACAACATCACCTGCAATACAACCGGAAACATAAAAGGGACAATCGCCATGTTATAAAGAGTGTATAACAACACTGGTTTGTTTTTAGTGCTGATGCAAACCTACACTATTGTTTACATTTGCACAACATTAAAAACAGTGTTAGCTTATGAAACTTATACACAGCAAATATTTCACAGACAGTTTATACTTAATCATTACTTCATATAAACAAATTAAAGCATATTATTAAACCACTCAGTCAGATCTTGAGCTGTTATATACTCACCAGTCAGGCTTATCATGGAGTCCTGACGGTCAAGGGCAGCTTCTCCCATTAAAGATTAAATAGGTTGGTTCAAACTGGTGAATACAAACGGAATGTGTTTAGCTAACCGTACTGTCAAAAAGGTCAGAGGTCAACCCCCATATCAGTCTCAGACTAAGTCCTCTAACGCTGCGTGTACTCAAACATCCGTGGATAATTTGGGAACATATTCATAATCCAGTATGCAATGTGAACACACACAGAGGTGTTACGGTTTGGCTAATGAGCTCCGGCTAGTCATTCATTTCAGCTGCCTGCTGTGTGAGCTAGCCAAACCGGCTTATGTTGGCTAATGTGTCTGGATGGCGCGTTGCAGTTAACGTAGCCCTGCTAGACAAGATATTAGCCAGCTGTTGTGAACAAAAAAGCTGCTTTATTTACTATCACAACCTCAAGAAACGGCCACCAGACAGAGACAGCAGACAAACCGGTTTGATATCTAACTCTGCGTCCACATGGTGCCGTTGCTCAACCAGACGAACTTACTTCTGCTACAGGCGCGTGCACCTACGTGAAGCTAAACACAGACGACTCGCATCAAAGGAGTTTTAATCCACGCCATATAAATATAGTTTAACGACGAGCTACAGGGGCTTACCTTTCACCTCCCTTTGCTGCCGAAACACTAAACCCACGGTGCATCTCTACACTTGTATGTGTGCGTGGGGTCAGGCGCTGACAGACCGCCCATTCTCCTTGACACCGGGCTGCCTGCTGCGTTCACGTGCTTCTCGTAAACTAGGCTCTCACGCTCACCACCGGAAAGAAAAGCGTTTTTTTTTTGCCGAGCCTGCGTGATTTGAAGGTTGCAATGTTGGTAGCTTTGGTTGTTTAAACCCTGTCATTATGTGAGAAAGAGTAGATGCACGTTACTGTAGTATAGAGTTTCCATTATTAGACACTGTTTTGGGCTTCATTAGTCATATTTTCCAAATCCTCATAATCCCGACCTTTCCGATATAAATGAAGGCAACTCAACACGTGCTTTAGCAGTGTGAAAAAAAAATCATTAGTATTGAGCTGGTTTGTAAGTTTTTCATAAGGAACTATATGAATACATTTTAAAAAATGACTTAAATTCTAAAGAATAAAAGGTGTCAAAAAGCATGGCAGTGTCTTTGAAATGACTTCAATGACTTGTGTATGCTGTGTACCAGGATAACATGGAGAGGAAGAGGACGTGGTTCAACCTTCATCATGACGCCAGCATGCATCCACCGCTGGAGGCTGGGAAATCGTCACCATAGTAATTAATCACCATGGCGATGGCCGCTGATTGATCTAGTAGATTTGATGACAGACTGCCTCACACCCCCACATAACACACACACACGCGGGCGTCTATTTCTTACCTGTTCTCGTCAACGTCGAAAGCAAACGTGACCGCATATTGTCAGGAACGTCCTCCCCTCCTGCATCCATGCGAGTCATGACACACGTTCACATCGCGTTTGGGGAAATCATCAGCGACATTCATGAAGCGCCCCCGACGCCATCCTCCATTCCTCCCAGTGCGCATTGGTTAAAGCGCAGCTGCATAGGTTGCCACATCTCTCTCCCCCTCCTCCCACTGGTGACTCATGTGTCTCGTTGAATTCATAGTGACACCAGTGTAACACCACAGGGGGAGAATGAGGCTGTGAAAGCATGACTATTTATTGACTTTTGTAATCCCTTAGTATCAAGTGATTATATTATTAATGAAACTAATAACTGTGGTTTCTTCTGGACAACCTGCCTTAATGGATATCATAACCTAAGGCTGCTTTACACATGACACATAGTTCTGGGTGATAAGGAAAATGCTGGCAGTGAAATGTTTAAATTTAAGTGTTTCAAGTACCTCTGCTAACCAAATCACAGACCATAGAGTATCCATGCATGCTTCCTGTGGAACAGCATCTACCACATCATGACAGCACCTTCTGTCATTTTTTTAAATGCAATTTCATGTATTGCATGTTTCAAACGTATTAGTTGTCATTGCAAAAGTAGTGGATAATTTTAGGGTTCTTTTATTGTAAAAACAAAGTGTATTAACAGTGAAGTGTAAATCAACAAATGCATCAGAGTTAAACAGATTTTTCAGACTGTACACCTTTTCACACTGAAAACTACTGAATGCAGTAAAAGTGTTGGCAATTAGTAGGCTGGTGGCTCCTGCATGCAGGACAGCCGTATAATTATTCAATTACTGTCATATGCATATGTAGCAAGAATAGATCCATTTCTCTGACAGCTTGAGGAATATCATGTGTAGCAACTGAGCACTCTTTAACAGCCAATATTTGACATTTCATGACTTTTCAAAAAATTGTTACACTGTCACCAAAGACCACAACCATCAGTCCCTGGTTAGGGGGACTACATTATATGAGTAGTAAACAAAAAGCAACACTGATAAGACAAGAGACTCTACTTCAGGTCCTTCTGATGTCTCCCAGCATGTTGTAAGTGAAACCAGAGAATGGGTGGAAAGATAATTGCATATGAAGTAGGACTGTGGGTGAAACCCATGAGTCTCTTTGCCAGATGTAGAATAAAATTAAATATTTTGTCGTTGTTGACATTTGCTCCTCAAGGAATAAAGCATTAAGGATCTTCCATGTGTTTCTCCTCAGTTCAGTTGTCTGATGATAGAGTTAATGTCTGTACCACGAAATCCAGGGTTTCCCAGGTCCTTGAGGAGCCCAGCCTTATCCCTGGCAGCGTGACGAGCCACTGACAGTTTGAAAGGCAACAGGAAGTTGTTGGCAGCCCGGAAGCCCTTACCAACTGAGTAGATCTCGTGAATTAGGTCCTCCAAACAGATGATTCCCTGTTTACCTGAAACAAAAAGGAGGTGGTGAGTGATGGGGAGGAGGATGACATAAAAAGATTTCATAGACGATGGGGTGGTAGCAGAGTGCAAACAAGACCAGATAGACAAAAATCATTAGGGGTGGTGAAAAAAAATCGATTATCGATTAATCGCGATTATGTTATGGACAAGTATGACTCGATTATTACATTTTCAAAAATCGATTATTTTTGGCATTATTTTATTTTGTACAAATGATATCCCGCGGTCAACGGAAGTTGAACGTCACGCGCGTGCTCAGTTCCTCAAGTACATGCAGCGGCCAGAGCCTGTTTAATGAAACATGCTTACCAAGCTAGCCAGCTAACCTGGTGGTACCGGCCGACTAACCCGGTGGTACCAGCCGGCTTCAGTACCGGTTACGGTACTTTAATAAGCCGGTGAAGAGATACACACAGCCCACTCGTGTTTACAACCTAACCATTCCGTGGTTAGTGGACATAGAAGCAAAACATCCATCATTGTTGTATAGACCTATCGTCTATACAAGACTTGTACGGACTGGCCAGGACTAGCCACTCAAAGATGAGCGCAATCAGCATGTACAGGTTAATTAATTTGATAATTGAAACTTTAGCCTGACAGGAGTGTTGGTGGTGTGTCCTGCTATCATTCTGTGGTGATTAGATCAAACTGGAAGAGACCTACCCATGTGTTGCTCAATGAAGGTGTTGTCTGTGAGAGGAACTCTCCTCCTGCCTATCCTGGTCTGTCCTCTCTTTAGAATGAGCTCACGAACAGACTTCAAGTTGGGAAATCTGTTGGAACATTACCATGCGTTTGATATATAAAAAAACAAACAATAAATTTAATCCAAGCTTAACTTTTAAAAGTACAACACTCATCCGTTACTCACCCCCAGGCCACATAGGGTTCCACCATCTTCATCATGGCTACGGATGTCTTGTTGATTTTGACGAAAGCACCACTGAAGATCTTCCTCAGTCTTAACATCTGGACTACCTTCATCACTTTGGGACTGACACCTTTAATCCTAACAGGAGACAATCATCCAGGTTTACCAATCTGGAAAGGTGTGTGATTATGTACATATTTGGGTTTTTAATAATACATAAATATATTACCACAACTGTGTTTTCATGCACTTCAATATACAAGATCCGATGCTATCATCTCGTAACACTGCATCTTGACAAGTGTAAAAGTCTGTGAGAGTGGGCATGTCAGGAGTAATAAAGTGAGTACTGTGATAGTGCCATCACAGACTTTCCGTGACTTTGACAAGTTGTACACCCAGTGTTTGCCGTATATTGATGTATTTGTGGTGACCTACCATCAACACTGACCACCACATATTGAAAATCTATTATTTTTTTATTTGAAATAGGTAAAATCTTATTTCACAGTAGAGTTGCAGGCAGTCCATTGATTCGCTCAACCCCTCCTGGCATAGCTAGCTGAATTCCACAAAGGGTTAGTATCATGAACACCTCTGCAAAACTGATGCATTCAAGTTTATTCTATCTATGTTCTTAACACAATGCTGTCAATCTTGGAGACCCAATTCTTCAAAGACGTTACGAGCAAGCATGTAAGGAGTGATTGGTCATTTGCGAAGCTACAAATTTTACCCTTGATGTTGTCTTTCACAGGACTCCACTAAGCATATACATGCAAAAATATACAACCAGTTTCAGCTTTTGATGAATCCCTATGTAGCATACCTGTTTGCATGACCATGGCTATGTACGGCGGAATTTCATCTAAAAACCTCATCCCAGTCAAATGACTTACTCTCTGATGCGGACAGCGAAGGCTAGTCTGTTCTTAGCAGGAGGTAGAGGGGCTGGTGGCCTGTGCTTAGTTCTCTGGATGCGAGTTTCATCACGATGCCTCTTGTGACTGTCTTTCAAGAAGTCTTCCAAACGCTTGAACTTTAATGCTTTACCTTTTGATACCTGAAATAATGTAGAAATACACATAATTATACAGAAGTAGGTAAAAACAGGTAGTATGTACGCTGTCTACGTTTTATCTCAATCGTACATTTGGATACAGTCAAGCCTGGGTCAAGTTCTAATGGGACATCTGGGGGCTGACTGACTGGCTGCCCCAAGAACAAAATACGGTGAAGTACAGTTTTGGCATCATGCAGCACAAACCTGAAATAACCTCCCAGATGACATTAGACAAGCCTCGACTCTAACCATGTTTAAATCAAAGCTAAAAACTTAACTCCTACTATACACTACCTACTCTACCCTAAGTAAAAAGTTATCTTTTCAGCTTATCTTTTTAACAGCCTTTATTTTAACTTGTGTTCATTTTTAAAGTCTTTATCTTTTATATTTTCTATCTCTTGGCTGTAATTTTGCATAAATCGTACGTCTTTTACCTTTACTGTATTTTTAGTACTCTGTAAAGCACTTTGAATTGTCTGTGTATGGAATTTGTCACATACATAAAGCTGCCTTGCCTTTCACCAGTATTTGACTTGTTGACAACTTTTCTTCTGTTATCTTAATTACATAAAGATGGCAACAGCATCATCACTCACCTTTCTCTTCTCAAGCAGTGCGAGCTTGGCTTGTGTGGCTTTAATGGCCTGATAAGCTTTCCTCTTTTTCAGGAGATACTCAGGAACTAACTTGATCACTTTTTCTGATCTGAAAACAGGAGCACACATAAACACAGTGAGGAACGCTTTTGAGAACATTAAAAAACGTCAAGCCAGTGGCTACTATTCTACTGAGTCTAATACATTTCCAAACCGTAAAAGATATGTTAGAAAGCAAGCTCCGTAGAAACGGACTTTTCACACCATTAACCTGCTAAATATTGGTCTTGAACGGATTAGGAGCATTTCTGTTTCTTGAAAAGAGTCGACACCACTCAACTGCACGTAAAGAGAGAAAGGATGAATTTAGATACAATTAATAACAAATACTCACTCAGCTTCAGCCATGATGAAATTTGTGTGCTCGACAGTCGCTCCGAGATGACGTCACAGATCCTCGTGTTTTATTTTGGGCCGACTGGACGCTGTACCAGCGCACACTGCCACCTAGCGGTAAAGAACTGGTATTATTTATTTATTTAGTTAGGTAGTTAGTTTTTTAGTTAGTTATTGCCAATTTGTATGTATTGTGTAAGTATTTAGATACTGCTCATGTCCAGTAACCTCACTGATGTTTTCTATTCATCTATTTACTATTTATCAAAAGAAAAACATAAGCCTATGTAGATACAACAACTTATCAAAAATAGTTGTGTGTGGAGGAAGCATTCAGATCCTTTACTTAAGTAAAACTACTAATACCACACACAAGTAAAATTCCTGCACTGAAAATGTTACCAAAAAATGTTTAAGTATAACCAGGAAAATGTGTATAAATATTAAAAGTTAAAGTACTTATTGCAGAAAATTGTCTGTTATATTAATATATATTGTATCATTAGATTATTTTTACTCATGCATTAATGTAAAAGCAAGATTTTACTGTTGTAGTTGGTTGAGGTGAAGCCCATTTTGAACTATTTTGGATAACTAGTTTCTCCCTTAATCAAATGATTGTTTGGTTTGCAAAACTTCTGAAAATGGTGAGAAATGCCATCACAATTACCCAGAGCCCAGACTGATACCTTCACAATGCCTGTTTGTCCAACCAACAGTCCACGCCTCAAAATTATTAATATAATTAAAAGGAAAAGCAGCAAATCCTCACATTTGTGAAGCTGGAACCATGAGATATTTTTACATGAAAAATAACTTAAACAATTACCAAAATAGTTGCCAATTAATTTCCCACAATCTACTAATCGTTTCAGCTGTACGTGCAAAAACTGTTTGGTAGTTTAATTTATAACAAAACATCATAATTTATAAACCCTTTATATGTTTTCTATGTTAAAATCTTAATTTGTAAAAGTTACTAAAACTTTCAGTTAAATGCAGTGAAGTAAAATCTTCAATACTTCCCTCTGAGTTGCAGTGGTCGGTAGTATCGCGTTTCATTTACTCCGTTACAAGTACTTGAGTATTTTTTTTGATAAATTGTACTTTTAAGAGTAGTTATTTTGCAGAATACTTTTACTCTTACTCGAGTAAATTTGTGAGAAAATATATGTACTTTTACTCCGTTACTTTGGGCTACATGCTTGTCGTTACATTAATTTATCTATAAATAAATTGAGATGAGCTCAGACGCAGCTCCGCAGCTCTCGGCTGAGGGAGACATCCTTAACCAATCACAGCGGCAGCACCGCAGGTGGACGGAGGTGTGCCCCGCCCCTCCACGGCCCTCCTTCACCTCACTGTAGCTCAACAACATGGCGGAAGATGAAACGCCGGTGTCTAACCGAGCTAGCCGGTTAACCCGGTGGTACCGGCCGTACCGGCCGGCTTCGGCGCCGGTTACGGTACTTTAATAAGCCGGCGTAATGTTATATGTGAACATTTCAGCCTCCAGCCGATCACAGTCAGTCAGTTAAAATTTCTGTTTCAGCAATAATATAAATATAAATAATAACGTTTGAGATCAAATTTGCTTAGCAAATTTAGCTTCAAGCTAAACTCCTTTGAGGAACAGGTCAATGTCTCAGCTGATGCGCCCATGTCAGTGGAAACAGTTTTTGTTTTTGAAGTAATAAATTGCATCTGAAGTTACTCACTACTTGAGTAGTTTTTTTACGAGGTACTTTTTTACTCTTACTCAAGTACTTTTGCTTCTACTTGAGTCATTATATTATAAAGTAACAGTACTTTTACTTGAGTACCGTTGTTGTTTACTCTACCCACCACTGCTGAGATGTAGTGGAGCGGAAGTGTCATGAAAAGAAAACACTCAGTGCAGTGCAAGTAGAATTACCTCAAATGTGTACTATGTAAAGTATTCAAGTAAATGTACTTAGGTAGATTCCACCACTGGTTGTACCACCAACTGATCCAGCTACTAACATCATCACATGAACTTCAACACAGTTTAAGAGAACTTTATCTGTAACATTTGCAGTTTATCCCTGAGAGCTATACATCTTCAGGCAAATATTTATCTGCAGCTGTTCACAGAAATCAGGAGAAATGCTCCATCAGGGTAAATTAAGCAAACAGGTCCACTACACCGTATTTCATTAAGTTGCTTATTGAACCTATTAGTTTTACTCATTTAAAGGTATCAAGAGACAAATTTTTCATGTCAACAGGATTCTATGCAAAACACACGATCAATGTGTATTGTGTATACTGAGTAAAGAGGTGTTGATTCAACTTTATGATCATTTTGGAGGGGGCAGTTTGTGCTGTTTAATGCTGTTGAACTGTTTTGCGCTATACAGAGAGATGTTTCTGTCATTAAGCCTATATTAATTTAATATGGAGGATGAAAAATGACTTTAACATAAGTAAATAGCGATAGCGAATAATAATTACAAAAATAAATGTCTAAATAATAGCAAAAACAAAGACACAATAGTAAACAATACTACTACGAATAATACAAAAACACACAAAATAATTAACAGATGTAAATAGATGTGGTTATTAATGTCCAGTAAATTGGCCAGTAATTTGATAAGGTTTGATGACATTATTAACTGGTCACTAAAGAATAACAATTGGAATGTTCTGTCAATTGTGCCATCACAATTAGATGTTATATTTCCTTTGTGACATCACGAATGAAAGATTTATTTTCATTGTGACACAAAAATTGGATGTTTTATTTCCACTGTGACATTGCAATTGGATGTGTTCAGTCCATTGTGACATCACAATTGGGTGTTTTATTGCCATTGTGACATCACAATGGGACTTTCAGAATTAAATTTAATTACTCAATAATGTTCTGCCAATCAACTTATCAATTAATTTCATCTCGATTTGCATGTTTTTTCCTGTCTGGTAGAGTGCATGGTGAATGAGATCTCGTATTATAGTGGTCTGTCCACATTACAGTTGTTGTTTGTTCTTATGGACAAGCTCCTGGGACATTTCAGGACATGTGTTAGATCCATGTCAGACACAGCCCACATAAAGGCAGTAAAGTTCAGTACAAAACCTCCCATCTCTTCCTTTTGTGCATCCTCGCTTTAATAATATTCTTTCTACACACCCTTTTAGTTTTATGGTTGGGCGGTCGGTGAGTGGATCAGGATGAGGCCTTACTCTGTAAAAGGACGCCGACAGTCACAAGAACAGGTAAACACACACAGGAACGCAGATACAGGTAATCATAACTGGGGACAGATAACAGACTCAGACAGGTAAGTACAAAATAGGCAGAGTCAGCAACAGGGAGTCAAACAGAAAAGTCCACTGAACAATCTGGAATAGCAGGGAGAACAGTCTGGCAGTGGGTGAGTGTAACAGGGTAGCTTTTATACAGAGTGATGGTAATTGGCTGCAGCTGGGAACACAGGTGAGTTGATGAGATGGGAGTGGCCAACAACAGACATGAGGCAGAGGCAGGGTGAGTGGAAAATACTGTGACATGGGTGTAGAACTATGGCAGGCAAACTGTGACAGGCAAACTGTGACAGGCAGGCTGAACTAAGACCAACAGACTGAACTGTGCCAGGGCAGAACTGTGACACAGTTCCATGTAAATCTATTGATAAGGTGCGATTCAATTTCTTATGGAAAAACAAAACCCACTATTTGGGAAAATCTGTAGTTCTAAATTCTTACAACAATGGTGGACAACATTTCATATCTCTTAACAATACATTTAAAATAAACTGGATTAAACAATATTTAATAAATCCTACCTCTATTTGGAATTTCTTCTCCACAATTACTCAGAATTCCTGGCAAGGTACAAACCAATAACCCCAAAAGAATTTTCTATAGTTTTTGACGTCATCCCATC